>CM057139.1:14165566-14765566 GCA_029964075.1 Patiria pectinifera
TCTTCAAACCAAACGCCTCCCGGAAGGCCTGGCGATACCGTGGATTGGTCACGTTGTAGATGATCGGGTTGACCGTGGAATTCACGAGGGCCATCACGATTGCCACCTGAAACAGACGGACGTAGACCTCTCTTGGATACGGAGACTCGGTGAAATAGTCCACCATTTGCATGACCACCTTGATCCAGGCCGGCAGGTTGCAGACGAAGAAGACAGTGGTGTTGGTCAGCAGCATTCTTGCCACGTGGCGTCGGGTCTTCTCGGCGTGGGCAGTCTGTTGCTCCGTTGCGGCGTCTTTCTGCATGCCGGCCTGCTGATTTGGTCTTCTGGAGAGGGTGCGGTAGATCTGCAGATACATGAAGCTGGTCAGCAAGAGCGAGATGATGAAGGGTAGACTGGCAGCAACGTCTTCCGTGAAGATGGCGATATGTGCTGGGACGATATCGGTCAGGCAGAAACCTATGATTCTCGGCAAGTTGGCAAACTCTGGCGTGGTTGGCCACTCCACGCAGATGACTGTGAGTCGCAGGTAATTCAGGGCCAGGGTGGTGCCGTATCCGATGCCAAACAACCAGGTTGCGACAGTCAGCTTGACCGCCCGTCTCTTGCCCTCCACCATGCGGTGGTGGAGAGGGTAACAGATTGCGTGGAATCTTTCTGCTGCCACCAAAGTGATCAGGAACACAGACACAACGTAGAAAGTCTCTCTTGAGATGGCATAGAAGCTGCAGTAGGCACGTCCTCCTTGGTAGGTGTTGTAGGCGACTCCGGAGGAAAATAGGTGAAAAATCAGGCTGTCTTGGATCAGAACCGAGACAAGCAATAGCATATCAGATATCGCAATGTTGGAAAGATACAAGTTTGTGATAGTGTGCATGGACTTGATTCTTGCTACCACAAAGAGAAAGCTGCCATTCATGATGATTCCGAGGGTGGATATGATAGGGATGACCAGTGATATGTACGTCACATCAAAGTCCGTCCACAGAAAATTTCGAGCGTTATCCTCGCTGAAAAAGTAAGTGCTCTGCAGTGGGCAAGGTCCGTCCCATGACAAATTTTTGTCGACGGAAAGGTTATTCATGCTGATGTTCCCTCAAAAAAGAAGTATGAACAATGCTCCGATCGGAGCTTAAATAAGTTTGTAATGATGTCACAAACTTAGCAACAATGCGTATGTTACCTTTTTACTAATGCACCAGTTACGGCATGCAGCAAACAGTTCCCTGTCTTAACGGCAGACGTAGTTCTGTCCCTAGTCGTTGTGCTTGTAATCCAAGCGATAGCAGTACTTCGTCGTCAGCTTCAAGCGATATCCAACACGAAACCTTCAGATGCTCTAGGTCGTTCAAGATACAGTATCTCACATTGCAGTACACAAACTGCAAAAAATACCATTGTGACCACTGCCAAATGGCATTTATTATGCATCAATAAAAGGGATTACGTTATTTGACGCACATGACTGCTTTGTTTTCCGCAAAACAAAATCTTTTTTTTCTGTAAAGCAACCACACGACCGCTATAAGACTCGCTGCATTAGGCCTACAGGAAAATGCGGCGCTCGATAACAGTTTCGGAAAGCAAAGGCATGTTGATGTATCTTCCTATCAATACAGTTGGCCGGTACGTCGCTACTCAAAATCGGCAAGATGGATCAAATAGATGACCTGGAACTAACGTGCGTAAAACGAAGTTAATGGTAACATTCATAATACAGAGTATTTGTGATGGTTTTGGCTGATGTAAGCGTTTAAAATCGTGACTTTACCATGTTTATTAGGTGTACTGTTGAAAAAAAATAACACATTCTTGTATTTGTAAAATATGCATGTGTTTTTCCCCTAAAATGTGAAGATGCAAATAATAACAGATGTTCTGATCACAGTATATCTCATTTGCCCTATTTACATAGGTCCCCTAGACCAAAAATCCCTATACCTAAAATGTAATGTCATCACAGTCTGTATTCAAAATGTCTCGTCTGCTATTAACTGTACCTAAATGTCCACCTTTTACTGCTTTGTTATTTTAAGTGTAAAATGTAATACTTATCAAATGTCTGACAGTATCTTACAATATTATGAGGTAATGTACTCAAAGAATTGACTTATTAAAACACGTGTTAATCGTAGTGTGCATTAACAAGTTAAAGTGTCGTAAACTAGTCTTTGTTTTTTTTCTATAACTCTTGAAGACTACAACTCTCAAACTATATTTAGGTTGGGAGCAGTTGTATTATGTTGAATTACACTCACAAGTGTACTAAAACAAATCCACCCGAAGATCATGATCACTATGTGATTAGTCTTTCATCAAACTATCATCACACAAACCAACAAGATAAAATTACTACATTGACTCGTAATCACCGGCCATCAAGGTAAACCAAGGCAATGTCTGATAAGACATGGGTTTGAAAGCACGACCACCAAAAATAGCATATACATCTTTGAGTTTTGTTGGTAGATGAAGAACGCAGGTAAAAATTCACAGATTTCTATTTTGTTTTGATTAGCATTATATGGATTTAGCTAGGTACATTACTAAGAATAGCTAATACAACTTCGTGTGCTCAACTGACATTCATTTACGTATGAGCGAATACACTCAATGCACTCATCCACAGATAATTGAAGTATTACGTATTTTAAGTGTTTAGTTTTTAAATGCACAAACTATGATAATGTGATCCATTCTTTCATTACTTTTTGTCTTCTGCCCGCTTTCTTAACATGATTTTTTTAAGTGATTCACCATTAATTACGATATATACACATAGTGCAAGTTTTTCGCAGTATTAAATGAGTATATAATAGTGAACTGATACATGTAATATTTCACTTTTTCAACCAATCATTATTAAGTTTAGTACACAATTTGTATCAGTAATTTTGACATAACAACTAAAGACAGCATAACAAGTCAATTTGCCTCAGGAATTGGCAGAGGATTTTCAGTGCATAATACTTTTGCTCAAAGTAAAGCGAAATTACAAAAAAGCTTTTTCCTTTTTAGATTTAATATACTTCTCCTGGATCAATGCTTTTCTTGTTTGTTTTCCTCGTTATTCTTTTACCGTGTGATCTAATTAACCAGGACAACCATATTATACTGCGTTCATATTTTAGGTGTTATTTTGTGAACCCATACCTGTCTGTTGTGATAAGCCTAGTTTTCCCACTTCTGCCCAGTTTAACAATGACCTGTTGCTGTGTTTTAGATGTGCGTGTCTTCAGCAGTGTTTGGTACGTGGCTAGAAGGCATCGATCCCTGAGCCACTGTAGATACTGTAGCAAACGCTCTGGAGTTGCTGGTCCCTTGCTGCTGACGTCGTATCTTCAAACCAAACGCCTCCCGGAAGGCCTGGCGATACCGTGGATTGGTCACGTTGTAGATGACCGGGTTGACCGTGGAATTCACGAGGGCCATCACGTTTGCCACCTGAAACAGACGGACGTAGACCTCTGTTGGATATTGAGACTCGGTGAAATAGTCAACTATTTGCATGACCACCTTGATCCAGGCCGGCAGGTTGCAGACGAAGAAGACAGTGGTGTTGGTCAGCAGCATTCTTGCCACGTGGCGTCGGGTCTTCTCGGCGTGGGCAGTCTGTTGCTCCGTTGCGGCGTCTTTCTGCATGCCGGCATGCTGATTTGGTCTTCTGGAGAGGGTGCGGTAGATCTGCAGATACATGAAGCTGGTCAGCAAGAGCGAGATGATGAAGGGCAGACTGGCAGCAACGTCTTCCGTGAAGATGGCGATATGTGCTGGCACGATATCGGTCAGGCAGAAACCTATGATTCTCGGCATGTTGGCAAACTCGGGCGTGGGTGGCCACTCCACGCAGATGACTGTGAGTCGCAGGTAATTCAGGGCCAGGGTGGTGCCGTATCCGATGCCAAACAACCAGGTTGCGACAGTCAGCTTGACCGCCCGTCCCTTGCCCTCCACCACGCGGTGCTTGAGAGGGTAACAGATGGCGTGGAATCTCTCTGCTGTCACCAAAGTGATCAGGGACACAGACACAACGTAGAAAGTCTCTCTTGAGATGGCATAGAAGCTGCAGTAGGCACGTCCTCCTTGGTAGGCGTTGAAGGCCACTCCGGAGGAAAATAGGTGAAAAATCAGGCTGTCTTGGATCAGAACCGAGACAAGCAATAGCATATCAGATATCGCAATGTTGGAAAGATAGAAATTAGTGATAGTGTGCATGGACTTGATTCTTGCTACCACAAAGAGAAAGCTGCCATTCATGATGATTCCGAGGGTGGATATGATAGGGATGACCAGTGATATGTACGTCACATCAAAGTCCGTCCACAGAAAATTTCGAGCGAAATCTTCGCTGAAAAAGTTAGTGCGCTGCAGTGGGCAAGGTCCGTCCCAGGAGAAATCTGTGTCGACAGAAAAGTTATCCATGGTGATGTTCCCCAAAAAAGAAGTATCAGCAAATTTCCGATTGGAGCTTATAAGTCCAAAATTGTCACTTTGCTTTGTTAGTTTAGTACTTATCTGCCAGATACGGCATGCAGCAACCTCAACTGTTCCTTTCTTGCTGTCCGACGTATTTCTTTCTCTACTTGTTCTGCTTTTGTTTCCTTGAGCCCGACGACAGCATTACTTCGTCATCAGCTTCAACCGATATTCAACACGAAAACTACAGGTGCCCCGCGTCGCTCTTGACACAGTACATCGCATCGCTCGACTGACATAGGTTTCGAAAGCTCAGCTTTTAATAAGGTTTCTCTGGATGTGATGACGTTTTTTTGACGGTTGCCGTGACTATGGCTAAAACAGCGTAAAAAGAAAGCAGAAAGCAATCAATACCTGCTCGTCCGAGTACCACGAAATCCATTTTGAAAGCTGTGGACTAAGGTATCTGAAAAAAATAGAAGTTCCAACAATATATATATAACCACTCCCCGGGGTTTGGAAAACAGCATATTCCCGTAATGTAATTCTACGCAGCCCCCCCCCCCCAACAAAACAAACATATAGGATTAAAATTGGTTTGCCTTATTTCTCTCCTTTGATTCCGGGATGCAGTTTTTCAAAGCGGAGGCTGTGGACCATTAATAACTGCATGTGCTGTCCATGCGTGCTACAATCGAGTTTAATCGAGAATCAACCAGGCAAAAAAGTCACTATTTCAATCAGCGACACAGTTACCAAATAAGTTTTTTTTTCTTTCCTTGGCTATCTCGACATGTTGTCTATATCACTTACAAATCTTCCGTTATAATCAACAACCTGATACTTTCTCCAAAAGAAAAGTAAAACTGTTAAACTTTCCCATCAGATCGTTGCACATATCACTTCTGGCGAAGGTAGATTATTCGCGAGATCACAAAATACCTCTTTTTATTGCCTATGTACAGTCCATTTTTTAAGACGATTTATAAGACGGTTAAAAGGTGCTCAAGGAAGTCGGGTTGCTACGTACGTTAATGGAGGAGTCGGACCATTGTTTTGCTTTCCCCTTGTGTAAACCTTGAACGATTCCCCATTGTTGCACGCATTAACGTAAGTAGCCGGGTGGCTTAAGACCTCTTTAATTGATCTCAGAATTCTAACCAGGGCAAGGGGAGTACAGGCCTCATGAGATTTGGTGTACAGTTCAGTAGCAGAAAGCAAGAAAAGTTGATAATTTCTTTCTCGTTTGAAAAAAAATATAGGATTCGGCGCAATGTCCAAACGTGCAGTAAAAGTGTGAAGTTAAAGAAAACTTCCTGGTTGCTGGCTCTTTGGTTCTTTTCAGCAGCCGCTGTACCAACTGCACGTTTTATAATCAGTTAATACACCGTTAGTGCCGACCAAAAAAAAGCAATCCTGTCGATATTTTCTGGTCATAGATTGTTGCTCTGCAATGAGACACTATTATGATTGGTTCTTGATGAATAACTTGCCGAGTGGAAACAAATTGAATTCGTGCGCACCAAACGGTGATTATGTTTTCTCCCAAGGGACTCATCGGTTGCTGATTGAGGTCAAGCAATCATAGAATACGAAGAAAACAATTGTTTGGATTGTTCTTTATTCAATTATACTGATTTTGTCGTAGGCGGCACGAGCAGTCAGGGAGGCAAGCATATTTCCATTCACACAAGAAGAAAATAATGAATTTGACCATCATCACTTGTATCCCCAGCGGAAAACATCGCCGGAGGCAAACCTTTTATTCCTTCAGAAATCTGGACAAGTCCCCCGGCCTGCTACCCGAAAATGTTGTTGAACCGTGTTTCAATTTCGTATATATGCAATAATATTTCCTTGGAGACGTGGGATTTTCAGTGTTCATGGACCCATTGTAAGAAGACAAGACGTGGCTAGGTGGTCCCATATCGCGCCAACTCATTCAATGCAATCGCAATGGCTATTCAATAGACGATTTTCCATGCATGTGGCTTACACAATGGGCCGGATTTAACCCATTCATCGGCGTTATTACGGGGTAATCCAATTTCAAACTCAAAATCCATTTCATTCACTGCTTTTTATCAATGGACATATAATTTTACATTTTACGGCCCTAGTACATTAATACCTTACATGTTGAAACTTAAAAATATAAAACAATAATGTAAAAAATGTTCTCGCACTGCGATACGTGTTATATTCCTGAAACAAATGCTACTCCCAACCTATAGCTTCATTTATCTACAAAATCCAACGGTAAAGTATAAGCGTGTAAAATCTAAAACAAAATCTATAAACTTAATATACACAAGAAGACAGTTTGCACAAAAATATCGCTCACTTCTACTGTATCTAGTTCCAATAGAACACATAGATTCTGATAAATATATGGCGCAGTTAAATGGGAATATAGCAAGGCCCCTTTGTCATACATTTTTAATTAACTTCCAACTCTTTCCTGGATTACTGAAATATTAGGTTTTCTTTACCTTTGCTCAAAGTCTGCGGAAGAAAAGCTGGTTCAAAAGCAGTATTGCATTCAAAAGTTGTAAGTGTTGAAATGTTACATAATTTGTACCTAGTACTGACCGATTCCCATCCTTGATTATTGACAGACTTTGTTTCAAACTTCCATTTTCAGAACAAATTTGTCAACGAAATATTAATACACGAATGCGATTAGTCTGTTAACGCCTCAACCTGACGATGTTCACAACTTCAAAACCGGACCATGCAACATTCACTCGAAACACATACTTTGTTAAAGACAATTTTCCTTGCCGTTCAGTGCACATCTTGCAAAATAGCCACAGCATTGTTACGAAGATCACAAGTGGATTTCTCTTTCACTTCATCTTTTCAGTTCCACACTGCACTCATAACTGTTGACCGTTAGCCTAATATAAAATGTGACAAATGTTTAAAACTGCAAATTTCTCTAAAAATCTAACAATTCAAATGTAGAAAGATCGCAGCAAAATGTTTTAACTTTAATAACGCTAATTTACTAAACCTCACACCAGTCTACCCAACCTCACACTTAAATATACCTCTAATTAGTTTGTACAAACAATAATTAATATTTGAGATGTATTTTGGACATTATAGAGAATTGGAGCTTCAAAAAACACCACATCTTACAAGAATAACAATTATCAGTGTTGTAGTCGCGACCTGAACGTACGAGACCGAGAGCAAAGCAACACCGAGAATTGGAGGTCAGAGACCGAGACCAAGGCTGAGCCCTTGAGGTTGGATACCGAGTCCGAGACCTGATGGTCCGAGACCGAGACCTGATGGTACAAGACCGAGACCTAGAAACCTCATGTTTAAACTACATACAAGTAAAGTAGAAACAAAAGAATATTCATGCATAATGACAGAAGTGTACAGGCTGAGATTTGGTAAAGGACGAGTGTACTCACTATAATGCATGCACTCAAGAGGAGTTCTTTTTAAACAAGCATGATTTATGTACTTTATGAATTATTCAATAAAATATACATTGAACAATTCTTTGATATGAGACTGTTCTGAAAACTTTCATGTAATTATCATTTATATTGCGTCTACCAGCAGAAACCGATCTCGAGATCTACAGCACTGATAATTTGTGTCAAACATCAAAAAACTGTAACAATCAAAGTCCGAATAAAGGAAAAAATGTCTGTGTTGATCTACTGATAGTGTTGGTTGTGCAGTATGTTAATAAAAGTACTGAGGCGCCCAAGTTTACGCACCAACCCTGCACCTGCAAAACATAAAATCAATCCTTCAGTAACAGTCTTGAGTGTTGTCATTACATGATAAACACTGCCTATTTTTCCGAGTGTAAACAAGATATTACCTTGTAGTGCAATCAACCCAAACCTTTAGGAAGGTGAAATGCAAGGCAGTAATTCTTCACGCACAATCTTGTGGAATGCCGTGGCCTCGTGGTGAAGGGCATTGAATTCGTGGTCTGCGGGTAATTCTGCAGGTTGTGGGTTCGAGTCCAGCCGGGGGTTATGGTGCGTGTGCCCTTGAGCAAGGCACTTTGTCACTTATTGCTTCTCTCCACCCAGGAGTAAATGGGTACCTGTGATGGCAGAGATGGTTATGTGATTGATTTAGCTTGGAATGTTTAATTTGCCCAATGATCAGGGGGAATAATAATACTGTAAGCGCTGTGATTTAGTTTACCAATAAGGGCGTTCTTAAATGCCAATTATTATTATTATAATTATTGTTATTATTAATCTTGATGATCCGCCTTGATTAAAGAGGCATTAAGACACTTCGAATAAGAGGTTCAGGAAAGAACCTTACATAAGTCTACTATATACACACTAACCTGAGCTTTTACTACCTAAGATTATATTTCAAAAAGGACTTGATGAAGGCAAAACAGTAAAGAACATTTTCATCAATCCAGGACTTCAGTTATTGTCAAGGGGAACTATTGTCAAGAAAACCTTCAATATTTCAAAGCATATCAGGTTCTCTAGTCTCGCCAAATGGCCTATTAAGGAGACACATTTTGCTAAAAAGTTGTACCTTAGGCCCTAACATTAACCCTAACCCTAACCCTAATCCTATAACCCTAGTAGACAAGGTGTATTAGGTGAACATGTGAATCCCTTCCTAATGTTTCAAGTCCTAATTTTAGGTCTAAATATAATGGATTGATCGTGATGCGACACATATATTTAAAAGTTTGGTGAGAGTAGGTTAAGTTTGGGTTAGGGTCAGGTGTGATTACAGTTAGGATTTCTTTAGTGCAAAGGTCCGTGGAATCTCTCCCAGATGTACCATCTACAGGTCATTACTATTATCTGCTGTCACGCATCAAAATACTATATATTCACAGTTCTTTTGAAGCAAAACTTGTTGATGAGTTTCAGGAATAGAGCGATGAACTCGCAGACCGTTATGAGAGAGAAACCAATGTAGAGGCCTACGATACCGCCAATGTCGCCAAACAGGGAAACCTCCTGAAATGAAGAAGGACATTGAATAAATCTTAACAACGCATCAAGTGGATTTTACCATAATAATATGATTTCCAAATGGTATGGGTAATCTGGTCGATAGTGTAAACTAATGCAATGGTTTTGTTTACTGTGCGCAGAATATTTTACTCCCCTATAAGTGGGGAGCCGGTGTTCTCGTCTTTGTTCTTGTCATACGGATACAAGTTCTCGTGTTCATGCAACACGAGAACGAGGTTTCAAATACGCCTGAGGTTTCAAATGTGCCCGAGGTTTCAAATACGCCCAAGTGGTTAGCGGAGCAATTAAAGTTAGCTCGGTTGTCAAAGATACAAAATAATTATGTAACCCATTTCAAAGTTGTATATAGATAAGCATTGTACAAGCCAAAGCATGGGGAAAGGGCACAAGATGGAAAACTTACGTCAGGTACATTATTTGCGAAAATTAGTACCGATAGCACTATATAATACGAAATAAATCAATACCAAAACACACCTGATAAGCTGGTACCTCCTTAGTGCTTTCATAGTTCAGTTCTTCGTAATAAATCTCAAGTCTCACAATGTTGTCACTGCAGAAAACGTAATGGAAATTAGATTTTTTTTTATATATCTGCAAACCATCTTGTCTGTGGGCTACTCGTATAACTTTTGTATCATACTCGGACGTGCATTGTGATAAAAATGGACCCAAAATGTCGCCCTCAGACTGAGGTATGTTGTATGTGACTCATATTTTGCAGAGCTTGATCGACATAACTGCTTATGGTTTAGGGCAACATATCAAGCCAGCTCTATGGATGTACACCCCTTTCGTGACAGTTCATAAATCACTCAACAAATTAATTTATTTTACTCACTAATGAATGCATCTAATTCTTTAAATTGTGCGTACATGTAATTCTTTAAGTTTGAAAATGGAAATAATGAAAACTGATGGAGACTCCTTATCGCACTCAAGGTAACACTTGATTATTACGTGATGTATTTCTGTGTTCATTTAAGACATTTAATATCTTAGCCAAAAATGCGTCTGTCTTTGGAAACACAGACGCAATTCGTTCTCTACATTTTCACCCCATTTGTGTATAGGCTTACTTACAACAAATTGTCTTCATTCAAATGCTGGGTTTTCTTATTGATTGAACGTATGTTTCGCAACAGGTGGTTCTGAAATGAGTATAAAAAAACACACACATTATAATACAACGGACAAGTAAATACAAGTATAAACAAGGTTCGAACTAGGGGAAATAACATTTGTGAGAAATCAACTTCAGCTTACCGCAAACTTTTGTGAGGGCCACTTTGACATCGAAGTCGTCTTTGTGTAATACACCTCACTGGAATAAAGTTTAAGAAGCAAAGGTGAAATTCGCTTGATGGGGGATGTGAATGGATATGAGTGAAATGAAAGAGGAGCCTTCCGGTGGGCTAAATCTTTCAGGAAAACACTAAAATCGACAGGTAGTCCCTGTTAAGAAACATATATTGTATTTTACTTTGATTTGTGAGGTACTACAAGAATATACAGCAAGTTCAACTTGCGCGATCCCCCTGGCATGCTGGCAGTATTTATACATTCAGTTAGTAAGCACACTTTACAGTGTACCTAACCAAAATCAACAATGACCTCATTTGACCCCCAGATGACTTTTGACCTCAAACGTCTCGAGTGATATTAAGTCCCCCTACTCAACGATCATTGTCACCAAATTTGGTTGAGAGTGAAGTCTGACTTTTCATATGACAGCACTTTTCAATTTACCTACCCCAAATCAACAACGACCTCATTTGACCCTAGATGACCTTTGACCTCAAATGTCATCTGAAGTCATCTGAAGTCCCCCTACCCAAAGATAATTGTCACCAAGATTGGTTGAGAGTGAAGCCTGACTTTTCACGACAGCATTGAACAGTTGACCTAACCAAAATGGAACACACGGACGACTAGACGGATGAAACATGTGGGGTGATAACACTTTTATCTCTTTTTCTAAAGAGTTCACATCCGGGTGATGTTTTTCTAAAGATTTCACATCCGGGGTAATCATCCCACATGTGGAGTATGGTCAGAGCGGACGGACGGACAGACGCAAATGCATACACAAAAAGGAATACACCATCGCAATATCCCCTTTTAGGCCAGGGGGATACCAAAAAAACCAAATATATATTGTAGCCCGTATAATAACAAATTAAATGAGCAAGTATAATGCACTATAAAAACTAACTAAGAAGAAACTGCTTTGAGTATTGAGGAGGGAATGCACTCTTGGCATGTCCACGCTTACCTGCATTGCTGCGGACAGGAACAGGTTAAGTTGTTGTGCTGACTAAGGTAGTAGACGAGTTGGGTGCAGACTTCTATTCGTGAAAAAAAAGACACTTTAGTTCAGACTACAGCTCCGAATTGCTATCACCAAAGTTTCCCAGTAAGTTTGGAAAATGCCTCTTTCAATAAAAAAAACAGCACAAGTAATATGTTTACTTCATTCAAGGTTAGAAAATATTGAGGGATGATATAGCATCATAACAAAACATCATAACAATACAGATTTTTCATATCCCGGGTCCCGGAATCCGTTTCAGATATTTCTTGACATTTTCTGGTTCAATTATGACATTCTGTGACTCACCTCTCCGGACCATTGAACCAGAAAAGTGTCACTTTGAATACACATAAATTGTAAATTAGACCAGAAAAATTGTCATTTTTACACGAACAATTGTTTTTTTTTGTTTTGTTTTTTTTTGACGCAAAAGAGTGACAGGTCACATCCGATGCCAGCTAGAATTTGATCTGGAATTTTTAAGCGCGTAAAGATGAAAAGCGTACAATAGGCTATATATATTTATGTAGACCCTTTCCAAGGCATCTTGATGGTAAGAAGATTACAACCCTTGTTTGCTACAAAATTAAATAAACAAGAAACCTCCAAGATGGAATAAAGACAACTTAGCTAGCTAATGCTCTCATCCAAGTCAAATCTAGTGCTTACTGTGCACAATAAATTGAAAACAATACTTGAATAATAAGGAGGGATTTTAATTCAAGCGAGCTTCTTACTGATCATCTTCAAATAAGTGAAATTATAAATGGGATGTCTGAGAACCAGAAGAAATCATGGTGTTCTTTACCTTGGGTCTTATTCAGCAAACTGCATCGCTCACCGTTGAGTTCTAGTGTATCCGAGCAACCACAGTATTTTCTAATGTGCTCGTGAATGCATGTTTTCTTACACAGCTGTTAGGAGAAATTCAACATTGACAAAACTGGTGTCAGCAGTGGGATGTGCATTTACTGTGCACCCATGAGTGACGTTCTAGTGATCGTGAGTGGACTTTTACAGAACTTTGTTCTAATAAAAGCAAGCCTTTTTTAAACATTAGATTAAAGACTTTCGTTGTGTTCATCTTTCACAACATTTCACATTTCATCAGGCAATAGTATTGCTTCGAAGATATTAGAAAATTGGTCTTAAAAATGTAACAATAATAATGCATCAAAGGAGATAAACAGTCAACACTCTCCAAGCACTCCAAGTTAGTACCGGTATCAAGACTTTATGGACTTTGATTATCATGACGGTTGACCTACTGACTCACCTCTCGATCGTAATGGTCTGATGAAGAGATTTTAATCTCGCCATCAGCAATAATCTTGGTGTTCGTTACGTTCTTCAAGCACTCCCCATACGGATGTCCTTTGCGGAGAACATAATTCTGTGTCAAAAGGTGACATTTTGGTGAAGGCAGCTATTAAAAATCGTTCAAAGTAATTAAAGTGGTATTTGTGTAACAAAGAAGGTATACATTCACAGCTTAAATTCAAAGGTTGGAAAGCGGAATGTTTGTTATTGTCCTGATTATGTGAATTATAGTCATGATCATGTCCATATTCCCAAAAAATAGTCGGTCTCTGGTCAGACCGAAGTGAATACCACATATGGCATGAGAAATTTTGGGAATGTGTTATTAAGGCCATCAGGCATCTCCCTAGCAATTTTCAAGCAATTTCATAAACACTTAAGGAGGTATGATTAGCATATTTTCATCATTCTTAAGTGATATTTTTGAAAATTTGGGCAGATAAGAAAGGATTTATGACAAATTTAAAAAATTAATAATATTTACTCTTTTTTTGGACGCCATATTTCGTTTGAATACCACATTTGGCATGAGAAATTTTGGGAATGTGTTCTTCAGACCATCAGGCATCTTCCTAGCAATTTTCAAGCAATTTCATATTTTGGCCAAAATTGAAAAAAAATTGCAAGGGGTTAGCCTTACTTTTTTATCAAATTTTGGTCAAAATTTGACTTTTCTGGAAACGCACTAAAAACACTTGAGGAGGCATGATTAGCATATTTTAATCATTCTAAAGTGATAACTTTGAAAAAAAATCGACAATTAAAACAATTCAAAAAAGGAAATTAATTTTTACCAACTTTGTTGACGCCATATTTCCTTTAAACACCACATATGGCATGAGAAATTTTGGAAATGCGTTCTAAGGGCCATCAGGCATCTTCCTAGCAATTTTCAAGCAATTTCATATTTTGGCCAAAATTCAAAAAAATGCAAGGGGTTAGCCTTACTTTTTTATCAAATTTTGGTCAAAAAATGACTTTTCTGAAAACGCCCCAGAAACACTTCAGGAGGCATGATTAGCACATTTTTATCATTCTAAAGTGATAATTTTGAAAAACTGGGCAATCAAAAGAGGATTTTTGACAAAAAATTGAAAAAAGGAAATTAATTTTTACCAACTTTGTTGACGCCATATTTCCTTTGAACACCACATATAGCATGAGAAATTTTGGGAATGTGTTCTAAGGGCCATCAGGCATCTTCCTAGCAATTTTCAAGCATTTTCATATTTTGGCCAAAATTGAAAAAATGCAAGGGGTTAGCCTTACTTTGTTGTCAAATTTTCGTCAAAAATTGACTTTTCTGGAAACGCCCTAGAAAGACTTTAAGAGGCATGATTAGCATAATTTCATCATTCTAAAGTGATAATTTTGAAAAAAATCGACAATTAAAAAAGGATTTTTGACAGAAAACTTAAAAAAGAAAATAAATTTTTACCAACTTTGTTGACGCCATATTTCCTTTGAACACCACATATGGCATGAGAAATTTTGGAAATGCGTTCTAAGGGCCATCAGGCATCTTCCTAGCAATATTCAAGCAATTTCATATTTTGGCCAAAATTCAAAAAAATGCAAGGGGTTAGCCTTACTTTTTTATCAAATTTTGGTCAAAAAATGACTTTTCTGAAAACGCCCCAGAAACACTTCAGGAGGCATGATTAGCATATTTTTATCATTCTAAAGTGATCATTTTGAAAAACTGGGCAATCAAAAGAGGATTTTTGACAAAAAATTGAAAAAAAGGAAATTAATTTTTACCAACTTTGTTGACGCCATATTTCCTTTGAACACCACATATGGCATGAGAAATTTTGGGAATGTGTTCTAAGGGCCATCAGGCATCTTCCTAGCAATTTTCAAGCAATTTCATATTTTGGCTAAAATTGAAAAAATGCAAGGGGTTAGCCTTACTTTGTTGTCGAATTTTGGTAAAAAATTGACTTTTCTGGAAACGCCCTAGAAAGACTTTAAGAGGCATGATTAGCATAATTTCATCATTCTAAAGTGATAATTTTGAAAAAAATCGACAATTAAAAAAGGATTTTTGACAGAAAATTTAAAAAACGAAATTAATTTTTACCAACTTTGTTGACGCCATATTTCCTTTGAACACCACATATGGCATGAGAAATTTTGGAAATGCGTTCTTTGGGCCATCAGGCATCTTCCTAGCAATATTCAAGCAATTTCATATTTTGGCCAAAATTCAAAAAAATGCAAGGGGTTAGCCTTACTTTTTTATCAAATTTTGGTCAAAAAATGACTTTTCTGAAAACGCCCCAGAAACACTTCAGGAGGCATGATTAGCATATATTTATCATTCTAAAGTGATAATTTTGAAAAACAGGGCAATTAAAAAAAGGATTTTTGGCAGAAAATTGAAAAAAGGAAATTGATTTTTACCTATTTTGTGGACGCCATATTTCCTTTGAACACCACATATGGCATAAGAAACTTTGGAAATACGTTCTATGGGCCATCAGGCATCTTCCTAGCAATTTTCAAGCAATTTCATATTTTGGCCAAAATTCAAAAAAAATGCAAGGGGTTAGCCTTACTTTTTTTATCAAATTTTGGTCAAAATTGACTTTTCTCGAAACGGCCTAGAAACACTTAAGGAGGCATGATTAGCATATTTTCATCATTCTAAAGTGATAATTTTGAAAAACTGGGCAATTAAAAGAGGATTTTTGACAGAAAATTGAAAAAAGGAAATTAATTTTTAACAATTTTGTTGACGCCATATTTCCTTTGAACACCACATAATATATGGCATGAGAAATTTTGGGAATGTGTTCTAAGGGCCATCAGGCATCTTCCTAGCAATTTTCAAGCAATTTCATATTTTGGCCAAAATTCAAAAAAATGCAAGGGGTTAGCCTTACTTTTTTATCAAATTTTGGTCAAAAATTGACTTTTCTGGAAACGGCCTAGAAACACTTAAGGAGGCATGATTAGCATATTTTCATCATTCTAAAGTGATAATTTTGAAAAATTGGGCAATTAAAAAAGGATTTTTGGCAGAAAATTGAAAAAAGGAAATTGATTTTTACCTATTTTGTGGATGCCATATTTCCTTTGAACACCATATATGGCATAAGAAATTTTGGAAATACGTTCTAAGGGCCATCAGGCATCTTCCTAGCAATTTTCAAGCAATTTCATATTTTGGCCAAAATTCAAAAAAATGCAAGGGGTTAGCCTTACTTTTTTATCAAATTTTGGTCAAAATTGACTTTTTTCGAAACGGCCTAGAAACACTTAAGGAGGCATGATTAGCATATTTTCATCATTCTAAAGTGATAATTTTGATAAAATGGGCGATTAAAAAAGGATTTTTGGCAGAAAATTGAAAAAAGGAAATTAATTTTTACCTATTTTGTAGACGCCATATTTCCTTTGAACATCACATATGGCATAAGAAATTTTGGAAATACGTTCTAAGGGCCATCAGGCATCTTCCTAGCAATTTTCAAGCAATTTCATATTTTGGCCAAAATTCAAAAAAATGCAAGGGGTTAGCCTTACTTTTTTATCAAATTTTGTCAAAAATTGACTTTTCTGGAAACGGCCTAGAAACACTAAGAGAGGCATGATGAGCAAATTTTCATCATTCTAAGGTGATAATTTTGAAAAAAATCGACAATTAAAAAAATTGAAAAAATGAAATTAATTTTTACCACTTTTGTTGACGCCATATTTCCTTTGAATACCAAATATGGCATGAGAAATTTTGGAAATGCGTTCTAAGGGCCATCAGGCATCTGCCTAGCAATTTTCAAGCAATTTCATATTTTGGCCAAAATTGAAAAAAGATGTAAGGGGTTAGCCTTACTTTTTTATCAAATTTTGGTCAAAAATGGACTTTTCTGAAAACGCCCCAGAAACACTTCAGGAGGCATGATTAGCATATATTTATCATTCTAAAGTGATAATTTTGAAAAAAATGGGCGATTAAAAAAGGATTTTTGGCAGAAAATTGAAAAAAGGAAATTAATTTTTACCCATTTTGTGGACGCCATATTTCCTTTGAACATCACATATGGCATAAGAAATTTTGGAAATACGTTCTAAGGGCCATCAGGCATCTTCCTAGCAATTTTCAAGCAATTTCATATTTTGGCCAAAATTCAAAAAAAATGCAAGGGGTTAGCCTTACTTTTTTATCAAATTTTGGTCAAAATTGACTTTTCTCGAAACGGCCTAGAAACACTTCAGGAGGCATGATTAGCATATATTTATCATTCTAAAGTGATAATTTTGAAAAACTGGGCAATTAAAAGAGGATTTTTGACAGAAAATTGAAAAAAGGAAATTAATTTTTAACAATTTTGTTGACGCCATATTTCCTTTGAACACCACATAATATATGGCATGAGAAATTTTGGGAATGTGTTCTAAGGGCCATCAGGCATCTTCCTAGCAATTTTCAAGCAATTTCATATTTTGGCCAAAATTCAAAAAGATGTAAGGGGTTAGCCTTACTTTTTTATCAAATTTTGGTCAAAAAATGACTTTTCTGAAAACGCCCCAGAAACACTTCAGGAGGCATGATTAGCATATATTTATCATTCTAAAGTGATAATTTTGAAAAACTGGGCAATTAAAAAAAGGATTTTTGGCAGAAAATTGAAAAAAGGAAATTGATTTTTACCTATTTTGTTGACGCCATATTTCCTTTGAACACCACATATGGCATAAGAAATTTTGGAAATACGTTCTAAGGGCCATCAGGCCTCTTCCTAGCAATTTTCAAGCAATTTCATATTTTGGCCAAAATTCAAAAAAAAATGCAAGGGGTTAGCCTTACTTTTTTATCAAATTTTGGTCAAAATTGACTTTTCTCGAAACGGCCTAGAAACACTTCAGGAGGCATGATTAGCATATATTTATCATTCTTAAGTGATAATTTTGAAAAACTGGGCAATTAAAAGAGGATTTTTGACAGAAAATTGAAAAAAGGAAATTAATTTTTAACAATTTTGTTGACGCCATATTTCCTTTGAACACCACATAATATATGGCATGAGAAATTTTGGGAATGTGTTCTAAGGGCCATCAGGCATCTTCCTAGCAATTTTCAAGCAATTTCATATTTTGGCCAAAATTCAAAAAAATGCAAGGGGTTAGCCTTACTTTTTTATCAAATTTTGGTCAAAAATTGACTTTTCTGGAAACGGCCTAGAAACACTTAAGGAGGCATGATTAGCATATTTTCATCATTCTAAAGTGATAATTTTGAAAAATTGGGCAATTAAAAAAGGATTTTTGGCAGAAAATTGAAAAAAGGAAATTGATTTTTACCTATTTTGTGGATGCCATATTTCCTTTGAACACCATATATGGCATAAGAAATTTTGGAAATACGTTCTAAGGGCCATCAGGCATCTTCCTAGCAATTTTCAAGCAATTTCATATTTTGGCCAAAATTCAAAAAAAATGCAAGGGGTTAGCCTTACTTTTTTATCAAATTTTGGTCAAAATTGACTTTTCTCGAAACGGCCTAGAAACACTTCAGGAGGCATGATTAGCATATATTTATCATTCTAAAGTGATAATTTTGAAAAACTGGGCAATTAAAAGAGGATTTTTGACAGAAAATTGAAAAAAGGAAATTAATTTTTAACAATTTTGTTGACGCCATATTTCCTTTGAACACCACATAATATATGGCATGAGAAATTTTGGGAATGTGTTCTAAGGGCCATCAGGCATCTTCCTAGCAATTTTCAAGCAATTTCATATTTTGGCCAAAATTCAAAAAAATGCAAGGGGTTAGCCTTACTTTTTTATCAAATTTTGGTCAAAAATTGACTTTTCTGGAAACGGCCTAGAAACACTTAAGGAGGCATGATTAGCATATTTTCATCATTCTAAAGTGATAATTTTGAAAAATTGGGCAATTAAAAAAGGATTTTTGGCAGAAAATTGAAAAAAGGAAATTGATTTTTACCTATTTTGTGGATGCCATATTTCCTTTGAACACCATATATGGCATAAGAAATTTTGGAAATACGTTCTAAGGGCCATCAGGCATCTTCCTAGCAATTTTCAAGCAATTTCATATTTTAGCCAAAATTCAACAAAATGCAAGGGGTTAGCCTAACCTTTTTATCAAATTTTGGTCAAAATTGACTTTTTTCGAAACGGCCTAGAAACACTTAAGGAGGCATGATTAGCATATTTTCATCATTCTAAAGTGATAATTTTGATAAAATGGGCGATTAAAAAAGGATTTTTGGCAGAAAATTGAAAAAAGGAAATTAATTTTTACCTATTTTGTGGATGCCATATTTCCTTTGAACATCACATATGGCATAAGAAATTTTGGAAATACGTTCTAAGGGCCATCAGGCATCTTCCTAGCAATTTTCAAGCAATTTCATATTTTGGCCAAAATTCAAAAAAATGCAAGGGGTTAGCCTTACTTTTTTATCAAATTTTGTCAAAAATTGACTTTTCTGGAAACGGCCTAGAAACACTAAGGGAGGCATGATGAGCAAATTTTCATCATTCTAAAGTGATAATTTTGAAAAAAATCGACAATTAAAAAAATTGAAAAAAGGAAATTAATTTTTACCACTTTTGTTGACGCCATATTTCCTTTGAATACCACATATGGCATGAGAAATTTTGGAAATGCGTTTTAAGGGCCATCAGGCATCTTCCTAGCAATTTTCAAGCAATTTCATATTTTGGCCAAAATTGAAAAAAAAGCAATAATAATTTTTAGCCTTACTTGTTTATCAAATTTTTAGCCTTACTTGTGTATCAAATTTTGGTCAAAAATGGACTTCTCTGGAAACGACCTAGAAACACGAGGAGGCATGATTAGCATATTGTCATCATTCTAAAGTGATAATTTTGAAAATTTGGGCAAATAAGACAGGATTTATGATGAATTTAAAAAAAAAAATAATTTTTATTTATTTTTTGGACGCCATATTTCCTTTGAATACCACATTTTGGCATGAGAAATTTTGGGAATGTGTTCTAAGGGCCATTAGGCATCTTCCTAGCAATTTTCAAGCAATTTCATATTTTGGCCAAAATTGAAAAAAATGCAAGGGGTTAGCCTTACTTTTTTTGTCAAATTTTGGTCAAAAATTGACTTTTCTGGAAACAACCTAGAAACACTTTAAGAGGCATGATAAGCATATTTTCATCATTGTTAAGTGATAATTTTGATAATTTGGGCAAATAGAAAGGATTTTTGACAGATAATTAAAAAAAATATTAATTTTTACGAATGTTTTTGACGCCATATTTCCTTTGAACACCACAAACGGCAGAAGAAATGTTGGGAATGTGTTCTTAGGGCCCTCAGTCATCTTCCTAGCAGTTTTCAAGCAATTTCATATTTTGGCGAAAATTGAAAAAAAAAAGCCAACAAAAAAAAAGGGGTACTAAAAGCTAGCAAGCGTGAAGTTAATGTCTAGATTCTGTTACTGTCTTGGGTTAACGAGAGTTTTTGACATGTACTTGATGCTTGAACTTTCAAGATTAAGTTGAATATCAGTGTTTGCGGTAGGATGCATCTGAGGCGGTTCCGGGTTGATAACAATGCGGGTAGACTATAGAAAGTGGATGGTGTAGCCTTCATTTTTCTTAATGTCTGCTGGTTTATTATCAAACTGGATCCGCCACTGGGTGGGTTGGGACTTGTTTGAAAGGTATATTGCTGTTTCTTACATATCTCAGACCTAACGAGGTGACGGTTCCGGGCTTTACGGTGATTCCATTTTTGGCGGGATTGGGCCGGATGTGGTTGGGGTTGATGGACACTCTCACTCCGGCCTCTGGTCCGTATATGCTAATGTATTCATTCTGTTCCAGAAAGAGTGTCATTTGGAGACCTGTATACCATGGGTGAATTGAGTCATATCAGTTTGGAACAGTTAACATTGAGTCCGAGTCCAAGACCTGAGTCATGCAGGTCGAGTCACGAGTCATCAAACATCGAGTCCAAGTCCGAGTCCTGAGTCATGCAAGTCGAGTCCAAGGTCGAGTCACGAGTCACAAAGGTCGAGTCCGATTCCGAGTCCGAGTCCGAGTTCACGTGTTTCAATACATTGATTTCCCAAATCAATATATCAGACACAAACTAGTCGCACAGACTGTATCGCTTGTGTTGGAGAGGATTGTCTTCAAAATAATGTGTAACTATATTGTTGAACACAACATAAACGTGTGGTAATTTTGGTCAAGTCCCTAGTCACGCAGGTTGCGACCGAGTCCAATACCGAGTCCTCACGGTCGAGTCCGAGTCAGTTGTCATCACGACCCGGGTCCGAGTCACGGAAATGGGACTTGAGTCCGAGTCCGAGTCCGAGTCACACAAGTCTTATCGGATCCGGCCACATGCATGCAGCCTGCTAACTGTAAACGGAGACGTGGTATCTACGAGAAGCTGTATATAGCGTGCAAATGTAACACCCTGAAAAACATATACAGTCCTACCTCTATTTAAATCAAAATATCGTTATTTCAAATACAGAGATATATGTATATCTTTTTTAGAAATAGACAAGTCCCTATCATAAATACAGGTATCTCTATTTCGGGTTCAAATGTTAACTTTGCACGCTATACCTATATGCGTATACAACGCTCCGTTGATTTCTAGTTCATGTTAACAACTTGACAACTTAAAAAAAAAGAGTTATCAGCATGATATTGAATTGTAACTATATAAGTAAGTCACAATGACGCTTTGGTTGATCACAGATTATCAAAATGAAAAGGGGCCTATTAAATATTGTTGCTTTTTAAAATCATTACATATTAAAATCTATTAAATCATTAACAAAAGATTTAATCAGTTGTTACCGTGTCTGGAGCCTGTTTTCTGTGCAGTGATTGGGTTGTCTATTACGGCATTAAAGGTGAAGCAGTTACCGTAGTTATCATCTTGCAACAACTCGACATTGCTTGAGAAGAAAACAGAGGTAAACGCTCATGGAGTTTTACAAAACTGCACACTTAAGTGATAGTTGTGCATTACGGCACAGTGCATATTAACATTACATTTTATTGAAGATCCTTCAAAACCAGCTTCGGACATCTGTCTGAGTACAAAAATGTGTTCCTCTTACGCTAAGATGAAATTAATAGATATATATTGCAATTTGCAAATTCCGAAAAAGTTTAGGTTTGCTGTATAAGAAGGCCGATATATATTAGTGTGCAAAAGAATAGCTCGTACCATTTGTGCACGTTGTAATGTAGTCGTGGCATTTGTCTTTCCTGAGGAGTACTAATGGCATCAGAGATGAAAGCGAAAGTGCCCTTTGCTCCCGAAACCTGATCAAACAGCCCCAATTTGGTTTGAACTATGCTGTAATTTTCGTGTGGTCATTATTTACAAGGGCAGGCTTATTCCGTTTGACATCCTTTGACAATGCGGGTCTGCGTTTACCCGTCCGCGCGTCCGGTGTGTGCGCGTTGGTATTGACACGCCCTTGGGAACATTATCTACTTGTTCCTATGGTGTATTCTTGCTGTCTTGTACTATAGGGCGGGAACGAAAATATTCCTTTTGTTAAAAAAAAGGATCAAGGTGATGTTTCTGGGTAAATGATCACTACATGATGGGATATTCTCTGCGGACTCAATGTGGCATGATGAAAGAACGTCTGTAGTACGTCACGAATAACAGTTCCCAACCAATTAAACGTATACATCTAATCGTGGTATAACGATAGCTTTTACCTCATGTTACACTTCCTCTGTTCGTATGTGCACTGCAAGATGAAGTCTTCTTTCTGGTGTCCGTACCGACTGACTTCATCCTTGCTGAGTCTTGCCACCCCGACGAGGTCACTGTAATCGGGTGTGGAGCTGAACGTCGCAAAGCCGTTCCAGTCCGGGGGGCTATCACCTTTGACCCGCCCGAATGGGGGCGCCCTAAAACGTTCAATGAAATCGTCGAAAAGGTAGCGGTGTTCGTTGTCCACCATTGCTCGATAGGGAAAATACCACTGTGGATCTTGGAAAGTGTCCCTGAATGGATCTGCATAATTGTGAAATGGAGAAAGTAAAATAGCATGCTTGTTTTGATCAGGTTGGTTTGCAACTGGTTATACTTTACGTCTGAGGACTTTGAGCAATGGGTTACCTCTGATAACAATAACCAGGAGGAACCGACCCAAAGTCCTCAGAAGGTGTTCGTGTACAAACCTTATGGAACTTGTCGATGAGACCCAATGCGTTAGCAACTGACGCATGCGCATTAGTTTCTTTTACTATACTTGGTTGCAAAAAAAGAAACAGTGCGTTTACGGCTTTGCAAAATCGAAGTTAGGTATGAGTGTGAGGAGACTGTCGATCAGTCATCTACTTTGTGCATACTTACCGACTTTTAACGGGTCCGTTGTGTGCGTCTATTGCATGCACGTTAAGGTTCGCAACTTTTAATACGATTGCAGTGGGGATAAAGTACCACACTGTCGTAGCTTCAGCCACAATTTCAATCACAATCATGACGACAAAAAAACAACACTTACCAGCTCGGCCTGCCGAGGAACAATTCAGCTCGTCGTCGCCATGTTTGCAGTCTTCTACCGTGTTGCAGACAGCATATTCATGGATGAATTTAAAGCTGTCGCGACAATGGTAGTAGTTATCGGGCGGGACCTCCCCTAAAATAAGCAAAGTTGACACAAAACGAAAAATTCAGACTATTTCATCAAAGATATTTGACTTAAGGGAATACTTGGCCTGCTGTGGAAAAATATTAGAGATGTATTGCCCAAAATATATTCAATTTCACAGTCAGTTTTTATAGTCAGTCTGTTTAAAGATTGCTTTTTAAAATTGAGGTCGGCGCGTTTAGCAATGTTATGAACAGAACAAAGATCCACCTCAACAAAAGAGGGACAGTAATTGGTTACTGACAGAATTGATGTGCAGCTCCTTTAAAAGCGGCCATTTACATAATTAAGCTTGATGTGTAATGCGATTTCAGCAATTGAAAAAAATAGACAGGCCCATGGCTGATCCCGCAATGCACACGACTCTATGCAATTAACTTACAAGTTTGTAGAATAAGCTATGGTGGTAACGTGACTGAAATAGGTAATCAGTCTAATTCACATGTGATACTATTAGGCAATGGTGTTTACCAGTTTTGTTCACAAGGGGCTGAAGTCAGTGAGAGACTTCAGCCTTGTGCAAATCCAACCCAGTTAGTCAGGTGCAACGAGGACTATAGGCTTGCACTCTGGGACCAAAATCTAAATCTACGCACCGGGTTTATGGCACGTTCGTTCGTCTGAGGCCCTAGTTAACGTGGCAGTCAGTGGTCCTCTATTGTCGCCGCAATCGTTGTATCTATCACATCGGAAGGACCCAGGAATGCAGCTGACGGTCCCATCGGGCCGAGGTTCTATGCACTGCCACTCTTTGGGTTGGCAGGCTGTGAATGATTTGTTTGGGTGGAAATGAAAGAGTTGTAGAAATTGTAAACATTTGATAAAAGTGAATGGTAAAGAAGAACTATAAAAATAGGTCTGTACTCTATAGGTCATTAAGGAAATTCGGGGAAAAGGAGAGCATTTCCAAAATTGATGTAGTGGAATACAAAGACATCATAATAGGAGTTATGGTTTCAAGGGAACTTCTGGATAACACTTGATCTGCAGAGAACGTCAAAAAGTGTCACAAAATCCATGATTTCCAAAGGCAACGGTTACCAGAATTGAACAAGGAGTTATGTTGGCTAAACCACATGCGCTGTGGTTGCATTTCCATGCTTTCGGGTTCCCTTGAAAGCAGGTGGGATTTTTACATCTATAGTATACCTGCTTCTTTTGCGTGTTTTGGGCGAACAAAGTTTTTTGACGTTACTTAAACAGGGCATACGTGGATTGGTAATGCGAACCGAGTTAAAGAAAGTTTGTGTACACGAAAGAAAACAGAATGAATGGAAATGAGGTTTCTGAGATTAAAAATTGGTGCTCATACGTACCAGTCCAGCTAATTTCACATTCTAGGAGCAGCTCATCACTCCCGTCTTGACAATCGGGGAATTCGTTGCAAGTTTGCCAGTAACGGATGCATTCCCCACTCCGGCATTTAAAATTGCCATGTCCACAATCTCCAACTGAAAATAAGCAGTGAGGTTTGAGTTGAAAAAAAATAGTTTGAATCTGCAGGGGGGAATCTGCACTGCATCATGAACACGCTTGGATGTTAACATCTAAAAAAGTTATCTTGGATCATTATTTCAGAAATCCTACAAGCGTTGAAAACGAAGTTTTCGGCAGAAAATAGACAAAATGGCGGATAGCACAATGTGGAAAGAAATTTCTTCTTGGAAGATGTGTGTTTCTGAAAAGAACCGATTGGTCGAGTGTAGAACTCGTCATTTCGGACAGTGTGCTCTGTCCGTCATCTCACATTCCAGAGGACGGACAAAACACCCAATTCGAAACGTCGAGTTCTACACTCAACCAACCGGTTCTTTTCAGAACCACACTTCTTCCAAGGACAGATTTCGTTACACATGGTTTTACGCGCAATTGTGTATTTTTTTATGTCATCCGCCATGAAAGCTTTAAGTCGTATTTCTTTTTTTATGTGTCCTCCGATTGCAGCAATGCTTTTAGCCAAACAGACTTACCGGAAAGATTGCAATGTTGTTCGTCCGAGTCCATGGGCATGCCTGGCTTCAGAAGCCCCTTATCGTTGCCGCAATCGTTGTATCTGTCACACACGAACTCCCGAGGGATGCATTTTATGGTACCGTCTGGTTCTTGCTCTGTGCACTGGAACTCGTCGAGTTGACATGCTGATTTGGTAGAATGTTAATCAATAAAATGGACGATTGAATTTAAAGGGGTTTAGACACCTAAATGTACACGACACCTAAATGTACACCGGCGTTTATGTGTACAACCTCAACGTAGTAAAGGCCTACATTGCCTCATCTGAAACCATCCAGGAGTGCATCATTACAGATTGTGTTCAAAGAAGAACCACTTGGTTAAAAGCAGAATCAGAACAGGTGATGTAAAGATGTGCACCTCAATTACCCCATTTTGGCAGGTTTACAGTACACTGTAACGTACCGGATGTTGGCCTATCGGTAACTGGCTCTGCCGCTGGGTCCACGTCTCTTCTCCGTCTTCTTAGAGCTGAATGCAAGACGTCGATGTGTAAAAGAGAAACAAATAATGTCAGACAACATTTGTAAATCTCTTAATAGCCATCGTCATCAGCATTGGCTGGCGAAAACAAATCAGGAGAATATTATTGTTTGACAGAGGCTAATATACGGACCTTCATAACATTGTGTGTTCTGTAACGTTAAATGTGTAGAATATCAAGTTCCGTGCGGCATGGCAGAAAGCCACAAATTCACGTAACAAATTGAGTACCTGATTTGCTTCAGCAAGTGCTGACTGGCAAGCATTTGGTTATTATGGGACTGAAGAAAGTGTTCGGACAATTTTCTGTTTGGGAAAAACCCGTAAGCGTACGTAAAAGGTGAATTGAAAATATTTTACAGAAATCAAATCTAAATAACTGGATACATTAAAGATAACCCGGTGATATAAAGTGTTTACATTGTGTAAAAGAATGGTCCTATATTCCATTCTCCAAATAGTCTGTTTAAGAGTCATCTTGCGATCTTTGCAAAAAAAAAGTTTTAACTCCATTGTTTTTCCTTATACAATAGTGTAAACTTGCAAAGCTTACCAGCGTCCGTATCATTACAGACCACGCCAACATCATAAGTGTGATCCGTATCCTGGTCCGTAGCGAGTCTGTACATGCAATCGATGAGGTTCACCTCGATACCCATGCACTGGACATCCCTGAGCAGCACTCGCCCTGTGCCCTGTCCGAAGTCACTGGTCGAGTTCACGATCGCTCCTGCTGGGAAACCGAGCTGTCGACAAACCACGTTGGCATCCTCCACAGTCCAGTCAGGGTCGGATATCGTGCCGACGGCGCCCGTTCTGAAGCTGACTTCTACGCGCCCTTGGGTAGGATTGGCAGTCTCGTCGTCTTGCGATAGGGCCACACTAAACGACTCTATAAAAGATAATGACACATTCAGGGCTTGGGATAGAAGTCAGATGCCAATCATGAAAACGTATGATCAGACTGTTAAGTCCAAAAGTTAAATACGAGTCCGAATCGGAACATGGCAATCATTATGCTATAAGGAGTAACATCCTATTCGACACCAAACCCACCACCATATAACACCAAACTCACTACCACACCACTGAACTCATCACCATAACACCAAACTCAATACCATAAAATCAAACCCACCACTATATGGCAACACGTCGAAATCAAACACAACAACCGGACACATACCCAGACTCACCATTATGACAAGAAACCCTAGCTGCAGGCTTCGGAGGTAGCACGCAATCCATATATTCCAGTGACCCGTTCCCGGAGTCTACGAAACACCAGATCGTGTCTCTCTCACCTCCTGGGTTCCGGCAGAGACTGTGCCCCACCGTTGAGCCCGGCTTCACTCCCTCCAGCTCCATGTAGTTCTGTCCCGTGTAGTTGAGCAAGGCAACCCGTTGGTCTGACCACGGTAGACAATCGTCTTCGGTTTGAGTGCCCCTGTAGTCCCATCCATTAGTGGCGATGTAACACTCAGAGTACACTTTGGCAAGCAAATGAGAGTTTCCAGGAAATACGTAAACAAACGTTGTACCTTATCCTCCACGATGAAATGTTATTAAGGAAAGATTGAAGTTTATGAGCTTCGTGTTTTTCCATTTCACGTCAAGTTTTATTTAACTGCGGTTGAGTTACAGTATAATGTGTGCATTTACTGCATTTAAACAAGTATCTTCAGACGTTAAGTGCAAAGAGTGAGACTACGATAACCATTTTCCCCCTTTAAGAAAAGAATGTATAAGACACTGGATCTGATCTGATCTGAAACGTAACTAACCTGTTTTGCAATGGTCTGGCAGCTTGGATGTAGAGTTGAAACATTCCAATCCTCCATCACAATAATATACGGGTGTTATCGCAAGACAGGATGTCAGATAGAGGTACTCGGCACCTTACACAACGAAAAACACCCAATTGATGTTTTCTAATACTGCGTCATCTCAAATTATCTTGTAAAAGTTGCAAGAAACCTCACCCCCCCCCCCCATTCGATATGCCTAGTTGATGGTATCCCGGTCACCGATATTTGAACGCTTGGCTGCATGAATCATCCGGGGTAAGGCAATTACTGGTTGCTGATAACCTGATCCAGCGGTCTGGGAAAACCACATTCGCAAGTATTCACCAGATGACAACATGATTACATTTCCTTTTAGCATAATGCCAACAAAATCGTTAATAATGGGTAACCAGTGCACTCAAAGGGGTTTGTTAACGAACGATGGTTGTGATCAAGGTTCCCAACGGATTTATTGTTGTCTGATGAAGAATCAAAACAAGAGAAATAATTACACATAGCTCACCCACGAAATACGTTGCAGAAGACACACCTCTGCAGTAGATATCTTCTACGACGGTTTCCTCGTCTAGTACCTGACAAGCTACGGTGGAAAAAATCAAGTTATTGAATGAGTGAAAAGTAAATGCGTGTGACCAGGGGAAAGAAACCAGCGAGGATGACACTAGTCCCCAAATTTGGGACTCTCAATACTGTTTATACGAGGGTCCCAAAACTAAAGGAGCTGAAGAAAAATGCTTCTATGAGAATAGACTGGTCCATGAAACAAACAGTCTAACACCCCTTCAGCACTGCATCAATGAACTGTGTCAAAAGAAACGTCTGGTGTCTAGCTTTATTTAATCTACACATCTATGGTTCTGTCATCGGACTACTGCAGGATCAATCTTTGCAACAAGTCGGACATGCACCAGTCTTGTCTTTAGCTTCATGTTGAAATCGCTTGGCTTCACTCCCAGTGTAAAATGTCGAAGATAATTATTTGTAAATTGAATTGAGACGACAAACTTGGATTGTGAAATACTGAGGACCTTGTATATTTGCCCAATGACAGTTTTGCCGGCTAAAGAGTGAGTAAAGTTGGTCTGATCTGACCTTGCGCCCCCCCCCCCCCCCCCCACCCAGGCTTCAGGGCGGGGAGGGGCCCCATTTCCGCTGCTAAATGCGCCATCAATTGTAATTATGCGAAAACAAATAAACAGAAGAAAACTTACTGCAATTCGTTTCATCCCAACCGTTTAAACACTCGGGATTGAGGTCACACGGTGTACCACAACCGCCAGCAGGACAAGGGATCTGCGGTGGTGTGCAAAATGGTCGACCTGTATTTGGAAGGAAAAAAACAGAGATCAAGCAGTTTTGTTTAATGTTGAGAGTTGTATCATCCGTGCTGTTCAACAAATTAATTTTTTCCTCTCTTGTGTTGTCCACAAAAATTGTATATCATAATCACATAAATTGTATGTATTTTTTTAGCCGTCGTATTTTTTTATGGTCCGTTGATCTGTTTGTCGTATGAGGTTTATGTGTACGTACAGCCGGTCGAAATGTTCCATGTATGGCTGAAAAAAAATGATGTGTGAACGTTAAAAATAAATCAATTATGCAATGGCGCTACAGAACATTGCAACTGTTGCCCTTAATCATTGACTTCTTATATCCAATGTCCAATGTCACTGTCAAACGGCTATATGCTCACCGCAGAGGGCTACTGCTTCATCTGACCCATCCTTGCAATCCAAAGACCCATCACATGCCCAGCTTTTCGGGATGCAGTCCGCATCACTCGTGCACATGAATTTACCCGACGGACAAGTGGGGACTAGCGGCTCTGCATATACCAAAAATGCACAAACGGAAGAAACAGGTGGAAACAATGAATGTCTTAAATGTTAGGTCAATTGTCTACATTACCATCATCAACGCCTTGAGTTGATATTCAGCTTTCCCTGGCTAAATTCCTGGCGTTGCGTACATTAATAGTGGTTTAGAATAATGTAATATTTCGTCAACATTTTCACGAAGAAGTGAATTTAGTATTTCACTGTCGGAACAAACGTTTGAGATACTCGCGTTTAAAGTTGGTCCTTTTTTATTTAACAGTTTGAAACTTTAAGATTCATAAAATATGTATAGATTTAGGTATCAGGCTTGAGCCCCCCCCCCCCCAACAGGTTGTCCTTTTGTTTTGTTTTGGGTTTGGGTTTGGGGGATTTTTTTGTCCCACGATTTGACCTTGGTGATATGTATGTGGCCTTTTTCGAGTAGTAAACTTGGGTCGTAAGTGGCAGAATTCGGGTGTAAGTGGCGAAACTAACGTCAAATTAGTCCGCCTTCGCCCATCCTCCCCTCCCAAAAAAATACAAAAAGTTGTGAACCCTCCCCCCCCCCCACCACCAAGCCAAATCCTCGGTGCACCACTGAGTCAGATATGTAGTCCCATTCCGTTTGATCAGATCACAAAAGCATTGCGTGATTTAGATCACCTTCTACCAGAGCATGTCACAATTTGTCTACAGGTTTCAAGCAACCAATGGCATTGCACTATAACCCTACATCGCACGAAGAGCATGTACATACCTACGCCTATATCTCCGCTTATAGAATTACACAAGAAAAAGTCTTCGTCCGAGCTGTCCAGGCAGTCGGCAAAACCGTCGCAGCGAAAGATGCGAGGGATGCACTGTGCTTCATTGAAGCAATTGAAAAACCACGACGAGGTACAATCGGGAAAGGGACGATTTTGAACACCTGAAGGATGACATAAAATAAAACAATTTCAGACATGTGTTGCTTTCTTTTTTCTACATTATTGTGACTGAAGTATAAACATCGCATGTTAAGTGTTCATGCCATAAAGAAAATGTTCAGTTGTGGAGGTATTTCATATCTGATCCATGGTGACCTTTGAGAGGTCAGAGACCGTTACGTACTCAATGCATACATATTGTTCTGGAAATTACCTTTTTGATTCTTTTATGGTTAATAACCATAAAAAAAATGCAGTTTCTCAAAATAGGTTTTGCCCTTCCAATGGCATATGAGCCTGCAGAGGAAATGTTTGCGCCCAAGGCAGTGATGCACGTCGACTTACCACAATTCTCGGTGCTTTCGTCACTTTCATCAAAGCAGTCTACCTTCCCGTTACACACCTTCCTCTTTGCGATACAACCACCTCGCTTCAAGCATTTGAACTCTGATTTCTTGCATTCTTTAAAAGAGAAGAACATCACAAAGTACTAAAAGGTAACACCATTATTATTAAATGTTATCTTCCTCTTCATCTCCACAGTAAATACTCTTAAAAATTATTATGCAAGCCTTTTGACCTCCAGTTTGTGACCAATCAACGGGCGTGTACTATTTGATTTGGTCTAAACACGGTACAAGTAGTTGTTCCTCACAGAAACGTCACTGCATTGGACCCTTTGAATTCCCAGTTGAGGGAATTGATGCAATCTTAACATGGAATTGAGATGAACGTGAAGACAAACGAAACGGAATAGGGAGGCAGTATTTTGGAGGAATTTTTTTTCTTTTCCCTCATGAGCCTATGACATTTAAGAGCATTAGTAAATAAATAAAAGCTAGTTGTAGCTGATTTTCCTCTGTTTGAACATATCACATAGACTGCGAATGAAAACGAATGGTTTTCATAAGAAAACATACAGTGCAAATGAAGACGTGTGGTTTTCTTGGCTGAGCATACACTGCAAATGAAGACGTTTCTTTCTTTTTCTTGACAAAGCATAGAGTGCAAATAAGGATGTATCGTTTTCTTGACAATACCCGCGCGAACAAGGGAAATGAGAGGAGAAAGAAGAATCGGGGGTTGTAAAACAAAGAAACATTCATGAATGTTTTATTTTGCAAAGGGTGATGTTTAACCAATGTCATGCAAGTGCATGATTTTTTTTACACAGTTGGCAGTTTTCTTTGTCAATGATTTTTTTTTATTCATGACATATATGAGCCGGGAACGACCGTTTGGCACCATGAGTAGTTAGTGTATACATTTTGATGTGTATTTTTGTTCATGGTGCGCTTTAATGGACTGATCCAGTAAGCACCGCCCCGTGGTATTCTGACCAATCACAGCCGTGATTTATGTCCGACATGCGTGCACAAAAGTCCGACATGCGTGCACGCGCGTATGATGCGCGCGGCAGGAAAATGCAGCATGGCATATTGGAGAGGAGCACGTGTTAATTTGCCCAAGTGCGCACTGGGCGGGGCTTACAGGATCGGTCCATTGACCTATCGCCGTTTGCGAATTTGCCACGCCCCTTAGACACCCTTATGGAGTTTGTGTACACTACGTTTTGTATTTTCTCAGATCTTGCGCGTTCCGCGTCCATTTGTAAATCATGCAATTGGACAATATTTCAAAGCTGCGTTGACGCGATTCTAACGCGATTCTAACGCGATTCCACGGCGCGATAGGTCAATTCCAGAAACTCACCGCAGTCATCTTCATCCTCCCCTTCATAGCAATCCGGACGCCGGTCGCATTTCTTCCTGATGGGTATGCACATGCCCCTGCGGCTGCCTGAAATGCTGCAGCGAAACTGCCGGTCGGTGCAGGTACGGGATTCTGACAATTAATAAAAAGAAAATATTAGTTGCAATCACAATCGATATTGTTTGTTACACTTCTGATGTCTTTGCTTAATTAGTATACCATTTCAATTGAAAAGTGACTTCAAAATTAAAAAAAAACTATAGGCCTAACCACTTTTATCACCTGACAATGAAGCTATAATTAGGAAGTAATAAAACAATAAAAGTACAAGAAATACAATAAAAGAGCTTTTTATGTTTTGCGAAATGTATTTCAATATTTAAAACAAATTTAGCCAAAACGCAGTGGCGTTGCAGATTGGGGTAGTAGTTGGGGGGTAAAGTGGAGGGGGCGATAGGTTATTCCCCTCCCCTAATATTTTACACGAGTGCCCTCTTTATCTTTATATTAACGTCCCACGAACTCCGGCAATTATGCCGCCATAAAGAGTATCACACGTTGTCCAATATAGGCCTGGTACTCATGATTATCCACTTAAGAAGTTGGTACCCCCCCCCCCCCGCCAAACACCACCCACCCCCCGCAACCGTGTCTGCAACCTTGTCCCCATGGTGACGAGCTGCAGTACGCTCCCAGTTTACTCTCTCACCCTTTATAATTATATTATAACATCTTGCACATGCAATTAGGCCTGACGGAATAGTCTGGTTCCTGGCCATGTTCGTTTTAGTATGCGATGTCATGGGAACAGACAGAATCACTTAGCGTTATGGGATCGGAAATCACATGATTTTTTTTCAAAGTTGTATATGATGTTAGTTTTACCAATCTGCAAAGCACATGTAAAACACGTCATACACGTGGAAATTGGAATCACCCAGTACATGCTAAAATCCATTAATCCGTAACTCTCAAAATACATAAACTACTTGCCGTAATCGCAGCCTTGTTCATCGCTCAAGTCGTCGTTGCCACACTGCCTTATGCCATCACACTGCAGGTACCTCTTGATGCACACTGGTCGTTTCTCACAGGCAAAATCGTCCTCAAGGCAAGGCGCTAGGAAACATCATAACACAATCCAACAAACACAAATAAGAAAACAATAATACTATACAATACATTTTGATTTACAGTTAAACAAACAAGTACATGAACTAAGTTTGAAAGCATTGAAAAGGACTGTATGCATAAGGGTCAAACAAAAGGTGTCCATGCAATAGCCGTAGCTTAAGAAATAAAGTATTGGCCAACCAACATTTCCGACACTTTTCATGAAAACTAACGTGGACATTATGATGGGGCACCGTATCTCTGCTGTCCCTGAAAAAGGCCCAAAAAAGCCCGCGGGGCAAGGTATGTATACACTTACATGTAGACTTGTATATAGAGATGAAATAAACACGAAGTGACAAAAATGAGTTAAAAATAAAAAAACAGTCTGGACATCAAGTCAGTTAATTTGCACTCTCGGTTTCCTTCTATTACGACGGTTTTATTTCATGTATTTATTTTTTATTATTTTATTTTATTTTTTTGGAAAAAAAATCTTTTTTTTCGTATGCTTGTAATTCCGGTATCAAAAAGCTTATAAGCTTAGAATTGTAAAGTAATATTAAACGAGAAGTTAAAGAGAACATAGGTTCCATCTTGGCATCCTCTCAACACGGGAAAAAAGATAAAACATTTAGCGGATGTGTGCATGGTTAAGAAGCACTTAACATTTTCAACATAGAAAACGCCACCGTATATTGCTGTCCTGAATCATTTAATGTTTGCATTATTGTCAGTCTCGCTTTTAACATGTCCTCTTAACCATTAACGTGTGTTTTCCATCAGCAGAATGCTGAGTGATGAATATTAATTGAAAGTCGGGCTTCAAGGTGAAGCAGATCACGTTTCATGACTAATATACTTGACAGGAGCATAATACGATGTCTTTTGGAGCTTGAATGACTCGGCTAAAACACAGACGTTACTTTGAAATCAATTTGATGATGTGAAGGTTGCATTAATTTGCGCTAATACAGACGAAGTGCATGTACAGGGTGAGTTAAAATGATCTGGACTCTAATTAAAGAAAAATATATGTGGCCATTATCAAAACAAGTGTAAATGGAATACGTTTATAGGCAGGTATTTTTGACAAACATTGGTAAAAGTTTCATGAATATTTATAATAACATTGTGAAGAAAATCGCTCGCAAAGAACACATGCTAAAAACACTCTGACCACGATTCCGTGGTTCAACAAATTGATTACAATCGCGTTCGAAAGCGATGAGAAAAAATACCTTTAAAATCTGGGACACATGAACAGTTATAGTTCCGAAATTAATGATGCCAACATACGTGTGTGAATTCATATGGCGGTGCAACAATTACTGAAAATAGTACGTTTATCGCCTAGTGTGTCATGTTTGGGAGCGCGGTGCCGTGTTTCACATTGTCATACGGTAGTGATGCAATACCGAAGAAAATTACATGCAGCCCATCCGTCTTCCTATACTCAAGGGAAATAAGTAGGTCCGTACAAATGTGACGATAACAAATGAAGTGTAATCTTTGCAGAGAAGCAATTTTAATTATGATTTGATAAACCTGAAATGTCTTCTGAATAAACTTTGAATGCAATCTGTGAGTCTCAATCAAGCAGTCATACTCTCACATTTAAAGCTTCGTAAACTGTGTTCGATTACGGCCTACACTCTAACAAGTCCCGGGACGGATGTGACCCGAAATCCTGCGTCTTAATTGACCTGATCATTGTCAGGGTCAACTTGAATAAAACTTGTTTGGGTTCAAAAATATGTTTTAAACAATCTGGTCAATGACGACTGATTGTGTGGGTAGGGAGGGAGATGGGATGTGGAGGTTACTTAGAGACTGAGTTCTCCAAACCCTTGCAAGATGTGTTACATTTTGTTTAGTGTTGAAGTTGAGTTAATTTAACGAGGATGGACGAGGAACTGTAGATTCGTGCCAAGAATGGACCAGTCAATTCTTGCACAAATCTGCAGTAAAACAGTGGTTTTGTTACAAGTAGTTCTGATACAAGTTATTACAGTGAAAAGACACCTGATGACCGAACACACAGAAATGCCTCTCTTTTTTTTAATGTGTAGCTTGTCAGTTGACCTGAGACTGAATCACCTGTCTCTGATATGAGATGAATTCTCGATGACTATCGATGCATCACAAGTATCTTGGCTCCAACGCTGAATGTGTTTGGAACTTTTGCACGAGGAAATGCCAAGACATTATTTCATTTCAAATTGAAAATACAACAAAAACGAAACGTAATCCATAACCCAACCAATGGACAAAGAAACAATGGGCAAATAATATCCAGAATACTGTTTCAAACTTGCAGCTTACCGTAATACGGCAAAGAGGTAGCTAGATCCACCACCAGCATATGTCTGTGTTTGGACTGCTCGATGGCGGAATGGCGGAGCTTGTTGGTGTTGCACACTGTGACCGACGGGAACTCAAGAAGAGGTCGAGTGACGATTTTCACCTGTCGATTCGCCACGAAATACAAGCTTTATCTACATGTCTCGATCGACATATCGAAGTATCGTAACTTGAAGCGATACTCACCGTGACTCCATGTAGTCTAATGAAATTCGCATTCCATTGATTGTATAATCTGGGTAACGAACGCGTCCTGGCGTATAGATTGATTGCATTGGTTATGTTAAATCATTTAACGCACGACACGTGCGCTCATGCATACAGAGTGTCCAAATAAACATTGTGCATGAAGAAAAGGCTCATTTACTCAAAAGGTAATAACATTATGATTTTAAAGCCTATGGTCTTGTTTATAATTGATGAAAATATCAAGAAAATCCATCAATGCAAACTACAGATATCGTTGATTTGTAAGGCTATATTACGTACTTGGTCGGTATTAAACACTCTGTTTAAGAAAGGTTGGAGTCTGGAATGTTAATAATTACCCATCCAGACTCCAAACGGTTTTAAAAAGCGCGTTTAATACCTCCCAAGCACACATTAATTCCCTTAATGTGATGAACCCAAAATGTTATCTGTGAGCACCCTTATCTATAGACCAAATGCACCATAAAGACCATGTAATATTTCAAGCACTGCGTAACACATACCAATAACCCAAATAATTCGTACATACAAGCAAATACTAAAGTGTGGAAATTACATTGTGCAGGTCGAAAACTAACTAGCCTTACCAAATCAAAGATATCTCTGGTTTGCATTGTTGGATTTTCTAGATTTTTTTCACCAACTATAAACAAGACCATAGGCTTGAAAATGCTATAAAATTTGATTAGGTAGTCTGACCAACTTTTGAGGAAATCAGCGATTTCTTCATGCACAGTGTTTATTGGGACACGCTGTATGTTGCTCACATACCTCAAAGTGGGCTGCAGTGCAAAAGATCTATTGTCCCATTCGACAGTCTCATGTGAATAAAGAAACGTATGTACATGTATGATAAGGATCCCTTACCCACAGGCTCTGCTTTTACTGCATGCCCACAACTATACAACTGCACCCATAGGCTTTTTTATTTTACCATTTTATTGAGCATAGGTTCATCACCAATTTGAAATTATGCTTACCTCCACGCTGACCGGGTAACTTAAGAACTTCAAGACAAGGGACGTGCCCTGGTAAATTGTTCCAACGACCCCGATCAGGAAGAGGAACGTCCACAACAGGCGCCCGAGGGATGTCTTGGCGCGAAAAATGTTGGGCAAGCCATGTGCTGTCGTCTCGTCCAGAGCAAATGCCTTAACCGTTGAACAGAGAGTTTTTCTAGTTTTCCTCTGAAGGTGCTTTGGCTTGTAGTTTTCTCCGTTAGCCTCCGAATGGTCGGCTGCGAGCGGTTTCAGGTGCATGTTGTCCATGTCTTATGACGCGTTGTGTATCCTGTGTTACATAAACCAAGACGAATTAGGAGGGAGATCAATCATTGTAAAGCTGTGTTGTGAAGAGCACACCGAGATTTGCGTCTTGGCGGGGTCTTGGTCTTTGGTCTTGGATGTGTGACGGGGCTTGGGGGGTTTATATAGAACATGGTACAATGTAGGATTGGATGTATAGGCACTAAGGTACGGTAGGGTAGGGCAGGGTGTGAGGCAGTGTTTGGTATAAGACAGGAAGACGAAGACAGGGAGGACATCAGACAATATAACACTGTGGGCACAGATAATTAGAGAATACGGAGGTAGCAGCAAAGCTTCTATAGTTGGAAGCAATGAGACACTTTGCCAATCGATAAGGAAAGCATTACAAGAGCGAAAAATATACACACACACCTCGAAAAAACAAATTAAGTAGAATGTTATGTCTCACCTTCCTTCTACATATCGCTGGCGCATTCCTTGCTTTTCTATACTCCGCTCTCTGGTGAAAAAAATAGAGCTGTTTTGTCGCCTACTGTGTTCGCTCGTGTGCAAAAAAAATGGTCCTTAATCCAAGCGCTCGCTGTCACATTTCACTTACTGCTTGTCGATCATTAGTTACACGTAACAGTCACATGCTTTGTTGGCCTGCCGCCCTAGCCCCTTCGCTTATTGGAGCTTTGCATACACATTATGGTATAATTCTCGATGGGGCTTTTAAATAAATAACGTCATGTCAAATAGCTCTGATGCTCCGGGTGATCACTGAGAGCTAATTGACATGACCTTGTAGTCATGCAACATTGTGGAACGGGGAACGTGCCCGGAGAAAGGAGTTTATACTTTTGACAGATAATTGAAAATTATCAAAAATTAAAAACGAAACGACTGTGACACCCGTTTTCAAGGAATTTATAAAAAAAAATTGAAGACATAACACTTTCCAGATTGTACTACTTCAGCATGAAAATAACATAATTCATCACTGCATTCACTAGTAATAACAGACACAATGATTTGTCTTTAATGATCGGCCAAAAAGAGAAAACTACAGAACACAGAGCTCATAAACTAACCATAATAGTAAGTTAAATAAAATCTTAATATATCCTTATAGAATTACAAGTACACAATTTGTAATAAAAGGCATTTTACGCGCTGGTTCATAGCTAAATTTTAAAGGATTGCGCCAACCTGGCGTTAAAAAACAAATCTGGAGTAATCATTTCTGGCTTAATTTGTAAAGGCTGGTCGTTTTTTTTCTCTCCTAGTATATTTATAGAAATTTATTAAATCATGTTTCACTTAGCACTTCGCTTGACAGCCGTACAGCACACATTATGCGAAATGTTCCCGTCAAACAGTGCTTGGACAAGACATAGAAATACCAAGGTTGATTTCTCATTGAAAGAGACATAAATAGTTCACATAATAATGGTCCACATCAAGGTGATGCATTCAGTATATGTAAAGTAGTACATTTTGTTCCTGAAATCCACCAAAAATCATGACACTTTTCGCCAGTTGCAGAATACAGAAAGTATACCTTTATCCACAGTGTCCTGTTCACGTCACAATTGCACAAAAGTCACAGACATGTGTTAAAGCGGGTAAATCAGACCATCATTCAATACACAAAGAGTTTTCTTTATTGCAATATTTAATAAAAAAATGTTTGCAAAGATTGGTGACCTAATAAATTTCAAGAAATGATTTCATTTTGTTCAGTCCCCAGGTTGCCGCTAAATATTTTGTTTCTCTAATCATTCTATGCCGCACTGAATTTTACGCTAACACTTCTTAAAGCCTTGTCTTAGCCATTTTTTTACAGCTCTTTCGGGATTTCAATTATTTTCGTATTAATTCAATCAATAGTTGTCCCGAGTTCTTGTTTTTCATTCGGTGTTTTGATATGGCGGCTGCCATCTTGAGTTTTTGCCCAGCTGCACTCCACACGTACTTGGGCGTTCCTAATCGGCAACCCGAGAACACTGTTCGTGGGTCACTTCAGAGCGGGGTTTCGAGTACACCTATGGTTAGACGCGTGATAAGGACCCGTACAGGTAGCAATACATGTAATACCAATACATGTAATACCAATTGTGTCAACAAAGACCCAGACAAACCGCTTCACTGAGCGCGGCAGCTTTCAAATTTGCAGGGCTCTGCGCTCGATCTGGTGTCGCAGGCCTGGATTATCCAATCGGCACAGTAGGGGGCCTGCGAAAATACCACAGTGTGCGATAAAACACGCACATCCACACGCACACCCTAGCAGGATTTTTTTTTAAACGTGTTTGCTTCTCTCTCTTCATTTTCAAGTTCACCAACTGACGCTGTTGAGCTGCATGTGCCTGTACTTATAGAATTTAGGATTGTCGTTTTGAAGCACGGTGCACACAGGCTTTTAGAGCAGCCAGTTTGACATGCCTTGCTTAGTATGAGGCGCCAAGTGTGAATAAATTATTTAACATTTTTTTATATACAATCCGTTATTTCCTACACAGGGTGGATAAAAAAGAAAGAAGCCGAGATATTATTGCTAATTGGAACAGAAGTAGGGCACTTGTGAATCAAAAGGAGATATTCTCTGCTAGGGTTGAATTTCCTCTTTATAAATGACACCCTGATCATGTCCTTACATTCACAGTTGACTGAGCAGTGACCAATTTTATGAAAGGGTCTGTTGAGAGTCTTGCGCCACTTTTCATGGTGAAATCTCTTCTTTTTTTCCCACTTGCCTTGATTTGCAACCATATCCTTGCACTCTGTGACAATTGACACAACAAAAACCACAACTGAAAAGTGGTGCAATTCTCTTAATAGACCCTGTCATAAAATTGGTCACTAAAACCGTGAATGTAAGGACATGATCAGGGTGTCATTTTAAAGAGGAGATTCAACCCTAACAGAAGATACCTTCGTTTGATTCACATGTGCCCTACTTTTGTTCCATTTAGCAATAATATCTCGGTCTCGGTTTTTTTTTATCCTCCCTGTATAATTCATTTGGTTCTGCTTATTTAGGTTTACTTAAATATTTACATATAATGCATTATTTATGTATCATGAATTTCTTCTCGGACAATTATATATTTATAATTATTGTTTGGCAGTTTGCATTATATGTAAATAAATTTTTTGTCCCCTGTGAATTATTTGCAATTTTTTTTTTTGAAACCTAATTATTTACATTTTATTTGTCATCGTAATGTTACTATTATTACATAATTTTTGGCAACATGATTATTTACAAATAATTGTTTGCAAACTATCATTAGTTAAATATAATGTTTTGGCAATTTGTATAAAATTGACATTTTCATTGTTTATTATAAATGTTTGCGCCACATGCATTAATTTCTAAATAAGCGAACGAGGCTATGAATTATATATAATGGTTTTGATTTATATATAATGGTTTTCTGAAATAAATAATGAAACTGGTATGCAAATTACCTACACTAGGACACGCCTATGTTTTAAAAATTCATATCATATGACTGTGTGCATTGCGGGATTGGCGCACCGCGATAGGAAACATGTAGTGTATATTGTGTTTTTTGGGTCTGAATTATTTGAATTTGCGCCACGAAAGCTATCGAAATTACTCTCAAATGTGATAAAACATTGTCTCAATTAATGTTAACTGTATTTCAAGTCGATGATTCTTAAAAATCACAGAGAATTTTGGTGTGCACAACACTAGTTACAATGGCTGGGCGCATATCAGCGCGTGACTGCACTGTGTTGCGGGTATACGACCCACTTGCTGCCACACACATAGATAGATCACGTTCTGTGAATCAAATTGCAGAATTTGTTTCGAGTCAACTCGGTCCCAATTCAACGAGGTCCCAGGTCAACTCGGTCCCAAGTCAACTCGGTCCCAGGTCAACTCGGTCCCAGATCAACTCGGTCCCAGGTCACTTTGATTTGGAGAAATTTATCTAGCAAGGGACTAGGGCAAAAATCAAATTGCGCCACGCCCTGCCATGTTAGGGTAATCTTTAATCAACCTTAAAGTGGTCACGTCATGCACCGCATGAGGTCATGTTTAATAGCTCCATGGGTCATGCCTTGCCGTGGTCAAGCGTTCTACACTAACCTGGCCTTACATAGCTAAATAGGGGTCCGCTCATAAGTCCGACCCCTCATAGGTCCGACGCCTCATAAGTCCGACGCCTCATATACTATTGAGGCGTTGGACCTATGAGGCGTCGGACTAATGATACGGCCACCCTAAATAGCACAATGCACACACAATAATGGCATCGTAGAGTAATCGGTGCTGTTATTCTTTTATTATTTCTAAAAAAAAGGTGCCAGGTGCCAACTGTTTCATATTGATTTTCACCCTAGTGCCTTGCTAGATCAATTTCTCCCAATCAAGTTGAAGTGGAACCGAGTTCATTTGGGACCGAGTTGACCTTGGACTGAGTTGACAATGGACCGAGTTGAGCAGGGACCGATAAATAAATGATGAATTAAATATATAAATATTTTTTTTAAATAATTCATTTACACTTGGCGCCTCATAGCTTAGTACAGCTTCAACATGAAATGCGGGCCTCCGTGGCTTGCCAGCGCTATGAAATTGGCATATTGCAGGTTTTAGTGCGGGGCGAATGCTTAATGAAGGTAAGTGCATTCAGTGCACTTTGTACTGAATTTCTGAACAGTCATTAATCCTTATGTGTAGAATCTGTGATTAAAAGGCAGTACACCGTCCTATTCTAGAAAAAAATCTAGATATTGCAGAAAATATTACGTTTAGATTATTTACTTATCCCCTTTCAAAGGCCTGATGGAAAGGAATCTATATGTCTTACTGTTCGGGTGAAAATATGTATAAAAACAATCCCAGTTGTTTACATCTGTAACGGCGGATATAGTAGGGAGGTTCGGCAAACGGGAAAAAAATTCACGTATCCGTATGACAAGAAGTAATAAATATTTACAGACTGAGTGATCACCGGTAAAATTACTCCCGAGCTTTCGGTGGTGCAGCTTCTTCAGGATGTGCAAAACTCAGTTTCTGCATCGCGCGGCCACGTACACGTATTACTCAGGGCCTACCCGTGTCTTATAAATGTTTTTGTTTTGTTTTATTAATTACCTTCTCTCAGAAGTACGTAGAAAGAGCTTACCACTTCTTATGTGGACATACACTAATTTATCAAATGGGCCTAATAATAGATGTGTTTCTGAAACAAATGACCTACATTTAAATTTAAGAGAACTTCTGAGGACCCGAAATGTATATTCGTAACAAAAGGCCGCAGGCACCGTCTAGTCTGTCTCGAACTCCCACACACAAAATATAGGCCTAGTAGTACGATTCGTTGTACATGTACATAATATCACGCTTCGCTGGCCTCAAGCTTTCCATTTGATTAACGCACAAACGATATGCATAAACCAGACTACTTTCATGCCTCAAAAATCTACGAAACTTCCCGCAATTGTTACCCTCAAAATCACTCCCAAAGCAATGTGAGATGTATTACGCGTCCTGTAATTTAAAAGTTAAAGGTAACTAGAGACATCATTTTGGCACAAGTTTGGTGTAAAATCGAGAAACTTTCGTACGTACCGCTCCCGTATCAAATGGCTTTCACACGTGCTTTTCGTATCACATTTCCCATAAGCACGTCATACGCACAATCCATACGGATACGTGATGGATGAGGCTTGAATTTTGAGCTTGTCTCTGGTGCATCAGTATACGTATTTCTACTAGTTGTTGAATTCAATAAGTTTCCAATCACAACGTCTTCAAAAACGAAAGGAACTCTGTTCGTAATCCGAAATATAAATACTGATCATGTAATGTTTAAATTTGCCTAATTAAGTGTATTATATCTTTCACTCTGATCAACTGACAGTTGGCAATTACCTACCTATTTTGCTCTTGTTTTGTTCTCCTGTACCACAGCAAGCCAGACGGAATGATTTCACTTGGTTTTTAGTACCAGTACGACTAGGCCTTAGCTTCAGTCCAAATGAGCTCTTTGATATAATTCGGTATAGGTTAGGCCTACTTTTAGGACAAACGCAAATGCGTGCTTATTTGTGCATGACAGTGCCCCGTTGTAAAGCTGACAAAAGCAAGAGTTCACGGGTCACACATCGACTCCAACGTGCTTTCAAGGCCTTAACAAGTTGGCTGATTTGAGGCATGTTATTGTAAGGTAGGGCATGCACTTACACAATATCCTCATTGTGCCCAAAAATATATGGCATTGCGGATCCAGGGATTTTGCAGGGGGGGTGTATCAGTAACGTCAGATTTGTTTTATGTCCCAATGGCGTAAAAAGGTCATGGGGGGGGGCCGTAGAAAATTCGTGAAAAGGGCACACGCAAATCATTTCTGTGATTTTCAATTATTTCAAAATAATAATGAGCTGGAAACACACAGTCAAGTCGGATTTACCGAGTATAAAATTGCTATCACAGTCTGGTAAATTGTACTAACAGCACTATATATCAAGCGACAAGCAACGGATTTGTAATCACACATTTTTGTGTGTGGTAACTTGAAAGTTACAACATCAAACTCAACAGTCTAAGAAAAAAGAAGAGGCTAATAGACCTAAGACCTAATTACGTAATGGCTTTGTTTACACACACATATTCCTATGGGAGCGTAGTCGGGACGCAAGACGAAGTAGGGACTGTCTGCCTTTTCAGACTATTATCTCGCCTACCCGTGATAAAATAGGCCAACAATCCGTCCGCCGAACTAATGAATATACAACTTAAACATTCACATTATTCTACATTAAAGAGTTTTGCGAGCCAACGAATGGGTGATGGAAGACATAATCTCTGCATCTCTGGCCTGGACTTGAGGCTTCCAATTCCGAACATTCAATTGGATGCAATCGGGTCCGAAAGTGGTGCTATATAGCCATGTTGTGGAGTGATACTTTCAAAATGGTTACTTTTCCAGTTTGGAAAGAAAATCATTCGTTTTTGGGGTGGTCTTGTTCGGATGAGAATTTCTCAAAAAAACCTTTACTGATGACCGAGGGAGACGTGCACTGCGGAGGACGGCACTCAGTCAATGGCCAGCTGGGGCCCACTTTCATTGCTATTAAAGCACATGATTGCCTGCTAACCGAGCCTCCGTGTATTTCATGGAAATATCGTACTTCCTCCTGATGATTGCCATAAAAAAATGGTGGATCCCCATCAAAAATTGGGCATAATTACCTGGCCAGAATTTACGTACAGCTTTACCTTTCCCCCAAACTTCCAACTCTTCCTGGATTAACGACACCTCAGGGGTGTCTTAATCTTCGCTCAAATTCCGTGGGTGAAAAGCTGGTTCAAAAGTAGTGTTGCATCCAAGAAGTTGTAAGTGTTGAGATGATACACTAAATTGTAACTAATATTGACCATTTCCCGTCCTTTTTAATTTGTAATGTTATTTGGCGGTTATTCTGTGATGTTAATGCCTCAACCTCACAGTGCTAACAACTTCAAAATCTGACCATGCAACGTTCACTCACACACATTCCATTTCGTTCAGTGTGCACCATTACAAATATCAACAACTTTTCTACGAAGATCACAAATAAATTTTTCTTCTACTCAATTGTTTTCAATTTCACACAGTGACACTACACGCATTATATGTTAACCATTAATATCAAAATGTGACAAAATGCTTTAAAAATGCATAATTTCTTTTTTAAAAAAATCGAAAAACACTTATGTAGAAAGATCGCAGCAAAACATTTTAACTATGTCATCGCTTATTTACTAAAACTCACACTAGTTTACTGAAACTCAGACGTAAATATACTACTAAGGTTTTATAAGGGTTATTATTTGAAATTGATTTTGACAATAGAAATAATTGAAAATTCAGAGGACACCATGGCTTACAAGAATGATAAATATCAGTGTTGTAGTCGAGATCTGTAAGTCCAAGATCTGGAGGTCAGAGATCGAGGCCAACACCTTGCTTGGTTTCTAAACCTACAACACTGATCACTTATAAGACTGATCACTTACAAGGTATAAAACATCCCCTATTGCGCTTACAGTCTCAACGTGCTACAAATAATCGAAGCCCGAACTGAGGAAAACTGTCTGTGTTGACATACTGAAAGTGATGATTGCGCGGTATTTGGATAAAAGTCAACTTCGTAATACTTTGAAAACTCATGCCTCGGATACATGTTTTTATGAATTATTTGCAAAGTTACAGAAGAAGATACAATTTATTTCAAGTATATAGTTTGCACCAACAATTTGCACGTGTGTAGGCACCCACCTTGCAATACATGAATCAACACGTCAATAAGTTAACCAGAGTCTTGAATGTTGGTAACTTATGATAAACACTGCTAATACTTCTCTTTTTTTCGAAAGTAAATAAATATTGCCATGTAGTGCATTGCCCAAACGTTCAGGAAGGGTAAAATGCAGGGCAGTAATTCTTCACGCACAATCTTGATGATCCGCCTTAATTAAAGAGGAATAAGACACATCGAATATCGAATAAGAGGTTCTGAAAGGAGTTTACATAAATCTACTACACACTTACCTGAGCTCTTACTAACTAGCATTCAATTTCAAAACAGACTTGATGAAGGCAAAACAGTAAAGAACATACTGATCAATCCAGAACTTCAGTTTATTAGACATCGGGATCTATTGTCAAGGAAACCCTCAATTGTTTTCAAAACATATCCAGTTTTCTAGTCTCAATAAAGGTCCATTAGCTAGGAGACACATTTTCCTACAAAGTTGTACCTTAGGCCCTAAACCTAACTATAACCATAACCATGTGATACAAGGTACATTAGGCAGACATTTGAATGTCTCCCTAGCGCTTCAAGTCTTATTTCTGGACTGAAATCGATTCATTGTGATGCAAAACCTAATAGTTTAGTGAGGATAGGTACAGTTTAGGTTCGGTTAAGTGTCTTGAGAGTTAAGATTTGTTTGTGCACAGGTACAGGTCTATAAAATGTCTCCTAAAGGTACTATTTGTCGCAATTATCAATACATTCACTGGATGAGTCGAATTCCTATATTTTGACGGTACGATTGCAGCAAGACTTTTTGATGAGTTTCAGGAATAGAGCGATGAACTCACAAACCGTTATGAGAGAGAAGCCAATGTAGAGCCCTACGATACCACCAAGGTCTCCAAACAGCGAGGCCTCCTGACATCAAGAAAGAAATTGAATAAATATTTAAAACACGTCATTGGTTTGACCCAGTAAACAAAAATATGTTTCCAAACGTTATTGCTATTTTGGTGTCAATTTCATGGAGCTGCCAAGCCCAACAATTTGCTTAGCATGAAAAGTCTGCCTAAGCAAAAACAGGATTACCAACCAATGTGGTGTATATTGCTTGTGATAGGTATTCAGATGTCGTTTTTTAGTGTAAAAATCACATAGAGTTTTGGCTGGTAACTTGATTTTATAACCCAGACTATTTTGTGCTAAGCAAATGTTTGTGCAGCTGCACGAAATTGGCCCCTTGTGCACAGTGCAAGCTAATGTTAGTATAAGCTAATGTCACATTCTTCATCTACTCCCATATAAGTTGGGAGTGCAAATCCTGTTCGCGAACACCGTTTGCGTGTTGGTTCTCGTCATTCTGAACCCGTTCTCGTATCATCCATCACGAGAACGGGGTTTCGAATACGCCCGTTGGCTATAGCAGAGCAATTAAATTAGACCCGGTTTTCAAAGATACAAATCTGACCCATTTCAAAGTTGTGTATAGATACGCACTGTTATACGATAAAGCATGGGGAAGGGGCATAAGTTGAATAACTTGTGTCATGTAATTGCAAAGACTACCACCAATAAGAGTCGTATATTTTATGCAAAATTACATTTATCAAAACAAACCTGATAAGCTGGCACCTCTTTAGTGCTTTCATAGTTCAACTCCTCGTAATAAATCTCAAGTCTCACAATGTTGTCACTGCAAAAACACAAATGGGATGTTTTGTATACCTGCCAACTATCTTGTCTGTACTATGGGCTACTCGTATAACTCGTATCAGACTCGGACCCAAATCTTACAAAATTATGTTTTAAAATATGTTACTTTTACTACTTTTACAGACACAAAATAGACAAATATAGGGTCTACCTGATGTTCCATATACCGATGTTTTCATACCTCGATGTTCCCTTGGGATTAGAGATTAGGGTTAGTTTAGGGGGTAGGGATTTCCGGTATATCGGTATTAGTAGATAGACCCCCACAACCCCACCCTCGGTCTTGGACAGATAGCTGTGTGTCACCCTTCTTGGAAGATTTTGATCAATAGTCACTGTTTATGGTTTCAGGCAACACTATAATATATATATATCGAGCCAGCTCTACGGCCAAACACCCCTTTCTTTAAATTGAGTACATTCATGTATATCGTGCATAGTTCCCAACATGGGAATAATGAAAACTAATGGATACCCTTTACCACACTCAAAGTAACACTTGATTATTGCTTGAATTATTTCTTGTGCATTTAAAACAATCGATATCGTAGGCCTTAATGCAAAAAAAAATTGTGTTATCTGTTCCCCGATCTGAAACTAGGAATTAATTTTACAATTCTGTATTTGGAAACACAAATATAATTCATTCTTTACATTTCCGCCCCAATTGTGTATAGGCCTACTTACAACAAATTTTCTTCATTCAAGTGCAGCGTCTTCTCATTGATTGAATGTATGTTTCTCAACAGGTGTTTCTGAAATAAAAATGTATAATACAACGGAGAAGTAAATACCCGAGTAAACACGATTCGAAAAACTGAAAGCACGACAAAAACAATGTGAGGAATGAAGTCCATCTTACCGCAAACTTTTGTGAGGGCCACTTTGACATCGAACTTGTCTTTGTGTAATACACCTCGCTGGAATAAATACGAAACAACGATGAAGTACAATTGGTTGGGAATGTGAATGAAAATGAGTGATATGAAAGATGGGCATTCCCGTAGGCCACAACTTTCAGAAAAACAGTCAAATGAAATAATGGAAAGACGACGAATTCTACACATAAATAACAAAACCAAACGAAAGGTTACCATTATAACAGATAACGGTAAACTACCTTGATTTTTGTAATTTTAGTCCGTAGAATTCAAGTCATAATGTGCAAGTATATTGTATCGCAAAATCTCAATATACTAGACATAAGTCAGCGGATCTGCTCCCATGATTGTATAGTAGTACAAAGATACTGCTTCGAGTATTTGGGAGGGAATGCACCCTTGGCATGTCCAAGCCTACCTGCATTGCTGCGGACAGGAACAGGTTAAGTTGTTGTGCTGACTAAGATAGTAGACCAGTTGTACACAGACTTCTACTCGTGAAAAAAAAGAGAAAGTTGAATTCAGACATCTATGAACTGATATTACCTAATTTTCCCACACACAAAATTGCTATTTTGACCCAGAAGTGTAAGAATGAATGGCGTATATATAGACCCTTCCCATGGCAACTGGTGGTACGATGATTACATCCACTGTTACAGATTTAAACTAGAAAGCACTCAGACAGCGCAAACTTCCGCCAAGGCTTAACAATTCCTGGTCATATTGTCAGTACACCCAAAAGAAAAACTCGCATAAATGGTGAAGAACACTTAAAAATTTCGGATCCAGGTACAGGTCTGGATCACTTTCAAAGTCTAATCCATTTGTACTTGTTCGAAGGACCACCCACATTTTTTTATATGCAAATCTGTCCATAACTTTTTAAGTTATGTTGTTAACAGACAAATCAAGTAACTAACCAACCAATCAACAAACTAACATACATGATGGTCTCGTCAAAGTCTAGTTTAGTATTTACTAAAGTATTCAATGCATAAAAACCATATTTGTATAAGAAAGAGGGAACGTATTTCAAGCAAGCCTCATTTTCACAGATCATCTCCAAATAAGTTACATTCTTTATAGGTTGTGTAAGAACCAGAATAAATTATGATGTTCTTGATATCCTGATTTACCTTGGGTCTTATTCAGCAAACTGCATCGCTCACCATTGAGTTCTAGTGTATCCGAGCAACCACAGTATTTCCTAATGTGCTCATGAATGCATGTTTTCTTACACAGCTGTTAGGAGAAATTAACATTGACAAAACTGGTGTCAGCAGTGGGATGTACATTTTCTTTCCATCTCAAAGTGAGTTATAGTGATCCTGACTAAACTTCTACATAACTTTTTTTTAATAAAAAGAGGCGTTTAAAACATTATACTGAACAATGTCGTTAGGCTTATCTTTAACAACATTTCACAGTGGTCATTTGGGAAAAGTATTTTCTTCGAAAATATTTCAAATTAGCTTTAAAAATGTAATGGTATGATGCTTCGAAGACGATAAACAGTGAGTACCGGTATCAGAACTTATATGGACTTTGATGATAACACTGATATTGAACTAACTCACCTCTCTATCGTAATGGTCCGATGAAGAGATTTTAATCTCGCCATCAGCAATAATCTTGGTGTTCCTAACTTTCTTCAAGCACTTTCCATACGGATCCCCTTTGCGGAGCACATCGTTCTGTGACAAAAGGGGATATTTCGGTGATGTCAGCTATTGCAAAAACTAATCGATCGAAGTGTTAATTGGAGAATTGTGCAACTTACACAAAGATATTGCAAAGGTTGAGAATTCGTGGATGAGAGCAATTTGTTATTGTCATGTCATGACCATGTAAATATTGCAAACGTAGACATGTTTCAGGCTTGAAACAAATGATCTAATCTGTTACTGAATGCCTGTGTGCTTACTGGTTCTCGGTCCACTACAATTACTTACATATCTGAGGCCTAACGAGGTGACGGTTCCGGGCTTGACAGTCATTCCATTATCGGCGGGATTGGGCCGGATGTGTTGGGGGTTGATACACACTCTCACTCCGGCCTCTGGTCCGAATATGCTAATGTATTCACTCTGTTCCAAAAAGAGTGTCATTTGGAGACCTGTACCCGGGTACATTGAGTCACATCAGTAGATCAGTTCAAATTGTATTAATGTCGGTTTTAATAGCAGGGATTCACATATTACCAAGGAGAGGCAAGTTTGTAGTTCATAACCGATCCTATAGCCAAGCATCCGTCCTCTATCTTTGTTCACATGCGAAATTTTTTTGTGGCAACTTGAGAAAAGAGGTATCACATTGTTTTATGGCAATCAGTTGTCTTCATTAACATAGCCCCTATCATGTCCAATAACTATAAATTCAAATATAATTATTTAAAGGGCCGGGTAGGGCCGGGTTATTTTAATAATGGCTAATTAATTATTCATATGTGCGAATGGCAATTGTGGTCCGATTTTTACGTTTTTGGTATCAAAAGATGCGAAGAACTAAATAATTTAATCAGCCGTAATTACCGTATCTAGAGCCTGTTTTCTTTGCAAGGATTGGGTTGTCTATTGCGGCATTAAAGGTGAAGCAGTTACCGTAATGATCATCTTGCAACAACTCGAAATTGCTGGAAAGGGGAAAAAAGAAATACAGGATTATGGATTGTTTCACAACTGCACACTTCAATGTTAAAACATCGAAATTACTATTGTCTTTGTAATTTACTTGACAAAAAAAAATGTGTGCATTACTGCACAATGCACATTAACACACCTTTTTTTTTAAAGATCCAATTTGGCGCCAGTTTTGCCCGTTTGGCCGTATACAGATGCGTTCGTCGCGGACTAGAGAGTGCAAGCTCGTAAAATACGTGGTTTGCCGAATAGGCAGGCCTATATTTTTGAACAAAAGAATATACTACACCAGTGTTGTATGGTGTAATGTAGTCTATATACATATGGCGTTTTGTACGCCTAAGGAGTACATGCAAATGGCACCTGAGGCGGAAACGAAAGTGCCATTGCGCCTGAAACCTGATCAAAACAGACCATTGTTTTGTGGTTCCATAATTACATTGTTATAATTGTCATTACCTCTGTTGCCTCTTTGAGAAGTAAATATAGGATAAATAAGGAGGTCATTTTTACAAAGTCAAAGTTATTCCGTTTGACATCCGTTTTTTGGTATTGCGGGTGTGCGGTGCGCGTGCACGGGTCCGCGTTGGTGAGCGACCCATCTTGGGGACATTTACCTATCTTTATCCCCACAGTCTATTGTAGCCGTCTTGTACAAAGCAGTGGGGACGAAAATATTCAAATTCTCAATTATGAAAGAATGATCAGGTGATGAATCTGGGTTAACATGATGGGATTAACTCAGCGAAGACAATGAGGTCATCCTACATAAACAACTTATACATCATGTGACCAGTTTCCAACCAATGAAACTTCCCAGCTAATCGTGGTATCAAAATTACTTTTACCTCATGTTACACTTCCTCTGTTCGTATGTGCACTGCAAGATGAAGTCTTCCTTCTGGTGTCCGTACCGACTGACTTCATCCTTGCTGATTTTTGCCACTCCGACGAGGTCACTGTAATCAGGTGTGGAGCTGAACGTCACGAAGCCGTTCCAGTCCGGGGGGTAATCACCTTTGACCCGGCCGAATGGGGGCGCCCTGAAATCTTCCATGAAATTGCCGAAAAGGTAGCTGCGGTGTTCCTTGCTCACCATTGCCCGATATGGAAAATACCACTGTGGGTCTTGAAATGGGCCACTGAACGGATCTGTGTAATTTTTAATTGGAGAAAGTAAAACAACAGGCTGGCGCACGTTTATGGTGTAATTCGAGGACACACATGTGATGCATTAACAAGTATCTGAGGACAGGGGTCAAATCGAGGATGACCTCGATTAGAAAACGTGTACAAAATCTATGGGAGCTGTTGCAAAAAAGTTAGAAAATGAGCAAAAGATCGATGAGAAACTATAGGACCATTCCTGCAAGATCTTCAAATGGCCTTGCATGTAACTGGCATCACCATCTGTTCTATTTCAACAATTATCAGGTCATCAACAATATTTCCACATTGTTAACATCATCCAAAGATAGGCTTATTGCCCCATATTGACCATACCCAAGAATTCCATAGGTCCAATGATGGTACCCTGTGGCACTATCCCAGTTAAGCCAATCCAGTCAGAGTATACACTTTTTGTATTTTACTCGATGTCTCATGTTGGCGAGGAAATTCCTCACCCACACTGCACAAAACCGGGAGATACACGCAACACCAACAGTTTCCTGATAACCATGAGGAAAGTATATCAGTACCAAGGTACTGATGTTCCCATACCTGTGTATACTCTGACGAAGCACGATCGCTTGTCGTCTTGAATCAAGTTTAGATACGGTCAATGCATGCGCATCCTATATTAAAGGATTGTACGTTGTCTGTCTGATGTCGGTCGTGCTGTCTGTCTGTCTGTGTGTCCCTTGGTTTGTGTTTGAAAAAGGCCATAAGGAGTGTGCAGAAGCACAAAATACAAGCGTTTAAGAGGCTGAGTTATTTAAGCTCCGGTTCCACTGTCCGCTGAAGTCACGGTGGGCACCATCCCGACCACGACGACCGAAAAAAGTCACTTACCAGATCTGCCTGCCGAATGACAATTCTTCTCGTCGTCGCCATCTTTGCAGTCTTGTACCGTGTTGCAGACATCATACTCATGGATGAACTTCATGCCGTCGCGACAACGGTAGTAGTTATCGGGCGGGACCTCTCCTAAAATGAGCACAGTTGAAAAACAAACCATTCAGACTTCTCCATCAAAGATATTCTAATTAAGGTCCTGCTGTGGAAAACTGAGCTTTATTGCCCGATTATTTTCAATTGCACAGTACATCATGTCATTCACAGTCAGTTTGTTAAAACAAATTAATTGAGGCCGGTGTGTTTAGCAGACTTATCAACAAAACTTTCGTTTGAGGAAACTGATAGACAGGTGCGCAGCTCCTTTAATAGAGTTAAGAACGGCCCTGGTGCATACATCTTGATGCGTTATGCGTTCTCAGCAGACTAGGAAAGCCCATTAAAGCTGGTCCCAGGATGAACACAATTTTGTTCTATCGATTGAAATGGCTAAGGCGTTTGTAGAACAAGCTGATGCCCCTGGAGCATCAGGTGACCGAATTTTTTTCAATAAAAAAAAATTAGGGCCAATGACGGTCACCTCCTATCTAATCCTCATTCAACCCTTGCCAAATCAGCTGGTTCAATGAACTTTGCAGCCAGGGCTACACCCAGGCCGTGTCAACAAACTTTCGACCAGGCCTCCTGCCAAGTCTCATTGAAACATCAACAAAGACCTGTAACTTGACACAGCCATCTCCCTTCATAACTGCATACCACAGCCACCAGTCAATTATCTTTCCAGCGCACTGTCTGGCAACTGTCTGGACACTGTCTGGCACATGGCTTTTTGTTGTATTGCTATGAATAGGGTCTTGCGTAGTGCGGGAAAGTACCTGCTGCCCAGAGGGCCCCCGTTGACGAGTTGTTGTATAGTTGTTTTGTAAACGCTGCGCGGGGTATTAAGCAAGCCTAACTCACAAGTGATAGTTAGTGATTGAGTTAATAAGTCATTCAGTGAGTTAGTCATTGAGTTAGCCAGGTATACAAAGATGACTACAGTCTTGCCCCTCTTGGACCAGCCAAATATCCAAAAATGATACACACCTGGTTTAATGCACGCGCGTTCGTCTGAAGCCCTCGTTATCGTGGCAGTCAGGCGCCCTTTATTGTCGCCGCAATCGTTGTATCTATCACACACGAAATTCCGAGGAATGCACTTGTAGGTTCCATCTGGCCGAGGTTCCGTGCACTGGAACTCTTGGGGTCGGCAGGCTAGGAACGATTCATCGTGTGGGTGGAAATGAATGAGTGGCAGAAATTGTCAACATTTGATAAAAGTGAATGCTTTTAACTATAAAACTAGGAATACAGGTCGAAAAAGAGGCAAGAGCATTTTGAAAAAAGTTTATACAGTGGACAAATCAATCAGAATAGAAGGTAAGGTTGCAAGGGAACCTTTGGACTATGAGAATACTTTGAGAAGATCAGCAAAGAACGTCAAAAAGTCTTACAAATCCAGGATCTCGACTCCAGATGCAATTACGGCTAGCAAAATTGAACAGGAGTTCTTTTAGCTAAATCATAAAATGCGTGTTTGCATGTCCATGCTCTCGGGTTTATTGGAAGCCGGTGCGATCATTTATACATGTATTATCTGTTTCTTCTATGTGATTTTGGTCACAAAACTTGCTGTCATTACGTTGATCTGCGGTGCCGTTACATTAAACAAGGAATAAGTAAAATGATAGTGCAAACGGAGTAAAGAAGGATTGCGTACACGATGGGAAACGGAATGAACGGAAATGATGAAGGTTCTGTGATTAAAGATTGAAGCTCATACGTACCAGTTCTTCTAACTTCACATTCTGGCAGCATCTCGTCGCTTCCGTCGCGACAATCGGGGAATTTGTTGCAGGTTTGCCAGTAACGGATGCACTCCCCACTGCGGCACTTGAAATTGCCATTCCCACAATCTCCAGCTGAAACAAAGTGATTATTTAAAGTTATAAATGAGCAGGAAAGTTCGAACTGCAAAACTGAAAAAAGATTCTTTTGAATCTGCCCGGGGGTGTGCACTGCAGTGTACTGTAAGGGTTGCAAGTGTAAAATCACTATGAAAAAAATTATTATGTTTGATATTATTGTATTTATGCCACTGGTTGGCCCTTATAATAGTGAGACACGGAATGACTAGTTTGACCGCAAAGCAAACACCTTCAGTCATTTATTCATGAGGCAACAAAACATGTAAGAATTTATTCAATATGCTGCCTAAGTGAAAAGGAAAATATGACAATAGTGATATACGGACAAGCTTGAATGTTAACAACTGAAAGAGTTATCATGGATCATCATTTCAGAATCCACACGAGCGTTACAAACGAAGTTTCTGGCCTTCCGTTGTATGTGTCCTCCGATTGCAGCAGTTCTTGTAGTCGAACAGACTTACCGGAAAGAGTGCAATGTTGTTCGTCCGAGTCCATGGGCATGCCTGGCTTTAGAAGTCCCCCGTTGTAGCTGCAATCGTTGTATCTGTCACACTTGTAGTCCAAAGGGATGCATTTTATGGTACCGTCTGGTTTTCGCTCTGTGCACTGAAACTCTTCGCGTTTACATGCTGAATTGGTAAAAATATTTATCAGTAGAATAGGAAGATGGAATTGAAAGGGGTTTAGAACTGTCAGAATCCGATAAGGGAGTGAACTTATAGTATTGATTAAAGATTAAATATACAAAAAGCGACGATTGGTTATTACCAATTCCACAAACCGATACCAAATTCAGGGACTAGCATGTCGACAGGTTTGACACAGCTAGTTGAGCTATATATTTTATAGCTTGCTCTCGAAACCAAACTAATTACCAAAAAGATTACAAATAAATGTCTTAAAGTTTAAGTCTCCAAGTGTAATTTTTTTTGTGCAATCTAATTCAGGTACTTACCGACATTGCAATCTAAACATGCGTTACAGTTTCCATAAATCATTAACAAAAAAGCTTGTTTCGATGTGAAAATGCAAAAAAAACAAGTTTAACCTACTTATATACGCTCCTGTACCTATTTCATTCATTCACTATGGTTAAACAAATCTGCTTGCAAAGTTAATGTAATTAGAAGTGAAGTCGATTTTGAAGTCGACGGAAAAGTCATAATAACTGTCAGAAAGTGACTCAAGGTGGCATAAAAAGCAAACACCTGCTTGCAGCTATAACTCTGTTAAAAACCTACATAGGTTCATCTTTCGGTTTTTTTGTTTACCTATTGGAAGTCGAAAATTACAAGGTTGAAAATCCACACAAGGTAGTTGGTTACGTAAAATGGGAAACAACGGCAGGCCTGGGTCGCTTAATTGTGCCTATTAGTCAGGTGGCTTAGACCCCATTTTTGACAAGATCATGAAGGACTGGTCCAAAGCGCCAAACTTGGCAGATAGATACTTATAGCCCTAGGTAAGATATTTAGAAGGGGTGACACCTGAAATTCTTTTGGGAAGGTTGCCTAATTTGTTTCGGCTTCGGTTTCGGGTCGGCTTTGCACATCATTATAGTAGAGTACACGTGTATATGTGGTATATCACCTGAGACCTAAGACCCGGACCGTAATGTAATCCGGACGTAAATGCACTTATTGTAGCTCGAGTCCTAAATCTTGGGCTGAATTTAGGCACCGTGCCTCAACGTGTCATAGGTCTGAAACCATCCAAAAGTGAATCACAACAGATCGTGTTCAAAAAAGAACGGCTTGGTTAAGGATGATCAGCACATGTGTTGTAAGGATATGCACCTATAGTACCCCCATCTGGGCAAGTTAACAGTACAATATAACTTACAAGATGTTGAAATATCAGGAGATGGTTCAGAATTCAGTCGTTTCTTGGAGCAAAAGGGGCATGCGTCGCTGATGAGGTCTGAAGTTGGGGCCACACCTCGCTTCTGCCTTCTTGGAACTGAAGGGAATGGAAAAAGTCGAAGTGTTAAATAAAATTGAACCAACAAGTCTGTTTAAGGTTTATCTTGTGATCTTTGAAAGGAAAAGTTTCAACTCCGGTATTTTTCCTTATAGCTTAAATAAAATAGTGTAAACTTGCGAAGCTTATCAGCGTTCGTACCATTACAGACCACGCCAACATCATACGTGTGGTTGGTATCCTGATCCGAGGCGAGTCTGTACAGGCAATCGATGAGGTTCACCTCGATACCCATGCACTGGACATCCCTGAGCAACACTCGCCCGGTACCCGGTCCGAAGTCACTGGTCGAGTTCACGATCGCTCCTGCTGTGAATCCGAGCTGTCGACAAACCACGTTGGCATCCTCCACAGTCCAGTCAGGGTCGGATATCGTGCCGACGGCGCCCGTTTTGAAGCTGACTTCTACGCGCCCTTGGGTAGGATCGGAAGAACTGTCGTCTTGCGATAGGGCCACACTAAATGACTCTATCAAAGATAATGACAAAGCCAGGGCAGGGGATCAGAGTTAGATGCCAATTGTGAACAGGCTTTTTAAAGTCGAAATGTCCAAAAGTCAAAAAAATACGAGTTCGAGTCCGAACCTTGTATCCTTACTATCGAATTTAAGTCTGAGAACAAGCCTAAATATAAGATACAAAAATACGTTAAAGTCATTCACTGCTAAAGAGTAACACCCTTCCAATATAACACCAAACTCACCACCATAACACCAATCTCACCACCACAACACTTACCACCAACCCACAGCCATAACACCAAACTCACCGCCATAAACTCACCACAATAACGCTGAGGAAACTCACCACCATAACGATTCACTCATCACCATAACATCAAGCTCACTACTATAAGTCAAAGTTACCCCCTTAAGACAAAACCCATTACCAAAACACTAATCGGTAAAGTCACCACCGAAACACAAAAGTCACATCCATAGCTCCAAACTCACCACAATATCGCCAAGCTCACACTCAACCACAACATAAAGCAGGCATAAATATAGGGCAACACGTCGACATCAAACTCACCAACCTGACACACGTAGACTCACCATCATGACAAGACTCCATAAGAGGAATTGGAGACGGCAGAAGCGTGCAATTCTTATATTCCAGTGACCCAATCCCGGAGTCCACGAAACACCAGATCGTGTCCCTCTCACCTCCTGGGTTCCGGCAGAGACTGTGCCCCACCGTCGAGCCCGGCTTCACTCCCTCCAGCTCCATGTAGTTCTGTCCCGTGTAGTTGAGCAGGGCAACCCGTGGGTCTGACCACGGTAGACAATCGTCTTCGGTTTGAGTGCCCCTGTAGTCCCATCCATTAGGCGCGTTGTAACACTCGGAGTACACTTTGGCAAGCAAATGAGAGTTTGAGGGAATACACGACATAAAAACAAAGGCTTTTCCGCTGATGGCAGAAAAGCCAATTAATTACGATGAGACCATTTTCCCCTTCAATTTTGTAAAAAAAAAAAGAACGCATAAGACATTTCTGATCTGAAAGTAAACCAACCTGTTTTGCAACGCTCCGGCAGCTTAGTTGTAGAGTTGAAACATTCCAACCCTCCATCACAATGATAGAACGGGGTTGCAGTAGCACAGACTGTTTGGTATGGGTACTCGGCACCTTAAACAAGCAAAATACGCCTATTGGCTTTATCTATGGAGTCATCTCGATTAATGTATCTCCGCCCAATGTGCCTACCCCAATCGTATCTTGGTCACCGATATACACTGTATTCACGAGTCGGCCATATTAAATTGAAAGCGAGGTAAACTGGTCATTTTTGGAACTTGCAAGTAGAAATGGGGGGAAATGAAATAAAAGTTCATTGCAAATAAAAACCAGTCCGTTCTGATGATACCTTTCAGACAAAACAAAACAAAACTGAAATTGGAATTGGAATCATGAAATAGTCTGGCACCATCCCATTCAACAAATTACAATTTATGAAATAAATACAGGGAACACGATCGAATAGTATGCCTTCCTGGTGGATATAGGTCTATTTTGGCGCTTTGTTATATGAACAATAACCCACAATTATTTCGCAATCAGTTCGCAATTGCCATAACAGTATTCAAACCAAATAATGGTCATGTACATTCAACAATTGTTGACTGCTGTGATGTGGGATATGACGTTTTGAACACCCGAGGGGCGCATAACACCGGAGGCGAATTGTTTCTGTTATACCTCTGTCTTGGATTCTTTGGATTTTGATGTAAAAATCACGAAAACAAACGGCAGTAAACACACAACATTCATGACAATCTAACGGCAACCCACATGCATGTCGCTAATCGTCTGATCGTCTGCTAGTTCGCTGCTCCCACTCATGAGTGAAAACATGGTGAAAATAGCGTGGGTACCAACGATACAAGCGTTTCACACCGTACGTACCGCATACGTACCAAGTCAAAGCACACACTCCCTGTGGGATATCAGGTACGTGATATCCCACAGGGAATGTGCCATGACTTTTTATAAACTTAACACGTGATCGTTCTACGCCAATGAAATTACAGTATTCAAGACAGAGGTATAACAAGTACAGTACTGTTGTTTCAACTAATCAAATGGTAACCCCGGACGGCTGTTTACTCACATTCGTTAATTTCTGAATGTTTAAAACTGTGTGGACATTGTTTAGCTTCGACTTGAGCGCTAACCAAAAACAGTGGAACATCTTTTTATTTCTTACCCCTGAAATACTTTGTAGAAGACACATTTTTGCATTTGATTTCTTCTATGACGGTTTCCTCGTCGAGTACCCGACAAGCTACAAAAATAAATAGGCGAGAAAAGAATATCATTGAATGCTTGAAAAGTTAATGCGTTTGACCACCCAAAAACACAGGGATGACGCCTGTTTCTTTGGTCAAATGTACGATAATAACTCGGAGGCAGCAACTCGTGCAAACTGGTTTGCTCAGGGACACCGGGTCCCTAATTGGGAGGGGTGTAGGCCTTGGCTTGTCGGAGCAGGGGAAATGCAACAATCGCAGCAGCTTCGTTGTGGGTCACACGGCGGCGGTTAGAAAAAAATAAGGACATCAAACGCCAAATAATTATCAACGTGGCACACATGTCGCATCTTTCGGGTCAGACTTGGGGTTTCGTTGGTCTTCCGGGCGAGGAGGGGGGCGCTTGACCCCACGCTAAATGCGAAAACAAACAAACTAACTGAAGTAAACTTACTGCAATTCGTTTCATCCCATCCGTTGAAACACTCGGGATTGAGGTCACATAGTGTTCCACAACCTCCGGCAGGACAGGGGATCTGGGGTGGTGTGCATAGTGGTCGACCTGAATTTGAACAAAGGCAATGATCAAGCGTGTTGTTAACTTTGGTTAAAATTGCATCACCTGTGCTCTTCACCAAACTCAATGTTTAATCTCTGTATTAATCTACAGAATTCCGCAAACGGGTGACAGTTTTTCAAGTCGTGTCTGGATTAAGACCCCCACCCCCAGTCAAGGGGGGGGGGGGTACATCCTTCCCATCCCAACACCACCCCAGGATATACGCCCTCAAGTTGTAGATAAGGTATGTATTTTTTTTCTCAGGATCAAACTCGAAAACAGCTTGGGGATTACTCTTTAACTAATTGGTACAAAGCTCAATGGAACTGATTATCTTCAAGTTTGAGACTATTCTGAGACATGTATTTATATCAATCATATCAAGTTGCGAAAACCTGTAGTCTTCCATCCAGTCGCCTTGCGCCTTTGCCACTCGGACGAAACGTCCAATGCCACTGTCAAAAGTCTATGCTTACCGCATAAGTTTAGTGCTTCATCTGACCCATCCTCGCAATCCAAAGACCCATCACATGCCCAGCCTTCTTGGATGCACTCTCCACTCTTGCACATGAATTCACCAGGCGGACAAGTTGGGAATATTGGTTCTGGTTTTTTTTTATACAAAAGAGGCATTATCATTCCGTACTGTTATTTGACACAGGGAACATGACTGAAATGGTGGCAGCTGGATCAAGACCGATACAAAGTACAGCACAGACGCGCATGATGTATTACACAGTCAAAGCCTTGAAACAAGGAACGTACTACGGTAACTGATGACGTAATCATAGGTCCAAACAGCAACATATAAAAGTGGTGAAGTTGTCCTGATATTTTGAAGAAGGTATCAACGACTGTATGAACCCAAACTGAAATCGATGCAAATATGACCAAACCAAATTTGAGCGGTAAAAAATTAAGCCCGAGTTCGTCCCAGGGTATGTGATCAAGCTCGAGGATCGCCCGTGGTCAACAGTGCAGAACACGTTTACAGGCGACGAAGAAACACAGAGTAATGTAACATGCATGGTTAGATCTAAATGAAAGGTGTCCCTCGGGATATTAAGTGTTTTTTTTATAAGTTCGAGATAATAATTGAAAGACAAAAGTAGAACGTGCACGCGTTGCGTACTGCATGTTGCATTGTATTTGTGGAGAGCAGCTGCGACGGGTTATAGGCTTGACACAGGCTAGTGTGTTATTTTCACTGCGTATACACGGAGACGTGCCAGTGAATAAATCGCCTCCGACAATTTCATTCGTGGGGTAGTGTGGCTAAACCAATTTGATGATGAGCTTCACTTCATTTTGTTAAATATTGGACTAACAACATTGCAGTGGATGTTTAAATTAAGTTTTGAATGAAATAATAATTGCCATGCATGCTTGAACTGCTCTTGTCAATGAAAGGTAACGTAACAGTTGAGAAAAGTCAAAAATTAGTCACATCCTCAGTTAAAATCATAATATTACATGCTCATCATTTGAATATTCAATAATGTGCAACTTGTATAGCCCGTAAATCCGTAAACGTTTGTGCTGAAATGAAGAATTGTAAAACCTGGTCACTTCACTTCTAACATAACAACACAAATATATTGGATCGGTGTGTGTATTTCACCGTAATGAAGAAAACATTGGCGATTGGGCCAGACTCTATGCTGCTGTGGGGGAGGGCGGGGGTCGCCACACCTCCTCCACAGCGAGTCTGTTACCTTCCCAGCATTGAATAATGCCGATACCCATTTAACACCTGGGTTGAGAGGAGTAATTGAGATAAAGTGCCTTACTTAAGGGCACAACACGCATGGTCACGGCAGGGCTCGAACCCACATCCTCACGATCATGAATCCTGTGCCCCACCGCTAAACCACACGTACCCACAAGGCTCTAGAACAGAAACTACTGGTTTCATTTTTCTTCTAGAGAGATTCTCCATGGATATGGTTTGGGTCTCTGGGTAGTAGAAGTATGACGTTCAGTTTTATGTATTTGCACTACAATATACATCAAATGAGGATGGCAAGGACGTACGTACGTGTGGTTTCAACTCTTGTGTCTACACAGATTGAAATAGGCTCTTCGTCCGATCCGTCCCAGCAGTCGGCGAACTTGTCGCAGACAAATTTCCAAGGAATGCACCCTGCTTTAGATGGGCACATGAAAAAGGACGACGAGGTACAATTGGGAAAGGGCCGATTTGAAACACCTGAGGAGCAAAAACAATTTCAAACGATATTTCAAAAGGAAAGTGAAAAACCTCTCGTGGCACAAGACTGATTTGCATCTAAAACTAGTGGCACATGACTGAATTGCATCGAAAACTATTAAGGATGTACATGTATAAGTCATACAATTATCAGGACATAATTCTTCTCAAGATCATGTATTTGGTTGTATGTTTAAGCGCAAACAAAATTATAGAATAAAAAGTGTACTGCAAATATCGATATGGCTTATTGTATCGAGTTACATTTCCAGTTGTTTCTCAAGTTTTCCACGACAACATTCGCAATCCGTCGTCTGGCAATATTGACTGATATACCTTGTAATTTTGTGGCTTGTGCTCGCCGACGATTCCTCTTTCAGGACAGCGGTTGATTACGGCGTGTTTAGTGCGACCAGGTATCAACAAACAGGGCCGGGTTAAGACAGTGTTCCGTAGGCCCTAGGCACCAGTGTTCCGTATGCCTCATAAATATTTATCAGGTGACCGCTGCATTTCATTGGTCCATTCCATCAACTCAACCAGGCACCAGCACCGCGCTAGGCACCAGCACCAATGTCATGTTGATGCTAAGCTGTACTAAGGCCAAAAAAAGGGCTCCGGTTTCTGGCATGGAGCTTGCCCAAAAAGTGGTGCGGCGACGCGGCTTTTTTTTTACCTGATTGTTTTGCTTCAAATGTCGGCTGATGACTGCAAATGGTGCCCGACTAAACTTAGAGCAAATATATGGGAGTCCAGAGAGGCCACATAAAGCTTATTCTCGACCATAACCCAATCTAAAAATACGTTAAAATTGTGCAGCAGCAGGATATCAAACCAGTGAGTTTGGCGGTTTTGAGACATCATCTTTCATTGAAAAAAAAACGTTTACATTTTGCCGACGCGCATGGCTACGGCGACGCGCGCGCATACCACAAACCGGAGACTTTTTGGGGGGCCTAAACAAGCCAGTTCAAATTTGTAGCTCTAAATGCATGTTGGCACACTGTGGTATTTTCTTTAAACCCTCCAATTCTTCGTATAGGCCCCAGGCTTAGTGCCTACTGTGCCGATTGGATAATCCAGGCATGTTAACAAGAGCTATGTGAAATCTATGTCTTTTGCTGTCAGCTATCCTAGGTATATCGACATATCAAATCTCCTCTCGGAAATGGACATGCCAAAATGTCTTACCACAAATCTCGACGCTTTCGTCACTTTCATCAAAGCAGTCTGCTTTTTCGTTGCAAACCCTCGTCTTTGCGATACAACCACCTCGCTTCTTGCATCTGAACTCCGACTTCTTGCATTCTTTAAAGGAAAACAATATCAAATTATCTCAACTATTTACATAATCATCTTCCTCGGAGACGGCAGTCGTGCCTTAAATCCTTGTCACTTGGTGGCGCTGTTCTGTGCGCCGGACTTTAACGGTCACGTTTTGTGAACAGTTAGTGATTTCCAACTCCAAAAGATTGTATTTCTCCCCAAAAAACTCCACCTATGAACAAAAAAAGTTGATACCTATGTATTTTATAAATCATAGAAATATTTTGAGGTAATTTCAGTAATTGAATAATGTTATTTGCTATGTTTTAGATCAGTTATTGCTCAACGAGACCTTCCTTACATGTGTTTTTGCAGCGACATGTATCATCGACGACACAATGTTCACTCCACCAGGTGTAGTAATAATTAGAATGAAGATGAAGACATATATCATAATGCAGTAAACAAAACAAAACAAATAGTGGCTTTTGATCGGCCTTTTGCGCATTCTGTTTTGATTTTCTTGACATGTCAGGCACAATGAGACGATATAATTATATAGCGACCTCGGTATACATAGAAGCTGATAGTCATCAATAAAAGCTCTATCTTTGGATTTTGAGTGATGCAGTCATTATCTCATTTTATGTGCGGTTAATAAATAGCCTTTTGTGCATAATTCACATCTCCCTGTTCAATTCAATATTTTCATTTTCTATTTAATAAGGTGGACAATACTACTCGTTATCAGGTCCGTACGTTGTTGCTCTGTATTCCTTCATCTTTTACACCCCGCCTGGCACATAAAAAATGTATCGTCGTGAAGATGGCTTAGTGGGAATGGAAGATATAGCGCTCAATCTTAAGCCCCTGACGTTTAAGCACACTACAAAAGACCCCACCCCACCTTAGTTTTCTAACAGATCACATAGACTGCGAATGAAGACGAATAGGGGCTGTCAAAACAACCCAGACAGTTTAAACAAGCACTGGTTTAAAGGGCCATATGTAATGCAGTTTGTTTAATGTTATCCTTCAAAATGCACCTTTGTCACTGACAATAAATTCATCGCATGGGAACCTTTAAATTGCTCCTTTGATGAAATTGATGAACAAGACGGCAGATGGAAAGGGATTATGAGGCAGTGAAAGTTCTCCCAAGAATCCATGACATTTAAGAACTTGACAACAAAAATGATGGTGACTTAGTTTCCCTCTTTCTGAATATAGCCTACATGACATCATACTGCAAATGAAGACTATCGGGTTTTTTTGACAGAATATAGACTGCAAATGCAGACGTATGTTTTCTTGACAAAACAATTTCAAAGTCAAAACAGTTTCAAAGTCACTTCAGTTTCAAAGTCACTTTTAAAACTGCACGTCCCTCTTGTGTTTACAATAAGGAAATGAAAGGAAAACGAAGAATAATGGTTATCAATCAAAGAAACATGGCTATAAATAATATGAATGATGTTTTATTTTGAATGGTTAATTTTGTTCATATATGAAATTGAACGTTACGCAACACGATTGCGCATGGACGAACAATATAACCTCGATAAACGTGAAAAGTGGGAAAACCATATGATCTGTTCATCAATCAGATATAGCTCTGTAGTTAGTTTATAAGTGTGTATCTTTTGAGGATTTGTGTTAAATTGTGCTCTTCTATTCCAGAAACTCACCACAGTCATCTTCATCCTCCCCTTCATAGCAATCCGGACGCCGGTCGCATTTCTTCCTGAGCGGTATGCACATGCCCATGCGGCTGCCTGAAATGCCGCAGCGAAATTGCCTGTCGGTGCAGGTACGGGATTCTGACCACAAAAAAAAAAAATTGAAAAAGCTATCAGCATTTATCACAGTTTTTGCTTGTTGGTTACACTGTTAATGTCTTTGCTTAATTAGTGTACGATTTCCATACAGGTCAGACTTCAAACTTTGAGAACCATTTTAATCACCTGACAATTAAGCTAAATGGGGTGTAACACAACAAATAAAGCGATACAAATGGAGTTCACACATCAGCGTTCAAATCGAAATACAGCTTGTTGCAGAAATTCAGAAATATTAAGTACACAGAATTCGATAGCTACATGGAATGTACATTATAGCCAAAAACTTGGTAATAATTATTTCAGTTCCAGCGGCGCGGCGATTAACGATTCAATATGGTAAATTTCGAGGAGAGTATATTGCAAAAGTGACTGCTACTCCCTCGGTGCCGATACCGACTGACTTGATTTTCTCCCGTTCTCGTTGGGAGGTAAAGCCAAAATTTGGACGACTCATTTCGCACTATAAACGGGGTTTTGCACCAAAAAAACCCTGTTAACATCAATTTTCACCCACTGTTAAGCACGTTTCAAAAATTCAATTATAGAAGGGTATTAAAATATTGATAAAATGCTATCTGTGAGATATGCTATACAAATTTCATGTGCCAAACCTGTTTGTCCACGGACAGCTTTATTGCATCCGCTTGACTGAGCTTCGGAGCTTGATTTGAAGACATAACACACTACACTAGACTTACACGTGGACAACAGTGATTTTGGTGACTTTTTGACACACCCTGTAAACGTTGAAAAATGAGATCCCCCAGGACACGATATCAATCCATAACTTTATTGTTTTCGCCACATCTCAAAAAAAAAATTATGCTATGACTACTTGCCATAATCGCAGTTTTGTTCATCGCTCGCGTCGTCGTCGCCACACTGTCTTATGGCATCACAAAGCAGGTACCTCTTGATGCACACTGGTCGATCCGCACAGGCAAAATCGTCCTCAAGGCAAGGTGCTATAGGAGTGTCATACCAAAATCAAATGAAACAAAGAAACAAAAAGATAACCAAACAATAATACATTACAATCTCGTCGGGTCTCGAGCCACTTTTCAATTCGCAATGACATGAACAAAATGTTAAGTTTGAAAGCAGCTAAAGGGATTGTATTCACAAAATGGTTGTTAAAAATGTACACCCGTAATAACCGTAATTCAACCAAATACCGTCCACAGGCATATGTTTACAATACAATTTACCTGAAAATCGGCGAACTGTCGAGGCTATTAGGAGAACCAAGTTTCTGCTAGTCCTAAAAAAATCAACTGTGTCTTGCAAGTCAAGATATTGATGGGTGAATCAGCGATAAATAAGAACAAACAAATACTTACAAAACTGAATGAAAAAGAAAAAAAAAGAGAAAGGATTGCCGATCTGTGTGTTCTCTCAATTTAAATCTAAATAAAAACTTGGAGAAAACAGTTGCGAAAACTTATATTATCTTTGGGGAAGCTGTAATGAAATCTCTTTTTTTTTTGTATGTTTGTAATTCCAGGATAAAAAAAAGCTTACAAGTTTGGCAGTTTACAGAGATAGTTAACAAGAAATTAAACAGAAAGTTTAGAGGTTCCATCTTGACATTGACCCAGGAAAAAAGTACAGAATTTAGCTGGTGTGTGGTTCACGAGCACTTAAAATCCCCAACGGACTAAACGCTGCAGGATATTACCGGCCTGAAACATCCAATGTTTGCATTATTGTCGGTCTGGCTTTCGAAATGTGCTCTTAACCATGACTGCTGTTTGTTTTCCATCAGCAGAATACATGTATTGAGTGATGAATATAGAAAGGCAGGGAGTATAATGGCTTCAAGGTGAACCAAATTACGTACCATTTGACCAGAGCATATGATGTCTTCTGGGGCCTGAACGATTTAGCTAAATATGGAAGAGACTTTAAAATCCATTTGGAAATATAAAAGCCATTTTAATTTGTGCTAATAGGGATGAAGTGCATATTATGTTCGGTATGTGCTGATTGAAGGGAGCATAATGATCTTTTAGGAGCTTGAACGATTCAACTAAATATTGTCAAGACTCGAAATTCCTTTCGGCGATATAAAAGCCATTTGAAAATGTGCTAACAGAGACGAAGTGCACAAATGGTTTGTATGTGGTGATCATACAGAAGCAAATGGATTTAGCAAACAAAGCTTGGCCACTCAAAAGTTTTTGATTGCGACCAATAACGTAAATCTGTGTCGCGAGTGTGGTGATGGGATATGCCAAACATGCCCGGCCGTGGAAATTCGAAAAGCGGGCGGGGGGGGGGGGGGCATCACGCGACACCAATTTATTATTATTCAGCCACACATTAACAGTTCCCGAAAATCGAGTTCCTGTATTGCGCTTACATGGAGTTTCATATGAGCCTAGACACACAACCATTCCGTGTATAGGGAAGGCCAGTATAAAATGTACATGTATTCCCATCCATTCGATATCGTCTAATGAGCTGTGACTGTGCCACAGTGCGGAAAAGCCTGACAATGCATAGCAGACGTTTCACGAATAAGAAAAACAACACGCAAGCCATCAATTCCTGCTTTCCAAAATGGGTAGAATCGTAATGTTTATGGTTTTAGCCCCCCCCCCCCTTACAATACTTTTTGTCTAACTCAAAAACTACTGAGCACCTCTCGCCCAAATAACGACTCATCAGTACAGAAATTCCTTAGCAATCCAGCCATACTCTTTATTTGTTCTTCACACTCACCTTGCACGTATACAAAAGTGCAACCTTTTTTCGGTACCATTTGTCATAAATTTAATGATTGTTTACACAATTATCACTGTTTCAGGCCAAACGAAGAGTAGAGCTTGATTGCTGATCAGGTGTAATTTGAGCAAGATGTGCCCAGTAGATTTTGAGTTAGACAAAAAAAGTATTAATTTGGTTGAGTGAATTAAGCCTCAATCGGATCTCGAGAAGTAGGGTCAAATCTGTACTGGCATGATTCGATAATAAACAATATTTCTTTAGAAAGATACTTCTCAAGCCTCATTGATTTCAGCACAATGCAAAAGCCTCATTTAAGTTATTCCTGTTAATCGTGGTTAATGAGTAATGATTCCTTAAAATTGTGGCAGACGTGTAAAGTTAATTTCGAAATGAATGATGCCAGGGTGTGTAATTTCACGGCTGTGGAACAAAGTAATCAAGAAGCTACGTAGGTCTGTCGCCGATGTGTCATGGGTTGGGTCGCGGAGCCGCGTCTCACATCTTCACACGGTTTAGTGATGCAATACCGCAGATAATTGCACGCAAGCCATCCATCAGCTTAGTCAAAGGAAATAAGCGGAAGATTGACAAAACGGAGTGTACATGTACATCTTTGCCGTAGGCAGCGAAGCCATTTTAATTAAGGTTTGATAATGGCAAGGTCTGATAGGCAACGGTCGACTTGACAGTGACAGCATGACACCGATACAGGGTGGATAAAAAAAAACCAGAAACCGAGATATTATTGCTAATTGGAACAGAAGTAGGGCACATGTGAATCAAAGGGAGATATCCTCTGTTAGGGTTGAATCTCCTCTTTAAAATGACACCCTGATCATGTCCTTACATTCACGGTTGACTGAGCAGTGACGAATTTTATGAAGATATTTAGAGCATTTCACCACTATTCAATTGTGGTTTTTGTGGTGTCATTTGTCACAGCGTGAAAGGCTATGGTTGCCAATCAAGGCAGGTGGGAAAAAAGAAGAGATTTTACTATGAAAAGTGGCGCGATTCTCTAAATAGACCCTTTCATAAAATTGATCACTGCTCAGTCAACCGTGAATGTAAGGACATGATCAGGGTGTCCTTTTGTAAGAGGAGATTCAACCTTAACAGAGGATATTTCCCTTTTATTAACATGTGCCCTACTTCTGTTCCAATGTCAATGCAGTCAGAAAGCAGTTTGCAGCAGTTTTGTTCATTTTCATTAAACATCCAGTGAAGTTAAATTGTTCCCCTATTACTCGATTTCACAAAAGTCGCAGCAAGTCATGCCGGACATGACATGCCCTCTGAATAAACCCTGAATGCTCAGACAGGGGAAGAAGTGATGAGACATTGCGTGTTTATGAATCCAGGCTAATAAATGAAACTGTGTATTGACTCAGGCAGTAATTCGTTGAAAGTGTACACAGCCTTGAAAAGTGAAAAAGGCGCCTGCTGTCGCTTCTGGATCGCTTGGCAAGTTTACACAGTCCACCGGGAATAAAAACTCAAGAGCGTTGAGTGTGAGTCTATAGGCGCGGGATGTCAGTAGAAATTATGGACATCTTTTATCTATCAACTGCATTAGGTATTATCATATAAAATGAGTGATTGCACTTAATGTGCCTTCTCGGTGATGAATGATGTTGAGCGTATATAGTGATGGGTGATGGTAAAAAAATAATTGTGATCGATGGTTCGAATGCCTATAATGCATAATTTCATTTCAATAAAAAAAATCTCGATCGGATCTCGGAAGCTGCGGGCCAACGAATTCATGTTCACCTTATTTTGACCTTTGACCCCACGTTTGTCCTGGGCTACTGATACTTTTGACACAGTTTGGAGCAACAGACAATGTCGGATACACCTCTACATTCCGACACCCCTATGTTCCAACACCCCTATGTTCCGACTGCACATATTCCTATTCCTAACCCTAACCCTAACCGGGAGTAACACAATCTTATGTGCAGGTTGTCGGAACATAGCGGTGTCGGACCATCCGGTTCGTAAGTGACTTCGTCATACACGCGCACGCACCACTGATTACGAGCGCCCATTGGATAAACACTCAAGTTGCGTTAACTTCCGGTTCCATTGGTGCCATGCTACACCATGTGCAGTAAGTTGAGATGACGTCACACTTACGAACCGGATAGAGCAGTCATCGACAATGTCAACGTGTCTTACTAACTAACTAACTAACTAACTAACTAACGAATGAACCAACTAACTAACGTTACGGACTAATGGAGAGACATATGATTCGTTGAGCTGCAAGCTACCCGCAGCCAAAAACCGAAACATGATCGACAAATTATTAATGGAAAAGTAAAAAAAAAAATAGGTAAACGTATCGATGTAGATTGTTTCAGCTTACCATAATACGGCAAAGAGGTAGCTTGATCGACCACCAGCATCTGTCTGTGTTTGGACTGCTCGATGGCGGAATGGCGGAGCTTGTTGGTGTTGCACACTGTGACCGACGGGAACTCGAGATGAGGTTGCGTGACGATTTTTACCTATCGATTTATCACAAAATACGAGTTTGTCGTGGTTTGTAATTGTTGAATAAATACTCCGTGTAATCCAAAGTAAATTGCAGATTTCCATTGCCACTTTACATGCCAATAATCGTATGTAAACAGGGTGAGTTTTTTTTTTACCGAAAAGGTATATATGAATGGGAATGAATATGTGCTTGTTCGGTATTAAACACTCTGTTTAAGACCGGTTAGAGTCTGGATGCTGGTCTTAAATAGAGTGCCATAATACCTCCCAAACACACATTAATTCCCTTAACAACGAATAAAAGGTCTGCTCATGCGTTTATCCGTTTAGCAGAAAAAACACAACTCAAAGATGACTGCAGTGCAGACTATCTTTTGTCCAATTCTGCAAAGTAAGGACCCCATACCCAAGCCATTTTAATAACCCGATACATCCGGTCTGCACCCATAAGCATTTCACTGGTTTTATTACCATTTTGTGCTAGAATTATGCTTACCTCCACATTGACTGGGTAGCTTAGAAACTTAAAGACAAGGAGTGTGCCCTGGTAAATTGTTCCACCGACCCCGATCAGGAAGAGGAACGCCCACAGCAGGCGCCCGAGTGAGGTCTTGGCGCGAAAAATGTTGGGGAAGCCATGTGCTGTCGTCTCGTCCAGAGCGAATGTCTTGACCGTTGAACAGAGTGTTTTTCCACTTTTCTTTTGAGGGTCCGTTGGCTTGTAGTTTTCTCCGTAGGCATCCGAATGGTCGGCTGCGAGCGGTTTCAGGTGCATGTTGTCTTATGTGGTGTTACCTGAAACAAGACGAATTGGGGAAAATAAATTATCAACGTGAAGAGCACACCGGGTTTGCGTGTAGGAGCGGGGATATGTCGCTCGGGAATGGCCATCTTAAAGTGGAAATGGGCAAGGCCGGCAGGGTCTAGGGCAGCTATAACGCAGGGCAGGATTCAGGGCAGGGTACAAGACAGTGTAAGGTTCAGGGCAAGGGTGGGGTATTGGACGAGGTATAAGGCAGGTTAGGACAGAGTATACAAAGGCAGGGTGTACGGCATGAGGGCAGGGTGTACAATAAAAAAGTATAGGCTGTGGCATATGGGAGTGCATACCTATATGTTCCCCAATACCTATGTTCCCCAATACCTATGTTCCTCAACCCTAACCCTAACCCTAAGGATTTGGGGGAACATAGGTATTGGGAAACATTGGGTACAACCGATGTATAGGGCTGGTTAGAAGGCAGTGTATAAAGGCAGGCCGTAGGGCATTATGGCCTGTGTATAAGGTATGTATATGGTATGGGGCAAGAGTGATATAGCGCAGGATAATCCCAAGGCGTGGCAAGGGGCCCTAGGGCATGGGTGTACGGCAGATTGGTTATAGGACTGAGTATAAGGCCTGGTCGGGTATATAGGTAAAGGTATCCCATAGCCATTACTGGCTGTAGGGGCAGTGCGATGTTACAGGTCCACTGTTTCAATAGGCGCGGCATATGAGCGGCGGTGCCCCTCTCCTCTCCTCTCGCCGTCTTACCTTCCCTGGACTAATCAGGTACCCGTTTCTTTTTCACAATTGGTTCGTCAGAGAGAGTTTTCCAGTTGTTGGTCCGAATGGCATTCGAACCGCCACCTTCCACTCCGTAGCACCGCGCTGCGCTCGGCTGCGAGGCCTCTTCTTATAGGGTATAGGATTAGCTATAACTTGGGAAGGGTATGGTAAATCCTGGTTTGAGGAGGTGTACATAGGGCATGAATACAGAGGGCAGGTTAGGACAGCGGAGAATATAGCAGTTAGTGGGGGCTGAGAATGAGGAAATACGGAGGTTTTAGACAGCAGTCGACAAAGCTACTAACAGGCGGAAGCAATAACCGGGAAGGAAAGAATTACAAGAGCGGAAATTTGGAATGACACACAAATAATAACATTATATCAAACGAGGTGACAAAACACACCACGAGAATAAAAAATTGAGTAGAATGTTATGTCTCACCTTAAGTTGCACGTCGTGAGCGCATTCCCTTTTCCGTATTCCGACCCTCTGACGGGAAATCGAGCTGTTGCCTCGCCTACCGTGTTCGCTCTTGATGTCACTTCTCACTTGCTGCTTGTCGGTAATGCGTTACATACACGCAGTTGCGATCACACGCTTCATTTGCCCGCGGCCCGGCGCATCGCTTATTGGAGCTCTCCACTGCATTAAGATCGATGGGGCTTTTAGGTATTATAAGTAAAGCCCTGTCAATTAGCTTTCAATGATCATCCTGCGTGTAGTCATGCAAATTGTGGAAAAGGAATATGCAAGACGGTAATTAGATGTTCTTAACTATAACAGAAAATGTAAAATCACCACATAGAATCACCACAGGATCCGACAGTTTCCGTCAGAAATGAAAACAGAAAAAAGTTAAAGGCATACGTCCTTCGCGATGATTATAGTGTATTACATTAGTGAATCTCATTCAGCTATTGCCTTCACAATGCAAAATGACTTGTTCTAAATGTTCGGAATCTAGTTTTCTGTTGTCGACCAATTTTCTTGACAATAGGCTAAGTGCACAAGACAGAGTGTTCAGTTGCAAGCCTATCATAATAATGATGTTATAGCAATATTGGCATCCTAACCGGCCATATTTAGTATTCTACAACGAGTTAAGAACATGGATTTTTCGGACACAAAATGTAGTTACTTTACACATGCATAAGAAACGGCGTTATCTTCGGAACGGAGACGATAATAATGAAAAGGCCCATGCAAGTACATGTACGTCGATAGAGGGGGTGTCAGCCCCCCCCCCCCCAAATGCAGGATGTTACCGTTATCATCTTTTTGTCGTCGACACAAATCTACCACCTTCTTGGTCAGAATTCCGTTGCTGGTTTCATCGGATTAATATAATTAACAAGGCTCGTGCAGCGTTATGATGATGAAGTTGTTTATTTTTACACAGCTAGCTCCACTGTACAGTTTAAAAAGCAGACTAAATTGTAGACCATTTTGGAATACTTATAATTATGTTCAACAGAGAAAGAAGGCATATTTTAGGTCTATGTTTAAAAGCTAAAACATAACTACTGATTATAACCATGTTCAAATACAAAATCTATGTATTTACATGTAATCCTAATCCATCCAGTAGCCCTATTCAATACATTTTACAGATTGATATGATTACTGTGACTGTTATAAAGGTGTACGTGTTCGACTTTCGAACACCTTTATAACAAGGTCCTTGGGACTTTACAAATTACCTTGTTATAACAGGTACCTTGTATTAACAGTACTAGAAAACAAAGAAAAACAAAGACTTGGGACCTAAAATCGTGCTTGTTATAAGCAGGATGTTGTATTAACAGTGCTCTTCTTATCAGGGTTCGATTGTATTTGTATGCATTTCAGGCGCTGATCCTGGAAGGTGGTTGGGTTGGGGGTCATTTTTTCCAATAAATTCATTAAAAAAAAATGCGCCCCCCCCCCCCCCCCCCCGCGCTCTGACACCCAAAATAATATACATGTACTGCTAATAATGTCTGCCTGTGAACAGCGCTACCATTGAAAGTATGGACAAGCCTCCCCCCATCACCTATATTGATTGAACGGAGGCCAAGTGTCCGGACCAAAAAAAACTTGAGTGTCTACATTTCAGCAGTGATTTGGTGATGCCCCCCCCCAGCACAAAATCCTGGATCCGCCCCTGTTTTAATGTAGCCCGTTCGATCCTTTAAGCTGCTTCGGAGGTGCTTCAGTGGGCTTGACGTACATGAAGAAGGTAGACGTCTGCCGGCTTAGCTTCGGCGCGGTGCTCGAATGGTCGCTGGGGCCTCTAGGAGGCGCTTTGCTGCTCTCAGTGGCTGCACGGGATTTCTTCCAGGACGTGTAGCTGCATAAAAAAAATAGACACAGACAGGTTGCTATGCGGGCAAAAAATAATTAAGACAGTCATCTCATTAAATACGGGGAAAATTACGGACAATTAAGTTTCTCTGCAATATGCTCATTGTATCAGGTGACATAGATGGAATTCTGGTCGACTTTCCCTGTGCTATATCGGCATCGATTACGAACTGAAAAGTTCATTCAGGGATGTATCCGGGAAAGAATAAATACCCAGTACATGTACATGTATTAGGGACCCCTTTGCGGATTCCGCAGCTGATCATGTATGATTAATGCAGCTGTACTCCTTCACAACCGTACCTACCCTAGGCTGGCCCTCTTCATATCCAGTGGCAGTATAAAGCATCCACTCTAGTAACCTTTCCCACACCTATATTACCTGGGCACGATCTTCAAGTTCTTCACTCATTCCTTTTCATTCAAAACTTATTTCCTTCTTTTTAACTGTCCACATTCGTGTTTTTTTTTCTGTATCATCCTTTTCTTTTTGCCATCTGTCATGTAACGATGACCTGTCATATGCAATGATGATCTTCGATGTCCTTATAATGTGACCAAACCAGATTTGTTTTTGGACTAATTCTCCTATTAAAGTTTGATATGGCGAAGTTTACAGAACAAAAGTTTCCACACCGTTCTTCATGTTTCTCCTTTAAAAATGGTTGCAAGGGGTACCCTTGTATAAAAGTTGTCGAGAAGTATTCCAAGTCGTAATCGTATCCCACAAAGAGAACTAAGAATCAACTGGCCTCCTTGTTAATTTCCCTAGCGGAGAATTTAAGAGTTTTGTTTCTACCAAGTACATGTACCAAATACCAAATAGCTTCTTGTACACTGGTTTGGAGCTGCGGTGTGCAGTTTGTTGTCTTTACTCGATTTTACGGAATTTAGAGCTTGGAAAGCGAAATTCTCACCTTTAAGTATTGTTAATTCATTTGCATTGGACGTAATGATGCAGATATTTGTGAACAAAATAAAATAATTTCGATGAACTCAGATCTTGAGAGTGCGTCTACATCGTGCATGGGGGTAAAATCAATATAGGTATCGCCCTCTATTGTTCTACGAGTTGTCAATATGGGAAGCTCACCAATAATTAATCAGAAGCACCAGAAACCCAAGTAGTCCGAGTGGTACGATGACGCATCCAAGAATCATGGCTACCACGATACCGACTCTCTGCAGACCATAATACTGCATAGGTATCGGCACATTAGTGGGTGATACTGGTCTGGTGGTATCTGTATAGAGAAGCATTAGTAATAATAATAATAATAATAATAATAATAATAATAAACGGTTCTGATATAGCGCATCACACAATGTGTCAATGCGCTTTACAATACAAAATAATGACATGTAGGTAAGTCTTAAGTACAGTTTTTAACTCTTGTTTTCAGTTCTTGCAGTCTTGATGTGTTGTGGGAGAGAGTTCCAGAGAGAAGCGGATTAGTGTGTGAAGGACCGATGTCCATACGTTTCAAGTTGCTACATTCTATTCTTATAATTGCGTTCGAAAGTTTGAGCCCGTGCAGTGAAGTTGAGCGCAAACAACCAAAATATATCTTTTACAGTCGGTACTGCTGTGGCGATGCACACAATAAACGTACTAGGCCCAGTGGCGTGGGTTTTTTTTTGGGGGGGGGGTGCTCACAACTGTTTTTTTTTCTTCATAATGTTTAGAAGTTAAAATATTTTCCAAAAGTTTGCCCAACATTTTTGGCCGCAGAATTTTTTTTTGGGAGGAGGACTATTTGACGTTGGTGGCGCCACTTACACCTCTATTATGAGGGGGCTCAAGCCCTCCCAGCCCCCCGGGCGCGCCACTGACTAGACCTACCGCTACAGAGTTGAGGACCAGCCTTCATAATGTACCCTGTACGATGTAAAATACACACATTTTCCCTTTGATACTCGGCAAAAATCTCATCAACGCGACAGACTTGAAACATCTTTTCATGTATACTGATCGATCTCATATCAGTTACCTTCAACAGCCAATGATCCCGATGACCAGTTGACAACTGCAAAGACGACAAGAACGGCCGTTATCAAACACCGAACGGACCACAAATCCTCCATCTCTCCGATTGCTGTTTACGCACTAAAGTATGTCATCCAAGCGCTTCCCCACTGCATTCCCCGAGCTGCATGTAGTTATCAACGGTCTACTCGCTCCTTTATTTTGGACCCAAAAAACGACACTATCTGGCCTTCTTTGTTCCATTGTTAACACGTGTATAAAGAGGATTTTCTCCTTGCACACAACAATGACGTGCTTATACACTAGCTGTCCCTGATGACGGTGATGCTTAGTTCAACTGATTCGCTGCTTCCTAACTTTTGTTGAACACACGACATAAAAGAGTCCATGACGGTCAACATAAAGAAACCAGAACCCTCATGCATAAAGTGTTTTTGTCTGGACAAGGACGGCATATACGCAGTGGTCGCTGGTCATCACCAGCAAACCATAAACATGCGTTGAGCTCTTGAGCTGTGGACCATCCCCGTCAACGCGAAATATTCAGACCTTATTAGAAAACTTCACAGTCCACAATTCCTTCACTTTTCGCAGTTAAAAAAACACGCATAGATTATACACAAAGAATTGCCTGATTAGTCGGCGTTATAGGAAACAATAATGCCGTGAAATATCTCGGTGAATATAGTTAAGGCCTACTATACGTATACTGCTTGTCCGTATTATACATCATAACAATTCTTTGAAAAAGTGAGTAACAGTGGAAATCATTTGTTGTTTTTTTTCCTTAGCAGGTTTAAGGAAGATACACCCACAGGTGCGGGTCCGCAGGGGAGGGAGGGGGGGGGCTCAAAAAAAAAGATTTGTCAATTTTTTTTCATATGAATTCATTACAAATGCCAAATCCCCCTCCCCTCCCCCGCTCTGGCACCCAACAGATTTTGAATAATTTCCTGCCTGAATGGTTTTATGGCATACACACGCCGCACGCAATAGAGAGTTTAAATCTTGGTACGGAAACAAACCTAAGCTCTCTGCTCGGGTTGTGTCTTAAAAGAAGGGTTCACGGCATCCCACGGTCGACAGTGATGTATTCTGAGATTGTGTTTTCCGAAATTGTAATATGGATGCCATACAATTGTAAAAACCATACAGTGTCAATCTCTGTACGTCCTTTTTGTAACCTTCCGTCATGAAGATTTTGGTTGTAAATTCTGTACGAGGAAATGAGAATGACCGAATACCAAGCCAACAGTTGCACTGGCCGATAGCCTGGACATCAGGAAGTTCTCATTAAATCTGCCAGTAATCAAAACATCAGAAGAAAACAAGACAGTTGCACTCTCTATCAAGTTATGATTTCCGAGCATTTTGATCGATGGTAAGAATAAACGGTACCTTGAATAATCAGGAAAGCCTACTAAAACATATAGAGATTGTTCAACTGTTTGTGATGCGGCGGGTATAGTGAAGTTTTCTTTTAGTACAAGAATCATTCAAATCACTCAAGTACTTTTCAAGTTCCTGAATTTTAACCACAACTACCGCTTTAAGGTTCTGTCCACGAATCACACAAAGGTAAGTGTTCTTTCAGCGAAACGAAAACAAATCGCATAGGGATGTGTGTGAACCATCAACACTATGTGTCCACTCCTAGTTGCGTAGCTAGCTTCCTCTTTTGTGCTAGCCTTTAGTCAAGTCCCACGCGCCTATACCCGGACCATCCGGACACGTAACGTACCCCGGATGCTGGCACGTAAAAAGACTAGCACGAGCGGCGAAGCCGCGAGGGCCTTTACTATCTCGTGGAACTAATCACTTATTCATTTATTCACGTAATATAAATCAAGCAATATAAACCAATCATCTAACGGTGGTTTGCGGTTACCGGCGACAGCACGCGCGCCATGGCGCGCGTGCTGTCTGGCGCCAGACGATGGCTGATTTACGTTAGTAATTCTGCATTTTCATTGGTCAATTCACAACGGGTAATGCATTATGCATGTCTACCAAATCGGTAGACAAATGTAAAGAAAAACATAAGCGTTCTCCACGAGATGGTAAAGGCCCTCGCGCTTCGCCGCTCGTGCTAGACTTTTTACGTGTCAGCATCCGGGGTGCGTCACGTGTCCGGGTAAGCGCGTGGGACTTGACTAAAGGCTACTTTTGTGCACACACTGTGACTATTAATTTTCTAGACCGTATAGTCGATCCGCTGCGGACTTGTTGAAAAGCTAACAACTGCAGTAAAATTACAATGAATGAAAATCTGTATATATTTATAACATTAACACGTAATATTAAAGTATAATCAGTGACATTAATTTAAACCGGACCGGGATGCATAAGGTTAACAGCTGGAAAAATTATCCAAGTTAAAAATGTATCCATGTGGTTACTTTTCACCAAAGTGGCGATAAAAACACAATATATCTAAACAAAAGTTAATTTCACAAAATATCAATGAGTTCATTAGCTTAGTAGTCTAGTACCTAACTGCATGTTATTTGAGAAACACAACGAAACCGAGATTATGCAGACTCCACACACATGTTTATCCTGCTTTCATTTTAAAAAACAAACAAACAGTTTTTAATATAAATGATATGACATTTTATTCACATGCGCGAGAATTAAAAGATCCAGTTCAATGCAGTACAGTTTATAATGATTATGCATTAATATGGAGAATTCCTTTTGGACACTCATGAATTTGTACATTAAAAATACCAATGTTTATTACATAAGCAATTTAGTTCACTAAAACAAAGAAGAGAAGTGTACACATAAAGATTCGAAACAGATAAATGCAGTACAAAGTCTACAATTATATACATACATGTACACTCAACCAAAAAAGAAAGTCCCCCTTCCAATGCTTTTTTTTTCTAACTCAAAAACTACTGAGCACCTCTCGCTAAAATAACGACAAATCAGAACATAAATACCTTAGCAATCCAGCCATACTCTTTAATTGGCCCAAAACAGTGATAATGTGTTCGAATTAATGCAATTTATGATAAATGACACCAAAAACAGTTGCACTATTGTATACGTGCAAGTTGTGTTTCACACTCACCTTGCACATATACAAAAGTGCAACTTTTTTTCGGTACCGTCTGTCATAAATTGCATAATTTTATACACTTTTTCACTGTTTTGGGCCACACAAAGAGTAGGGCTGGATTGCTATGGAATTTCTCTACTGATCAGTCGTAATTTGAGCAAGATACCCAGTAGTTTTTGAGAAAAAAAGTATTAAGGGGGACTTTCTTTTTTGGTTGAGTGTATAACCCAAAAGGGGAACAATAGCTGTTGATTGCGTTTCCTTTTGTTGGCCATAATAATATTGTGGATCGTTCTAGCAACATGAGATGGAAGTGGGCGTGGGTTCCTAGAAAAAAATTGCAAGTTTCAGTTTCACATATACGAAATTCAAGACTCTAAAGGCCTTTTTGTCGGAAGTCAACTTTTTTGACGTGTCTATAAATGCGAACTTTAAACAGCCAAGTCAACGGATGTGTGACTGAAGTGCAAAAAAAACCCGGTATTGTAAAAAGTATTTCTATTCTCTTTCCTTTACCCGCAAACCCTCATTGCGACCTCTGTCCAAGTTCTGTCTTTTTGCCAGAACGCCTTACCATTTTGCTCTTGCATGCTTTCCACCATCTACGTTGATTCTCCTTTTAGTACACTGTCAAAACATTAACAGAAGTTTGGAAGCCAAACCTTAACTACGCGTATCCCTTAAATCAAACATCTTAACTTTTCAATGGGTATACATTACGCGTTTGTATACTTTAATTAAACACAACCATCTGGGGGGAAAAATTGTTGACAAAGAAAACAAGGTCAGGAGATGACGATTTCTGGGTTAAAACAACATCCCGATTTTGTTTTTGTTTTTTTAGATGTCAGTCAAAATCAGAAGTGAGATTTTGGTGTTTTTTTTAAAAACATTTCGGGGGTTGATTTGCAAAAGCTTATCATAATATTATGGAATCACACCAGCTAAATCAACGCTTGGGACTTTCGGTTTTGCAACCAAGCAAAGTGCAAGTAAATATATATGAGCAGCTAATAATCACGAGGACTAGTAACTAGAAAATGGTAAAGCAGCTTTCGGTTTTTAGGCCGGCCGATTAATCCAAAAGTAATGCGGTGGGGTGGTTGGGCTTATCCTTATACTTTTAAGAGTGTTTAAAGGGCATTTTCCTTTAGCCTTTCGTGGAGGGGGGAAGTGTGTAGAGAAAAGTAACGATTTAAGATAAAGTGCGTTAAACAAAATCAGCAGCTACAAAATTGCTGAAGTCAGCTTTAATGATAACTGTACTGCACATGTACACGCGGATGGGTGTTTTATAGATGTTTTTAAGGCTGCCAAAGTTATATATCAAATCTATTTGCATACTGTTTTGGTTCACTTAAGTTAATATAATGTGATGTGCGAGGTAAAAACTTCACGGGCACAATTTAAAAATGTCAGTCTAAAATCACATATTAATAATCAAGTGGGATACTCTGCATGGGAAATACCTGCTTTATACCTGGAACAAATTAAATTTAATGCGACTTTGGATAAGACAAAGTGATCTAAAGGGACAGAATATAACAGCGCGAAAGATTCACCATTAGTAGATCACATTATAGTTACGTTAGTGGGGGTGTCTACGAAACCACTTGAGAAATAGGGCTCGTTCAATGACCGCCATCCCTGTAGGAGAACTGCAACTGCGTATTTTACGCAATCAAGCACGCATTGCGCAGTGTTGAAAATGTTCCAAACACGCGCACTTGTGGCTCGGAATATGTTCGAAATACGACGCAGCCGATGCGCGTTATGCAAGTTGACGCTCATTTGACCGAGACCTATACCTCATCTGTCTTTATTCTGACGAACATCGACAGCGCACCAAGGCTCTCAACACTGGGCCGAAGTGTGGATGCTTGGCGGCATATATGAGAGGGTTGATGCAGCCGCTCAGGAAGAGCATCAATCCTCCATACAGCTGGAAACGGTTGTTCTTACTAACCACCATGACGGCGAGGGGAGTGAAGCACACTATGAAAGCGAACACTACGACGAAGAGGTTCTTGGTGATCGCCAGCTGGTCGCTCTTGTTGCGTCGAAGCGATCCAAGCTGACATCGGTGAGTGCCTCTTCGGATGGTGTCATCTACGTCCAACATGGACACGGACGAAAGTGGTCCTGAAGGCATGACCGTGGACGTCTGCGCAGACCGGCTCAACTTCTGCCGGCGCTTCTTGAAGTGCTTCTTGATGTATCGCCAGATCAGGATGTATGACACAACGATCACGATCAACGGGAGCGGGTAGAAGGCTCCAAACTGAACCTTATCGTAGGTAGCAGCTCTCGGGTGGGTGTCGATGTCGGTACAGGTTCGGCTCTGAGGATCGAAACCGAGATCGCCGACTCCGACCAGCGGGGGCACCACTATGGCGCAAAAGGGTACCAGCCATGCAACCAAGACCATCAAGGCAGTTTTCTTGGGTGTGTACAGCCAATGGTAAGTCTCCTTTGGCCTGGTGATCAGGATGCAACGATTCAGGGCGATGTAGGCGAGGCTGTTCAGGCTGCAAGACACCGCGATGAACACGAGAGCAGCCGAGGCGATACAGGGAATGTCTGTCGCTAACGGGTAGCCCGATGTCGCGCTAACCATGCCCGGTATGCTCCAAAGGAAAGCCACTCCGGACAAGCAATCAGAGACACTCAGGTTGACAACAAACACATTAGTGACGTTCTGGAGTTTCTTGGTCCGGGCCACTGCGACAAGCACCAGGATGTTACCGACGAGTGACACGACAATCAGGATGGAGAACCCGACGGCACAGAAGACCAGCTCAGGGAAGGTGTACAACGTCTCATCGGATAAAAGGAGAGACGAGTTTGAGGAGTTTGTGGTCACCAGAAGTGCCGTTGGTTTATCAGCCGATGAGTTCAAAATATCGGCCGGAGTATCAACCGTAGTCATATGGATCGTTGCATTCATGTAAACCTCCATCGTGCTATTGATAACAGTCGGTCCCGTCTTCCCCCCAATACCTTATAGTAGCATTCGTTGTGCACATGTTTCGCTTCCATTTTTGACATGTTCGAGGAAGTAACAAATCTTAATAAGTGCTCCCTACAAGAACAAAGGAACAAAAACGTTTTCACTTTCAGCTTTTGTGAGATTTTGGAAATCCAGGCAGCTTTCCCATTTCAAACTGAAAGTGGTGAGGAAATGTGAACTACGTCATGTAAATTGAGTCGACTCGCCGGTTTGGGAGTTCATCACGGCAGGAAGCGAAGGTATCATTAGATGACTAGGTCGGAAGGGCGTGCATTGACGAACTTTTTTTTTACACGGGAGGATGGCATAGGTTAAGTAAAAACAATGACGTCAAAAGTTAAACGCACAGGAGAAGCGTATTAAAGATGTATTCCCCTTTTTATTTCGAGTTTCACCTCGAAAACAAAGGATAAGTAATTAAATTGCTCTTTCATAAATGTAACGTGCAGTTATTCACTTTTGAATGAGACGTTGAACAAAAAAATCACCGACGTTTCGTCAATGCATTATTTTTTTCACCAATTTCGATTTATTAGCTGTCAGACAATCGTTAAGATCATTCCCCTTGCTATTTCGAGTTTCACCTCGAAAAAAAAGTGCATGTAATTCAGTTGCCCTTTTCCTAGAAATGTAAAAGCTATTCACATTTGAATGAGACGATGAACAAAAAATCCACCGACATTCCGTCATTACATTATTTCTTCACAAATTTCGATTTAAGTCGGGCACTTCAAGAAAAAAAGGGCACTCGTTACAAAATATTGAGGGTGGGGAAGGGGTGGGGGGGGATACCTCATTACTCCCGCTCGATATACGCTACTGTATTACAATGAGGTAATAACGGCGGCTGTGAAGTGCCACTTTCAACGAAAGGCCATAATGCATTGGTAACCAGGGAAGGGTGCAAGTTGTCCCTGCCACCCCTCCCCTGCCCGGGCTCTTTATTCGCCATATTCATTAAATCCATACTCCATTAGTATAAAAGAGCCCCCTGGGATGCTCTAAGAGAACCTCTTGGGATGCTGTAAAAAAAAAAACCTGGGATGCTCTAAGGGTACCCCCTGGGATGCTCTAAGAGAACCTCTTGGGATGCTCTAAGAGAGCCTTCTGGGATGCTCTAAGAGAACCTCTTGGGATGCTGTAAGAGATCGAGCCTCCTGGGATGCTCTAAGAGAACCCCTGGGATGCTCTAAGAGAACCCCCTGGGATGCTCTAAGAGAACCACCTGAGATGCTCTAAGAGAACCCCCGGGATGCTCTAAGAGAACCCCTGGGATGCTCTAAGAGAACCACCTGAGATGCTCTAAGAGAACCCCCGGGATGCTCTAAGAGAACCCCCGGGATGCTCTAAGAGTGCCCCCGGATGCTCTAAGAGAACCCCCGGGATGCTCTAAGAGAACCCCCTGTGTTAGAGAACCCCCTGGGTTGCTCTAAGAGAACCCACTGGGATGATGTAAGAGACCATCCTGGGTTTCTCTCAGAGAACCTGGGATGCTTTAAGAGTAAGAGAACCCTTTGATGCTCTGTATGGAGTAACAATAAGGCATTACAGCATGTTTTCTTTCGATCTTGGTTGAAATCATGAAATTTCGATACTTGAAAGTTGCTTTATTGTTGTTGTTGTTCGTTTGTTTGTTTGTTGTTATTTCGTTTGTGTTTTTTTTTTATCTCAATATCAATTTCGTGAAGGTGGGTGATAGGGGTCACGCATTCGTGTCTGCTGCATTATGCATTATCTCCTGTTGTTGTATGGGGTTTGGAATCCAGGAAGCAGGGTGACCGTTTTAACCGATTTTCGGCTAACTTTGACAGGATATTTGTTAAAAAAGGAGTTTGACAGAAAATTTGACAGAATGGATTTTTTGGCAGATTTCTGGCAGAATTCTGTAAAAATGGTTATTTTGACAGAAAAACAGCAAATTTTAACCAAAAAAGTGTACATTTGATTAAAAAAGCTTCAATGCTTTCAAACAAACCCTTGCATAATGGGACAGGTTGGCTGGTCTAAGTGCTGAGGTTCACTGGGAAACGGACTTCGTCGTGGCCGGATCCGGCTGTGTTTTACCTGAAATTTACCAATAATTTCACATCATCTTCATGTGACTAGATTGTTTATTATGCAATTTGAATTTTAATAAGGCAATGCTACCAATCTGCATGTGATTTTAAGTGTTTATAATGTATTTCGAGTAATTCTGGGGAATTTGGCATATTTGTGATAAATCTGACAGATTTTTGATGTGCATTAAGCAGAATTTTGCTCTGACCTTACGGTCACCCTGCCAGGAAGTGATTATGACCTGCAGCCGATTTCTCGATGTGGCGCAAGGGTTAGGAAGTGTTCCTTCCTCCATGAGCGAGTAGAGTTACGCCATAACTTAAACTGAAGTTTCGTGAATGAAATCGGCTGAAAAAGCAGGCCTGCCCGCCGCGCCTAGCCTATGTAGCTAGCTATAGTCTGCATGGTCTGGCAGTGTGCTAGTGTCGTGTGAGACGTCGACGTGTGCGCACTGTAATTTTCGTATTGGGGAGTGTCGACATAAAGAATCACTCAAAATCGAGTTTCACCAAGTGCCCATCAGACTTTGTTAGATCACAGCCAAAAAGGTTATTGTATGATCGCTGTTTGATGTCTAGATCTATGCTGTAGTGGTTGAATTTTCACGGATTATTAGGCTATATCTGCAACCCCAAAAATAATGGCAGTGCCAGTGGTGGATATTTAGCCGGAGACGGCAAACCTTTATTTAGTAAACGTTAGCTTGCCGGAGATACTCCTAGAACTAGTATGACATGTATGAGGCTCCACGTACATAGTTCTAGGAGTATGCCGGATATGCACTGAACATGCGCAGTTACTGGGTTTTTTTTGTACTTGTTTTTTTTTGTGCCAACATTATTGTTGTAACTTCGTATTCACAACATGGGAATCAGACCATTTAACAATTTCGGAATTCATAATTTATTTCCCTTTAAAAACAATCCAGAGCCACAAATCTGAAAAAAAAGAAAATGTAATACTCTGCAATAAAATGTTTGAGACATGTTAAAACATGTAAGAATATTCTTAGAAATGTCGCCATCTCATGTAATTTTCCTTTGGTGTTGACGTCAGGATCCAAGTTGCTCAGCATGCTTGCCTTTGCCATCTTTGCTGTGACGTTTGTGGTGGCGCTGATCATCGCCGTCGTTTACCTGTATCCGGTAAGGGAATTAGATGACTGACTAATCAGACCATGCAATAGATCGACCCTTCTCATAGACAGCCATCTTCCTAGGAAAATTACAACTGCGTGTTCAACGCCAATCAGTAATCGGGCAGTGTGCAGCCTGTTCTGAACATGCGTGCATGTTGCTCAAAAGTACGATGCAGCCGATGCACCTCACGAAAATTTGATGACCAAAATGCCAACGCATGTGACAATCTGTAGGAAGTGACGTCATTATGAGAGAGAGATCTATTGCCAAGTGGGAGAGACACCTGTCTGCGCCTACTGCTCATGCATGGATGGTGCAAAGTAAGCACAACACATCCTTCGGTGTCTTTGCATGAGCATTAAGTGTCCTAGATCATCGACCCAACATCTGAATGTCCTCATCAGTTGTCTCCCCCAACTCTCCCTTTGTAATAGTTGCCGAGGGGGTGCTTGTGCACAGAGTGCATGAGCTTGAGACATTTTGTTCCAAAACAAACATGACAAAGGGATTTCAGACAAACATCGTGTGAGCTGGCTCTATTTGGCTTTAATCATCGATCTGCACTGGTTTCTTTCAGGGATCAGCTAAGAAGAGCACCATCCCTGGCATGGACCCCTCAGATCCAAGGTACGTACCAATAAACAACTTCTTGGAAGGGTGATATACTTTTTGGATAGCTGCAAATGATGGGCTTTAAACAAAAACAACGCCATTCAAGTGCTTATAAGCCGGTCAGTAATGCCACTGATTTGGAGGGATTTGGAGGGCCTTAATTGAAACTCACTACAGACTCATATACTTTGGTCTGTGTACTCGGTGGCATTGCCAGTGCCCTCTGATCATAATAACCATGATAACAGTGAAAATTCGAAAAGTTGGAGTGAATTGGAGAGTGTGACATACATGTAACAAGGGATGGACGCACAGAGTGAATTGTTCAGATGTAAAGCAATATCGTTGGACTGCTAAGGAAATGAGAGTTCAACTTAGGAGCGCCATACACATGAAATTATACGTATGATTTTTTGTGTTTATTTTTTGAACAGGGAAGGCAATTTCCCGGACATTGGAGCTGCTGGAAGCTTGCATGAGTTCCTCATGTACCTCCACGAAAAGTTTGGACCAATTGCTTCCTTCTGGTTTGGGCCAAAGTACACCGTTAGCATCGCCTCGCCAGAGCTCTTTAGGGAGCACACTGGGCCATTTGACCGCCCTCGTAAGTTAATACAACCTTTTAAGCCGTGTCTGCTCAGACTTTTTGTAAAAAAGGGTTTTGGCTAAATTGAAGACTTCAGTGTGCGAAAGATGCAAATGTAGTTTAAGGCTGTGAAATTTGAAGTGTTAAATAAGGGAATAAATGTGTGCTCGAGAGGTTTTAATCACTCTGTTTAAGACTGCTTAGAGTCTGGGTGCTGATAATTACCCGAGCCGGAGGTGAGGGTAATTATCAGAACGCACCTGGGGCGTTGCGTTTTGAATTTAGAACTATAAAATTCTGACTCACTGGTAGTGTTGCGCATGCCTACGTGAGGATTGTGAATGTTCAACCAATAAAACGGTAAGAGGCACTGGATTTTTAGGAGTCCACATTTTATGTGACACTGGAAAAGTGTTTAAGACCAGCTAGCCATGTCTTTATCATCCGTTTAAGACCGGCCACGTGACGGGCTCTCGACCAATAGGAATGGCTAAACTGTCTGAGGTATTTATGAATGTTGATTAATCCTCTTTTTTTCCCCTCCTAACAGCTGAACTTTTTGCTCTGTTTGAGCCCTTGATTGGCAAGAATTCTATTCAGTATGCAAACAAGGCCGATGGCAAGAGGAGGCGCAATATCTACGACGTCCCTTTTGGGCATGGCAGTGTGAAGCATTTCTATGAGACTTTCAATGAGGTATGAGTAATGAAGTATTTTGTCCCTCTAGAATCGAGCTGATGGCAACTAGTGATTATTGACCTCGAAAAGAAAATTGTTTTCTCCATGTGCACACAATGTACACGGAGAAATTTACCCCGTGTACACTACAGCCGTCCTCATAAAGTACAGTTTGTACACCCTGTTCATTCTCTGACTGTTCACATACTCTATGTACTCTTTATGCCTGCAGGATGTATACTCTGTATATTTTCAAGACTCTGTGCACAAACAGTTAATTGCACTTTTAATTTTAGAACTTCAGTCGGTATCGAGATACATATCGTGTGCACATGAACATGCGTGGTCCTACATGTATGGTGCTTCATACATGTAGGTACTCACAAAGTTTGATTGAAGCAACCTTTCATTAGCATTTCTTGAGTACAGGTCACTGCAGATTTGATCCATTTTTTACCAAACATAGAAACACCGGTAGGCATCCTTTCACATTCCAGGTAGCCAATGAGCTTGTGAAGAAGCTGTCTTCCGTGCCAAAGGATGAGCATCTTCCACTGATTCAGTATTGTCATGCCATCGTCATCAAGGGCCTCACGCAGACATCCTTTGGGGATTACTTCAAGGATGATGCCAACATTCTCAAGTTCCGCCACTCCTATGAAATTGTGAGTGTATGTTTCTGCAGAGTTTAACCAAATTGCATGGGAGAAAAGCCGGTGTTTAGATAGTTCTCCCAAACCTCCCAATGTAAAGCCAGTTTTGTCATTATCCATTATGCCAAGTATTAAGTCGAACCACAATCGTATTGTATGAACCACAATCAGGGTTAGAGGGAAAGTCATGGGAATTTACTGAACCTTCTGGTTTTTGTAATTTTTTGTTTGTTTCAGTGCTGGAATGAGATGGAAGCCAGTCTAACTGAAGGTCTGCCAGAGGAGGGCACTGAGAGACACAAGAAGTTTAAAGAAGGTGAATTTTGATTAAAGCTTTTGCTGTTTGCTGCATGAATTCTGCTCTTCTAACGGTCTCACTAAGTACTTGTAATCAGTTGTGTCTGTCAAACACGTACATGTCTGACAGAGCCGCAGTAAGGACATGAAATAAGGTGCAGAAAAAGTGCCATCTTCACGCACAAGCAAATCAAAGCAATTTTGACTTCAACAGTTGAGACAGTTCGGCAGTGAAAAGTTCAGACTTTCAACTTTTCCAAATTGGCTGGCACAAAAATTGCGGTAAGATGAAAGATTTGCATTTGTGATCGCCTAGAGAATACCCCATGGGGGTTAGGATTAAAGGGGTACTTGTGCACATGTATAGGGGATGTACTGAACCGTAAACATGTATACTTCCAACTCCTTATGCAGCTTTGGGATACCTGCACAATTCTGTCCGAGATGTTATCAAGCAACGCAAAGAAAATCCGACAGTCGGGCACCAGGTGTTCATTGACGTGCTGATTGAGAATGAGCTGCCTGAGGATCAGGTACTAGACGACTGCATCAGCTTCATGGTGGGCGGATTCCACACCTCCGGATACCGTGAGTGTTTTGTGATTTAAATGTTGGTTGGAATTTTTGCAGACAAAAGCCCTGAAACCCATGTGATTGTGTTGCACAAGCGGATCTCATATTGTGCAATTTGAGTTAAAACCCTCCTGCTGCCCGAACAGTCACTGACCATCAGAAATCAATTCCCCTAGTATCATCCCACTGCCCCTACAGCCAGGAATGGCTATGGGACCTTTACCTTACCCCTAATGAGGAATCATTTTATTGGACGGTTAATTGGACGACAGAAATGAATCATAATTGCCACTGTGGGCTCTCCATGTCTTTACGCAGTGTTGGCCTGGACTTTGTACTTTCTGGCGACCCATCAGGAATGCCAGGAGAAAGTGTACAAGGAGGTCATGGAAGGTGTTGGCAAAAATGAAGTGGAGAGTTCAGATCTCAAGAGTCTCCCGTAAGTTCTGGAAATGTATATTTTAAACATATCGATGATGTCCATCAATTTTTTGTTACCTTGATTGCATCAATAACTGTCAGTAATCTCAATTTGTACAGCGGTGGCTATAAAGTCCTTACATCTCGGAAATGCTCACAAATGATGAAATCCATGTATAGTGATATAGATACATGAAGCTGTACCCTGCAAAATGTTTTGGAGGCCGTTGCTGTACTGTACTCAAAGACATTTGTTTTTGGAGTAGCCAAATGTTTGTAGAAAAGACAGTTAGATGATGTACTGTGATAAAATCCCAAAATGAACAGTAGGCTTATAACATAAACGTTCATGTTCAGCGAAATAAGCGAACACATGAAAGTGTGTACAACTGGAAAGCTCTAGCTCTAAGCAACTCTCTATCAACAATCTGTACTATTTGCAGTATGAAACAAGGTTGCAAATGATCAAATTCCTTGCAGTACATGTAATTCTCAGTAGCCTGATGCCATTATCCTTAAAAAGTTACAAGAAACAGCACCTTCGTTGGCACTAATATGTTTATTCAACATGATCAAAGTGCTACTGTACATGCACGCATCTCTTATTTGCATCAGGTTGTCTGCCATTAATATTTGGTTGTTGGTTGTCATAGATACCTGCGTCAAGTGCTGGAAGAGAGTCTGCGTGTGTCTGTCCTTGCTCCATATGCAGCCCGTTTTCAGGACAACGAATCGCAACTCGGGGGTCACGTAATCCCACCAGGGGTAAATAGGCAGCTAAAAATGGCACTGCAAATTAAATGTAGTCATATGCATGTAGATAATTTCTTGAAAGACCTTCAGACTCATTTTGTACTGCAGTTGGACTTATTGCCTGTAATCAAGTGTATGCAGCCAATTTGTAACTGAATTTGCATTATGGGAAGCAGGCGTTTTAGCTTCAGCACATGAGCTTTGACACTTAAGCTTTGGCACCTGAGCTTTGGCACTTTAGCTTTGGCACCTGAGCTCTGGCATTTTAGCTTTGGCACCTGAAGTTTGGCACTTTAGCTTTGGCCCTTGTAGCTTTGGCACCTGAGCTTTGGCACCTGAGCTTTGGCACTTTAGCTTTAGCCCTTTTAGCTTTGGCACTTTTGCTTTGGCACTTGATGAGCCTTGGCACTTGACACAAATGGAAATCAGTGCATGTTTTGCATTTTAATTGCTGAAGGCATACTTCTACTTATTCACAAGTCAGTAATTTGACAAAAATGTGACCGTTGTAAACAAACAAGGAATATCAACTAACGCTTGATTTGGACTTACAGCTTTTAGAGTGCCACAATATTGGCATTTATCCGTGAACCTTTGTCATATCATTTTGGCTTTTATACAGTTTTGATAACGAGTAATACATACCAAATTGTATCTCGTACCTTTGCCTTTTCTAAAGAAATAACTTTAAGGCCATTGGATTCATGTGTGACTTTTTCAGACTCCCGTTATCCACGCTCTTGGTGTTATGCTTCAGGATGAACAGCTTTGGCCTGAACCAGATAAGTGAGTTTTCATTGACTAATTAGACGGGTGTGGTGGAATGTACTCATAGTACAGGGGGGAAAAATAATGTAGAAAATAGTTAAAAGACTTGAAATCACGCAAGTTGCTAACCGTAAGATCTTGTGGGTGCGTGGGTTCGATTCCAGCCTGTAGGGCTGCAGTGCATACGTTGGCGCACGGAGGCTCTAGGGTAATACAGGTGGTGCTAAACATTCCGGCATTTGCCAAGGGCAGTAGGGCACATGATTTTGCTGACAGGATAAAGATTTTGCTGACAAGAACTACACCCCTCCCCCCCACAACCTGCATCCTCTTCCCCTATTCCGACCAACGCCCGTACTTCTGATGGGCTTGTGATGGTGATGTGAAGACTTGTAATGACTGAACAGTAGGCTTGACTTCAACACTGGAATGCACTAATGAATTTTTGTCAACCTAACTTCTCATCAGATTTGACCCGGAGCGCTTCAGTGAGAAGAGGTTCACTCCGCGCCACCAGGCCGCCTTCAAGCCGTTCGGCTTTGCCGGCAAGCGCGTCTGCCCCGGGCAGCACTTCTCGTACGCCGAGGTGACCGTCTTCCTGGCCATCCTCTGCCGCGCTTTCAAGTTCAACCTTGTACCCGGGCAGGTGGTGGAGCCAAAGCATGCCTTGGTCACCTCACCCAAGGATGAAATCTGGGTGACGCTAGAGAAGAGGGGCTAGGCCAGTGAGCCGTGTCCTCTCTTAGAGATGCATACCTAATAGGAGGATAGCAATATTTGGTTCGCAGATATTACTCAGACTGTTTACAGCAGTCCCCTTCATTTAATTAAACTGAGTGGGTTCGCTTTCTGGGCTTTACATTATAAGTAAGTAGGGTGCGTAACAACTAACCTGTTTTATCTCAGTGGCTACTTTACATTTTAAAAGGCCAATGAGCTGTGTCCTCTCAATGCATACCATTTCAATAAAATAATATGAGTTGAGTGGTTTAAAAGGTCGTTTGCTTTTGGCGCATTATAATACATGTATAACCAATTATGGTGCATAGTTAAATATGAGTTCGGTATTTTTGAAGGGTCGTTTTCTTTTCGTCATTATATGTAATTAAGCATGATATAAAGGTGCATGACAAATAACCTGTTTTATCTCGGTGGCTACTATACATTTTTAGATAACAAAGAACATATACACAATTTTGGGGGTCTCGTATTAACTGTATTTTAATGTGGTGCTCATGCATGTGAACAGCGGCACCCTGTGTAGAAACCATTGAAGCAGTAACGTATTTGTTGCCAACTAGAACTAGAACAAAGTGGACCTAGATCGGTGAGATGTGCCCCCTCTAGATGCATCTGCTTGGGGGGCCAGCAAAATGTGGTCAGAAATTACTCGAATTTTGTTCTCAGCATTCATCTGAAGTTTAAAAAGCACAAATTCAAGATTTTTTTGAGGGTACGGAAAGGGGTAGCCTATTGTGTTGAAGCAGTTACATATTATAAATGACAAGTAGGATCGAGATCAAGGAGACTCTTCCTTTCCAAGAGTGGCATACCTGCATGGAAGTAAAGCAAAATGTGGTAAGCAAAAATTACTTGCCTCTTTCCCAGCAGTATTTTCAGTTAAATAAAAATGTACCACTAGGCATTTGTCAAGCTTTAATGAGGCAGTTACTTATTACCGACCAAGAGGATCAAGGTCAAAGAGCAACTTTCCCTAACAGAGTTGCATTTTGCTTGGACGTAAACAGTGTGGTGAGCAGGAATTGCTCATACTTTTTCCAGTATTCTAATTTTCTTTGGTATAGGAGGGAGTTTAAATCATGTAGTTACTGATAATACTTACCGTTGCTTTTTAAGATACAACAAGGCTGTGTCGAAATAGTTCTGGTTTTCAAAAAAGGAAGCAGGCAAATGTTTGGAAAGGTATGATCCATTTGTTACTTTGTTACTATTCTATTATTCAGTTTCCAACAATTTTAATTGGAATTTGAACAAACAACATTGATTGGAGCGGGGTAATTAGAGCCTGATTTGTAATATGGTTTTCTTATTTTATTATGTTTATTTGGTACAGCACTATGGAGTACCGAAGTGAATACGTCACACGCACAAAATGTGTGTAAAAAAACAGCGCGTGATTCAGCCCTATGCCTATGCCAAGAACCAACACGCGCGCGTACTCCATTCGTTTGCACTACTACATCTTCTGGTTCTAAATGACGTCACACTTAGGTACTCCTTTGGAAATGCCGTACGAGTTTGACTAAAATTCTATTACCTAGGCTACTACCGGTATTTTGTACTTGTATACACTGTATACTCGACATAATGCAGGCCTGGCCGACTTTCTATACAATTATGGATTTCTTCTTGCCTTTTTTTATATTAAAAAAAAAGAAATAAAATTTAACAGAAATAGGCGTAGTTGGTTGGATGCAGTTCGACAAAGTTGGTAAGGCGTATATGATTGTCTTTTTGAGGTGATGGGCCTACGTAGTGGCGATCGCGAGCAACTCCATGAATTGGAATTTGTGAAATTTGAAGATCATGAGTTTAATGTATACGACTCAAAGAGAATATTTAAATATAGGTTTTTTTTAAGGGAGGAAACACGTCTATCTTACATCTATACATTTTTGTCCACTCCTGTATTTTGATATTGCTCGGTTTTCGTTAAATTTGGTGGTAATAAACGTTAGCAAATACAGAAAACTGTGTGGTTTCCCTGTTGCAAATTGTCTGTTTGGCCTGTGAAACGGGTCATTGTAGTTTTGTGCTATAAATTAAACAAAACCCGCATTTTGATTATACTCAATGAATCGGTATCACTGTGTCTTTGCCTCGAGTTGTCCAGCCATGGGCGTCGCGAGGGGGGGGGGGACCACGGACAAGCCCCCCCCCCCCAAAAAAAAACACGAAAAAGGCGCGAAGCATTTTGAGCTGACGTGCACTGTGGGTGACGGCTATGGATTTCGAATGTAGTCAGACCTGAATCAAGTCTAAAAAGTATATTGTCAAACCATTCCGAACAGCGTATACATACACAAAGCGTTTGCAAAAATGTCCTGCCCTGGATAGAGCCGAATTCTATAAATAATTATTGAAATGTGATATGTCATAAGTACGGAAGCGTTTAAGGGACATTATACCAACAAAACAAAAAATTATTGATATGTGACATGTCAGTAGTACGGAAGCGTTTAAGGGACATAATACCTACTAAAAAAAATCATCATAATATGCATTATTATTCAGTCATAGTTTTATTATGACATCTTAAAATGAGTTAGTATTAAGTCATAATTATGATATGTATCTCATAATAACGACTTAGAAATTGTTAAATCATAATTAAGACTTATATCTCATATTTCTGACTTATTATTTTTTATAGTTATGATTTATATCTTATAATAATGACTTATTAATAAGTCAAAATTATGACATATCCTATAATTACGACGTAGTATCAAGTCGGAATTACGACTTAGGATATCTCATAACTAGGGCTTAATACTAAGTCATTATTATATCATATAAGTCATAAATTGACTTAATAATAAGTCATAATTATGAGATATTTTCATATTTATGATTTAGCAATTACTAAATAATTATGAGATACAAGTCATAATTATGACTTAATACTAAGTCAGTATTATTAGATAGTAAGTCATAGCAATGACTTAGAGAAAATATAATTATGACATTTCTTTAATTTTTTTTAGTTTGTAGTGTGTCCCTTTTACGCTTCCGTACAGAAGCCATGCTGACCTGTAGGACAAGGGTCGTGTAACTCGTTCCGCATGGGGGCCAATGGTAGCAGACCAGTAAATAAACTTCCATAGACCCCAATGGTAAATGCTCCCACTTCAAAAATTGGGGAAAAATACTCACAACTCTCCAAGGTGTTCGAGACACACATCAAATTAAAGCTTATTTCATCATCGTTCATTTTCTTTTCAATTTTTGGGGAGTCAACTGATGACTTTTAGGAGAAATTTCCATCTGAAGACGATCACCCCTGAAAATAGTCATGAAGCCCATCGCCATTTTGAAAAACGATGCCTACACTCCATTGCAAAATAGAGCGCTTTTAGTGTCCAAATTACATCAAAATTACACAGAACTGCAAGCTCCCAGTCCTGTGCACGGCTTCCACCCATATTTTTTACAAACCCTCAAGTTCATGACACACAGCATGCTCAAATACCGACGATTTTGAGGGCATGCAAATCGTGATTTGGCCGGCGCAGGCACATCCGGACCGATTTACTGGTCTACACCCCTATGTGATGTCACAACAAGTATACATGTACGTACAGTCTGCATTTATATCATATCATGGAGCAATATACTTAGGTCAACATTTAGTGTTGCTGCTTCAACTCTTTTCAACGAGCTGGACAGGCCGGACAATCTAGAAAGGTATAGTATGCCTTTTAGAGACCATCGGTTCACCGTGTTTCCCAGCATTTCTACGAAGTCGTGTAATTATCGTGTAATTATTAGGAATAATTGTATAATACAATGTACTGCAGTAACTTAAGGTGACTTTAAGTACGTATTGTGTAGATGATTGTATTTCGCAATGCGCTAGCTGCAGCGCCTGCAACCTGGCAGAATTCACGTCAAAAACGACCTGCCCCTGCCCCTTCCCCTGCCCCTGATCTTGTGTAGTAGGCCTAAATAAAGAGTATATACGCATATTTAGGGCAATAATGATGCACCTGGGAAGTATTCACTGTATTGACCATGCATATGTCCTTCTTTTTTGGCATATCCTAAGGCATAGCCTATAATAATTATTATGACCCTGTACAAACTGAAGCCTGATAGCCTTGTTTATTTGTTTTATTTAATTTCAATTGTTTGTTCTAAATGGGAATCAGTATGTAAAACAACGTTGATGTACGTACTGTTTGGCAAAAAAGGCTAAAATTAGGGCCGGAACTTAATTACAGCGTATACGTGGTGTTTTTGTACATCTGTGAATGATGTACCGATATTTGATGCTCAGTATTCGGTGTTGTTGCACGTACATGACAACAGATGCCAAGTTCTTGAACTTTGCCAGTGGAGTTGATCGACGTACCACCTGCCCCGAACCGACACCAAAATGATTAGCCTTGCCCTACTCGCTGTGACGATTGTGCTGGTCTTGGTTGCAGTCATTTATTCGTATGGCGTAAGTTTTTAACAAATTTGCCACCTGATTTCTCTGTTAATCGGTTACAAGCGCGGGTTTGGGAGACCACTGGATGCTATAGTGCGAGTGATGATGACGCACCATAACATGACAATACAGGATGAGTGAAAAAAGAAAAAAACCCAAATGTTGGGGCCATTGTTTTAGTGAAGTTCTGCATGTAGCACTTTCAAAATCCAGGAAATATGATATGAAAGCCCTATTCATTTAGCTTTCTTTTAGTGCATTAGAATTATTAAAATCACTCATGTATTTTTTCAAGTTACGGAATTTTAAACACAACCACCGTTTCAATGTTTGAGGTTCTGTCCACGGATCACAAAAAAAATTCAGTGTTCTTTCAGCAAAACGAAAACAAATCACATAGGGATGTGTGTGAATTGTTTTCGTTTTCAGCTGAAAGAACGCACACGTTTTTGTGATTCGTGGACAGAACTTTAAAACGGTGGTTGTGCCTAAATTCCGTAACTTGATAAGGACGGTGATCGATTTGAATGATTCTTGTACCAAACGAAAGCTTTTGAATTGGGCTTTCATGTATAAAGTCCTAGATTTTGAAAGTGCTACACGCAGAACTTCAATAAAACAATAGTCCCGACATTTGGGTTTCGTGGTTTTTTTTTACTCGCCCTGCATAAGCAAGAAGTCAATGGTTTAAAAGATCGCCATGTTCAGAATTAGCTTTGGTCAACCATATAGCTACACAATACTCTCTAGTATGCATTTTTTGCCATACAAAAATGTGCCCAACATACGTATTCTGTGATATTTAGTCATTGACCCCAAAATTTTAGGGGTTATGAAACCAAAAATTATTTGAGGTAAATTCGCATATTTTTTTTTTCTTTCAGGAATCACCGAAGAAAGCATCTGTCCCTGGCATGGTTTTAACTGATAAAAGGTACAATGTATATGGACTCCTATGAGGTCTGGGTAACGGGGTGGGACATCAAGTGAAAGGGGGAATACCGGCATGTGTTGCACCTCAACTTCCTTATACTAAAAAATATCACCCAACGTTGTGCATAACAAAATACAAAAATCACAAGCACATCACCATTTAGTGAGAATTCACTAATCAGACTGCGCGCTGAGCTAAGTTGCGCTGTATCTGATCGATGAAGATCACAGTTCAATGATGAAAATCGTACTTCAGTGCAACCTAAGTCGTCATATATTTTCTCCACTAATTCATAGAGAAGGCAATTTGCCAGATATTGCGGCTGCTGGTGGCATACACCCTTTCCTGACGAATCTTCACAAGAAATACGGACCGATTGCCTCCTTGTGGTATGGAACTAGGTACACCGTCAGCATCGCCTCGCCGGAACTCTTCAAGCAGCACATTGGCCTCTTCGATCGCCCTCGTAAGTTTACTCATGACGCTTGATTAGTTTACATGGAGTACTCCAAAGATCTTCTGATGAGACACAATATTCGTAACTTGTAAAAAAAAAACCACCAAGGGCCCCAGTGGTGAGGACGGAAGAGGAAAAGATCCGATGTTCTACAATGACTTCCATGAAACCTTCGACGAGGATATTATTTTGCTATTCCTCCATCAAGACATTGTACATAACCTACATGATTTAGATGTTGTGAGGTCTGTTTCAATTTCTTAATTCCTTTTGTTCATTTAGCCGAACTCTTCGAATTATTCGCGCCTCTGGCTGCCAACTCCATTCAGTTTGCAAACAAGGCCGACGGCAAGGGGAGGCGCCATATCTACGATAAGCCTTTTGGCCATGAGATTCTGAAGTATTTCTACGAGGCTTTCAATGAGGTATTGCCTTAGTACCACATTGTAATAATTATGGTAGACACAGTATTGGTATTACAAACTCATCCTGCTGGACTTGCATGTCATGGCCTCGATCAAGCCTATAACGAATCCGGGCTAATGAGTACTACATCACGACGCCCCTTCAACGGATAAAACGTTGTGCTCGTTAATACTGAATTTTGTATCCTTGTGGAGACATTTCTTTGTTCTCGTGTAGTAAAGTTTTCGAGTTTGAAATTGTAGTTTCAAAATGCTCTTATTTTAACCAGAATTAATTTCCTTGGCTGAAATTCGGACTTAATATCCCTTTTTTAAAACTCTTCCATTTGCGACAAATCAACCCACCTTGGAAATTCCTAGTTTAGTGAAATCCATATATCTATTTCTTGAAAACCTTATGGAGATATATTCGTCTATAGAAATTGTCCTGTGGAGATGCATACAATCTTGTGTTCACTATTGTGTGCATGTCTCCAGAGGGCACGGTGTATCAGATCGCTATGTGCCAGTTGTCTGTGACGCATTAGTGTGTCCTGATTGGCCAATAGTCCTGAGACATGTATGACGTCGAACTTCGTTTACTTGTGTGCTTTCCTTTGGAATCCCGGTCCCGTTAGGACAGCACACATTTAAACAAAACAAGAATGACGTCATTATGACTCAGATCTATTAGCATTACAGGCCTTAACAAATAGCTAGTACATACCAAAATCATTACAAGGGGGGTCGAACTTCAATCCTAAAGTCCAGTGGGTGTTTCCTTCGCATTTCAGTCAGCCAATGATCTCGTGCAACAGCTTGCATCTTTGCCAGGGGACGAGCATCTCCCGCTGATCAAGCATTGCAATGCCGTCGCCATCAGGGGTCTTATGCAAACGTCGTTCGGAGACTATTTCAGGGACGACGCTAACATCACCAAGTTTCGCCACGCTTATGGAACGGTGAGTTGGTCTTTTCTCTCGTGCGTGAGTGAGCCCCGCCCGCGATGTATATCACGAATCAATCGATCACGATGAACCGTCCAGATTCGTGGAGCGGAAATTGACTTTCTAAAAGACCTACGGTTTCAGGATGGAAAGCCACGACTGTCCTATGGTTTCTTTATACGAATACACCACGGTTTGACAAGAATATGGACGGATTGATGAAGAATATCGAAGGTATTACTAAGAATAATGACGTTTATGCCACTGTTGTCTGCGATTGGGCAACGGATGACCAAGGTTCTCCTACAAATAAAACATACATTTTCGTTAGCAGAACCCCAAGCATTCCCGGGCATATCCGTAGGACATTCGTATCGAATTCGTAGAGATTTCGACCACGAATGAGCTACGGATCTCCAAGAATATGCATTACACCATGTAGTGAGCTCTGTTGTGCTCGATATGATCCGCACTGCTTCTATGTCATCGGCACTGCCTCAACCCGTTAACAGTAAGCGTTGAAGGACATGAAGAATTTTGAAGATATTGCGGCAATGGTCACCCCTCCAAATTCAGGAAGTAACGGATGATTTTGGAGGATTGAGGCTGAGTCATGTTTTTACATGGTGGCAATTGGAGGATTTTGCAGGATTGAGGATGGGTTTTAGCCAAGAGGGCTAAAGGGGTTATGGTTAAGGGTGATCTTTATAGTTTTTCCTTTTTGATATAGCATAATTCGTGTGTTGGGTTTTAGTGTTGGGATGACATGGAAGCCAGGCTGACTGAAGGGCCGCCGGCTGAAGGCAGCGACAGAGACAAGAAATTCAAAGAAGGTTAGCTTAAGATCACTTGCCTCCCAAACGTGCTAACTACCAATTTTTAGATGGCGCGCCTCTAGAATATAACTCTTGTCAGTACAATGTAGATGTATAAATGAAAGAGCATAACATCCTAAATACAAGATTTTGCAAGAATGTTCAGAAAAATACGTAACGGTTTGAGATTCCATTGCCAATTAACCACTGAATCAACAGCTTAGTCATTCAGACCTAAAGTTTAAAAACACCGCCAACACCACTTCAATCCTCGTATAACGTAGCTGTGGCTTACATGCATGATACTGTTCGTGAGGTGGTGAAGCAACGCAGAGCTAATCCAACAGTCGGGCACCAGGTCTTCATTGATGTTCTGATTGAGAATGAGCTGCCTGAAGATCAGGTACGAGACGATTGCATCACCTTCATGGTGGCAGGATTCCACACCTCCGGATACCGTACGTATATCTATTTACAGATTGTAACTATAACGCAATAGTGTTTTTTTATAGTAAATTTTTAATGTTGTTTACCTTCGAAGCACTATACGCTTGCTTGTACTAAATTTAGAATTACTTTGGTAATTGGAAAAGCGCATTTGTTAAAAAATGTGTTCGCTATTTCAATGCAGAAGCGTTTGTTTATTTTATTTTTTTCTAGTAATGAAACCAAGCATTCCTCAAAAGTACCCTAGGCACTGCAGCTCGAAAGCCTGAAGAAACCTGTAGAGAGAAGACAATGAGAAAAAAATACAGTTTTAGAGGTGGGAGGAAAAGCCCAGAGGAATATTCTGAGGAAAACCCAAACGCCTGACCGGAATCAGGCAGGGACTCAAAAAACCCAATCCGCATATTGGCCCAGGCAGGAGTCAAACCCGGGTAACAGCGGTGGAAGGCGAGGAAAGTACCGCTACGCCAACCTGACGTCCTTGCCGAATGTTTAATACTTGCCGAATAAAAGATAAATCACTATAGACTATTCACTGTTTTGTATTTACTGTTTTGCGGTGAATAGACTTTTTGTGCTCGCTCTATTTTACAGTTATGGCCTGGGCTTTGTATTTCCTGGCTAAACACCAGGAGTGCCAGGACAAACTGCACCGGGAAATCAAGGAGATTGTCGGTTGCGACGAAGTCGAGAGCTCACATCTCGAAAAGCTCAAGTACGTATATGTCTTAAGACGAAGAATTGCTCATACGGCAGCACTGCACTCATTAATTGATTAATCATTGTCTTAGGGGAAGTATTTTGAGTCTTTTGCACTAACACAAATTGTATACTAAGGTAAAGTTAATGCAAGTTTTTTTATACAGCCAAAACCATTACCCCTTCTCCATCACCTGACATTTGATAGTGACATTTTGAAAATGTTAATATCAAAAATTGACAAGGACTCGGACTCGGACTCGGACTCGGACTCGGATGAGGAGGACTCGACTACAACACTGGTTATAAAACTTGAGCCTATATAATTATCTCCTCCCCCAGTTATCTCCGTCAGGTGCTTGACGAGAGTCTCCGCGTATCTGTGGTTGCTCCATACGCAGCACGGTTTGATGACAACGAATCGGAGCTTGGAGGCTACGTCATCCCTCCTAGGGTACATTTCTAATCTATATATAGATCTTATGTATATATTATCTTCGTATTACGAAGAGAATACGAAGATAATCAGTAACATATACGGCTATTTGAGCAGTAAAAAAAATACAGGAAGTGGAACCCCCAAAAAAATTAAGCTTGTCTCTGATCAACTTCCACTCATTCATACTATATATTTTCCTGGCCACTCGATTCCATATTTTATCGTTGACAACTTCAAATTGCATGTTATATGCACAAGTACTCCCTCCGCCCCCGCCCCCCTCAAAAGAATAAAAAACATCCAGAACCAACGCCTTTTCAGTAAGTTCCATCATTCACTCCACTAAGATTTTGTGTTTCATTTAGACTCCAGTTTTCCATGCGCTCGGTGTGGTTCTTCAGGACGAAGAGTTGTGGCCGGATCCAAAAAAGTAAGCTGACAGAAAACAAAACACCAGAATTTTCCACAAAAAAATAATATTAATAATGGCAGGAAAAAAATACACCAGAAATTTCAAAAAAATAATAAGAAGAAGAAGAAGAAGAAAGAAGTGGAGGATATAATTATATTATACAGACATTAATGGAGACTGACAAAACAATAGGAATGTCAATGCAAATTAAGTTTTGACGGCCACATTTTGGCAAAATCTATCCCCAATTTTCTATGTTAATCCTACCGTGGGACCAGGTACACTGTGCAGACTTTAATGATCTGCTTTTAATTGGCGGGGGGAATTAAAAAGACTTTCTTTATTAAAAATATATATAATCATCAAGGTTTGATCCACGAAGAAGTCTAAACAATCTCGATCCACATTAATCCTGCATCGCGGGCTTTTAATCCAGACCAGGCTGAAGGAAGATCGAACTGTCATGAACTGGGTAATTTTACGGATACACATTAACTTCGGAGTGACATAAGGTAACATGTTTAATCCCTGTGTTTAATTAATAGGAAATGATATTATTTTAGCCAAGCGGGGTTAAATTAACATCGCGCTTTAGGTAGGGAATGTAGCCGGCCATACCGAAATAATGCAATGTTACTAAAAAGTCCGAGTGCATGATCCAACAGCAATTGTTCCTAAGTTGGAAGCAACAAGCATTTTTAAACTGAAATGAAAAGCGGCAGGTCAGGCAGGTAAGGTCGGTTAAACAGTTGACGAGCTCTAAAACCAGTAGCCTATTCGTGAAAATGACCTAACGTTGTGAGCATTATCGCCTAATTAGATTCGATCCGGAGCGCTTCAGCAAGGGGCGGCTCACTCAACGTCAGCAGGCAGCCTTCAAGCCCTTCGGCTTCGCTGGTAAACGCGTCTGCCCCGGGCAGCACTACTTCTACGCCGGGGTCTCCACCTCCCTGGTCATCCTCTGCCGCGCTTTCAAGTTCAACCTCGTTCCCGGGCAGGTGGTGGAGTCCGTCCACGGCCTGGTCACCAAGCCCAAGGAGGAAATCTGGGTGACGCTGGAGAAGAGGAACTAAGAAGCCTCATCTTGCCGGAGCGGGGAAAATTGTTAATAGAACAGCAAACGGCAGTGTTGTAGTCGAAGTAGAGTGTAATGGATCACACCAATTAGTGAATCAAGTAAATCACTGGTCAATTCACAAGTCCAGTCACAATTAACAGGTTGTTGAACAGTGAAAAAAGAAAATTCCACTGTCATTTCAGCGCTTTGTGAGTTGTGATACATGATGACTATTAGTTACCTTGAGATAGAAATGCGATGATTTGTGATTCATCACAAGTTCCTTGATTAAATAGTAATGCATGCATAGTTTTCACACTAGCACCGACTATTTGGGGGCACTGAATTTGCTTTAATATATTGGGTTTTGCTTGATACAGGGTGAGTCAAAAAGACAGTGACCCGAATTAATTGTTCTTTTTCTTAAAAAGCAATCCAATTTGAAACACCAATGAAGTATACATTAACAGAGCATGTTCTTCACCTCATCTTAAAAAACAATTACTGAAATTGATCAATGCTATCAGAAGTTATGCACGTTTTACTAAAATATCTCATTTTTTTTTCATAGCTGTCGGTGGAATGCCATTGGAAGCTATTGAGCTAAGTGAGAATTACAGATTACGCACAGGAATTCAAAATACAAATAAGATTTGAATCATTTAAATCAAGACTGAAAAAAATATTTGTACTGTCAGGTGTTGTGTTTTGAATATGAGGAACAAGTCATCTATTTTTGGTCTGAAATATTTATGTCGATTTTGGTATCATTTCCTTTGCAAGTTCTCAAATCATTGAGGTGGGAAAACGTCCATGTTTCATTGTATTTAATGGGTATTAAGTAGTTCATAGAACGGTAAATGGTCAGTGGTGGACTGCTGAATTTTGTGATCTTTATATTAAAGTAGACGAAGCTTGGCAATATTGTGAAATTTTCACATATGTACTTTATGCCTGGTTTTTTTTTTATGAAATGGAGCGAGCCACATTTGTTTTTATTTTATTTTTTTATAATTCGGTCACTTTCTTGTTGAATCACCCTGAAGAATTATATTGTATTGAAAGAAAATCGAAGAAAAAGTATACCCTCTTCGTGATATCAAACTTATCTATATCATATTGTAAGTATTGCATGTGTTTAAAATCTATCACTCATTGGGGTTAACGTTAGTACGTGCTATAATTAGTATGCATAGTATTACAATAGACGCTGAGTAGATTATATATAAACAATGTTAAATTCCTTTTATTTATAATGTAGTTCATTTGAATTTATGGATAATGGATTTATTTTTCGAATTGGAATTTTAATTTGGGAACATTTGAAGGGGCGTACAAAACCACTAATTATAGCACAATGTGCCGATCGTATGTGAAAACAAAAGTGCAAGGTATGATCATGCTGAGTAATTATGTTGTACTAATAGTTAGAGAGGAAGTCATAACTCTTTTTTTTTCTGAACTGATGAGATTTTTAAAATCTGAAGCGTAAACTTCAAAATTGTCATGAGGTCAAAACAATGTGCTGTGCTGTGCTGAGGTTAAACAATGTGTTGAATTGAACGAATGTAGGCCTGTAATGAGCTACTTGCAATTTTTAGATTTTTTTTTCAATTAGAGTCAGTAAGGGTCATTTTGTTTGGGGTTTTCTAAAGATAGATGTTCCTTCATAATTTTGAAATTCATGCATGATCATTAAGTAACCAAAAACGTTCCTGCGATCGAATGTTTAATACTTATGCTACTTCAAAGTACTACGCTGTAATGCTTACGGTTTTTGTATTGTTCCACTGGTGAACCAATTTCAAAACCATCATGAAACGTGTGCTTGAATGAAATTACAGCCTGGGCTTTTTCTCTCATTTCCTTGCCTCTATTATGTACTATTTATGCATAAACAACATTTATAAACTCATTTGGTGTCTAATGTGAATCACTAATATGTTAATGAATGTGAAATTAAAAACATTAGGCTAAAAATTTCGCTCGTTCGTAAGAAATCCATCTGTACATTGTTCATTGTTCATTGTTCATTTATTTTCCACAGTGCCACACATTTTTAATGATCGTAATTAATACAAAAAAGATACTATATAAACAGATAGTGAGACTGTAGAGGAACCCACTAAGAAGCTAAGCTTGTAATCGTAGGCCCCTTGTATACAAATTTAAAGTTGCTTTTAATACATAAGACACAGGACAGACAATAGACAAGGACAATACACAAACTTTACATGCCAGTTAACAAGCAGCAGGATAAGATTGCACAAGCAATTCTCGAAGTTAATGGGTTACACGGGATCATAATAATTATACAACAGGTCGATTTATTATTTCCGTTTGAAAGTAGACAAATTTCAGGTTAAGGAGTTCCACAGCCTGGGTCCCTCATATCTAATAGTTTTTTAAAGTTGTGCGAGTCAATGGGAGATGAAAGTTAGAGACTTGACGAGTATAATGGGAATGACATCAAAATTCCGGGTAAAAATTGAAGTAATGGAAGATGGTGAGGTGCAAAGCAGATTGATACATTAGAGACCCAAGCTGGTGGAAATATCTTCAAATATCTTCAACTTTCAAAATTTTGTGTTTGAAAAATACATTAAAATCAGTAAAATAAAATTAATTATTCGAAGAGCCCGTTTTTGCCTATTGAGATTACCGAGACATGAATGCTCTCCCCAGGCTAGAATACCATTACTGAGGTACGACAATATTAATGTATTATACAGGAAACTAAAATTGTGAGGGATAAAATATTTGATCTTGTTGATGACACCTATGTTTCTCGCAATAATTTTACATAAATAATCTATATGATTAGTCCATGTTAATTTAGAATCTATATATAATCCAAGAAATTTAAGACAATCTGCTTTTTCCATGGCCATGTCATTAATTAATATGTTGGAAGGGAGATTACTGGCAGTTTTACTAAATAACATATAGTTGGTTTTCTTAATGTTAGTGACAGCTTATTAACTGCAAACCAATTACAGAGAGATTTTAACTCATAATTAACTGTGTTAGTGAGAGTAGTCAAATTGCTATTCGAGATAAATAAGTTGGAGTCATCAGCAAATAAAATAAATGAAAATACATCAGATGATTTAACAAAGTCATTAATATAGATCAGAAAAAGCAATGGGCCCAAAATTGACCCCTGTGGAACACCACATTTGCCTATAGATACATACTGTTGTCTGTCTGAAAGACACCATAATAAGAAAGCTTACATAGCAAAATGTCATGATCAATGGTATCAAAAGCTTTTGAAAGATCGAGGAATATCCCCAGAGTGTGTTCAGAGTTATCCATAGCAGTTGTTACTTTATCAACAAAATCAAGTATTGCATGTGTAGTTGAATGATACTTTAAATCCGTATTGACCAGTCGGTAAAATATTACATTTATTAAGAAATTGAAAAATACGAACATAAACACATTTTTAAAAAAATTTTGAAAAACAGGTCAAAATAAAATGGGTCTATATAATTGATAACTGAATGAATCACCATTTTTAAAAAAGGAGAACAACCTGGCAGTTTTAAGTGAGTTAGGAACAATGCCAGTTTTAAAGGAAGCGTTGATAATGTGAGTAATAGGTCTACTGATGACAGTTATAGTGTTTTTAATAATAGAAGAGTTAATCAGGTCGTGACCGAGCTTGTTTTGTTCTGTAAGTTGTTGACGATATCAATCACTTCCTGTTCAACTACTGGTTGTAAAAACAAAGACCTTGGGTTCGGATCATTAAGAAAATCAACAAATGAACGAACTAGGAATATTTTTAGCGAGATTAGGGCCTAAATTAACAAAATAATCATTAAAGCAATTTGCAATATGAGTAAAATCATTGATTAACTTGCCTTCATGCATGATACTACTAATATGTTGAGAGGATAACTTATTATTAAGACTGAATTTATGACCTTCCACGTGTTATGAATGTTGTTCTTTCCTTCTCAAACTGACAAACATAATGCTTTTTTAGAATTTCGTAAGAGACTAGTCAAAATATTTTTATATTTAATATATTTGAGTTTCCGCATGTTTGTCGGATTAGCAATGTAATGACGATATAACTTATTTTTCTTGTTAATTGATTTAAGAAGAAGTTTAGTAATCCACGGGGCAGTTTGGTTAGAATTAGACTTTGATGTGGGCTTATGTAATAGGTGGAATATTTTTATCAACTTTATCATTGAAATTGTCAATAAATAAATTAAATGCATAATCGGGATTATCACTGTTAGACCAGTCGGTTGCATGCAGATCTTCTTTAAGCCTCTGGATATTAAAATGAGTGAATTTACGGGAACCAACATAGTTAAAATGATTAGAGAGGCACTAGATTTATGGAGGACATTATCATAAAAATTGTAAATGATCGGAAATATCAGACAAAATTATGCCTGAGTTGGGAGATGGTAACACATTCGTCAAAAATTATCAATTAGCGTAGCAGAAGAATCAGTTATTCTAGTGGGCTTATCAATTAATGGTAAAAAGAATAAGAAGTAATGAGATCAGTAAAGCCTGTGTGCTGGGGGCTGTATGATTGAGTAAAAATAATACAATTTTTGTTGGAAGATGTCATTCTACAAAACAAGGTAAAAATCAAGTACATTGACAATTGTATATAAGACGCCTGTGATAATATCCTTAGATTTGGTAAACGAAATTTCAACAAAGAGAGAGATTCTAAAACATCTTCAGAATGGGTAAGATCCTGTCTAATTTTAAAATCGAGGTCACAGGATATATACAGAGCTACGCCTCCACCCATCTTTCCCTGTCTGTTATTAACAAGTTTATACCCTGTAAAAATAATAATTATGGGGATATGTTTTCAGCCAGGTTTCAGATAATGCGATGACCGAGAACTTATATTTCAATGTAAGCAACAAAAGTTTGTTGATCGAAATGTTTTTGAAGACTCCTAATATTGATATGAAGTAGAGAAAATCCATCAATATTTTTATAGTCCCAGAACTGTTCACTAGAGTAATATTGTGAATTATTAAATAAATGGAAAGGATTATTTGGGTCAACATAATCAGGCATACTTTACTTTACAGGCACACACAAAAACAAGAAGACAAGGACAAGTAATTCAAATACTAAACAATTAGGTTAAGTGATTGAAATGAGCACTGATAATCGAATTATCCTTGTTAAAGATGTATGGATCGACATCCAAACAGTATATTTGTACTAGGCCGCCACGAACAAATAAATATACACGACAATGTACATCAAAAGAAACTATGCGTATTTTTACTAATCGCGACACTCCTTGTCCAGGAAGGGCAACTCAACATCGGAACTAACTAGTCCAACCATGGAGCTATAAAACGATGGCCCAACCATAGGAATCTGTCAGATAGTTTATTTGAGTTTGTTGAGGTCGTCAGCACAACCGATTATGATGCGGGCACCACTTTTTCCGGACTTCGATGCGTCCATCTTGGGTCCAGACTTTCTCCACCGTGGGAAGACGTCTGGCGGTGTTTAGCCAACCTTGTCGCACCTGCGTCAAACTCTCATGAACGAAAATGTTTTTTCCTTTAAATTTTGACCTCAGGCGGTAGAAGGAAGACCGCGTGCCGTAGTCCAAAAATTTCACGACGACAGGTCTGGAACGAACATTTTCAGACTTATCCAGGCGCGAACCGATACGATGGGCGCGGTCAATACTGTTCAGGCCCAAGTCCAGGCCCAGGTGGTGTTGCGCAACGTCGATAATCTTTTTGTGAGTATTCTCAATCTCCGGCGATGCTGGCTCAGGAATGCCGTGAACAATGAGCGTATTACGGCGACTGTATTGTTCTTGTAGCTCGATCCTCGATTCAAGATGGCGCACATCATGCTGCAGTTTTGCAATGTGTTCATCTCTTTTGATGAACTCGAGCTGCATGCAGGTTGGGGGTGTGTTGTATATATAGCAGAGGAGAGAAGAGGAATGAAAGGTCCAAACGCCCGCCTGGGACTTGGCCTCCTCAGATATGGCAGTAGCTAGGGCTGGGGGTCAGATAGACAGGGGTAGACTGACTGGCTTGCGAGGCTGTTTTGGCGGCATATTATTTGCACAAAGGTTCAAGGTGTCCAGTGTCTTCAAAAGAGCAGACCGGTGCCAGTATGACAGTGAATACTCACACAGGTTGAAGCAAGATAAGACAGGTCTTCCCTCAGTTGAACTGCTGTGAAGATTTTGGAAGAAACTGCCACAATACTGCCCAGTAAAATGTGAACTGTCGGAGCCGATTCAAAACACGTCTGTTCACCACGCTCACATGTGAGTAGAGGTCCGATTCCAACTCCAGGAGTCCAGAGACGCCGTTTGGAGATTTTGTAGATGGGGCAGGCATCAGTGATGTGCTCCATGGTCTTGATCTCTCCACACACACAGCCCTAATCTTCCCGTCTGTAATATCGTAATGGACTTGGCAAAACTAGAAGCAAGAAAATGAAAAGGTTTCGAAACTTGTGATTAATGACTAGAGGTTTTGAAAGCTATACATTAGCTACACTTCCAGGAAATTCCCAAATGTATTTTAGCTTCAGAGCCAGGCAGATCAGAAGGCAATCAAAACCAGAACGGCACGCTAGGCCGCCGCGCCACGGACCTACTTCACTCATAGACATACAGTCGAACACGTTTATAACAAGGTCCTTGGGACTTTACAAATTACCTTGTTATAACAGGTACCTTGTATTAACAGTCATGGAAAACAATGGAAAACAAAAAAAACAAAGACTTGGGACCTAAACCTTTGCTTGGACCTTGTATTAACAGCGCTCTTCTTATCAGGGTTCGACTGTATAATTATGACAAATGATATGACTTCACTACTGATGAGTGACGGCGCCCTCATCAGGCCTCGTGGTCAACATACATTTTGCAGTCGCTTGGTGGTGCTGTTTGAGTAGGAAGTGAATGCGCGAGGTGTGATCGCGCGCGATCAATCGATCGTGAACACGACATGCCATGACACTACGCGCTAGTGTACGTGTAGGCCCTAGTATAGTGTCGATGTCAAAATCACATTGATAGAAGACACTATTTTGGAGACGTGGCGGTACGGTGCAGGAACGTGCCTCATGTGCGACAGCTCTTTGAGCTGAACGCATATAGTTTGGAATTCACGGTAAGTCAATACAATAATTTTGATCGTCCACAGAACATTGTCAATAATTGTCATTGATCAGTTGATGTTGATGATTGATTTGACTTCCTAAGCCATTATCTGCGCAAATAACTGCTTGACTGAGTGCATTTGCACAACATGCAAAATGTCAAAATCAAATGAATGAATATATTTAATTTAGGCCTAAACAAGAATTGTGGGAAAAGAAAAGGCCCAGATGTTGACCATTTCTTCATGACGTTCTTCTGCTTCCCTCACCATGCTCACTGCCTGATTCCTTCTCCATACCAAATCAGTCAAACAGTAATGCAGTATGTGCGATATTAAAGACATGAATGATGAATCATGAACATGATGCTCATAAATAAGCATTAGCAAGGAACAGAAATGGTGGACCATCATGATCTAGCCTAGCCTGAGTAATTTGGGCCCAACTTATCGCCTTTTTAACATTTGTATATGGTCTGGCGATTGGGCCCAAGTTGAATATGTCGGACATGGTGTTTCAAATAATTTACGAACGAACTGTTTGCCCCCAAAAATTCAGATTTCACCCTCAAAACGGCCACAGAATTACTAGTACTCTACCTGAGATACAAGAGAAGGTTTACTTTGATCTGGATGAAATGTGAAATTTTTCTTTTTTGCAATTTTGTTTTGTGTACGATCATATGGAGGCTTCTGCGTGTAGTCAAGGGTAAATGGTAGAAATTGATGGTTTTTGGGTGTTATTTTCTCATTTTTCCAATAAAAGATAGGGTAGGGGCTGTCAGAATATAGGGTACAATGTAGGTAGGGAAACCGGAAGCAGAACTATTTTTGTTTGCCTTAGCAGACCAGCGGCAGAGAAGTGAGTACTGCACATTTCTGCTCTCTTTTGAACACCTTGTTCTTGGGTGCGCCCTGCCATGCCTAGCCTGCCCTGGGCGTATCATCTGCTACCCAGTCTTTGCTTTCTGTCAAAGAGTAGAATTCACACAATGTTGGTTTTTGTTGGTTTGACTTTGAGGTTATTTTGGATTTAGTCTCACTTTTTGGTCCTCTTTTTTTGTCTTCATCTTTAGCTTATGTGGTTTTAGGTTACTTTGTTTTGGCCTTTGGTCATTGGTTTTATGTCTTGGCTTTTATTTATTTTAATTTTTTTTAGGGATGATTTAGATTGCATTTGCAGTTCTTTTGTAAATAAATTCCTGGTTTAATATCTTTTTAGGGGTTTGAAATCTAGAATTTTGTTTCCTGTCTCTATTATTTCAGTTCCTCGCGACTGTTCCCTTCAAAGATCCCTAGTTTAGTTTAGTTTGGTTAGTTAATCCCCATAAAGTGTTTAGTTCATGTACGTGTTCCCCGTAGTGTGCTATTTTTGGAGGTTACAACAGGGTGAGTCGGAACGATCTGGACCCAAATTAAAGGAAATATTCAAAATATGCAGCAATTATCGAAACAAGTGCGCATGAAATATTCTGGTACCGGTATTTTGGACATGTTTGGTGAAAGTTTCATGTAGGCCTATGGTATTGTAGTACCATTTTGAAGAAAAGCGTTAGCAAAGAACACACGCTAAAAATCACTCTGACCATGGTTCCATTGTTCAACAAATTTATTGAAATTGCGTAGTGATGTGAAGCAGTGTAATATTTAATAATAAAAAACCTACATAGTCATGGTGACTGACTCACCTGAAGTTATTGACACACTTAAAAAAAGGCAAAATCAAATTTTCCGTGTGCAGACTGGAAAATGAAAATGGCATGACCTCTCACAACGGCCACTAATTTGACAATTCAAAATTCCTGTGGAAGACGTAATATGATTATTGAAACACTGCATTTTTTTCTCAATAAACTCTGTTTGCCACAAAAAAATGGTGAACTTGGGTGAGAGTCCAGATCATTCTGAATCACTCTGTACATATAAATAAACATGGATTTGTACACTGTATAGGGCCTACATCTAATCTGGTACCGGTCGGTCAGTAGAGGGATTAACCAATAAAAGGGAAAAGGGGTCCGATTTTCATAGGAGTCGGATTTTCATGTGACACCGGTACTATAAATTTACTATTTGTGTTGTGATGACCTTGGCTTGGGAAGCAACTCCCATTGTGCACTGTTCAATAACAGAGTATTTGAATGGATACGTACACCAAGTACATTGTATGCAGTAATAAAAACGCACTTTGTCATTTGATAGTGTGCCCTTTCAAAGCCTGTAATTCGACCATGAAATGTACACGTACTGTAGAGTAATTATCAGCCTTTGCATTAATTGTCAAATTAATGGGAAAATCTAAATGAGTTTTTTACTGAAAAAACTTGCTGGTTTTAAATTTCAACAGACATTTCACCCTTCATAAATCCTTCTATTATTTTATTAAGGTCTTTTTCTTTCAATCTTTCTTTTCAGTTTAATGGGAAAATGATTATCTTCAGTAATGGGAAAATGATTATAGACCTCTATAAAACGACTTAAAGGGCCCGTGCAGTGTTATTTTTGTATTAAATGCAATCTTTGAGAATGCTTCCTATCAAACACACGCTTTTATCGTACAGAATGAACTTTATCAGTTGGAATTGTTTCTTACATTGTAGACTGTATAACGGTAGGTTTTAAAGCAAGATTGTGCAAAGACCCGGAGTTATTTATTCTGGTACAGAGACTAGTAAAGCATTTTTTTTCTCCATTGTTATTTGTAAATTACACTTTGCACCCATTGACCGTGTCGGTGCACCATTTTGCCCCAATTGTAAACCAGTCACAAAAGATCAACGGACTGAAGGTCATGTACATGTACATGTACATTTTATAGTAAGTCAAAAATTTAGAACTGCATGTGCCCAACAAGTGTAACAGTACCAGTACTTTGTCGTGTTGGCGTGAAACACTTCAACAACCCCTGGTCAGGTATTCATTGTAGATGTTCATGTTTGTACACATGTATGTAGCTTAACTTGAGTTTACTGCGTGTACGTGTATCATGTACATTACTTTGTGTGTATGTATGTTACCATTGTAAAATGTGTGTCTAAAACATGCTTGTGTTTGATCAGTTTTATCATGGAGCTATGAAATTTAGTTTTAGATTTATCATAGTTTTATCCACCAAAGATGCCATACCGGCACCTTGATGTATTTGGTGACTTACATACAGAGTACATCACACATGTACAATGTACATATTGCAGTGCTTACTGTCAAAACAGTATTACTCCATGCACTGACATTGACAAACATGTACACGTATGTAGATGCACATGTGCAGTGTGCCATGTACATAATGTACCAGGGTGTACGTACCTCAAAACTTCTGAGTAGGCCTACTGTGTTTGCACAGTACTTTTTAGCCTAAATGTGGTTACGGGGTAACATGTACTGGTAAGGGATGTACACTGTGTGGAGATAAACTAAAAATGGTTGCATAAGGCCAATTACACTGAAATTATGACTACATGTACATGTATTGGTACTTCTTGTACATGTAATTCCAATTCACCTAAAAAAAAGTTTGAGGTTTGGGGCCAGAAACTAAAAAAAAAGAAGGATGCCTGTCACTAAATTTGGGAAACACCAGTGATGATAACTTGATTTTCTTTTAAAATGACCCATTCTCAAAATTCAGGACGTGTTTCAAGAACAAGATTTACAGCATTAAATAATTACAATGAGCCTTCATGTTGGGTTTCATGGTGTGGTAATGGGATTACATGTATTGGTAAGTACATTTACACTGAGTGAGATAAACTAAAAAAATAGTTGCATTAGGCCAACATCATGACTTCTTCATGTAATTCCAGTTCACCTCAAAAAGTTCAGCTTTGGGGCCAGAAACTTAAAACAAAAAGGATACCTCTCACTAAATTTGGGAAACACCAGTGATGATAACTTGATTTTCTTTTAAAATGGCCCATGCTCAAAATTCAGGACATGTTTCAAGAACAAGATTTACAGCATTAAATAAATTGAAGGCAAACCAGTAAATAACAGTGATCTCGTGTCACAAATCTTCCCCGCCATGTTAAAGTTCTTGACACAAGTGACAGCTCGCCCGAAACAATTTGACCATTCCTGAAGTAAACTGTTTATTTTGGGGGGGAGGGGGATTCTGGATTCAATTTCCTTCTGTGAATGCTAATAAATTTTCAGTGAGTCGTTATTTGGGGCCTCATTCTCTGCACAGATACAGGTTCTGTATGTAAGCATGGAGGAATGATGTTTAAAGGTACAGTCCAGTCATTCATAATTTTTTTTGCTTGTTCAAACAGCAATACTCAAAATCTAAAAAAAGGTACTGAAGGTAACAAACAACTAACCTGGATGAAGGGGCAGTCAGAATGTTGTATAAAAAAAAAAAATTCTAGGATCCCCTTACTATCTTTCAACTGAAAATGTTTTTCAACACTAATTACGTCACTTACTTTTTGGAAAGTTGCAAATGATGGACTTTAGCTTGAAGGTTGTTAGTTGCCATGATTAAAACTTGCCCATCCAATCTGGGTACCGTAGATAACGAAGTTGACATACTGGTACATGTACATGTTTAACATGTAATATGTAATTTTGTAGAGCATCATGCCATGCATGAAAAGTTTCTGGTCTGATAGTAAGACCAGTGCAATGAATTTTTTTGGGGCCCAATTTAGAGGATTTTTTTTTTAGGATTCAGGGAGCTTTTTTATTGCTATTTCTCAAAGTATTCAAATTAGTATTGAAAGACAGGCCAATTCACTAGAGTGAGCTTGTCGGAGTTTCTCAAATTGAAGGGGGGGGGGGATTTTTCTTGGTTTTACTTCCTTTTTTGGTGGACATGTTTTGGGGTACCAGGCAGTTCTACTTCCTGCTCGATGCTGTCTGGTCTGGTCAGAGTTCGCAAATTCCTGCAAAACTCTGAAAGACTAAAGTACCGTTTATGTACTGTACTTACAAATGCACAAAAGACTTTTCTGGAGTGTACAGTGTTGAGCATGTTCAAGGAAAAAAGAAGAAGAAAGGTGTAAGATTTGAGGCTTTGCATGGTGGAGTATCGGTATCGTTTCGGTTTGCGGTAACACCATGTGGTAATAACTACTGCTTAGAAGATATTTATCAGTTCTGAAAAGAACTTGTCCTGCTTATTATCAACTTCGCTAAGCAGTTTTTTGTTCTGATAAGAAAAGTCCTGCTGTAAGTTCTAAGACAAGTTCGTTTAGAACTTACAGCAGGACTGTTTTTATAAGAACAAAAAACTACTTAGCAAAGTTGATCTTAAGCAGGACAAGTTCTTTTCAGAACTAAATATCTTCTAAGCAGTATTTATTACCACATGGTGTTACCGCAAACCGAAACGATACGAAGAAAGGTTTTAAACCCCCTCTGCCTTCACACCAATGACTGGCAAGTCTATAAATAAACAATTAAATAAACACTGAAGATTATCCTCATTAACACTACTTATCCCCATTATTTCCCCAAACAGGGAACCACAAAAAAGGAGCAGTAAATTCCCTGCCAGCACCCCAGTTGAACCGTCGTCACTTTTAGTTTCTGCATCGTAGAGGTTTCGCCCACTTCATGCAGTGTACACGCGCACTGAAGTCATTGTCCTACATTGCATGAACCTGAATGCCCAGTGGAATTTTACACAATTACTGCAAGCCCTACTTGTCAGAGGGTCAGAGTACGAAATGACTGGACAGTTTACATGTAAACATGTACTTCCAAGTCTCCCGGATGGATTTTTGATTAGAAGCCAGTGACAGAACTGTATTTTTTTTCAATTGGAAGGAAAGCAACTGGGAGCCATTTCTTTGTGAAGTCCGTTTTGCATAGGGCCGACTGTGTACCGGTAGTTATGACGTTCGGTGGATAAGTTGGCGACCCTGACATCTATTGTGGCTGTGAACTCCAGCCTGTGCGTTCAACACCTTTTCATTGCCGTGCGCAACTGGGATCAATAGTTCTGGTCGTTGCCGAAGTTGTGACTCGTGTGAAACGCCGCAGCCGCATCGTGGACCAATTGATTGACGGCAGTGACTACCGGATACCTGTGTGTGTGTTTAGACCATGTGCAGTCAGCCCAGATGTACCGTACACATTGTGAGTGATGAGAAATCGACTGTTTATCAGCAGATCTGTGGTTACAGTATAACCCTGATACTACTTCTCATTTCACTTTTGTTGCCACTTTTGTCAGGATCAGCAGCACTAGCGGACAAGCCTTTTCTCACTGAGACTTCACGCTGGGAACGTGCTCTGTGACTATTTTTAGTCCATGTTTCATACCACGTTGCGGTTTGTGAAAAAGTATAAAAGTTCACAGTACTTTATATTTCCATTCAGTACCAAGTTTCAAATTTGCCTGAGCACCAAAGTAAACAAAATTATCAGTAAGTGTGTTCCATACACGTTGTGCATGAAAACGTTGTTTTTTTTGTAATTTTAAAACCTTCAAGCTTTTTTGGATAGCAACTTATTTTATTATACAAGTAACAACTTTGTGCATGACGAGGCTGTTCGGCAGCATAGCCAATTAAGAAAAATAAAGGCATTCCAGAATTGTATCACCTGCTGCAATTGTGAGGGCATTTATAATAAACTTAGGACATTTAGAATAAACTGAGGACGTTTGGAGCAAACTGAGGACTCTGCAACTCGGACCACAATGGCGCGACGTCTGATGTACTGTAAGGTCGTCCTCGCGACGTCCATGGTGTGGTTTATGCTGGACATTGCATTCATCATGTACTACAGCGACTGCACTGACGAGACGAGATGTCCTCGGGCACAGGAGAGTGGCGTGGGGCCTCATGAAGAAAGAAGTAAGTATATGTTTTTAACTTTCTTAAAACAACCATATTGGAGATTCTCGTCCATTTTTGGGGTCTAGGGCCAGTACAGCAAGCAAAAGTGAATACCAATGTAATCTGCGACACGACTGCAACATGTATCTAGTTCAGGTATACCGTACTATTTATACAAGTACATATGTCAAAGTGTGTTGTGCATTCACATGAAGTACACGTATGAAATACAAAATGTAGGCCACCTTTTAAGCTCATTTTCCATCAGATTTCTAACCTCTTTATAAATGTAGGACACATTTCATTTAAAATACATTCTAGGCTTGTTTCTGCAACCAAGTTTAACTATCCACTGTACTGGTGCTTTGTCAGTCAAAATGAAAAGCCATTAAATTTTCTTAAAGTTGTAATAAACCAATAACGAAATTGCTGCATGCCTCAAATTTACTGACCCACATTTTACACGGTTTTCTTGCTACAAAATGGACTTGCTCTGGAAAACTGCCCGAAGTTATAATTATTAGGAAAACCTCAAGTGACATTTTTCCCCACCCAATAAACATGTACTGGGGAGCTTTCTGTCTTTGATTTACAGCGCCTCACAAACTCGGTCAAAGTTTGTTTAAAATCCTTGCGCTATAAAACTCTGGGAGCTGTAGTCCGAGAGTAGCGGGCAAACTGGATAGTATTCTGCAACTTGACCCCTCATGGAAATGAAAGACAGAAACATCAGAAGGCGTCGTTCCCAATGTGAGGGGGCAAACTTTAGTATGCTGAAGTAATTTGAGGATTGGGAAGCAATGAAGGCAGATGGCAAAAGATTGTTTTTTGCAACTACATATACTTTTCATTTCAGGTGTTAATAGACTGAGGGATTTAATTTCTGTTGGCATTCGGCTAGTACTGCTAAAATGCTGTCACATATTTGACAGCGACAGGGGTACAGGGGTGCAAGCCTATATGTAATTGTCAAAAAAAATCACAATTATCGTAATTCCCCTCATGACACCAAACCCCTAGACTGATGGCCTATAAATGGACATGTAGACAAGAGGAGGGGATGTTAGCAGTAAAAAAAGAATGCCAACCGGTAGTTGCCACCCACAGCAGTGACTTGAGACTGTCCGAGACTGATTGACTCGATCTTGACAACTTGTGCGGAACAGACAAGTTTGGAGGGGTTGGGTCGATAGGGGAACGTCACATACAGTTGTCTTCCCTCCCCACCCCCGAAAAATATATGTTTCCATGCTATTTAGTGTCACTTTAGTTAGGCTTTCTGAGTTATAATTGACTCGTGACAACTTGCAATGACTTGTGCGGAATAGTTTGAAGAGGGGAGGGTTCGGGGTGTCACATACGGTACAGTTGTCTTCCCCGTCCCCCACCCCCTACAAATGTTCTTGTACATTGCAGGTCACTCTTGTGACATTCCGAATGATACTTCAACGTTCCAATGTTTAGCTTTATTACAAAGCAATGTATTCATTGGCGTTTCCTGGGAGAGCTTATTGCGACATTTTTGTTTTGAAATGTGATCATGATGAGCATCCGCGGGAAAGCAAGAGACAAACCCGCAAACGTTATAAAATCCCCATACAAGCTCGGAGGAAATGACGATGCCATATCTCCAGCTGTACCGGTATACATGGACGTATGTAATTATGGTACCAAATTTTTATCTAATAGTAAGAGGAAGGAAGACGATCATCACAGAGTAACAGTGACATGGAATAAGAGTGACACAGAGTACTGCAGTGACACAGAATAAAAACAAGGGTTAGCCTGGTTTGGAGTATTGCATAATAAAATGTTTAATGTGACCCTGAAGAAAAATAATGAGGAACAAAATGAAAAACACACACACATGCAAAAATGCCCCAATAAAAGTGTTTACTTTTTCAATGACTGCCATTGTTGATTGATCATGTCAATCACACCGGTCTGCAGACGTAATGAACACGTGTCAGCCTTTGTGAATGGCTGAACGTTTAGGCCTAAATGATTCTTAAAATATTTGTTTAACGTTCACAAAATTAAACGCAAAGTCACATCCTTAGTTTTTGCCATTAAAGGGGCTGGGTAGTACGTGAAACTGATGAACTTGACCAGTGCCAAAGGATAGTTTATTACCTAATACCTAGTATATTGATACATGTACCGGTACCTTGACATATTTGCATCTCGACAGAGCTGCATGACAGTTGGCCCAGATCTGTTGCCTAGGGCTTTACAATGTACATGTAAGGTAAAATGCAGAGCTGTGAAATTTTGATGTGTTTATTTGTTGACACAAAATGGGACAGTGATGTACCATAGCTATTCCATGATGATAAACAGTGACATCCTCATTAGCCTAATCCGTTGCGTCTCCATGCAAGTTTACCAAACTGCCGTTAACCCCGAGTCAGACTGTTGATTTCCTTTACTCATTGTCAACCAGGACTAAATCCTTAATCCCTTATTAATCTACAGTAACTTGCATGTAATATCATACCAGTACAAACCCAGTATATGTGCCTGAAATTTCCTGGGTAAGGCTCTATTACATGTATGTACAAAACTGTAGTATGAATGCCCTTCCATAATCCTTGGAAGAGTCTCAGTAATCCCCTGTTAGTGTAAATACTTTTTGTTTATCTCAAATACTTAGGCCATAATCCCTATCCCAGGGACCTACATGTAATTGCCTTAATCCTGTAATCTGGATCATGATCCTTACTTGCAAACTCCAGTACTGAGTAAAACCTGTCTTTAGATTGTACCATGGAGGAAGGAAGAGATTTGTACATGTGAACATCAGACCTTGCAATGCGTGCAGCGTTTCCCACTAGCATCACCTGTGCATAGCATTTCTGCCATTTATAAACGAATTATCGACGTTAGTAAATTGCTTTCGATTTGGGGCTCGCTAACTCACAGCTAACTCAATCAAAATATTATTTCCAGATATTATGCGTGTGCGCCATTACTGGCAGACAGCTACATGTAGCTGATGACTTGCAGAAACATGCATGCTTTGCAGCTGTACGCGGCACTGCAATGGTGCTTTTTTTTAGTGTAAAATGTTACTTGAAACTTTATGAAAGACGAAGTGGGGGGGGGGGGGTGCATAAAATTGGGTATTAGGGGAAAAAATCAGTTCAATTTCCACTGGTCATGTCTGCTTACCTGTATTTGGAAGAGCTATCTGTGGTCCTTTTTCAAAATATTACAAGTGTACATGTGCTCACAACCTGGGGCCAATTTCACGGCGCTGCTAAGCACAAAAATTTGCTTAGCACAAAAAAGTCTGGCTTTTAAAAGCAGGTTACCAGCCAAAACTTCCACGTGATTTATATTGCTCGTGATCAGTATTCAGCTGTTGTTTGCTTAGCATGAAAATCACATAGAGTTTTGGCTGATAACCTGCTTTTATAAGCCAGACTTTTTTGTGCTAAGCAAATTTTTGTGCTTAGCAGCGCTGTGAAATTGGGCCCTGATTTTGACAAGTAAGTCTACTGGTAAATGAACTGTACAGTATGGTATGGTACTGTATGTATTTTACGGTAGAGTTAATATTGTTTCGTTCGACAGTTCTGTGCACACCTGTAGTTTTACAAGTGTCGATATTACAATGAAAATACGTTTATGTTTACAATGTACAGTGTAATGCCATACTAGTACAAAGTGGTGCCCATAATAGAGTGGAGTACCTGCAAACCTTGTACACAGGTCTGGGCACTTTTCACTACTTGAACACACTTCAGTGTAATTGTTTCTTTCACACGTAGCTTTCCAATCTAATTGCATTCTGAATTGAACAAGTATCGGAGGCCTAAGTACATGTAATGCCTTTGCAAAGGTCTTTCACTGGGTTGCTCTTGAAACATGTGCATAAAAAGTGTTTCCTTGCCGTAATACATACCGGTACTGTTACAATTGTATTCATGTGAGGGACATGTTCTCAGAACAGACAGTTTTTGTAGTTCCTCATCTTACAGTTCCTCATCTTGTTTGTACACTGTACATGTAGTTCCTCATTTTGTAGTTGCAAATGAGGCACAGATGTAGTTTATACATATGTAGGCCTATGATGTTGTGGACATGGTTGAGTATCAATGAAAACTACATCATACTCTTGAAAGCTTGCAAAAGTCCTACTGGTACAAACTTTTTATCCTGATTTTGTCCACCAAATTGAGTCCTTCTTATTTTCTACTTTTGTCTTGTTTTGTTTTTTTTCTTGGGGGGAGGGGGGAGGGAAGTTTGATCCTACCGGTGCTGTTCTACTTTTTCACCTGGGTCTGCTTGAAAGCTACTGAACACGTATAGATTGAGATCAGAAACACACACAGTTTGCAGCATTTCAACTTATAAAGTTATAATATAATTCAGAACTTTGCAGTATTTCAGCCAATAAATTTAACCATGGGCAACAGGGGTGCTGTACAATGTATGTACTACAATTATGTAGCTTTTTTTTTTTAATCTTAAATATAAGCAGTTTGTCAAACTGAAAATGAAAGAGGACTTCCAATAGTCTGAAAAATCTGAAAGGAAAACAATAAAATGAAACAAACTGGAACCAGCTGTCACGTTTGTTTGCTCAAATGTGAGACGGTTTGCTTTTATTCTACAAGTGTGTGACAGATGTCAGCTAACACGTTCTGTCCTGGCTTGTTTGAAGTTTACAATTTAAGTGCAAATACGGTACACCCTTTTTTGGAGATACTGCTTGCGTGGCACGCATTGGTTTGCTTAACGTGAATGAATGATATTGGAACTAATAGCATGATTGATCAATAGTGTCCAAAACAAATAAAGGTGCATTTTACATACATTGTAGATGAAAACTTGCAGAATATCTCCTGGACTACATGTAACTAAACTTGGGAAATTAAGGGCAGTATTTGAAAAAAAAGAAAAAAAAAGAAAGAAAACGATGGTCGGCTGACCATCATTGGAAATACTGTACGTCGATACACACATTTCAGTTTTCTTGAAAATGACAGCACGCCAGGCGTAATGATTTCACAGGATGCTACATATACCGTACCAGTACATACTTAGATGTACAGTCAAGTAAGGTACCGGTATTTCATAATAATTTGGTAGTTTTGTATTCTTGATGTTTGCAAATGTAGTACACAAAAAATACAATTGTATTTACAAAATGTACCTGAAGCCCTAACAATAATTTGATGAAATAAATTGTATGTTATTTAACAATTGTTATTATTTCAAATTTTATAATTAGTGTTGTTTGTCTTGTTTTGTCTTGTATTGTTTGGCACATCCACCACAACCTTCGGCTTTTTAGGATGCTGTCTCCACAGAGTGGAAATAAATGTTTTATTGAATTGAATTGTACAAACTACATGTACATGTACAATGAGTGCAGTGCCAGCAACAACAGCTGAATGATTTGTGCAATTTTATTTAAAAGGAATTAGGAGGGGGAAGGGGTACAAATTACTGTCATGACTGCATTTACGGTTTTGGGATGATAATTTCTAGCCGAGTGTACACCTACATGCAGTACATGTACAGTAAGAGCCAAATTTGTTAATTACCCGATGCAGCAACGAGTCATTAATATGTTGCCATGATTACGGTAGCCGTACCTCCCATTGCCCTTGGAATACAGTACGTGTATATAGACTACATGAAGCCAGGCTCTGCTGCATTATTGATTTTGCTCGGCTGGAAAAAGATCCCTTTCTTCCCTCCAGCCGGCTCCTGCATAATTCTGCCTTCTCCTTTTTTTTTCCCCCTCGTTCTTTCCCTTGATGCGATTTTGAAGATGCATGGCATCGCATTGAATTTCATATCCCTGGATTCACAAGGCTTTAAACGAACCTTTGTGATTTGGGATTTGTTTTCTTGCATCAGCTTTAACAAAGTGATGCCCAACCAAATTCACAAAAATACAAAATTATACAAATACTGACTGCTTTGAGTGGTACCGGTACTTAAACTAGCCTCCCGAGTTGATCCAACCTGGCCTCGGGAAAAATATAATGCTCCATGGATGACTGAGGGAGGCTAGTTTTATTTATACCACTAAGCAGCCAATATTTGTTCCATAACAACTGACCCACATACAGATTCTGCTTGATTTTAAGAGATGAATTTAATCTAAATGTAATTAAAATGTAAATTTCTCAATTTCAATACCAAATTAGTAGCGCTAGCGCTTGGGAACAATACGTGCATTGCGCACACCCGTATGCATTGACACACAATACCGGTTATGCTTACAGTACTTTTTTTGGTATCATACATATTGTTCTTTGGCTGCTATGCCTATCGTCTTCTATCCCTACCGCATGCACAGGAAAATAGACAAAATGATTAATACCATGTGAATCGCTCTCAGCCAAATTTCTATGGAATGCCTACAGCTTTGTGGCGCTGAATGTGCATATGTCTAATTTCCATAATTACATCACGCCCCATTGCATTGCAAAATTTGCGTTATCTTTAGGCAGTGTCATCCCATTTGGATCGTGGTTTAGAATGCACACTGTGTGATTACCGAGCCAAGGTCAAATAACCTTGGAATAACTGTTCTTCCCAAACCCCTCACATAAGGTTGCTTTGGATGAGATACGTTTTTACATCAATACATGTAGCTGTGGACGTCAACTCAACAAATCGTTGTGTCTCTCCATTAGTTACAAATGTAGTAACAAACGTTCCATGACAGCCTTGAGTGACTATCAACTCGTCCCTCAGACCATGGCAGTGGGAGTATATCAACTCATCCTTCAGGCCCTGGCCCTCCCTTGTGTCACTTTAGTGGGTTTCCACTGACAGTCAAAGGTCATCATGGGATCATAAACCTGATTTTTTGTACTCAAAACACTACTCCTTCCAATCACCTCACTCATACAATGATACAATGTATGTACTCGAATTCGTTGGCCCGCAGCTTCCGAAATCATTTCGAGATTGTTTAGAAAAGAAATTTGATAGAATTGCATTTCTCTATTTTTTTTTTCGTCCCAGGGGGCTTTCCGGTTGCCCATGAGAAACCGCCCCCGGTCGTCCACCCGAAGAACGGTCCGGGCGAGATGGGCAAAGCAGTGGTCATCCCGCCAGACCAGGAAGAAAAGAAGAAAGAGATGTTTAAGATCAACCAATTTAATCTTCTGGCCAGCGACATGATTTCGGTCAACAGGTCCCTGCCAGATGTCAGAATGGAAGGGTAGGGTATTTCTGACTTCTTGGAAACTTCAAAGAGCACAACAATGTTATTCACATGATCATGCCACATTAACTTGTCATCAATTACCACACCCAGGAACTTGTATTTAGATACTCTTTCAACCTCACTGTCCTTGATTTTCACAGACTTTTTAACTCGAAAGCCAATCAACATTTCCTAAGTCTTGTTGACATCAAGTTCTAAATAATTACGATCACAGTAATCCACGAATCGTTCAATCTGGTTAATGAAAATACTGCCATCATCGTCATGTTTTATAAGTCCTACCGTAGCTGAATCATCAGCAAATTTAACCAAGGAACACGACTTACCAGTGCATGGTTCAGCCTGGCGTGCTTGGGGTCATACATGTACAAAGGCAGAGATCGTTACTGTGATTGATTTTCTTAGCTACTTTGCACTGAAATGGTAGAATCAAGCTGTATACTCCTCGGAGAGCTGATCTTTTGAATGTTTAATGGGCTCAGTGAGCAGGGGTAATAATGATGATAGCATTTGAGTACCAATACTTAGGGGATATATTGGTTTATAATATAAATATGCATGCATTGAATTCGATTTCTCTGGGCATTTCTTCAGCGTGTAATAAACCACTGACCCATTGTTTGTGCTTAAAGTTTTAAAAAAAGCATCAGGCCTAAGTCCTGAGGTCAATCTTCTTCAATCCCCAAAACTCCCTGGGGACTTTGAGGGATCTCAGAAGATAAGGGTTAATCATCCAATCTGATTTATTGCTTGCCTTCCCACCTGCACAGAGATTTTGTTGATATGCTTGTAAAGACATGCAGAGTTCAAGTATAATTTCATTTCTTTGAAACTTGATAAGAAATAATTTCTTCTTTTTCTTTTATTTCACCCTTCCTACAGATGCAAAACAAAAGAGTATCCTCCACACAGCGTCCTACCAAAGACAAGCGTCATTATCGTCTTTCACAATGAGGCTTGGAGCACACTGCTACGCTCCGTTCACAGCATCATCAACCGGTCGCCATGGGAACTCCTCGAAGAGATCATCCTGGTAGATGATGCAAGTGAAAGAGGTACAGTAAAGTTAGGGACGGTGGTCTCCGAGAATGGAGATGCATGTACAAGACAATTGGTCATTTTCCCTCTTTCCAATTTATTTTTTAATGCCCGAATAAATCCAAGTCGTCTGATTGGTGAATTGTTGATTACGTGTCATTGAATTATTCGTCCCAACACACGACGCGGCTTCACCGCAAAAATAGAAGTTCCATTCCACGCTATAGAATTTCCATTACACAGTCACACAATTGGTGGCTCTGACCGATCAGATGACGAGGATTTATTCAAGTGTTGTGTAAAACAGATAATGAATGCTTCACATTAGTGCAATGGAAAGAATAATTTCATTCGGTTCGCCTTGTGGAATGGACCATTCCATCTGTCTGATTAGATGTATCGTAATCCCTCGCCTAAACCCCTACGTGTGTTATTTTCAATAATTTTCCAGATGAACACTTTTCTTGGGACAATACTGTAGTATGTTCACATTTTGTTTAGTCGTAAAAACATGGGTCTTTCATATTCATTGCTTATTCCCACAAATACTCAAGGGTGTTGTTTTTATTTAATCCCTCCTAAAAAAAGTGCATCCGTTTGGACTTTGAAAAGGTACCAGGCATGTCAAGTAGCGTGTTCAAGTCCACAGATTTTTTTTTATTGGCTTGTCTCAACTGAAAGTGTCAGATCATGTCTGCGGCTGTTTTTTATGTATGTGCCTTGTGGGAAAACTCGGCCCAAATCCAGGGAAGTCTGAGGATGAGACCTTTGCTCAGATGATTATCTGACATCGGCCCCGGAAACTCCGCGAGGATCACTCCCTGAACTGAACTGACCGGCGATTGTATTGCTGCGATTGACCAAACATCCGTGTGCTGGCTTTTAATTAGATTTTGTTCCTGGGACAGGTTTCGTCAAAACAGACCTAAGAAGGCTTGATGCTGACCCATCCATAGTTTACACCTGCCCCTGTTTATCTACACGTATATCGGTGATTAATTATGGGATATCAGCAGACTCGGGATTTTTCAGACTTGTGTCTGAAATCAGATCTTTTGAATCTGAGAAAGACACAATCAGTATAGAAAGAAAGGCTTCTTTTACTAGGCTCTTCATCCAATTTTCAGACTTTTTATTAAGTTTACAATCTCATTCCCATCAGAGTTTGTTGTAAAAAATTAAAATTCAAAAAGAAGAGAGAGAAAAAAAATGTGTTTACATCATGGAATGTTTGTCATCATTACATCGTATACATGTCCATGCATGTACAATGTACATGTACATATAATTTTGGAATTTGTCTTTGAATTTTCAATTCTGTTTTGTCCGGATCTGTCATGAAGTCATTTTTTTAAATTTCAAGTCATTTCAATGTTCAATTTTCTCCAAGGAAGTAACACTTGTATTCACAGTGTACGATACATGTTGTACATTTACATGTACATACATAAATTGTACACAATGTATGTTTACATGTCAAATCAAAAGGTTGTTTTGAAATTGTGGGGGTTTTTTTTGGGGGGGGGGTCAAATTCATGATAAGAATGACTGTTTTATGTGCGTGGCTAAGGATCCCTGAAAAAAAATGACTCCGTTTAAAATACTTCAATACTGACTATCATTTCCCCTTTTTTTTCATACAAATATGTCACCTAACTCTCAGAAATTTGAGTTGCGTTAAATTATTCACTTGAGACTACCCTTGGGGGGGAAAAAAGCCGGTAGACTTTGGAAATACTTGAAACTGACTGGATCGCACCTGCTTCAGCTGGGTGTTGCCATTTTTGACAATTTAAAGCAAAGTGTTCCGCAAAACCGAACACAAAGTGTACATTGTACATGTACATGGTGCTCAGGCCTGTGCAGGTCTCCGTTTGTGTTGGATAGAGTTGCATCCATCAAATGTAAATGGACCCTTGGGACATGGCGATGAAATAGCCCTGTCCAAAGTCAATTCCTCCGGAGTGCATTTTCTTGAGATGCTGTCACCATGGAATATTTGACTGTCTGTGCGACTGTTTAAACAGTAGGAGGGTTAACGATACTTCAATGAAACATGTTGCGTTACGTTACATTACGTTTCCCTTGACTGTTGCCATCGTTACGGGGACCAGAGGGCAGAAGAAGCTAAGTCCTCCTCCATGCTGGTCGGTCAGCGGCCTGCACCGGGAGTTCTGATACATGTACAAGTCTTTAACTTCTAAAAAAAAAATGTGTAGAAATCAGGGGAAAATTAACTGTTTCAGATTTCTGGGTTTTTGTGTGTGGATAACCTGGATGTTGCCTAACATTTACATGGACCCATGTACTGTAACATTGAGGTTCCCTTTCAGCAATGCTGTGTGAGATCTTGAGCAAAATCTTCACCAACCACTGGTACATAGGAACATGTACATGAGGCAAGGCTTGATCGAATATAAAGTGACATCGTAATCAGTAGTTCAGACATCCCACCAATGCCAAATCAAATCTTTTATATTGCATTTTTACAACGAACAATGTACAAGTATACGTGTATTTTGCCAGGTGTGTGCCAGATGGCAAGTTGCTATATATGCTAATCTTTTCTTTACATTGCACGCACAGCTTCCATAGATGCTATGATAAAGGGACGCTCTTAATCACTAGAGAGTAAAAAAAAAAAAACTGCGTCCATGAACTGCCAGCACGAAGCAATATTGAGTAACTAATGTGCAATTTATGATGCGCGTTGACTTGACTATGCTAGACCGAGCCGGCCGGGCAGCGGTATTAACGATCCAGGCTTGGATTTATTGCTCCAGTGTGTCCGGGGAAAGCGTGGACCAAATCATATTTTATTCAATGCGTGACATTTATGGGAGGATTATTTTTCCTGGATACAGTCATTATGGGGGGGGGGGGGAGGAACAAGATTAAATTCAAATTGAATGGAATAGCTTGCGGGAAAGCCTGTATTGACATGTCAGTATAACTTTTAGTTTGGCAGTCAAAATTGAAATTGATCTTTGAAGTGTGCACAATAAAAAGGGAGATTATTAAAAGTACATGTACTTCATTTAATTTATTGACAAAATACATGTACAATGTGTACCATAGGTCACTATAAAATGATTTTAAGAAGAGAAGTTAGCAAGTTATAATATCCATTTGGTCTTGAGTTTTTTAAATCTCATTAATTTATTCTTACAAGCAATATGAAAAATAGAAGTTAAACAAGTACTTCAAGGGAAAAGAAACTGAACTACGTGTATAAAGTGAACACTGTTTCAGCTTTGCACTGAACAAAATTCAATCGTACTTTCACGTTTGCTTTCAGTTGTGTTGCAGAATCAAATTTGATTTATCTTTATAAATGTTATTGCTAACATAAATTTTGGACCCTAATCAGAGAGCTGAACACAAATGCTCTGATACAGTTGATTCCTACGCAGTGTATAAACCAAACAATATTAACATCGACAATTCCCCCTTTCTGTTTTTAATCGTTTGCAGATTTCCTTGGGAAAGAACTTGAGAAGTACGTCAAGAAGCTTTCTGTGCATACCCACGTCGAGCGGATGGGGAAGCGCAGCGGTCTTATACGAGCCCGGTTACGCGGCGCGTCAGTCGCCAAGGGAGAAGTCTTGACATTTCTCGACGCCCATATAGAGTGCACCGAGGGATGGCTGGAACCATTACTAGCTCGTATTCACAAAGATAGGTAGGTTCATTATCAGCTGCTTTTTCATCATTTTTGTGGGCGCACATGTAAGTTATTTTGTCGGGATTTCCTTCACAGGGCTTTTTGGCTCATAACTTTTCTCATTATTCATAACTCTCCTTAGTCCGTCTGCAAATCCAACACCTGCCTTTGCGTAGCAAATATACATGCATGAACAGCTAATACTGATTCCAAAGGTTGATCTGCTGTGCATTTGCCTACAGGCTTTACACATGCCAAAGAACTTAGGAAAAAAATGGATGGGCGAGATGCTCTCATCATCAGTTTTGGCTTACTGTGATATTGCAATGTCCGGGTAAATCAAACTGCTAAAAATGCAATGAAATGAGGATGAAATGAGAACCAAAAACTGCTCGGGATGGACAAAAGGAACTAGCACAAATCAGGTTTGAGCTGTCCCACGCAGTGTATCATATTCTTTTACTGATGCAAATTTATCATACAACATTTGACTTAGAGAACATCTGTGTTTGTTTCGACAAATTTGGTAAACACTCAGAAAAATGTCTGTCCCTGAGTTCACCCTCTGCTTACACAACTATGTCCAGATGTCTCCTAGTTATCAAGTCAGTTTCGCACGCACGCAGTTTGGATGATGCCTGCATCGTGTATCAAAATAAGGATGAACGCCAGGAGCAGCCTGCTCCGTTTGCCAATTTCAAGGCAGCATTCTGAGCTGCGACATCGTTCGGGTGACCGAGTTTCAGTTCATCATCCCAGACGGTGATCTCATTTTCCAAACTGTGCTTCGGTGGCTTTACACTATAAATTTACAAAAGTTCGTACATCAAGTTGTAAACATGTATGAGAGATTTTGTGTGTGCATGGCCTAAACCCAGCAAAGATACAAAATAACGTATCCGTTTCATATCGCTAAGGCTTAAATCATCGCAGCGGACCGTGCATTATTACCATCCGCGTAGGGTCAATACCTATCCATCTCCATATCCATACTGGAAAATCTCGTCCCCAAATTGACTTTCTTGTGTAAACAAAATGCCGCCGACCGTAAAAAGAGAAGCTGACTTTTCTTATAACGGCCGCGGATCCATTTCAATTCCGAGGGAATCTTCGTGCGTGCCTCGTAATGCACGGCGGCCATTCGCATGCAATTTGAAACCCTTCTGGCGGGGTCCGATAACAGCTCAGCCGATAATCAAGTCTGACTCAAATGACTGGTAATGGGGTTCGGATGCGTCGGCGCGGGGCTCCGGTGGAGCAATTTAACAGCCGATTTGAGGATGTAGGCGGCTTCTGTTTATAGACTGTTGTTTGTTTGTCGTGTTCTGAATAACCGGAGGGACTTGTCTTTGCTGATGAAAACTGAAAACATCCTTTTATTTGCCCCAGGCGTAGTCATGTTCGTTTTGGCATGGGAAAAACTGTGAAAAATTGGATTATACGGTTCATGTAAAGGTTACTGTACATATCAATTTAAGTGGTCTGGTGGATGGAAATTCAACTTAAAAATGTAGAGTTATAGCCCCTTGTTGGAAAACCACTTTTTCATTTAAAGTTTACACGTACATGTATGTACATGTACCGTACGTTTGGTTTAGCAAGTTGCATAAAACTCTTTTACAAGTAACCACAAATATCAATAATGTACATAATATTTCTGCAAAACAAATGACTAGTCTACAAAATCAAGTAATTTTTTTTTTTTAATGTTAACGTATTTTTCATGTAATAGGCCTAAATAGTGCAGAAATGTTGTTTTATGTACCGGAAAGTAAACACTACAATATATGAAATAATAGTTGCATTGACAATGTACATGATGTACATAGTACAGTGTACTTGTATACATGCGTTCAGGGTGGGAAAAATATGGTACATGTAGCACTCATCCACCTTGCAGTGTTTCTACGATATTCTATAATGGATACTTATCTTTTCAATGTTGCTCTATGGGTAATTCATTAGTAGCGTGCAGACAAACATTTGATGATTGATGCGACAATGGAATCATGTCTGGTTACCATGGTGCACAACAACATGAAGAGGACCACTTTAGTCTCATGGAAGCTTCAGGCTTGTGAGTGGCGTCAAAAGTATTCAGCCGCGTGCCTCGGTTGCGGATATTGCGATGAACTCTGTCAGACAACATGCATTACGCAGATGATTGTGCATCGTTGTTATAATTTAACCAAATTGAAATCAGTCTGTCAAATGTACATGCAGTGTGTTGTTCCAATCCTGCAGCTGTTAATTATTAACAGAATACATGTAAATATGTGTTTGGCTGGTTTTAAACAAGTGTACTGATACATGTAGGTATGTTTCAGACTGGCTAGGGGCCTGTCGCAGATACAATTTATCCACGACCAGGCCCCTAGGTGGTTTTAAACGTAGGCCTACTTGTTTAAAACTGGAAAAGCACATACATTTGTACTTTCCCCCATATTTATAAATACCTTTTTGGTCAAAAAGTCAAAATAAGTCAAAAACAATTTTGTTTTACTTCACGTTTTGTGAGACATCCCTCTGGCCATGTCTATGGTATTTGCCTCGTGGGCGTACTTCTACTTGCTATAAATCTCCCTATTAATGGAGATTGGCACAGAATTATGACTTCACCTATTTTTTTAATTGTTGGGTACATGTAGGTTGTTTGCTTCACATAATTCTTGGAGGAAGAATACATTAACGAGTGAATCCAGAATTGCAAACGCATAGACTCAACAGGGACATGACAAAATTGGACCCTTTTTGTTTTGCATTTAAGGCAAAACAAGTCTGTTCTAGTCTTACAAATACATTGATTGATTGACCTTTTTCTGTGGCCAAGCCTCTGAAACATATGTTTACACTGTGGTCAGACGTGCCTCTAGGGATGGCATGTTTGGGGAAGGAACATGAAAGTTGTGAAAATATTTGGTTTGAGGGCAGACACTGTTCAAGGTTGGGCGGGCAAAGTCAAGTGCGAAAGTAAATACTGGTACACATAACTGAATTAAAATCTTTCAAGTGGGTGGAGACTTGTTGGTGAAAGTGACATTGTACGTCTAGGGCTGCATTTTTCAACTCCCTCCATTACATGTGTTTGAGATTTCTCTGTAGTGAGTTGTGCCTTTAATGAAATTGGCAATGTACGGGTATCTATCAGTTTTCGTTTTGGAAAATTTCTACGTTTTTGATATTAAAACTCAGGTTTTATTGAAGAAGACAAAAATACATCAATGTTGCCTAAACCAATGTAAACAGAAGCTACTAGTAAGGCCATGCACTCTATACACTGTATTCATAAGAGGAAAACAAAACAAAACAAAAACTCAGTCCATCTTGTTCATTAAGATTCTGACAATTTGTTACATGCTCATGTAAAAAAAATAATAAATGAGGTGTTTGCAGCCAGAGACTGTCAGCCACCTCCTTTGTTTATTTTTTTTTATGTCTGCAACTTTCTGGAATAAAAGGGTTTAGATTTGGGCACAAACAGATCCACTTTGCAAGCAGACTGGCTCCCGGTCTGTCAATTACTGATTGTATACGCCAGTTGTCTGGCAGCCAATTATTTCAAATTGGGGCTTGTGCATTTTGTTTGTAATAATAAACACGGTCCGATTTTTATTTGTATGTGTCTGTTAGGCCAAAAAGAAAAAGTCTCCGGTTTCTGGTATGCGCGCTTGTCGCCGTAGCCATGCGCGTCGGCAAAATGAAACAGTTTTTTTTTCAGTGAAAGATGATGTCTCAAAACCACCAAACTCACTGGTTTGACTGGAATCCTGCTGCTGCACAATTTTAACGTGTTTTAGATTAGGTTATGGTAAAGAATAAGCTTTATGTGGCCTCTCTGGACTCCCATATATTTGCACTAAGTTTAGTCGGGCACCATTTGCAGTCATCAGCCGACATTTGAAGCAAAAAAATCAGGTAAAAAAAAAAAAAGCCGCGTCGCCGCACCACTTTTTGGGCAAGCTCCATACCAGAAACCGGAGACTTTTTTTTTTTTGGCCTTAGCAAAAGCCATACCAGTACATGTACCAGCACCTACGGTATGAACACGCACTACATGTATAGGATGTACATTAGAAAAATTAAACACATGCCATCAGATAAGAATGTTTGCATCTGTCAAACGACACATTGCATTGCTCCTCAAAATATTGAACCCTCTTCAGCCAACTCCCCCCACCTCTGTCTCGCCTCCTGACCCTCCCCCTCCCCCCTTGATCTTTCCCTTGTGGTGAGAGCTGATGACACTGGAGGATGAACGGGAGGCCATCAGATAAGGCTCCTTGTAGGTAGCTGACGAAGGACTGCAGCTGTGTGAAGAGGTTTGGCAGGAGATGGAGACGGTAGGAGTGGTTCTGGCTGATTGGAGCATGGATGCATTGTGGAGAGGCTGTGATTGCAGTGAGGGGCTTTTGAGGCTTCTTATAGTGACTGTTGTGTGAAGGGGGTGGGGGGAGGAGGAATTGAAGCAATATTCATTCTTATTGTATGGTACAGTACATGTGCACATGCAGCAGATTTATACTGTGTCACTTAGAAAAATGGCACACTACACGGTATGGGGAACTCGCACAAAACTAAGCTCAGGATCTTTGAAGAGAAAAGTCCCAAGGAACTGAAATAATAGAGACACTAGACACAAAATTCTAGTTTTCAAACCAAACACAAAACAAAAAGGAATGGCAAACAACTGAGCAAAATATATAAGCAAGGGCTGAAAATCAGGATGCAATAACTGAAGACAAAGACTAAAAATAAAGATTAAAACCAACAACCAAAGACCTACAAACAAAAACCAACCCTAAAAACAGAAATTTCAAACCAACACTTACATGTACAGTTACATTTTATTTTGTTTTAAACCAACATAAACTAAAACCTTGTATTAAGTTGACTTCAAGTGGGTGGGGGGGGGGGGGGGCGGAATCCGCCCCCCCCCCTCAACATTTTTCGTGATAGCCTCTAAAAAAATTTTTTCGCGACCCGAGCTGTTATGACTTTTTAGCCTCGAGCTTTGCGCATCTTTTGATACCAAAAACATAAAAATCGGACCACGGGTTGTCACAGAGCTTAAATTTTCAGGCGCTACGCGCCGTGAAAACTGAATTTTCGCATATACGTCGTGTACACAGAGCAGAATTGCCATTCGGACATATGAATAATTAATCAGCCATAATTCCAAAACCCTTTGACCTATAGTCATGAAATTTCTTGGGTATGTTTAGGAAGAGTTGCTCTATGCATGTGCCAAGTTTCAAAAATTTTCGTCACTCGATGGCCGAGATCTTAGGGCGGAATCTCCCTGGCTGAGAGATGGTCAAAATAACCCGGCCCCTTTAGGGTTAAAATCCGTGAGTTTAAAATAGTTTTTTGGCCGGTCTACTGCATACATTTACATGTACATGTATGCAGCTACTTTTTTTTTTAAACTTAAAGTCCTCACTGCACATTTTGCAGCACTTGGATGTTCCCAGCTTCTGATTACGGGTCAACGAGTTCCTAATGTCACTCTGTGTGGCATTTATCTATTTGCGCAGCTCCAATCCCGCCTATAATGCAATTGACGCATCAGCACGCAAACAAGCTTTTCACCGCTCTCCCAAGACGAAGGGACACAAAGTGCAAATTTGCACCACGGAGGCAGGCATCCGGTGAAAAAAAAATGAATTTAGGAGCTCTGACTGTTTGCAAATAAGCATAAGTGGCTGTTAAGGGATTGGAGTGGTTTAATGACTTACGGAGCTGCCATTAAATGTGGGATAATCTTGTTGAGACCCAAACCCCTATATGCACTTTTCTGCTTTTATGAGATTTAATTTGAAGTGGACGGGGATTCACACAAATCTGACCCGACAGTGCATTTACACATCGAAGCACTTGATTCATTTTTGTGACATTGTGTGTACATGTATCGATTTAAACCAGAGTGTCTCTGTTGTAGCCTATTCTGTGAATACATATTATTAGTAAATAGGCCTATTTCTCGTAATGAAACCAAGGATTCCTCAGAAGTGCCCTATAGGCACTGTAGCTCGCAAGCCTGAAGACAAATGTCGAGACAAGACAATGAGAAGAAATTACAGTTTTAGAGGTGGGAGGGAAACCCCAGAAGAATATTCTGGCGAAAACCCATGAATCAGGCAGGGACTGAAAACCAAAATTATCCATCAATCCATGTATGTAAAAGAGGTGTTCAAAAACGCAAGCCCCTTCCGTGCTTGCCAAATCAGGTTTGAAATGCCGCAAAGTGTCGAGTTTAGTGACAAATGAGAAGTAGCTATACTGTATACTTGACACTTTGGACTCTGAGGGAAGTGCTCGTCGAACCCTGAACAAGATTGCAGGCGTGCATGATTGGCGTTTTTGCTAAGCTCCAACGAATTTACAGAAGCGCTCTTATCCAAGGGGAAGCTCCGGATTTAACAAAGATAAGATTGCGCACACATTATTACACTCTCAAGCATAGGCCTACATGTAGTGACATTTTCCCTTCAATTGAAGGACATTTTTTTTCTTCAAATCCACAACTGAGGCATAGTTTCATGTACATATACCTTACACATGAATGTACACTGTGCAAGCTTAATATCCTGAGGTATTTTCCCCCCTTTTTTATAAATGAGAGTGGGTTTACATTAAAGAAAAACTGCTAGATTTCATAATTCAGATATTACAACATCATTTTGGTGTTGAATATGAGTAAATTACAAAGTAGTTGGTTTTATATTGAAAGATAATTTTAAAAGTCGCGAGTACCTACATTGTACTCGCGGAAGGATGAGCACTCGAGTACATGTAGATGAAAAACCACGAGTAGAACAATGAGTAACATTTACTCGCGAGTACTCGAGTAATCGAGTTACTCGCTCAGCGGTAGTAATGGATGATTAATTGCTTCGGCAGTAAAGTCATACAGATTTGCCTTTAAGTTTTTAACAAAATTTTCCCTGTTGTCTTCCTCTGTGGTGGTCCTGGTAAAGTCTGGCACTTGTCCATTATTCAAAAAAAAAATCATGCATTCAGAATAAATTGTTTTGCTAGAATGCGAGTGCCCCGCGGGGGCGACAGATGTATCGCCTGTGGTTCGCGGCAAGTTTAACAGCACTCCCACTCACACACTCTGCGCTCAAGTGTTGCGTTCACGCGACGTGCCGCTCGCAACAACACACGCCAGCCCGCCTTTCACTGTCTTCATTTGACAGTAACTGGAGAGCCCGTTCACGTATTGATCGGGTAATGATAGCCGCTGACACACAAAGAACGAAGGAGATGTTGAAAAGAAAAAGAAAAAGATACAGTACCAAAAAAAAAAAAAAGGGCGAAACAAACGTAAAAAAGCTTCAGGGGAAATGCTTGCAGATGTGTGTCTCAGCTTTCAGTGTGATTTTCCTCGGTTTATTAACTTAGACGGGTGGGTGTGCTGCGCCAGACAAGCGCTTTTAATTTTGTTGTGCTTTTGACAAACATAAGAGGATAATAGTATGACTGAATGGGCAATTGAATTAGGCAATTGAATTACATGGTGTACTTGAATTGCTAAATGCTGATGAGTAGCACTGAAGAACTGTAGACTGTTAGTATCTTGCATGTACAGATCAATACAAAAAATGCGAGTTGGAGAAGTCTGGTCTGCTGATAAAATAACGCTTAGAATAGAATTCACTCTCTCTCTTTCTCTCTTGAAAGGTAACATAATGGGAAAGAACCGATGGGTAAACATGCTGTATTTTGATATATCTTCCAAGTATACCTTACTCATGAATGTACATGTACAATGTGCAAGCTTAATATCCTGAGATTTTTTCCCCCCTTTTTTATTATGAGAGTGAGTTTACAGAAAAAAAAGCAAAAATGCATGTTACAGAAGTCTGGTCTGCTGATAAAATAACACTTAGAATAGAACTCTCTCTCTCTCTTACTCTCTTGAAAGGTAACATAATGGGAAAGAACGGATGGGTAAACATGCTGTATTTTGATATACATGTATCTTCCAGTTGAAGCATGCAGTGTTTACCTACAGTTTATATTCTGAATCATCTTCTGAATCACACAGAGAGATACGTTCTTGCAATCACACAAAGAGATGCGTACAATGTATACTTACCGCAAACCTTCCACAGGGGACATGCTTTATATTACCCTCCCACTATTTCACAGTCAAATCCCACAGAGAGTCAATTTCTTTTGCAGGATGTTAATAAAGTACAGTGTTACAATGTATACATTGTACACATAGTATCATACTTTAATGTCATGGTGAAATTTCACTGGCTGACTGTTTCGACAAATTTGCCGAAATTGGGGTACGGTAGGAGGGATCATCAAAGTTTGGTCATATGTATGACATTTTTATCAGTCGTGTGTAACGTTTTATAATTACGCTAGTTTATGCATGGTAAGACCAACTTACAGTATAAAACATTTTTAGAAAACGGCATCTTTTCTTACTAGCAACACTTTGCTGAACAATTATCATTTGTATCACATCACATAAAAAAATAAAAAAATTCTCCTCAAAATTAATTTAGTTTCCATTTCTGAAGAATCGCCCTATAACATGTATAATTAGTAGCAATTTTTCATAATAGTCTGGTACATGTTGTAACCAGAGCCTTGAAATTGGCACCAGATGTTTGTTGGATACCTTGACTTATTAAGCACGTAAACTTTGGTTGGTTCCAACTGAACACGAGTTGGCAAATATAATGTACAGTCGACTCTCGTTAGTACAAACTCTGCTGATACAAAATTCTGGTTATAACAAACATAAGGCTATGGTCCCAACTGTGCATTTATGTGCACAATGAATAGGACTGATGTTCCTCTTAATACAAAATTCTGATATAAAAACAATTTGGCTAGGTCCGAACAAGTTTGTATTAACGAGACTCGACTGTATGTCCAACTTGTCATGCTTGTGACTGAAATTTCAGACTCTGCCATGGAACATGTAGCAGACAGACTTGATGCAAGGTTCATCTTTATACACAGTGTCTGCATGCGTGCACGGTACGTGTATTGGCCAAGCAACTGATGATAGTGTGGAATGGTTGCTATAGGGTATTTTTTCCCACATCCCGAGGGCCCGGAGACAGTCTGAGCGATGTTGGGATCGTGCCCAAGCCACCTGTGGACCTATCAATTGATGCTCCTTAATAATAATGTTTTGACTGCACCTTTTTTTTCTTCTCTGAAAAATTCAGAGGAATGTTTTTTTAATGGTATCCTGTGTGCATCCTAATCAGAGAATGGGTTTCCAATTTCCGTAGTCATTGGGATACATGCACGTACCGGTACCGTACTATTGAAGAAGATGGTTTGTGCGTGTTCTTAAGTCTTTGAGGGAAAAAAAATATATATTTCTTTCAAGTTGGACATAAAGAAAACTTGCAACTTTTCAATCACAATCTTTTCAAACACTAAAGGGCATCATGTACCTACATCTGGGGCTCACTCCAAAAGTTTCAAGTCTGAGTCGCCTTGATTTGTCTTTTTGTTGTTTATTCATCCTATATATCACATCAAGCTATAGTTTGTAAAAATCCATCCATGTTAAGGTACCTTTAGACCGCGACACATGAGAGCCATGTCGGCTGGCGCTGACGGAATCATAGAAAAAAATTGGGTTGAAAGTGTTTTCACAGTGAGAGTAAAATAATATTTTCAGAACCTTTTCTTACCTACACGAAAGCAAGGAAATGCCCACACTAGGTATGTAACGTAAACATGTGTGTACTGGTACACATATCATGTATAATATGTGAGATTTTGTTCAAGACGACAAAATCGGCAGTGTACATTGCTACATGTATGTACATTTGGACTGTAAAGAAATGCATATTTGATCATGATGGTGAAGTTTGCATCATGCGTCGGAGCAGGTGCGTTTCATGCAAGCATCAGTGCATCCCTGTCAACGCCGTCTGTAAGCATTGTCAGCATTTTGATTAAACCGTGTCTCCCTCTTTTTCTTTTCCCTTCCTCTTTTTTTTTTTTTTTTGACCTGCAGGAAAAATGTAGTCTGCCCAATCATTGACGTCATCAGCGACGAAAACTTTGCCTTTCATACCGGTTCCGACCTGACTTATGGAGGCTTTAACTGGAAACTGAACTTCCGCTGGTACCCTGTCCCACAGAGGGAGACAGATAGGCGACATGGCGACAGGACAGAGCCCCTCAGGTTGGTAACTTTTAATGAAAATTTGGCGACAATCAAACTTCTGTTATGATGTACATGTGTCTGTTCGTCTACCAATAGGTTGTTCTATAAAAAAACAACTAGTGTCCGAAGTGTGACATTTTTCCTGTCACTGACAAGCTTGGTGCCTTGTAATTTGCCATTCAAGTACATGTACCAGTACAACCCTAACTCCCTAGAGTCTTTTACTAAGTACTGGACTAATTCCACCGAAATCCATCACTGACCCTGCTTCACAGAATGCATTGGGACCAAATCCGCTGAATAAAGTCCACCACAAGACCACCACTACTGCAGGTGGATTTTGATGGACTTGGTACAGATCGCTTGCCTACCAAAATCCCCAAAATGGGGAAATGCATTTTGATGGATTTGGGTGGTAATTAGGGTTAAGAATGGCTTCAAACTGGAACAGGTGAAAGCCAGCTAGTCTGGCTCCCTGGCCTGACAATTCCCTGACACTCAGTGCTCTGTTTTGCCTGAGGTAGGGTCAGGGAAGCAGACTACAAGAACAGCATTTTTTTCCGTGTTTTTTTTTTCCAGCATTCATATTCACACAAACTTTATGCTATAAAATTCTAAGCCCAAAATCCATCCATTTCTGAAAATTGCAGCAAAAGCAAATGTTGTGAATATTACCTTTAGTTAACCAAGTTTCAATTTTGAACCAAAAAATTAAGAAGAAATCACATTTATAAAGGGTTAACTGGTTAGATAGCATTGTACGTAATTTGCATACATGTGTCTCTTTCTTGTATTTTATGACGTGTATCAATGGTACATGTATGGGGTACACGTGTACCAGTGCATGTACAAGTACAAGCAATTGAAGTACATGTAGAACACAGGTGCTATTGACACAGATTTTTAAGCATGACCGAGTTGAGATGGCCTGAAGAAGTTCCTTCGCTGTCTGCATTTTACACAAATCTGAACCCTGAGGGACAAGCCAACTGTCCCAGCCACGCTGGCCAAGTTAACCGGAAAACAGCGAGGGATTAGGCTATTCTCGTTCGCGAAGGAGTTCACTTCTTTTATCAGCTGTGCCAAACAAGCTTTGGTATTCTCGCAGTGTTTTTTTTCGTCGATTCAAATCTGATAACGTCAGTCCGTGTCTGTTTTAACACGCCTTTAAAACTGGACCAAAGAAACAAAAAAAAAAACACTCTCTGCAGGGCGCAGGTGGAAAAAAACCGCATTATCTGACAACTCAATCTACTCGAGGATTTCCCTTGGCAGGTTTCCCTGCGAAAGATCTGAAGAACTGAATTTGTTTGCCAACTGCAAGTCTGAAAATGAAAATGGTATTCAAGAAATAAATCCTTAGAAACTGAAAATTTGTCCCATTGCTCTGCTGGACAGATTGTCATCAACCATGAAATCTGTAACAAGGAATTAGGCCCTAAATTTGCCCCTTTTTATAGCTACAGTGAAAGAGCTACAAATAGGACAGTTATTGGAGAGGACCAGAAAATGTGGGAGTATGTGTACATTTGCCCGAGTGAATAATTCAAACGTAAACACGTCGGTTTGGTATTCTTCAGTAAACATCCGCAATATTTATTGTCAACACTTTTTTTGGGGGGGGGAGAATTTTTCTGATGGTTTCTTGGAAGTTTTGATTGCTTTACAAAAATCACATCTTTTCCAAAGAGAATAAACTAGCAAAAATACGCAGTAGCAAAAATCTGGCTATACATAAAAACTTACGTGTATCTAGCGCCATTTTAACTGGTTGGAAAAAATGTATTCGATGCATCGTACCGGTACAACTGTACATTGTTCATGCTCAGTACATTGATTTGATATTTCTTTTGAAGTAATCAAGAAAATTTGTTCCTGTGGCCTTGTTTTCCTCCAGTTTTTATTATTGATTTGTGTGTAGTATTGCGGACATTCATACATTACGGGTATTTGTAAACTACCGGTACATGTACACGTAGCTTAATTTGTTTTGCAGGTTGCAGAGTATGGATTTACATCTTTTAACAAGTTTAATGTTTTAAGTGGCCAGCGTGCCCTAAGTTGGGCCCAGATAACTTCTCATTTCAATTTCAAATGTAATTTTCTAGAGTGGCCGGGCTTGCGGTATATAGATTGATGTATTGATCTGCTGGCTGGGACTGCGATCACTGAGGGCCGCAATGGAGGCCTAATTTACAATGCTGTTCCCTTTATTCATGTTATTAAAAACCTAGTTGCTGCATCTTAACCTCTTCACCCACCGTTGGGGAATATTACACAAACAGGGACAAGACCTCTGCAAAGGGTAGTTTGAGGAGCTTGGAAAAATACATTGCAAAAATGCCTGCATTTGTACATGTAGGTCATGCACATTTTCATTTTGTCTTATGAATCTATTTCTTGAATATGACATTTATTTAACCTAAAAACGTCAAGCATCCTGCATTTACATGTAAATACATATGTACGTACATGTACAGCCAAATACCACGTTTTGATTGGTTATTGCTTCTAAAAACAACAGTACGGTATTGACACAGTTAAAACAAAAACAATACAAAAACAAACCGCAAGTAGGAGGCGTTCGGAGCTTTCCCTAAGAAAACTGGGCTATCACAGCCTCTCCAAAATGCCCTTGAGCTTTCCAGTCCTTCTTCCTTGTACATACATGTACATGTAAGCCGAGCTTCTGCAAATACGCGTAGACTGTACTAGTACCGGTACGGTACTTGGCTGGCTCACCGTACAAATAATGTCACCATTAGTCTGTTGCTGTGCCTTTGCTTGCACTAGCTTGTGTTTTTCATTGACCAGTTTCACCATAGGCATTTAAAAAAAAAAATGTAAAGTAAAAAAAAAATCAGATTTTCAGGTGCAGTACAAAAAATAATACAAACATTTCTTCATTGTGAATGTCTTTATCAGATTACTTTTGCTCTTTTCCGGCAAACGGTCTTTTGACAATAAGGAGTAAAGACAATAAAGGGGGAAAACAGCTGCAAGACCAACGGAAAACACACACACAAATAAAGTCTTCATTCATCTTCTTCATAACCATCTCTTACAAATCTTCTTCGTAAACATCTTTAATACATCTTTTGTTGCTTGTTTTCGCCAAAACTATTCACTTGAATAGAGTAGATCTGATCAGCTACGGAAATCACTTCCTTCATTTCAAAAGCACGTTTTGATCATCTTCATACTGCAATTGATAACCTTCCTTAAGTAATAAGGGGAAAACATTTTCTACAACTGGACGGAAGGAGGGAGTGAATTAACCTCCCAGCCAAAAGAACCTTCCTCTGAAGGCCAGGAAGCGGGAAAGAATAGTCAATATCATTATCCAACCAAGCCTGAAGGGAGAACCTCTGGGAAGGTTTCTTAGGCTGGATACCGTACATTGTGTAGATCTCTCAAAACATGTCCAGGACCTGCACATATCTCCGCAACCTTACAACGAATGAATTTCTGCTTGGCTAGCAAGACAGTAATTGTACATTGTACGTAATGAAAGACCTTGTAGATTTGCTCTTTTTCCCAACAGTGCTCATTTTCTTGTAAGGAAATTGTCTCCTGGCGATGGGCAGAGCAGAAGTGTCCAAAACGTTGAGTTTCCGCGGTTCTTTTCAAAACCTTACAAACTCACCAAAGAGTTGTTACCTGTGCAAGCGTTAACTCAATCTTATTGCTACTTTACCCATGCAAACCTTCAAATTTTTATTGGAAATCGTTTAGCATTTCCCTGAGACGTGCCACATGCAGCATGTTTTTTCTTCTTCATGTGCACTTCATGTACAGGTATTGTATGAGTTTTATTTTTACAAAGTCAGATACATTGTATACCTGTACCAACATACATGTACATGTATGATAACAAATTTGCCTTGCTGCTCAGTCACATTGAACTAGTATGTAAAACTGTTACACTGTACATGTACAATGTGCATGTTCTGTATTGTTCCCGTTTTTGCGACAGACAGGAATGTATACAAAGGGACTTTTTTTACTCGCCCTGTAGAACGTTCAGGTGTACATTTGTACTCAGACTAAAAGGAAACCAAAATCCTGTCATCTTTTGTCCCTAGACATGCTACAGCGCTAGAAACTCTATAAAACTGACCCCTTCCATCCAAGATCCTGCCTCCCATCTCCCTGTCTTTAGTTTTCAGGTTTTTCGGATCATGGATCAGCGAATTCTAGATTGAACAATTTGCGGCTCTAGACCTTCGTTGACTTCACCCATACAGATTGAGGCCAAGGTGTTCTGAGCGCCAAAGGCTTTTCCACCTGAGTGCAGCCGTTGACAAGAAGACGACATCGACATCATTAATTGCACCTTGCAAGAAATTGCTCATTTCTGTTGATTCGGTTGGACCTATTTGCATACGGTACATGTACCGTATGTTAGTTTACAACCCAAATTGACATTCAAGTTCTGACCATGACTTTTAAAACTACATTGTAATAAGCCTCCTTGAAAAGCCTGTCCTTCGGAAGTGATGGGATGATTAGGCATGCATCTTTTTTCGGATCAGGTGATTTTTTTCCTGGATTGTCACTTCACACGTCACATCACACGTACGCCATTAAAAATAAAAAAACACTGTATAAAGTCTGGTAAAGCTTGGAAGCTTCTTTTTCTTACTGTACCCAGACAAGATAAGTTTGCGGTAGCACCGTGTGAATAAATCTCTTTTGTGAGAGATATAACATCGCATCATCGTTGGAATCCCTCATTCTCCTGACGACGGGCAGAGCATACTGTTCGAAACGTTGAGTCCCTCCAGTTCTTTGCCCCCCCAGCAGGAACAGTTCATAACTGTTTTGATTTTTCTTTCAGTCCGAAAAATAATTGTTTTGATCCTGACCTTTTAGTTGCGCGCAGCCATTCCGGAATGCCGGAATGATTGGTCAGGGGGCAGATGAGGCGAAGCCATTTCCTCTGTCAGTCTGATCCAAGGCCCCTCTCCCCCTACCTTGCCCCAAGACGTCGAACGGTGTTATTTCAGCCTGACGGCTCCCTTGCATCCCAGGACATGCAGGATGCGTCACCACGGTAACAGTGACCTTCCATTCGTCAGCTGATCGATGTCCGCATCCAGTTTTTTTATTTAATATTTAATATTGACGGCAGCGCTGCTTTCTCTTTCCTGTTTTTCTTCTTTTATTTTTTTTGGTTGACTTCTTTTTTCTTTCTTTCTGTGACGGCTTGCATAATTTAATCGCTGGGCGGAGGGGACTATTCTCGACTTCATCCGTCATTCAGTGTCATGCCTGGAGGCACGTCTGTATGCAGAGAGGCCGTGGCAGGACTTTTGTAGGAATTCTGGGGATGAGCTGTCGGGCAGCAATCATGGAAGCGATTCCCTTTTTTTTTTCCCTTCAAGTCCACTCATGCAGGGCCGAGATCAGCCAATCTAGTAGTCCCCAATAATGTGCGCAATCAAGCAGGACTGTGCTTCAAGTTGAGCAGTTCTTGTAATCAAGGGTTAAAGAGGCCCATGGGATTTTTTGTGAAGCAAGAACAAAAAAAGGATCCTCTGATCAGCAAGGAGAATTTTGTTCACAAGTTTTCATTGAGCTTCATGGATAAATGCATTAATGCATGCAGTATGAATTTCTGTAGACCGTGCTCTAGCATGTCTAGCCTCTAGTTAAATTTAGTTAGAATTTAGTGGTATTTTTGTTTTGGGTTTGTTTTTTTGTTGTTTTCTGATAGAACACTGTATCATTTTCTATTGACACACAACCTAAAAAACTAGCGCCATGGCAAACTATCTGTTTTACAAAAACAGTGCTCTACGTACAATGTAAGTGTGATCGGTGTGCCACTGTGTTCGATCTGACCCAGGTGCACTGAAAGTAGACACGTGTTGGTTTCAACACGATTAAGCAAGACGATCTTCTCGTCTTCAGTGGAAGTACTAGGATTTTTCAAGGGGATTAGCTTGGGTTTTGAAGTCATTTTCTCTGGGAGGTTGGGGGGGGGGGGTGGTTGTCAAAGTGTGAGAAGTCAACATGTTGTCTGCTATCATCCAATCAGATCATGCTTTTAAAAATGCGATTGCATGATTGTTTGATCCTAGCTGTATGAAGTCTCAGAGTTTACTTCTTCTTTTTAAAACAAATCCTCCAGAGCCACAAACAGGTGATTTGATATGGCACAGAGTGATCGACCGATAGCATAATGCATTTGGGCAATATTGCAGATCGAGGGTTCTAATTAGCTAATCACGCGCCCTGCATTTACATGTACATGTTCATACAGAAATTTGCAGTACGTTACTTGACTTTCTTTAGAAAGAAGTGGGGGAGGGGGGTCTAATGGCCTTGTCCCCACCCCCCACTCCCTTTGCCATCGGAATCCTTCTTGGAAACCCAGATGTTCAACACAGTCACTTTACAGTTTTAATACACGCACCATGTGAAATAGAATAAATGGTTCGTTCCACACATACATGTACATGGTCATTTTCATTTCATTGGGGTGTATTTTTTGTTCAGCTCGAATCCATCAAAGCAGAGGCTGCTTGGTGTGAATCAAGGGTCGTGTTGCAAAACTGGGTCAGTGTACATCAACTATTCAGTGTTACATTGTCAGATAATCTCTGGTGCGTACATCGTAAGGGGATTGAGAGTGTTACGCTGTAGGGATCAGTAATACAGACATCCAATAGGCTTTCATTCTGCCCCTTGTAGGATGAATCATTAATGTGACAGCGTTACGTGTGAGTCTCCCAAGGGCCTCGGAAGCTGTCACATTGAATGTACTATTTATGTACCGGTAGATCCCGCTTTAAATGCTGCACATCTTTTTTGGTGATCAAGTACATACATAAGCGCGTATGTTGTTTTAATGTACATGTTGTATACATTTCTGGCTACTGTTTTGTGCTACATGTATGTTGCACCTGTCATGCATAATTTTTGTAAATTCACAATGCACACTTTATAATGTGTCTCTCTCCCCCCCCCCCCTTCTCTAAGAGTGATTGTGTTTTGCAAACTGCCTACCCAACAAATACATGTAGTTGGAACTCATTAATAATGAAATTCGGGCGGCAAGTTAAAAACGTTTAGAGGCACATGTAACAGGGACAGGAAAAATGTCCCACTTTGGACCGTATATGTCACCTGTGAGTTGATTGCTAAGTTAGGAGTAAGCTCTTTGAAAGTTAGGAATTCGTTCGAGAATTTTTGCCATTTTTTTCTTTTTGAAAAGATCAGAAGTTTTAAAAAGACAAAAGAATCTACAAATTTATATTTATTTTAAGGACTTAAGGTGATGGCTACACAAAAGGTAGGAAAAGTAGAGCTGAGAGAAAATAAAACGAAATGTTACGAGTAGAAAGATGCAGACGTTACGAAAATGTAACGTGAGTAACCGATTTTGTGCATCTTGTTTATCATACATAACACATTTCTCTGGATGTCATCTTTGGTGCTTAGGTAGGTCTAGGTCTGCTCTATCTACCACGGGGATAACAGTTATTAAACCTTTTCAGTAAGGTAATTACAGCCCAAGGAAACTCAAAAGTACATCAAAAATGTAACGTGAGTAACCGTGGAGTTGCCCATATGCATACGTACGTGTGCATGTTCATGTACCTACGTGTATAATCCAGGGGCAGACAGATTTTCAAGATAATTATCTTCACCGGGTACAAAAACGCATCCACATCACTGAATATGCTAGCGGCAAGAGCAGATCTCTCTAGAACTGTCTCTGACAGAATTGTGCCATCGATGCTCAACACATCTCGCTCTTGCTGCAGGTGCTGCAGTTGTCCCACACCATCTTGCATAGCGGCACTTGCACATTTTGTATGCATGCACAGCACTGGGGGACACGACAAGCACGACAAGCATGACAAGTGCAGATTGAATTCATAACCGGGAATTCTTCTTTGCATTAATGATGGAGCGCACAATTCAACCTGCATGATTTTCCGGCCTGATAACGAAGGAGGTGATTGATTTTGTAGGCACGTGTTGGCTTCTTGCATTAGCAATGAAGTTAGCATCAGATTCGGCTCTATCGACCCTGATCTTCTGTGCATGTATGTAGATGGAAACCTGTCTTCATGCGGCCAGCCTTGTAGGTTAAAAATTCAACTGAAAATTCCCAAATAAGCTTTGAACCCCGAATAATGCACCACACAATTTTCTTTCCTATTTTTTTTTGGGGGGGAGGGGCTTAGTGAACCCGTGACCTCCTGCTTACTAATGCATCATGGATTCATGGGTTCGAGTAGCACACGAGCGAGCTTGTGTAATATTTTTCTTGGACAGGCTGAGTACGAAATAGAAGTCAGGGGAGTGCCTAAAGCCCAGTAATGAATTTATCTCCCTGACATGCCTGACGCCATCATGCAAAATAACAGATTTGAACCAGCCAGCCAACCATGGCATTCTCAGGGGTTGAGACTTTAACAGCCGAGCCCGAAGCATTAGTACCACCGTTAACCTTGATGAAGGTTTTTTCTCTCTCCATTGAAAGCACGGCTTTTAAATTTACCATTAAGATGACTTGCCTTGGAAAATGATTAGAAATAATAATCAGATTATTTCCTTCCTTCCGTTTTTGTATTATACAGGTCGCCCACCATGGCAGGCGGTCTGTTTGCCATCAGTAAGGCATACTTTGAGGAGATTGGGACTTATGATGCTGGAATGGATGTCTGGGGCGGGGAAAACCTTGAGATTTCATTCAGAGTGAGTAGCTCAGACCTGTCATGCCTGTTCTTAAGGACAACCTGAAGACAGAGTACGAAGTAGATCTTGTCTTCTTATCACAAAAGCTTTCCCTGTTCATCATTTGTCTCTCTACAAAATTTGTCGTGTTACTTACATCAGGCATTGTCTGAAAAGGTGTGTAGAGCACAGCTACGGGTATATTGTCCAACAAGATTTCACTTATTCACTACCATTTTCATCAAATTCTGATTTGTCTTGACTTTTTGGGTTGTTAAACTTGACAATGACAACAAAATGTTCTATCAACAGATATGGATGTGCGGAGGGACGCTAGAGATAGTCACATGTTCTCACGTGGGCCACGTCTTCCGCAAATCCACGCCTTACACCTTCCCCGGAGGAACGGGTAAAATCATCAATCGCAACAACCAGCGGTTAGCCGAGGTCTGGATGGACGATTACAAAAACTTTTACTACAAAATATCACCAGGTAAAAACGTACATGTACACTATTCAGACAACCATAATGTGAAGGCAATAAGATTTGTGCATGTCACTTACATACATGTACATGTACATGTACATTCAGGTACATGTACATGTACGGGTACACGAAACTGTAGCAACAGGTTCTGAATTTCAGTGCCTGAAATTAATCAGTATTAACATTTTTCATATGTGGTCCTACATGTATTTCATACATGTACATGTATACAATTTTGTTTTTTAATTTCCTGGGTAGGCTTTTCCTCACAGCATGGTTCAAACAGTCACGTGGTTCAAACAGTCAGATGTACAGGGGCTGTTCAATGCAATATAATTTTGTTTGTCTCTTCTCAACCACCGTACTGCTGTCTGCCACTGGGAAATGTTTCCATAACAGCAGTTAAAAAAAAAATAAACATGTACATGTATCCAATTATTGGGTTATTATATTTTTGTAAATGGCACGGCCCCACAGACGAACCAATGCAAACAAAGCATAACGTATGAAAGCGAGAGTGGGAGGGTATTTCTTTACTCTGGCTGTCCCTTGTGAACTGAAGCAATCGAACTGTCCACCGCATCATGTACGCAGCTGGAGAGATCGTTGACCTAACCCCATCTTGAGATGAGCGTTCCGAGGCGTGCACGATCTCTGAGGTGTCACTCATCCGGGTGGAGAGGCCTTTCACAAAAAAATTCAAAGATTTATCTTTGATTTCGTACTCTGGTCAAGTGGGAGTTAAGCGTGATTTATAGGAATTGGTACCGTGCGTGTGTCTGCCTACTGATGAGGACTGGAGTGAGAGATCGTTTTCCAATATGCGAGACAAACTTGACAAATCTGCAGCGGATATTTTTTCTGGCTGTTTCATATGACAGGGGATACATGCAGATGTACCGTATATGTAACTGTGGAAGGATGTATGAAAAGCCAAGGGCTTTACCTGTGCAATGTACAGTGCACGTGGATGTGTTTGAAATCGAGAAATGCATTTCATACATTGTAACAACGTTGAGTCCCTCCGGTTCTTTTTCAGAACCACACATACCCACAAAAGAGATTTATTCACATGGTGCTACCGCAAACTTATCTTGTCTTAGTATCTTTCCACCATGCAAACTTTCAAATCTCATACATTTAGATGATGCATTTGGAGTGAACGATTACGTGTAGTGCAGGATTATTATTTCTCGGAACTCATGACTGCTGACTGCCCCCAGTGAAAAAAAAACAGAGCAGTTTAGAAATAAAGTTTTGAATCCTAGTCTGAAATGCATGGGCCGAGATACAATACATCGTACATTACAAACATTGTATACGTTGAAACTTGGAAAGAATTGAGTATGCATGGAGAAACTAAGAACTATTATACAAACATTGAGTGGCTCAGAGTAGAGTGGGAGGAATATTATCGCAAGGTAAAATCTGGACTTTTCCATTTCACGAGGCGAAGCCGAGTGAACTGGAAACCGAAAAAATGTGATATTTACTGAATAAATGTAATAATTGTTGTCAGGTGTCAAGAAAACAGAATTTGGTGATGTCTCGTTGCGGAAAGATCTGCGGAACAAATTGGAGTGTAAAAGTTTTGCGTGGTACCTGGATAACATCTACCCAGAGTCGCAATTCAGGCTGGACTACCAAGTCATTGGGGAGGTAAGACCAGAAAATGAGTGTTGTACAGTCAAGACCAGATATTCCGAGACCGAGACCTGGAGCTCTGAGACCAAGACCAAGGCCTTCAAGAGAGACCGAGATGGTCCATGACCGAGACCGCAAATAGTACAGAGAATAAATGTAAAAAATAATAATAAACATGTATTAATAAATAAAAAGTTCATTGCATGTAGACATTTAATTGAAACCTTTTTTATTGACGTCAGAATATAGAAAGGAGCAAATACAGTAAAAGAACAAATACGGGCCTGTCGCACTGCAGTGATAACTATCGAAAACGAGACAAAACATCAAAATAATGTTGAATCAACCAACGATATCGAACAAAAACAACGAACGCAATGTAATCAATAATATGAGCGATAAATGCTGCATACTGCTGGTCTCGACTCCAGACCAGCAAAAATATCGAGACCACAGGGGACCAAGACCGAGACCACAGGGTATAGGGAGACCGAAACTGAGGACGAGACCAGCAAAAAGTGGTCTCGAGACCAGTCTCGAGACCGGGACCGGTTTTGAGACCTACATCACTGTGAAGCTCTTACATGTAAGTATTACTGTAATTTGTTGACCTTTGAATTTGTTGTTTTTCAGATCAAGCATGTAGAAACCAAGAAGTGTCTTGACAACATGGGTCGGAAGGAGAACGAAAAAGTGGGCTTTTTCTCATGTCATGGACAGGGTGGCAATCAGGTGAGACGAATGCTTGATAAAAGTTCTTCAAATTGGGTTTGTTGTACACACCTCATGTACTACTGTAGTACAAGCATGACAGACATCTATATGCAGTCATTCCTACCCAGAACTATCCGGAAATGGTACAAGCTCCCTCAAGACACCATAGACGCCCCAAACCACAACACCTTTACTTCCCCAAGGCCTCCTTGTTAGACTTCCGCGTGGAGTATTCAGGAAGATAAGTACCAAGTACAAGTCTGAGAGTCCTCTGAGTCCAACCCACATATTTTTTTCAATATTGGGTTTTGCCCTTCAACGACGTTACATTTGTAAACGCTGTATACTTGGTGTTGTCCCCAGTGATTGTGAGAAAAAACAACAACAATTTTTTCTTGTTTACTGTGATGGGACCTGCAGCAGTGTTGTCAGTGCTTTAATCGTTGATATTCCGTCACTCCTTCAGATTTTTGCAATGACAAAACAAGACGAGTTGAAACACGACGATCTTTGTCTGGACGCGTCGGGCAACACCAAATTCCAGGACGTTGTCATGCTGAAATGCCACGGGAAACGTGGAAACCAGGAGTGGAGATATGATGCAAAGGTAAGGATGAACAGGGGCCTTCTGGACTGGCTGACAGCAGGTGTCTAGTGAAGCAACCTTCAGCCATCTTTGTTCCCCCATTTTTATATCTGAAGTTTATAATATGCCATGGTTTACATTTGAGATCCGAATGAAGTCAATCTGATTTCTAGGGGATACATGTAGATGCGTCCTGCTTTAAAAACCCAAAGTGAGCAGTGTGAATTTGTCATCCACAAGCTTGATGAAAACATAGAAATACTTTCGATGTTACATTCGGAACACTGGCAAGATCCAGGTGTTCTGTTCGTGTGCATCTGCGGGACACTTCAGTTTTGCTGTAACGGGTAACATGGGGTGACCATGGTTAATTTGTAAAGTTGCGGCCACGATGGTGTGGCAGCAATGTCCCCATGAGTTGACATTGATCACGAGCCTGTTAGAATCATGAATGGCTTACTAGTATTCTCAATGAGCATGTATGGGTGGCATGGGTGGCTTGTGCGTCGCCTCGCGCCTCAGGTTCAATCCATCCACGGATCGGACATGTGAGTAGAGTTGTTGTGTGGTGGTTCCTGTGCCACTGAGTTTTTCTCCGGGCCCGGCGGTTTCCTCCTCCGGAAAAATCAAACACTTTCGATCTCAGGCTGTGCTCCGTATGATTATTGGGAAACCGCCTGCTCACACATTGGAAACACAAGAGTCAAAGAAAAATGGAGCATTTGTTTTTGGTGCGTTCAGTTTTGAGATCCCGTACAGCTGACATTTTCAATGACTGTTTCATGTTTCAATTTTTCTGACTCATGTGGCAGTTGACTGCAAACATTGGTTCAAGTCACATTTTAGCAATTTTCCTCTCTTGTTTGGTTTGCAGTTAAAAACTATCACTCACGTTCCAAGTGGCCTTTGTCTCGACAAGTCCAGCAAAGCGAAGGACACCCCTACACTTGTAAAATGCAACAGCTCATCATCACAGCAATGGCAACTGGTGGAAATTCCCATGACATCATAGTGGTAGCTTTATAGGGTTTTTTTTTTTGGTTTTTATAGTTAGGTTATTAAACTGAAAGGATTTTTTTTTGTTTTTTTTTGTAATTATTAACGGGTATCTATCTTTTATGCAGCTTGATGATCTGGGGGGAAAAAATTGTCTTTCTGGCTCATTTGTCAGCTTCTTCCTGTGAATCTAATAGGCGCATATAGACTCTGTGCGTGAACAGAAGTGGGTGGTTTGTGAGCCCCATATAGAGTACCGAAGTGTCACATCATATTGAACCAGGAAGTGAAGTGCAAACGAATGGAGTACGCGCGCGTGTTGGTTCACGGGCCGAAAATCACGTGCCCTTTTACGCACATAATTATGCGTGTCATGTATTCACTTTGGTACTCTAAAGAAGGACACACAACGTGCGCGTACTGATTCGTGGGCGTGTGGCACGGAGTACTTAAAACTGTGTACTTACAAGTTTTGTTCTGAATCTGCATAATCTCTTGGGAGTCTTCACGTCAGTGTCAGGCTCTGGCAGCAATGCATTTGAAAGTCCTATCAGAACTGAGCACCTGAGAACCCGACCTCTGATGTCAGGAACCGGTTCCAGATTATGGAATTGAGTACCCGTAACCAACTTTATTAATTACTCAGTAGCTTCTCAGACAATCAAAAAAAGTTTTGAATGCTATTTATGGGGATTTTTTTTCAAAATGAAAACCAGGCTACATGCAAAACCAAAACAGATTTCGCATTTATGTGCATTTTAACGCATGACAGATGACCCTCGCGAAAGTTGCAGTTTACACTGTAAAGCTAGGCCGTTCTGACAAATTCTGGAATTTGAATTTTCGAGTTGGTAACCTTCATGGGTATCTGAGTACCCGTGTTTTACTTCAATAGGGTACCTGGTTCCCGTACTATCCGTAAATGCACACCACTTGTCTCCCCTGACTTTCCCTTTGTAACCGTTGAGGGGGTACTTCTGCACAGAGCCCATAAAAGTACTCAGTTGAAACCCTTAGCTTTCTACTGCAATTCTTTCAGAACTTGTACTTCACATAACCATTTCTCTGACAATAATGTCACTTTTGTCTCATACAAAAATGCAAAGTCTTGTTCCTGCCAGTCATATAATCACTAGCAGTGTAAAGTTTAGCTCAGTTTACTTTACCACTTTTTGTTTTATCATCATCAATACCAGGGCATATTGTTTCAATACTTCAGCCACTAGGTTCAAAAATGGATCTGTTACCAACAAATGCAACTGATTCCAAAATCAAATCAAAGAGATGGAAACTCGCCAGAATTAATGCAGTGTTTCTCTGATGTTTGCACTTTTTGGCTGAAAACAAACTAAGGATAATCTTAAGTGTTTGGTTCTTGGGAAAAAGTACATTTGTAATGAAAAATACTTAAACCTTGATGCGAAGTAAAAGCCATTGAAATTAAAAGTTTGTAATTTTTTGCCAACAAAAATCACGCAACAAAATGTAGAAATAATCACAAGGAACTAAAATGCAAACGAAGATTCTCATCTGCCGGAATTTAAGAAATTGTGATAAATATCAATATGAAAAGTTGACGCGTTTGCAAAATCTTTGTTCAATGTGAAAACAAGTTCTTGGTAATTTTCAACTTATTTCTTCCTTCACTCCCATTGACCGAAAGTGCAATGCAAAAAAACAAATGTAATAACTGTGAAACAAAAATGGTCACCTATTTGTTTTAAAAAAAATACTAGGTGACGATTTGTATCAAAATGTCTATATTTGCATGACTCTTCAACTCTTTCGCAACAGATTTTTAAGAGTAACTTGAAAACCATTCACCACAGTTCTTTGTACATAGCTTTCAGTAATTTACATGTCTTTCAAGTGTAAATAATATACAGTGAGCAGTTTGGATCATTTCTATTCTGGTTTTGTGGATTTTCAAATTTTGATTTTTTTTTCGGTGTTTTTCGTTCAGTTCAGTTCAAAATTGTCATTTGTGCCTTTAAGTGTTGAGATACTAGAAAAAGAAGAAAAAATGAGGGAGAGACGTAAAGTTGTGAGGTTATTCACATGAATGTTTGTCAACTCTCATTTGGTTGTTTTTATTCACCTTTATATTGGGCACCTGATGGTGCTGAACACACAACCATTGGCCTTTGATGTGGTTGTAAAAGTAAAAATTTGTCAAAAACAAAACAAAAACAAAATCCACCAAATGTTTATTCAGCAAAAACCCAACGTCAGCAAAAAGATTTATGATTTTTGTTTTTTGTGTTCTATCTATAGCAACTGAGGTGCTTTCAGATGTTGATCAGATTTATATTGTGTTTTGCTTTTGATTCAACTCAGTTTAGTTAGTCTGTTTTAATTTCAAACTTCAGTTTATACACTCATTTTTAAGTTTAAAAGTCCAAACACGGTTGTGCAAAGTATAGGTACGGACGATACTTCGTCTACAAACATGCGCCATTTTGTATGGGTGTCTATCAGGTTGCATAAACTCTGCATTTGAAAACTAATTTTGGCTCAAAGTAGCACATTCGATATCACTATTTTGCCATTTGTGGTGACTATTGATTATTCAATTAAAGGTAGTTTTAATACTAGTACATGTACTATTGTTTTGCTTTGCACTGACTGCCAGCCACCGTTTTGCCGATGGTTGGCTAAAAGTACGTATAGACTCGTAGCTCGAAAAACGTGCTTAGTTGGTCGGTAGGACAAATTCAGCTGTGCAGGGAGTTTTAGGACTTGCTGCAATATTTTTATTAGACATCCAGGTTTATTTTCTCAACCTGTTACAAATATTTCTATATTTCTGATTGAGGGGAAAAATAATATCACGAAATGTTACTAATATTCTGTAGAGGCAAGATTATACAACAGAAAAATTGGAACTGTCGTGGTGTTATGTGCAGGTCAGGTTTTTGACACGGCTTTGGCAAATCGCATCACTGACGAGACAGCCACAGAAAGTCGAAGCCGCAGCCGAACGGGTCCTTTCGCACTGCCCATCTTCGGTCACTTGGATTCTCACAATTAAATGAAACTTATAGGAATGAGAAAATATATCTTTATTTGGAATACTAAGAGTGCAGCTTCCGCACTTTTTGTTTCGATACTGCGCAGAGCTCCGATTGTTTTAGTCATTGTGTTTATTATTTTTTCCTTGTTGGCCAAATCGTCTTTCATGATTTTGTTTTTAACGTAATTTAAATGATGAATTTGTAATCATAAGATACTTTCTTGTCAAGTTTCTTTCAGATGTACTGTTTAATTTATGATTATAATTGTATTAAAAATGTACTTAAAATAAACTTGTTCTACAGGGCATAACTACTATTAACCAAAAAGATGCAGTTTTGTTGAAAGTACTCAATGGAATTTAAGATTGACCAATCAGAAACCAGAGTTGACTCACGTGTTCCCACGCATTTTCACGTCGTGTTAATGGTTTCAGTGACAGTGATGGAATAAGGAATAAGCCTCTGTACTGATGACGTCACACTTTGTTTACATGTGCACTTTCCTATGGAGCCAGTGGGGGCCTACGGCCCACTGAGCACCATAGGAAAGCACACACGTAAACAAACTGTGACTTCATCAGTACAGAGGCTTATTAATTTAGTTTTTATACCAAAGTAACGTTTTAGGTTTTTTTTCTAGTTATTGACAAACAAGATGGCTTAAATATGACAACATTTCAAACACAGCTACTTGAAACTGCTTTTCTTGGTCACCGGGGCCAAATTTTAATGACGCTGCCACAATTTTATTCAACTTACTCTAATTAATTAAGGGACAGATGAGGCCCAACTTCATTGCGCTGCATGCTGACCACGAGATTCGGCACTTACGATCCAAATTCTGTTCTATTACAGCGCTGGTATGAGAATCGTTCTCTAAATTCGTACCCCGTAAGCACGAAATGTTTAAAATTACAGACTGGCGCACAGGCACAAAGTTAATCATTGCTGTAAATGAGAAATACGCAAACCGCTGGGCGGAATACTCTCAAATTATGGGCTCTGTGCGCCAACGAAAGAGGGCGCCCTTTTACCTAGCAACGACGACCCATCGGGCGGGACATTTAGCTGGTTGACGCGCATCGTACCGTTCCTTGTGTGTGACGCACGTACACCAGCCGCGCGCCACGGCAAAATTGCAGTCTGGCAGATGGCGTCGGTCGGTCACCCCCAATTTCCTTTGTCGGTGAGGGGATACTTGTGAACAGAGCGGATACATGTCAGGTATTTGTTGCTTACAGGAGGCAAGGGCGGATCGGAGGGGGGGGGGGGACGGGGCAGAGCCGTTAAAATTGGGCCCCATTCTTATGTGTTTAACAGCTTGTGTGTTTTATTTGACCACCTTCGTCAGCTGAACTTCATCATCATAGTCATACACATGCTGTAACTTATCTATGCACTCATTTCCATGTGACTCATTAACATGTTGGACAAAAAAATCAACTTGATTTTCTTACAAGAGTAATATCCCACTGTGCTAGATAAAAAGTACAGATATTTTTTTTTGGGGGGGGGGATGTAGCCCAATGAAGTTTGGCGCTTCAAATCCAAACGTGCACCGTTTCAATGGATTAGCGTGTTTTATTTTGTCAGTCAATATACATGTAACTTGATGTGTAATGACGCAAAGTGACCGATGCCGTATACATTCTCATTTTTCATGCGGCAAAACATTGTGAGAGAACTAATTGCAGTACTGTCGTTTAATTGATTTTACTATTTTTGTTTTTCCTTTGTTCTGTAAAATGAAAATCTACATGTAATCAGAAATGCCGAAGATGTTATTTTGGAAGTAAAGATAAATATTGATTGAAAGGTATTTAGAGTTTGTTCAACTTCGTTGCTTGTTTTATAAAATTGATAAGTTGCTGTCCCCTTAACGTTAAATTTACCTTTCATGTAGGTAAGTTACCTTACATGTAGGTAAGTTACCTTACATGTTGATAAGTTACCTTACATGTAGGTAGGTTGGCTTAAAATGAGGTAAGATACCTTACATGTCGATAAGTTACCTCGCATGTCGATAAGTTACCTTACATGTAGATAAGTTACCTTACATGTATGATGTAGGTAGGCCTAAGTTACCTTAGGTCGATAAGTTACCTTACATGTACACGCAGATAAGTTACCTTTAATACATGTAGGTATGTTACCTTACATGAAGGTTACCTTACATGTTGGTAAGTTACCTAACATGTATAAGTTACCTTATATGCAGTCGGTGCAACTCGAGAGGCACACAAGTACAGTGTACATTGTATTCTCAATTTGTCCCTTATACCATTTAAACACCCTCGTACTGAGGAAGATGTGTCCACTCCTCCCCCCCCCTCCTTTTTACCTCAAGGTCCCCTAGGATGAGAACCTTGGCTACGCCGCCGACAGTATACATTCGGCCTCTAAGGTATTGAACATGGGGATCTTGCAAAGTAACTTCCAAAAATAATATCTTTGAAAATATCTTTTTGAAACCAATTAAATTTAATCTCAAAACTTGAAGTTTGACGTTCCCGACACCAGCCCCCAGTTAGTCTGCACCCTTCATTACGGCCCGGCACGTAATGTATTCGAAACATTCCCAACATGAGCCAATCTATAGACCTACATGCTTGAGGAAGTTTTATCTAATATAATATTTGCAACAGATGTTTACTGGTGTTATGATAAAAGCTGCAGCTAACGAGCTCCCGAGACACTGTGAAGTATAGAACAGCAGCTGGCCGTGAGAGGCGTGCCGCCAGCGCGCGCGGCCGTCCAGCCCATCATCAGTACATAAACCATACGGTGGAGGCACTTTTTTTGCGGGAATTTCTTGCATTTGACCCCGCCCTAAATTTCTCCCGTATGTTTTAATACGCGAGCTTCAGCCAGAACACACCCGCAAAACTTGCTGAAAGTGTCAGTTGTCCTGACTTCGCCAGTGTCAAATGGATGGAGAAGCTACTAACTCAATGCGCCTCTGCAATCAGCGAATCACACACAAAGCTGACTGAAATATGAGGTGTTGCTTTTTTAATTGATAGTGTTCTCGATTATGTTGTTATGCTTCCGTCAACTAACTCCGCGTATGGTGATATTGTGCATTGTCCATTGCTGCGAGAGGGCGCTATCACACTCATTCATGGTCGCCAAGAAAAGATCCTCCTCACTTTCCACAGGTTTTACATCCAGACAAGTCTTAGTTCCTATGTTGACGAGTGTCATCTCCTGAACAAACAAAAAACCGTGGAAAGTATCACAACAATAACTTCAACTCCTTTTCAATGATTATTAGAAGCCTTGGGCTTCTTTGCCAGCATATCAGCTCGCGATCGATCGTGATGACATGCGAACAAAATGCACCATTGTCTTGCTTATATGCTTTGTCCCGTGCGATGCTCTGATTGAAAATACTGCACCCGATACCGACATTTTTAGGTTAAACCACTTTTTCCAAAATGTTCATTTCTCTGCGCAATTTGGTGCAGGTGGGCCCAAATGCTATAAGAATTCTAAAGCGTTTGACCATAGAATTTTCTGGATGAGCTCCATCCAAAACCAACAAAGACAACACAGCCCCTGCTAGACATTAATCCGCTCTCGTCAACTTCCAGTTTAGTCCCTGGTGGACTGTTCGGGAGTTTGATCTGCAAGGTACAAGATCGGTTTGTTCGAAGAGGCTATGGAAACTTTTCTAAAATTACTTCTTTTCTTCTTAAATTAGGAATTTATTTGTATATCAGGAGGCCTGTTATACTAAGCGCATCAGTCCTTTCTTACAATGGAAATACAAATGTATGTGTAAAACTGATCGTCCTCTTTTCGAAAAAGTTCTGCATTCGAGCATTACAGTACCTTGCTGTTGTATTTCCAGCGTTGATTTGCGTTCCTCCCTTCGTCTGCGATGCAGAAACTCAGACGGGCCACTGTAGCGCCCTCAACGGCGGTAAGGCACTGTCGGTCATGCTGCAGTTGGTTCCTCATGTTGTAGGCAAACACCTAGGAAACCGATTTTTTAAAAATTATTTCCCGAAATAAAAAAATTGTTGGTACAGGATCCACTCCATTTTTAAACCTCAAGAAAAGACAACCTCAGAATCATTAAAACGGGTTCAAGTTCATCGAGGCAATGATTCAGTATTTGCAATAATTATTCAGTGAGGCAATATCAAAACAATGTAGAGAAGTCCTACATCAGTTTGTAGGGGTGGGGTGGGTTGGTGGAGCTGGGTGTGGTTAGCCACCCTAACTAACCACCCCCTTGGATCCGCCCTTGATAACTGTGATGCCCTATTATTCACCAATTGAAATGGGTTTTTTATACCATTATAAAACTTCTTTTTTTTATATACCTGGCCGGGCCCACTGCCGTGACAAAGTTCTAACGCGGCATCCGTGTCTACATCTCTCTTGCCGCCTCTCCGTGATGCAATACCGTCTAGACACATGTTGATCCCAACATTCTTAATCTAAAGGAAACAAAAGTTCGAGAGATTTTTCATTTACATGATTTATACACAATGTATAAAAGTTAGTGCCAACGAGCTTTATTTGTCGTCCGATCCCCAGTCGAGCGACAAGCTTTTCAAAGGAATTGTGTCAAAGGCATTCCTTTGCCATTCTGCTTAAAACCTGACTATCGATCTTTGTTACTTTGTTATGTAGGCACGTGTAGGCATTTGCACTTTGATTGGCACGAAATTGAAAGGACAAAAATGGCATAATCGACAGCGGCAGGTGGAAGGAGTCGATTTCATTGGCCCCTGAATCTAGTTGAAAGAAACAAGAATTCCATGAGGGTAAAATCTTTATTTTCGTTTTAGAGCATTTTTCGGTGGGATTACACTGTCACGGGTTTTCAAGCTTGACGAATTGGCAATGCAAACAATTTACTCATAACATTCTTCAATTTATCAACACTGTTTCTAGAGCCAATGGAGTTATGTTTCTTCTGTCTATATAGGAGCACGAAGGATGAATCATCGCTGTATGACTTCATTTTCGCCTCCGGCTATAATTTTTCTCAGCCGAGACGATGCGGATCCAACTGATACTTCCTTCCTCAGGAAATTTGTGACGAAGAATATTTTCTGGTGTGCCTGACATTCACTGATTCAAGTCTGCAAGACAGACTCGTGCCGCAGCCAAATGATAAAAAGGTAAGACAAGAAATAGGTCATTTTTATAGAGAAACATAATTTTCAGTTAAATTGCATGGGCAGATTTTGTCTGGTAGGCCTAATCACGAAATGTTTAATTATTCAGTAGTAGTTTTATCTATACATTCTATACAGCGGTGGAAACTTGTTACATAGTCAAGTAATGTTAAACAAGTTCTCTATCTGTGTTCAGTTTACCCCATTGCCAATATTTGAAGAAAATAGACCACCTTCTCATATTATATTTAAATACATGTATCGTAAAATCGCAGTACATGTACTAAAAATAATGAAGCCCTAAATTAAGAATCAAATTTTTGGACGGTATACTCCCACAACGGCATTTGCTTTTGTATGCCATGCCCACTATTTTTTTATTCCACATCTATTAACATACCGCTCCCAGAACTTTGAACGCCAAAGGCAGTCCGTGTTCGGGGTAGACCTGGTCCAGGTACCATCGGAACCCCTTACATCCCAGCCGGTCCCTCAGCGCGAGCTCCCCGCTCACGTCGCCGTGATCCACGCTACGGTAGGCCGGCGTCATGGCGTAGAACAGTTCCCGCGTGTAGGCATCGGCCCAGACCTCTAAGACCCGTTTGGTGTTGCGGAGCACCGTTGGCTCAGCGCCTCCGGGGAAGTCGTACGGGGTGGTGGAACGGAAGACGTGCCCCACGTGGGAGCAGGCTACGATCTCCAATGAGCCACCACACTGCCAAACCTGGAAATTTGAATAATATGACCCATGGGTATAAATTTAGAGTGCTTTCGACGAGTAGGTGTGGGATGTGGGACTCAACTTCAAGTTCAAGAGATAATGGTTAGGTTTAGACCTGACCATCATTTCATGACCCAAATTAAGTTGATATATTCCATTGTTTTGTTTAATTTCCCCACCTTCACTATACGAAACGTCAATGAAACGCTCGAAAGTCGTCTCCAAAAAAGTCGACGAAGATATCGGCTAGGTTGAGATAAAGGCTTAAGTCTGAGGTCTATTGTCTATACCTTAAAGGAGAGTTGCAGATTCTCTCCGCCCCAGATCCTCAGGCCGGAGTCATAGCCTCTGAGACGGTGGAAGAAATCACGGTGGATGGCGAACAGACCGCCAGCCATGGTCGGGGTTCTACAGATAGACAGGATAATTGGTCGAATAACCCCGATTATATGAGAGATGTGGGTATTAAAAATTACAACATGACAGCTTTGTCAATTCCTTGTTTTTGGACTTCCCATCCTTTTGAATAAATCATCTGGAGCGTCGAGCATTGCTCTACCACGAACTGCTCTTGTGCTCATCGAGGTTGAAAGTATAGGCCTACCCTGGGAACCATAATTTCATTAATGTCGTTCTTGCTCACCTGAGCGGCAGGTGGATATCGTATTTGACCCGGCGCTGTTCTCGCAACGGCACCTCCGTCCACGTGAACTCGGGCAGCCAGGAGAAGCCACCTATCAGCGGCAGGCCGGTGGAGGCGCTGTACTCGAAGGTACGGTCACTGATGGAGTCGATCACGGGACTGACAACTCGAGTCCTGATGCGAGAAACAGTTGTCAAAATTACTTTCAAATCATCACGGTTCATAATTGTTGGGTCAAATCGCATGTCAGGTCATAATGTTACGGGAGCATTATTTCACTTGAATCGCTCCACGCTTCACGACTGGTTAGGTAAATCTATAAAGTTATGACGTTGTTATTGTTTCCTTGGCCTACTTGAGTGATGTGACCTTGCTTGATTTGGGTTTGACGAGTGATACTGGTGTGACTGAAATTCGATAACTCGATTACATGTCTTGGCTTTGTTATTAATGCTCCCACCAACATCAATACTCAAACCGAATATATTCTGTAAAAGGAATATACCTATATCAAACAAAGACGGATCCAGAACACAATGGATTATTTATATATATTTTTTTTTTTTTTTTTTTGGGGGGGGGGGGGGGGAGAATTTGGTCCCCAAAATGTGGGTCCAAAATATTACAGCGTGGGGTTCGGGGCCCGCTTTTGGATTCTAGATGTTCTGTGATGACGGGGCAATTTCTGACAACTTTAACCATTTTTTTTAAAGAAAAAGATAGTGGTGTATGCCTACGCAGTGCCTACCTTTATTGCAACGTCACTTTAAAAGTGGCCTCCGTCGCCCCCCCCCCCCCGATCCACCCTTGATATCAAAATGCATCAGAAAAGTGACAGATGTACTTCGTTTGAAATCATGAACTCTTGGATGGTTGCATTTTGGCAAAGAACGTAGAATAGCACTAGCAGCAACATATTTCAATTCGCATTATGTCTCCCCTTCAGCGTGTTTTCATTTTTGCTCCATATGTGGACAGCAATCGCTAAAGACTTCCACCAGACATGCACAATTCATTTTCACCGCTCTCAGGCTGAAGTACCTCGGGGAGTTAAGACGTGCGGGTCTCCCCCGATGACCTCATACATTTCCCGGGAGGGCGAAACAATATCCCAGTGTTTATCCCGACAGATCAACACGTCACGTTCTAGACACATTTACTTCTCAAGTGTGGGCACAATTCCCTTCCGTCCGTCTACAGAAAGACAGAATTACCCCCGTTTCCTTTGATTCATTCAAGTTTCTGACCTAGGCTATTCCAAACGCAGTAATTTGGATCGCTCCTGTTTTGTTCGTACATATACAATTCACTGTTTTTCATGTGACGCGCAGTCTAGTCGCGCACTGTTTAAAGTCGGGGTGTTTAAATGTTTAGCATCACGTTAGCAAATGTTGCCTTTTTGAGGCATGATAGACTCAGCGGAAGAGTGCCATTTGAAGTGGGTATACAATTAATTTACGCCATTATTGTGTCTGCCTTATGATATCTAAAGGGGCTGACAATTTTGCAGGCTTTTGAAAACGATTTGACCATACTAAAACGATGGCTTTTGAGCGGACGTCTTTAAAATCAATATATTGAATATCTGCCACAGGATTTCCCGAACATTAACTGCCGACAAATTATTGCTTCCTCTCTCATAATGGGTTCTTTGACTTCTTTATTACGTCCAAAATCCATAGCAAACTTTGTTGGCAAACCAAATAAGTTTGTCAAACATTTTGGTCATATTTTACGAATTATATGTTAAATGTTTTCGCTATTCGCAGTTTGAATCGAGTAAAAAGTTCAGGCCAGTCTTGCTTACCATCATAGGTGTAGCGTGCGTTCGATTAGAATTAGTCGAATAATGACTAACCATGTTCTTGATCGAACTTGCTGCTCAATTATGTGCCTAACAAGCAGGGTTATTGTCTGCATGACAATTCATATTCTTGGGGGTAGCTCGCTCAATCATGTTATACATTAATTTGTGTTTGTCAGCTCGGCGAAATTGGAGGGAATTTCATAACAAAAGGGGCGTCCCGGGGCGTTATGTATAGCAGTGCTGCCCTCAAATTGGGGCCCCCGATCGTGATTCTGACGTGACCTGAGTGACACCATCACGGTACCCCTGCGACGAAAGAAAATACCTCGAAGAGAAATCCCCCCATATCGGGCCTTTGACATGACCTCCGATGGCATCATTACTGTCTACCCCTGCTATGAGAGTAAATACCGCGATCAGACCGTGTCCAATTAATTAAAAAGTGACGTGGGTATTTGGTGAAATGCAGGGTGGTCAAAAAGTGACCCAGATTTATTTTTCCACCTTTAAAATAATTTAAATTTGACACAAAGCGAGTATTTCTTACACTCATTTGAAAAAAAAAGAATTACTGAAATTGATCCATGCTATGAGAATTACTGCATTATTTTACTAAAAGAGTCCATTTTTACAGCTGTCCATGGAATGCCATTTGAAGCTGAGCTAAGTGAGAACCAAAGATTGCTAGTACTGTACATACAAGCTTTCAGATACAAATAACATTGGTATAATTTTTTGACAAGACTGAAACCTTATATTACTGTCCGATTTTGTGTTTTGAATATGAAGATTTTTTTGTGAAATAATGATGGTGATGTTGGTCTGTCCTGTGCTATTGTCGTTCATTCATAGAGGCAGGAAAACGTCCTTGCTTCATTATATTTGAACGGCAAATGATCATTGGTGGACAGCTGAATTTTGTGATGCAATTGTTATTGAAATACATGTAGACATAACTTGTGAACAAGGTACGTAAATTACGTGAAACTTTCAAAGTTACAAGCCAAAAATATGTACTGTATCTCTATTTTATGTTTAGTAAATCGTGCGAGTCACATATTTGTTTAGTTTTTTTTTCTCTTTCATTACGTTTAAGTCCCTTTCTTTTTGACTCACCCTGTGCAGCTACTTTTTACGCAGTGAAATATTTTGATGTACATATTGCACATAATGGCCAGCATATGCTAGTGTTCTTGCATATGTTGTTTTGGGGAAAAGGAATTCACCAAATATAAACGGATTTCAGGTAATAAGGGATATTTTTATTCCAGTGGGGAGATGAGGGGGTTGGATTAAGGAAGTGGCACGTTGGAACGGACCCCTCTGTGTCATTTAGATTAAATTTTAAAATCCCCCTCCGGGGAAGCAAACGCGACGGCAGGTTTCTAGAGGACTGCGAGTTGGGGAGTGAAATTCCTTGCCACCTAACTTTCTCGCTAACCTTCGAAATAATTGGCGCTGCCACTCTAGCGCTGGAGAGTCACTTCATTTCTCAAGAGACTCCGTTGGCGGCACGTGAGATTATGCGAACCTCCGAAACCCAGGCGAACCTTGAACGTGGTGATCGCACGGATTGAACTGCAGCTTTATCCCCATGGAAATATAGATTTACCTGAAGTCAAATTATTGGTTGGGTTATCAGCGTGGGTCATTGGCACTTTCTTCTTATTGTATTCAAATGGCATTGTGAATTTTCCCTTCCCTAACCCCGGGTCCAGATTTTATGCTGTTAAAAGCACAACACATTGCTTCAATTCATAGCAAATGTATGTGTTAAAGAAATCGTAAGATGAGAACCAGACAACTAAGCATGGTTTTTCAGGATTTTTTAAAAAAGGGCAAAAAAAAAAAAAAAAAAATGCTTGTATTTTAACACATTCTTTTTTTATCAGTTTTTTAGAGGGGGAGCCCATTGCCCCCCCAACTCCCCAACACAACACTTGTCTTCGCTTTTTTTTTTTTTTTTTTTTTTTTTTTTTTTTTTTTTTTTTTTTTTTTTTTTTTTTTTTCGGGGGGGGGGGGCAAGTGCCCCCCCTTTCCCCCCCCCCCCCCCTCGCGACGCCCATGCAACTAAGTCACATTCATATAGTTCATACCATTTGGGCCAGTTGCAATATTTTGCATTCCATTCCATGGCTCTGCTATAGGCACAGTAGGCCTTGGCTTGTGATTTCCTTAATTATGTCCTCAAAACGCAACTTTTTGGTTAATCGGGCTCTTTGGCACAATGTTGGTTACGCGAGGATCGCATGCTCATCAGCCGAAATTCCGTGCTTGCCTGTGAAACTGCGTAATAACCGTTAGCGCTGAATGCCCTGCTACACTTTGGCAAAGATTCTCTTCAAGAGAAAAGAACAGACTTCGTGAAATATGTTTCACTGCTTAGAAAATATAATGTCTTTGGTTGTCTAGCAGCTCCGTGAGATTTTCCAAACAGGTGTCATTCGTCATTCATTATGATCCCATTATGTGTCTGGTTTGAATGATTACTGTTCAGTGGTGAGGGCCCTCCTTTAGTGAATTATAGGACGTGCAACTGCGTGCTGTTGAAATGTCGGTGGTATTAGAAATATTTCATGTATTTGTTGATGTGCTTTGAAAATGTGACGCCAGCCAGCCGAGTATACTGGTCATGGGCGTCAATCGGTGTGGGACGGGGGGGGGGACACAATAGTCTCCCACTTCTTAAAGTGAGGGTTCTTCTTCTTTCGTTTGAGGAAGCAGAAGGTGAAGCTATATTCAAGCTAAAGTGAGGGTGAGGGATATCATATCGTTGCCCCCCAAAAAAAACTTAATTGTTTTCGTCCTCGAACACAAATCGTAGCCTACATCTGATTCTAGAGCTCAGAATACTATTCATTCCATAACTCCAAACTCAAACATTATGTTTAAATGATGATCTTTTGTTTAAAGAAGTTGGTTAAAGTGGTCAGAAATTGCCTCAGATCGCACCACAGAGCGTATAGAATACAACATTTTCAGGGGCTTTTAAGCGGCCCTAACCCCAAGCCGCGTTAGTGCTTCGCGCTTCCCGCCTGCATTAGCTCTGATCAAGGTATGCCCCCCCCCCCACACACACACACACCCTTTTGAGAAATGATTGACGCCCTTGACTTGTGAACGCCCTGCTACAGAGGACAGATAGACTGTGTGTAAAGTTTTACTGCTTATATAGAACCAAATGTCTTTGCTTTTGGCAGCTCTGTGGTATTTGCCCCAGCTGACATTCGTCATTCAGTCATGATCTCATAATTATGTCTGGTTTGAATGTATATGATTCAGTAGTGTGGGTCCTCATTTAGTGAATTAGGACGTGCAACTGCGTGCCGTTGAAATATCAGCGGTATTAGAAATATTTCATGTTTTTGTTCATGTGCTTTGAAAATTTGACGACAGCCAGCCGAGTAAAATGGATTGTCTTGTCTGACCAGTTCTGTAGAATGTGTGCTAACCTCTGACATTTTTGGGGGCAATTAGTGCACAGCTATAAATTACAGACGGTTTCCCCTGGTATTTGCTGTAAAGGATGAATAGGTTGTGATGGGAACGGAAAGGGCTCGACTACTGCACAACTCTTTCTTTGAATTTGACTTCAACATTGACCAGTTTTTTTTGTATAGGCCTACTACCAAATATTCATTTCTACCTCTATTTTTCTTCTGGTCTGTCTTGGTAAAAAGAAAGTGCATCCAGGGTAGCGATAATTCAGGGTTAAACTTCGATGGAGATAACTGTGGGCAGTTCGGCTCTGGGGTTGGATACGTGAGTCATCAATGTATGGGGATCGGCCTTAAGCCTCAACTTTCGTACTGAGTCCAAGAAATACAACTGGTCTATTTGCGGAAGACCAATTTCCGATCAATTTGCAGGCAGGGGTGCAAACGATGAAGTGAAGAGGAAACCTGTAGGTTATTTGCCAATTTTGGAATGATGTACAACATGCCGATCATGATTTATATTTCATCTGATTTCATTTTATTTTTAAAAATAAATGGCTTGTACTTTCGGTGGTGTATGGTTAACTAGTATTTGTCCGGGCCTCAGTAACAAATTGTAAACCACTTATGTTGCATCAGACTTTTGGTCTTTTCTGGCGTAGCGTTCATAGCAATGGCACTGTGCACCTTTAAGGTTTTGCCAATTTTGAATGCAGTTTCTTCACGGAGCTGAGGCAGTTATTTTTTGTTCCTTCATGGTTTATTGTGTAGTGTACCAGATGTCCGGGTCACGCAACCCATTTTCAATTACCGAATAGAAATTTCTGAATGACCACCCCCTACTGGCGATTGACCCTAAGGCTTGTTGCCATACAAACCAAGATTAGAAATATATTGCAAGCATAAAAGAGATCGTAAATTGGAGTGTAAATTTACTGTCGAAAACTGAATGCATCTATTATGTTAAGTATACGGATACCTCACAAGACCATAAACACTATACAAACCGGAGTTCTCTCGGACAATCACGATTGAGGCATTTTTTTGCACAGTATTTCTGAACAACTCTTTTCACAGGCATGCACCTTAGAAAAATAAAGTTCTAAACGCAGAGTCGTATTTATTTTCGTTGGGATTATAATCCCGGCAGTGGATTTATGCTATGAAAGCACACAGCTACCACCAGGACATCACGTCGTTCATATGCCCATCACCAACCCGTTGTGACCTATAGGACTTTCCTGAGCCTATTCTGAGTTGAATTAAAACAAACGCAATGGTTAAAAAATAAAGCAAATTATGGTTCATGGGTGATTCTTAAAGGAGGGCAACCCACCAGTTGGGCAGGGAGATGGCAATTAGGCCAGCCACGGTCAATCGACAAAACAGCTATAGCTAAATGTGGCCAACCGGCCAGCTAACCTACCAGCTATAGCCAGCCAGCCTGTCATCCAACAGACCAGCTGTGTACAGCTAGCCAGGTGGTTGATAAGTAAGATATCACCCAAGCCAGCTAGCCAACAATCTAGAAAACTAGTCAAAGAACCATTCAGTCAACCGGCCAGCCAACCATAGCCAACCATTGGGAAGGGGCTTGAGCCCCCCCCCCCAAGAGGTTTCAATGTTTTTTGGGGGGCAATTTTTTTTTAGTAACATAATCTGACCGTGGTGATATGTATGTGGCCTATTTTCGAGTAGTATAATCGAGGTGTAAATGGCGCACCAACGTCAAAATAGTCCCCCCCCAAACAAAAAATAAACAAAACAAAACAAAACAAAAACAAACAAAAAACAAAAAACAAAATTCTGCGGCCAAATATTTTGGGCACAATTTTTAGAAAAAAATTCAAACTTCAAACAAAAATTGAAAAAAAAAACCCACCCCAAAACATTGTGAGCCCCCAAGCCAAATCATGGGTGCGCCACTGCTAGGACTCGAACAGTAAACACTTATACCTGTCTCTTGCTATCCTCTCCAGCAGTGGCTCCAGCCAACCCTTGGTACACTCGCTGTGGGAGTCCAAAAACGTCAACACCTCCCCCTTAGACACAGCCACGCCCAGATGGCGGGCAGCTACGATCCCTTGCCTTGATTTCAGACGCTCCACGCGAACTGGAACGGGAAGATCTGCTACGTAGTCATCAAGTGGTTTCTGTAGCCAGTCTGTCATTGAGGGGGAAAATATTTCTTATTTTGTCTGACCACTGAATTTCACTTCAAAGGCGGTTTTGGGTTTTGATATTAATTGAAACTCCTTTGATCTGCTTGACTGATGTATTGTTTTTAGTCTACAATCGACAAACATGTACATGTATGCATCCCCAGACTGACCCAAATCTTCTGTGGGAAAACAAATGAGGTGGGATGCAGCTTGAACTTATCTGATTGGGACTTCAAGGGTCTATACACTTGAGAGAGCTGTTCACAGCAAAACATTGACACATTTATATAAAAGTCATGTATAACAACGTTTGGTGCTTTTTCCAGACAGATTTTACAGTTAAACAACCTGAATTTCTAATTCAAATTACTTTCTTGCTCTTCTTTAAATTTTCTAACACCCCGGCCACCCCCACGTTCTCTCTTTTTGAGGTTGGGTAGGTGAGGGTTCTTAAGTGGTTCACACAACCACCCCTTCGTCACAACGTCATTGTAGACAAAGTTCATTTTTCAAAGTAATGGTCTTTGGTCTTTTTCAAGTTTTCACCTGCGCGTTGCGTTTTAAACTTTTACAGCTTTTAGACTAACTCACAGAAATTGGGTTGACTGGCGTCGTCAACTAATATGATCTCACGTAGTAGTTCCCTGGGTGACCGGTCGATGACGCTGGTGACGGTGCGGAGCAGGGTGCTCCAAGCCTCGTTGTGAAACACTATGATAACGCTGGTCGTGGGAAGGGTCACTGGGTATCTTAGAATGCGGCATCTTCAAAATCCAAAATTGACATTTCTTAAGGTGCTGAAGTCAACTCTTACGGACTCCATCCAAAGGCCTTTAACGGAATCGAGATTCGCTATAATTTTAACATTACGACTTAATTTTCCCGAAATTTGGTAACTTTTACAGTAACGTTACATTGGTCTAGCGAAAGCGGTGTGGCTACCCGGAACCCCTCCCCCGCCCTCTTCTTTTTTTGTTGGTCATTGTGTTACCAGCATTTTAGGAATTCTTTTGAGATATCTAGGGGGATGTGTTAGGTAACAATAGTCTAGGGTACATGTGTATAGGGTATAGGGAGATTGGGGGACCCCTCTGTCACATATCGTGCTGGCCATATGTCAGTCGGTCAGTCATTGAGTCGGTAAGTCAGTCTGGTACAAAGAGGACACTAGGCTGGCCCTCTGGGACCAAAAACAAACACTAACCTGGGAGGTCTGACGTCCGGTAAACTACGGTTCAAGGCGATCTGCTGACTAACCACAAGATTAAACCGGTTTATGTCAAAACTAGCGTTAGCGTTTTGCTCCTCCAGCGGTGACAAATAAACCGGTTTACCATTTTCCCCAGGCCCGTCGTGTTGCCATCGATACCCTGGTTCCTGGGACGGTAAAGTCCTGTTGCCTTGAGCACTGAGTGGAATCGTTTTGGCATCTCCAGTGGAAAGAAAAATAAATAGACAGTATAACTTTTACGGAGATTTTCAGGCCCAAAAAGGTTTCGAAACCGCCGGGATTCGTCTCTGTGTTGCCGCTTCCGAGATTTTTGGTTTAGTGAGGACCCTTGACTTAGGGGGCTCTGACACAACATAAGCCCAGGCTTTGCTTTAGAACCAGTAAATCCTGTGATGCGAGGGTAACATATGCTGTAAGCCACTGAGCTGTAATGGTGTTTCTTCTGGTGTGGACATTTCAGGTTTACAATGATTCTGAAGTCATAGATGATGATGAAGCTGAAGGAACAATCCACAACAACGTGGGTTAGAACCCATAGGCTGAGCGTCCACTAATAAGCCGAACAGGGGAGTGATGCTAAGCTAGTACTATTGCACTGCTAAACCCGGGGCCGTTTTGCAATCGGGATCCAAATGACACTGTTTTCTGACTGCAGAATGTCAAAACAGAGCCTGCACTGAAAACTGAACGAAAATAAAATCAGACTTCTGTAGCAAACCTCCACCGCAATTGTCAACGCTTAATGGAGATTCGGGTTGGAGCAGGGGTCCATCTTTGCCTTGCATCGATCTCCTTGATCTCGGTTCGAATCTCGGCAATGTGAGGCCGACATTTTGGAATGTGTTACCAGATTTTACTTGTCAACTCATACCTCGTCTTATTTCCCTATCCCTACAGTTTAGTACGCCTGAAATACCGGCCAAACCTTGCTCGGGGATCGCGTAATGTGCGCAAAAATCTAGTGACAGCGTGATAACTTGTGTTATCCTTGAAACTCCGATTGTGCTGCGTGGTAAGCACGTACCTAATCCAAGGTCGATGCTCTTGGGGAATTGGTATCAACTATCAAAACAGTATGTCCCGTCTTGCATTGCGACTGCTACTGGCACTACCACAAGTCTGCTCCAGTGATTCAGCGTGCATATGCATTTCATCACGGAGCTATATGATTTCATTCATCGAAAGTTCGACTCCCTGGCCTGCGCCCCCGCGGTCAATGGAACTTAGAGCCTACGTCAAAATACGCCTGAGAAAACAAACACGAGCTTTTTTTCTGCGGAAGTTAGCTTTAAAGGAGTGTTTGCAAGTGTCCCTTCTTATCAGTCACTTTATTTCAAAATTAAAGGCTAGATCCATTCGACAAATATCTTCGGATTACTTCAAGGGGACTAGAACGACTCTTCTTTCAAAAGTTTTAAAAACCGCAATGTTCTTGAACTGTTTTGCTTTGTTGTTAGGAAAGGATTTTTAACCCAGGCCAGTGAACCGTGTTCAGGAATTACGATTAACAACCGTTGTACGGTGAGGGATTATACCACGGTTAATTTAACCATGGAGCTATAGCTCCATGATTTATAGCTCCATGATTTAACACCGTTGGGTCTGTTGTGCACCTTAGAAATTTTTTGAAGTTGAATTTATACGTATACAGTTAAAAGAATGAATACTTCGCTTGCACTTATTTTTGTTCGTGGTAATGGTAGTCCTGCGGCTATCAGCAGGGGTACGGGTATCTAGTGAAGAAATTCAATAATTGTGATATACCTTCATGGCTACACTTATACATATTCTAAACAAGGCCCGAGTATCATCATGATCATGCCCAGTCAGGGTGTTTTGAAGCATGACATCCAAGCTCCAGAAATTGCCAATATGCCGAAACTTGCCACACAGTTTAAAAACTACAACCTTTCATGCTTTCCATATCACCCTGGGTTTTTCTTTTCACTATTATAACCGTTAGTAGGGCCTATGTATATTTTGTAACGGCATACACCCGTATCGATCCAGACAGCATGCAGAGACAACCAAATATTGTGAAATGTGACCCCTTCCACAGCAATAATAGATACACGATATAACATATTGTGTCGAATGGGCCCAACGAACCGTTATTGTTGCACTTCTAGTTTCTATTCCGAGCTTTTTTGTTAACAGCAAGTCAGCAAGGAACATGTGATAAATGCATGATGGATTATGCAGTGTAATGTTATATTTGTCAACTGAAAGCATGGAGATAGAATTCCATGCTCAAAGTAATGTTATCCTCACCTGGGATTTGTGCCTTTTTGCCAAACAAATCTGATTTGATGTTTTTCTTGGCCGACTCCAACGTTCTTTTGAAATCAAATTTAGGAACATCCACATCCGACGACTCCGGTTTTCTCCTCACAGTGAGCCTCACAACGTCTGGCTTGTTGCCATGCAAATCTGCCGCTTTGGCGAGCTTCGATTCCCACCTTTTTGCATCATCAGTCTCGTCTGTGCTTGTTCCCGTCTTGTCCGCAATATTCCCCGGAATATTTCCGCGCCACTTTTTTGCATTATTTCCCCAGCCGTCCTCTCCGTGGCTGCCCGTGTATATTCCAACGTGGTGTGCCTCACTGACACGACCCAAGAATTCGTTGTCTTTGGATCTCACGGGATGCGGGCCAGCTCCTCCCGTGTGTGACCCGAGACGTAGATACAAGTGGAGAGGCAGCCAGCAGCAGAGTGGGATGAGAAGTAGCACGTTGATGTAACTGCAGTGAAACCACCTCCTCCACATCCTACCACCGTGCCGTCGAAATCCTCGTGCCGTCGAAATCCTCGCAACCAAATGATCTGGTTTCGCGTTGTTGTGTATCGTACCACCCCGGCCACTTGCAGAACACTGTCTGTGTGTGTGGGATCTCTCAGTAACGGATTGTCAGCAGCTCCTTTGCGCGTGGCCCGGTCGCACTCACAGCACGTGCAAAAGGCCAAGGCAACACGAGCAATATTTATTGTGTTTGACTCCAATACCGGCTGCTCCAGCTCAAGCTTATTTTCCATGCGGGTTTTTTTTCCTCAGTATCAAAGGCAACGCCACTTGACTTCACGTCCCAGCGTGTACTTTTTTCTGACGTCTTTAACTCTCGTCTGCGAACTCACATGATCCCATTACCAGATTGTGATATACTGTACATCCAACTATAAACTGAGCCAGCTGAACGACTAAGTCGGCCACTGAGGATAGCCGGAAATTGTAATGCCAAGTCCGGCTAAAACAAATTACATAATTTCCCATGAAAGGAAAAAAGCCTGAAAGAAATGAAGGCTATCTTGACTAGGTCATTTCTGACCGAAAACTTATACTAAGCTAGTGTAAATATCCAGTATTTCCTGAAGCGGGTGGGGGAGAAAATAAGTTGACCTTTAGGGGAGCAATCTCGGCAAAAAATCTGAATGATTTCCTCTGAATGATATTTCCTCCAAATCCAAGACATTAATCTGCTGCGGCAGTGTGTACCCAGAGAGCTGTGATGGATAGGCCAAAGGCTCCACAGCTGAACGATTCAAAAGTAGATAGTCGAATTGTCGACAGCTGAACCACTATTTGGGGGTTCATGCCTACATTTTGAGTTTCGGGGGAATAAGACTTTGGCTCTGAAATTTGGCAGCAATTTGAGTAAAAGTCTGAAAGATGCAGAACACTTTTGGAAAAAAATTAGAGATTCTTTTTTAATTTCAAAAGTACAGTGCTCCTCCCATCAGTAACCCTAATCAGACTTACCCGGAACGGTTTATTTTTTAGACTTATGCAGTTATCCTAAAAGTACCCGTATTTAATATGCCTTCCGCAATTGGCGTTTTTCCTTACGTGATTGAAGGATGAATGAAGTTCAGTGTACAGCCTCAAAGTTCAACGTATTGGGGGGGGGGGGTAGACCAGGAAATAATAAAATGTGTAGCACAGCGATAAAGCGTATTTCGGTTTGAACTAAAATATGGAAGCTTTGGACAGGACTGAGGGCGCTGTTTACCTTCTTCCAGTCATTTTGGATTGCTGCAGTGATTTCAACCAGTGTGTTGCAATATTAGAGACTTAGGTTGGGGTTTGTTTGACAGAAAACGTTGGCGCTTTTGTTTTTTCCACAAAGGGTAAGCTGGTCAGGAAGAATTGACAGTAGACCTAATTATGTGTAGCAGCCATTTTGAAGGAAAGTGCCTTTGTTTTACTAGGATATGCATGAGTGAACCTTTTATGCATTCGTTGTTACCTATGGGCAATTTCACGACGTTACTCATATTACATGATTTTTGATGTACTTTTGAGTTTCCTTGGGCTGTAATTACCTTACTGAAAAGGTTTAATAACTGTTATCCCCATGGTAGATAGAGTAGACCTAGACCTACATGTACCTAAGCACCAAAGATGACATCCAGAAAAATGTGTTATGTATGATAAACTAGAAGCACAAAATCGGTTACTCGCGTTACGAAAATGTAATGTGACCAACGTGGAATTGTTATAGATGCCCTCTATGCAGAGGATCTAATGCGATTGAGATGCCTTCGGCTTGACACACCTCGTTGGCACTCCAGCTGGCCTCATTAATTCTCCAGATGATGTGCTCCCATGTGACTTATTTCATCGTGGCATATTTAGAACGTGCCCCCATACTCTGTTTCCAGTTAATACCTATTGCATAATATCATGTACATTTATTGACCCTTTTTGCTTATTATTATTTCATCTCGTCTTAATTTTTTTCGTGATATTATGTATATTATTTGCGTTTGTATACAGAGTTGGAAATAAAAGTTTAATGAATGAATGAAAGATATAGATCAGAATAGGCGCAAAAAAAGTCAGTGTGCCTTTGTCCTTCTTGCTTTACAAATACTTCAGGAACAAGGTGATCCATTTCCAACAACAGTCTTGTTAAATATAAACATTTAAAATTAGTAAACCTCACCGAATTAACAGACACAGTTTCAGTTTTTGTCACTTTTAATACAACTTAGTAGCCCACAGTTTTTGTCACTTTTAATACAATTAGTAACCCACATTATAAAATATCCAACTGGTTGCGCCTAGGGTGGCATTATTTAACTAGGAATGGGCGACGGCACATCGTTTTCGTAATAAACCCAACATTGGCATTATTTCTCACATAATACAATTACATATTTATAACCTCAAGCACATCTAACGGTTAGTGGTTTGAGTGGCTCTTTAAAGGACACATAACTTTATTGATATAAAACATTTCAAATACGCAATGACATGAAATATCTGTATGAGACTTCTTTTTTCGAAGACGAATAGCTCATAAGCTGTTATAGAAGTAATGTATAAAGAAAGGTGTCATCCTGAGCGACTGCAGTGTCTTGATGATGATAAGACTCTCTCTAAATGCTGTCCTTGGATACGAACACTGCTGGATTCGAACCCTGATCGCATATGATTCTGAGTTACAGAGCCCTGGTACTCGCGCGCCTAGAGCCTCGAGATTTGATGGTAAAGCAGACTTATGCCGTTAAGCCTGATCCAGTCCAGAAGGAAGTTCTGTTGATGCGCACTATCATGTTCATGCACAACCTGCACACTTTTTTTTGGTTTCCTTAAAACCTTAACTCCCCAGCCTAATTTACTAGGAACCATACCCATTCAGGCAAATTCCAACACCCACATGGGAAATTGTACACACACACTGTTGGACTTAGTTTCTGGAGGTATGCCAACCCCAGTGTAAAAGACCATCTGTTTAAGGGAACTGTACCTATCCCAACAGATTTAAACACAAACCTGCTGTTGAACTTTGATGGGTTGTGTTTGGTTAGCGTCTATTCCAGTGTACTGGTTCACCGTAGGTTCAACTGCTAACACTCAGAAAACTCTTCTTCTTACACAGGACTGTCAACCAGTGGAACATTCTCCCTGCTGATAATGGACCGATCCAGTAAGCACCGCCCATGGTATTCTGACCAATCACAGCCGTGATTTATGTCCGACATGCGTGCACAAAAGTCCGACATGCGTGCACGCGCGTATGACGCGCATGACAGGAAAATGCAGTGTGGCATTGGAGAGGAGCACGTGTTAATTTGCCCACGCGCGCAGTGGGAGGGGCTTCTGGATCGGTCCATTGGAGTACCTGGAGCAACATCAGGCAGTAATGTCCAAGGACCGCAGACTCCTTGCAGGAGTACCCTCCATGGTGAGACAGAAGGAGGTATGACAAAACACTTCTTGCCATTGTTACAATACACCACGCGAAGATGCTACAGTTTTTGTGCACTATCAGATGAAAACTGGTCATGCATACTCTGCGTATATGTACACAGACAGATGCCTTCAAACTGTATGTCTCACACAGACTAGAGCTCACGTGAGTGATCATGCATACTATTCACAGTGCTTTCAGAGTCCATACTGCAACTACATTAAATGGGCTATCCATGTAGTTGAGACACTCCAAGCCCAAATAGGCCCACCTCCAATCAGTTCAAGTAACTCATTACTGATTACTGCAATTCTGGGTTAGCCTTCCTCAAAGTCAACAATCCTGTTACAATGTCCGCGGGCAGCATCCTTGTTCTTGAAAATTCTTCAGCGTCTGCATATCTCAGCTTCGTCTGGGGATCTGTGTACTTTGCCTTGGAGTTTAACAGAACAGATGAAAACAAGGCATAGCATGACAAACAAACAAGATAGAACAATGGATCAGAATAATTACAGATTAAAACTGTTTAATTAATTTTTCGCTTTTATTTTTGAGCAAGGTAATTTTCTAGTGATGCTTTTCCTTCCAATCCAGGTTTGCATCTGGCAGTTGAAGAAGGGCAATGAAAGTTTTGACTTTGACGCTATCAAATTCTAAGATTCTCTTGCAGAGAAAATACATGTACAGGTATAAAGAATGGTGGCAAGGAGTGCAAGAGCTATCGGGACATACTTATTTTAACCGTAACTCTCCCTTGCCACATTCTTTAAAATCCACCAGGACATTTTGGAAGACACAGAAGGATTTAGGAAGGTACATAGAACGCCAATGCCCCTTGAGCTAAGATCTATATATGTAAATGTAGAAAGCGCAACTAGATTATTGCACATTGGGGGATTGGGGAGGATTAAACCTTATCCCTTACTTCATGTGACACATGGATTAGAACCAATACTGATACTTAATCATTTCTACATCCACGTTCTATGACAAATGGGATTTAAGGCTGCTCTTTTTTGTTGAGAATGGAAACAAAGCTTACCGGAAATCCAGAGAGGTCAGAATACTTCTTTGCTGGTTTGATGGAGGGTGGGGCTTCAATACTGCTATCTGTACGGATAGAAATACATGTCCATCAGTTTTACATTTTAACATGAATGAAAATATGCCAGAGCTTAATCAATCCTATTTTTTTACCACAGATTGAAATGCTTACAAGTAGCGTCATCGGGTTTCCAGGGCAGTGCTCTCTCGGCTGATGAGATCTGTTTGAGCGTCTTCCAAACTCTGGACTTCTTACTGGTTGCCAGGCCTTTGCTAGAGTGCTGAGAAGGTAGACATCAAATTTTACCTTGTTTTAATTGAATAAACTCATTTTTAAATTAGGCTGGATGGTTCTGTCTTGAAAAGATTTTTAAATTAACTCATTTTTTTTTTAATTAGCTCATTTGTTTGTTTAGATAAACCACATAGGGCAACTGTAAATATACAACGAGTATGATAATTATAAAATTAAACAATGAAATGAACTGGAGTTTGAGCAGAGTTTGAACCTGCTACCTTCAGACTGCCATTCCAGTGTTCTTCCAACTGAGCTATCGAGCCCTACCATCTGTTGGTGGTTCCCCGTTTTGTCAACGTCTTTATTCAAGGGGCGCTTGCCAGAAGCCATAAACCTGCATATATGCCATGTACATGAAGCCAGGAATCGTGCCCATAGTCAAGATGCTAGACTGCTAGTTGCATTTGGGCTACAAAAGGAATGTCAATATGCATCGCATCAGCTTACCATGAAATTTGGATCTTTGAATGGTAGCACAGGGCGCTGGGGCAGTAACAAGGTATCAGCAGCCTGTGGTGTTGTTGCTGGTGTTAGCTGCGGTTGAACCTCAGGAGCTGCTGTAGCTGCTGGTGCTTCTATTGCGGGTGCCACAGGCTCAGCTGGTTCGGTTTCATTCTTCGATTCTGTTAATGGCTGGATATCAATTATGATTATAATAAATTAACAAGCCTATACAGAAAAATTAGAAATACATGTATGCACTGTTGTGGCCTTGAGTGGTGTCATGAACTGCGACTTGGCAGATGAAAAAGGCACCATGTATTGCATTGATTGCGATACAACATGTACATGTACATGGTTGCTGCTTGTGCCCTAAACAGAAAATGAACACAGCCACACTCAAAGCATTAATGACTGGAAGTTTGACAAGCCAGACAACTTCAGTGGAAAATTTCACCATTTCCAAATGAGTGTACATGTACAATAGTTTGTTGAGCCATCACGGCATTGGAGTCAAGAGTAAAGTAGTAGAACAGTGCAAAAATTACTCAGCCTGGAAATTCCTCAACCATTTCCTACACTCACAGCATCACTCTTGATCATAACAAAAATGCAATGGCCATCGTTATGGCTTCGCAGTCAACTGTCTGGCTCCCTGACCTGACAATATTCAACGGCAGGATCTTTGCCATGGCTCTTGGAACCAGACTATCAACCAAATGATTCTCGCACTTTATTTCCCTTTAACCACAATATGGACACTGTAGAAACAAACAACCAGACATGCATGTTCTGGTACTTACACTCTTTTTCCTTTTCGTGGCAACTACTGCTGCAGCAGGACTTGCTGCTCGTTTTATCCTTGTACTTCGGGGACGAGTTGGTTTTGGACTGGGCGCAGACATCTTGAATAGTGGTCTGAATTGCGCCCTCACACGTTCACCTAATTAGTTTTGTACGCGCGTAGATTATGATTGATTATTAATATTAATCCTTTTTTTTAATATTAAGAGCTTATGTCATCAAAATAAGTATAATATCTTGCCTTGAATATTTTTAAGGTTTTGATATGACCTATTAAGACTGAAAACGAAAGGCCATGAATTTTATTAAATACACATGCTGAAAGAGCCTAACATGGCAGCGCCCATGAGTCGCGAACTTAAGTCTGCTAATAACGTGTGTACGAGAGTCTACACATTAATACTTGTATTTTAATACCAGATTTTGGCAAGTTTCAGTCTGAGCTTTTTGTACCACCTCAAGGAGGCATTCTATTCTGAGGCTTATTCATTCACAACCTGTTAAACCCGTGCGTACACATGGTACAACTTAGTAATAGTAGCCTACATGTACATACAGGCTCAATGTCCCACTGACGATGACGTGACTGACGCGACTACTTTTAAGTTTTAGTCAGGGAATTGGCCGCGATACAATTTACAAAATGTAATTTGAAATCAGTCTACGCCGAGAAAGGACCGTGGACAACTGGCACGGTGGTACTTAGGCAATATGGTGCAAGACCAAGTTCCTTTATTCTGATTCAACCGTAGTTTAAAATGAGTTTCCTTGGGGACATCGCGTCATTTTCTCGAACCTCCCTGAAGAAAGTAGAGACTCAAGTGACAACACCAGCAGGCCAAGTTCTTGTTGAAACCAGAGAGGACGGGAGTTTCACCCAACGGCCGGTTGAGGGAAAGAGCTTAGGATTTGTGGGTGATGTGAAGCCGGACTTTCAAGTTGTTGAAGTGAGGCCGGGTCTTCTGCTTAGTAAGTCGATCAAAGGAAAATAGATCACCATCTATAGCTAGTAGTAGTATAGCTACAAAATAATTATGATAGATGCAGAAACAATCTGGATGATTCTCGGGACAATTTGAGCCGTTGTGAGCATATCCAGCATTCATTTACAATGTCTTGTAATGTGTTAAAGGCAATGCCTTCCTTCATGTCCTTTTTATCAAATATATCTCCATTAACGTTTTTACGGAAGTTTATTATACAATTCACTTAAAAAGTAGGATTTCAACTCAAGTTGTGGTATGACTTCTTCATCTCGGATTTGTGAAATAAACATGACTTTTGCTTGCAACTGCATGTGTTTCGAAATTGAAAAAGCAAACGCTAATTATTTACTAAACAATTCATTAAATGCGTAAACGTAACAAAGGAAGTCAAAATGCACTAGCAAACAAAAACAAAACAAAACCACCCACGCCAAAAAAAACCCCCATAAAATCAACATAAAATATATTTTAAAACGAACTCATACATTTGTAAACGTTAATTTTCAATGAAGTGAAAAAAAAAGATTCTTGTAATATTTAAAGAAAACTGCTGGTCTTTGATGTTCATGATCAGGTTCCCAAGATGTTGCAGCGAACCTCGATTTGCTTAATCAACATTGCGTGACACACATCCTAAACGTTGCAACAGGCATCAGCAATGTCTTCCCAGACACATTCGTGTACAAAACCGTGGAGATTTTGGACTTGCCGGAGACAGAAATAACAGGGTAAGTCACCAAGCAAATTGTCCGGAAAATGTTTTAATATCTAAAGAAATACACACCCACTAATATTATGGAAACCTTGCCAAGATTTTGCAAGATATAGGGGCGGTGGGCCTACTGGAGACGAACAGTTTTGTCAGAACAGAATTTCTTGTTCTCACAAATTTCTTTTGTGTAGTTAAAAATTACGGAAATACAAAATTTGTATTTCTTCAATTAGAATTAGAATCAATCAGCGGTTTTCAAGATAACATTTCAAGCTAGGTTCACTTTTTTGAATAGTCCTATTCCAGAAGATTCCGACTATTCCTCATGTCCTAGGGGGTAGGTGCCTCCGGTAATACAAACACAATACATTACACGATCACAAAACGGAACTTTTCCGATTTTTCCGTTTTCCGCCCGAATCGATTTCATTTCGTTTCGACAATCGGATCGTGTAGTGTATATTAGTATATAATATAGGTTTTATTAACTGCTAATTGCTTATTGAAAAAAAAAAAAAACTAAAAAATAATTAATATCCATTTTTTTATTTTGAAAACTGAAAAATTGAAATTCGATTTCGATTTTGCTCGTTACGAGGGGCCAACTTTTTGCGCGTCATGCACTAGTTTGAATTTGACGACCGTTACCGGCATTTTCCAAAACGCGGCGTGGTTCGCCTCCGCCTGCTAACAGTGCTGTTGGGTGTTCAACTTCTGAACTTTGAAGATTAATTAAAAAAATTATTTTTTTTTTTTTTAGAAGTATTAAATACTGTGTAATATATGAATATATATGAAGCAAGTGATTTATTTTAAAAATTATCGGAATTAAAAAAAATATGTGATAGCGAATTCGGAAACGAAGTCGAGCTTTGAAAAAGGGCCGTCAATGTCGTCATGTTTATTTTTAGCCACGGAGGCTACCTGACCTACAATTTAGACGTGTAGACGTCGGGGGAAATTGTCAGGTCGGGGAACCAGACTATTTTTTGAACGACGCCCATTTTACCCCAAGACAGCATTGTATCTGTAGGCTAAGGTTTGAAACATAAATGATACATTACGGGAGCGAGAACACGATCAGCTTGACATATTCGGGTTTACATTGTATGTTCTGTATTTTGTATAGATATTTCGAAGAGTGTTTTCAGTTCCTTGACGCGGCGAGAGATATTAAAGGGACGGTACTAGTTCATTGCAACGCTAGTGTTTCTCGCGCGCCCTCTATCGTCATCGGGTACATTATGTCCAAAGAGGGCGCATGTTTTGAAGCCGTCTATCAGGAATTGAGGGGTTTGCGACCGGCTGTCAGACCAAACGACGGTTTCAGACGAAGTCTTGTGAAATACGAAGCGACTCTGAAGAACAGAGATAATGACGGAGAAGTTTGAAAAGTATTAAATGAAGATGTGTGAACTCATCATATAATCACTCTTGGAGGAAGAATACATTAAGAAGTGCATCCAGAATTAGATGTCAGATGTAACAGGAACAGGAAGAAAATTGACCCCCAATGTAAAGAATGCCCCGGCCCTTTTATCTCTATTTTGTAAAAATAAAAAATGATATGGGTTAGGCCTATATGTGTATTGAACAACTGAGCGTGATGACGATAACGCTGAAAGCTCAGCGTTATAGGTAGTCGTTGTTGCACCAGTTTTTGTTATGAAATTTGGATAATAATTGTGATGTTGGTATTGAGACGTGATGTACTTCACGCGATTAATATTAATTTTGTAATCTTCAAAACCTGAATAGTGGTCATCAAAGAATGGCATCAATGCCTCAAATCTTGAACAGTTCGAAGCTCCTCCTACACTCTAACGTGATGCAACTGGAGCCGTTTTGCTGGAGGACGTTGATACAAATATCAGACACAATAGTATATAAATAATTGTGTAATGTGTTTTTTTATGATAGTTTTATTATACGTTGTAAAGCAAAACATTGAAGTTCCCTTTGCCAGATTCATAATTATTTTCCTCTCTAGTCTAGAGATTGTGTGAGCTAAATTGCATGTATTGATTTCAATCATTTGCACTGCATGGTTTACTTCTATGGTCAGAGGAGATACAAGGATTATCTGGTGGAAATTCTGTACAAAGTTGTAGGAAAAGAACACGCATTTTGAGCGAGATATTTCATCCAAGGCTTGCTGTATATTAAAATAACTGTATACATAATATTGATTACCTGTGCATAACGTGTAGCCGGTGTTGTGTACTGAAATCTGTGCTGTGTTGTGCTTGGGGTTGCATAATTATTTGGAATACAAAAATTGTAGTGAACTAATCGATAAAATTCAGCCGCGCTGCGCCATGTGCACCGTTGTCCACGATACACGTTGCAGCTGTTGCATCGTTTACAGTTTTCAGTCACCATGATGTCTACCACCGAGTTGGCTGCTTCAGATGGAATCATCGCCACAGGAGTGAGTCAATCTGATTTCTCTTATTTATAATTTCATTTAACAATATATCAAGTAATTTTTATGATTGTCGTGTGTTTCAATGTAGATTTTGAATTTAGATGAGTGCTTGTTTCTCGCGTAATGCAATTTTGTTAGGAAATGAAAAAAAAATCTCAGCGACGGTTGTTGTATTCCAACTGAGAATCAATATTGTAAACAATGTGTGATGATTCTGTATATAATCAGACGGGTTTTTTCGGGTGTAAAGTGGATGCAGGTTAAAGTAACATCTGAAATATATATTTTTTTCACGTCCTGAGTATGGTTGTGTAACTTCTTTAGTTGAGCAAAAACCTTCTTTTTTGGGCTGAGTATGAGTGAGCTTGTTTTATATCCATGTTATTTCATGAATTTTTGTACCACCCTACTCCACAGTAAAATCTGCAGTGTATTGGTTTTCCCGGCCGATTTCACCAAGTTTCATTCCATTTCACGCCTGGCTCATTCAATTTAGATTGAAATTGAAAAATTACCTAATGTTGTAGTTCGTCAATCCAATAATGTACACTTACATGTACATGTACGTGGATATGTTATTAATAACGAATTCAGTTGACATTCAATTCAGTAGTCATACAGTTCACATACTTTTCTGCATCACATGTACACCATTCGACTATGCTTTGAATTTTCAGCTCCAGGTTCAAGATGGCTAGGGCAAGTACTTCTCTTCGGAGGCTGTATCTTTTGGCCTTCATCTGCTTAGCCGTCAACATCATCTTCGTTCTTCATCATTTCTTCCTTGAGCACGGCGCCGACGCGAGTATCAACCGGTACGGCCAGCTACACAAACCAGCCAAAGATCGAACCGGTTTGAAGCAGAGTCATGGAGACTCGAACAGAGTAGAAGAGAATCAGGGACTGGTAGAGATCCGCAGACATCGAGAACGGGTCGATCCTGTCCAGGAGATGCTGGGAAGCAACGAAAGGCTGATGAGAGAAAAAGCCGACGCGGCATTCCGCGAAGGAAGAATCGTGGTCGGTGAAGATAAGAAATTCCAGCAACCCGAGCCGGCTGATAAATTCAAAGACGTGCCACTAGTTGTTGGGGAACATGTCCGAAAAGACAACGAGGATGAAATTGAGCAACCAGCCGAGCAGAACGACAAGATGATGAAGGACGGCCTTGGGAATGCTAACGACGGTAAGGATGGGAAGGCATCTAAAGACTCCCTGCACTTCGACAATGCCCGAGAAGCCGACCGGTACGGCCCCGGAATGATGGGGGAAGCCGTGCAACTCGCCCGCCTATCGGCGAACGACCAGAAGAGGCTTGAACTCGGTAAGAAGAACCACGCCTTTAACGAGTACGCTAGCTCCAAGACGTCGCTACATCGGACGCTGCCCGATGCAAGATACCCTGAGTAAGTTTCAACTTGAGAAGTGTGGCATTACTTTTGTTCCGTTATCAGTGGCATGCGTGGACTCTTTGTGTATTCAATATTCATAAAGATACCTATACAAAAATGATTCGTACAGTACATTCCATTAATATCCGGTTATTAAAACTTAGCTTATTATAGTGGAGTCCCCTACCATTGCGTACAAAATATCGAAGAAGAAAAATACCCAAACACGTACAATATTGGTGACTTTGACTGATCATGATCACCCATTTGCCATTTTAGCCGCCCTTTCATGCTAGATAGTCTCCGCTCTCATATTTGTTACATTTTTTGTTCTTCGTGAATTCATGTCAACATAACTTGCGGATCGCTTGACTCAAAATGTATGTACATGTACATGCATAGACAGTTTAAAATCGCCCGAATAACACACCTTTGCAATTTGGGTTACAACTCTTCCTCAGGCAAAGTCATATCTGTGTCATAATACTACAGACTGCAATAGCGGAAATTACCCCAAACCTGTTAGTTGTCTGAGTAACAAACGGCGTCATTCGATATCCGCCACTTTGCAGGTGCAAGAAGCTTACGTACCCGCACGATCTCCCCAAGACAAGTATCGTCATTTGTTTCCACAACGAGGCTTGGTCTACTCTCCTTCGCACCATTCACAGCATCTTGGACAGGTCACCCCTACGGCTGATTCATGAAATCGTCCTCGTTGATGATGCTAGTAATCTTGGTAGGGTTCTTAGATACAGGCGAAAGCTGATACAGAATTGGGATGGGAGGGAAGTGAATACATGTAATAGTCTTAAAGCTTACCGGGGTTCTTATTTTGCCCGAGGGGTTTTCCCATTCGTATGGTGCCTCGTCAACTTTTCTTAAAAAGAAATAGGTAATCAATGTAGGCAACAGTGCAGTTTTACAAGTTTGATTGATGCGTGATTTTCAAAATGATGGACATTCAGTTAAAATTTGACTTTCGTTCGAAGTGCCCAAATAAAACAATCATTAAGTCGGTATTTAATTGTTCTTAGTTCTCCACATTTAATTCCAAAATAATTTGAAATATTTCCTGAGAGAAAAAAACATAAGTTTTCAGCGCAGTAAAAAGGTAAAGATAATGGTAAAGATAAAAATGACCTCTCTCTGAATATCCCTAATCGCCAACAGGATAACCCTAAAATGACTTCTTTCTGAGACTTGTATCCGACGTTTCACCTCAGTCGACTTAGCTGAGGTTCCTTTTTGGTCGGTCTTTCAGAGCACTTGAGGGAACCACTAGAGGACTACATATCCCTGCTACACGAGGCGCGGATCCGCCTGGTCCGCTCGCCTGAGCGCGTCGGATTGATCCGAGCGCGCATGCTCGGTGTGGACACCATGGAAGGAGAGATCATCACTTTCCTCGATTCGCACATTGAAGTAAGAAAATACTCTTACATATACTTGCAAAGAATATCTGTTGCTGACACAAAAACTTCTTTCACACACATAAGAAAGGGCACTAAATCCACACTCCAAAATAAACTGTATTTTACCTGGGTATCCATGTGTGAATCATATTAAACTCCAATGTTGACCATTGGCAAGTCTTCATTTCACATATAAAAAGATCACTATACACAAAAGTCATGTTGAGGTACGAAGCAACGTAACTTGCAAAGAACCAAAGTGGACAAACATCAACTACATGACGTATGTAAGTTAGACTCGACACGATATTGGTGACAAAAAGGCGTCATCGATGTACATGTACATAGCAAATGAAGAGCTCGCTCAAAAATGCACGCTCCGAAATATATTCCTGGGTATCAATATAATGCATCGTACATGATTAAACTCCGAATATTGAACACTCAATACTTCATTCCACATACTGAACAAAAGTTATTTATCAAGCCCACCATTTCCCACAACTGAGGTTAAACATTAACATCATCCATAATTGTCAACCGTATAGGCCTACATTGTGTAATACAGTCGAGTCTCATTAATACAAACTCGTTCGGGCCTAGCCACATTGTTTGTTATATCAGAAGTTTGTATTAAAAGGAATATCAGTCTCGTTCATTGTGCACATACATGCACAGTCGGGACCAAGGCTTTATGTTTGTTATAACCAGAATTTTGTATTAACAGAGTTTGTATTAACGAAACTCAACTGTACTATCTTTTCCTGTTTCAATAGGTAATGGTGGGCTGGTTAGAGCCTTTACTTGCCCGTTTGGCCGGCGACCGAACGCGTGTCGTCATGCCCGTGGTTGATGAAATCAGCCAGGAGAACCTCAAGTACGGAGTGGTCCCTGAACCGCTCCAGAGGGGCGGCTTCAACTGGCGGTTCCAGTACCGGTGGGTGGAGGATCCAGGGTACGCCCGTCGCTCGTCCAAGGCAGAACCCATACGGTGAGTAGGGCTGACTGTCCAGCTTGCCTTTCCTCAAAACAGGGTGAGTGGCTTCTGTCTCAGGCTGGACACTTCATTTAGTAGAGCACCGGTTTTCTGGAGGTTGCTTTTCCGAATCTTCTCAAATCTGTTTCTTAGTGCAACCCTATATTTATGCCAAAAGCACACATAAAGCAGTCTGATTCTTGCGAAAAACAAATTCCGATGCAGGTATTACTGGATATAGATTGAACGCAGTACGTTATACACCAGATGCCGGACTGTATTTCACCGGAAGAAAGAGAGAACGTTACTGCTCCCGGTTTGAGATTTATTGCAAATCTATAGGTTTCGATGCCAGGGGTTGCGTCCTTTGGCAAGACACGTTACAAATAGTATCCCCTAGACCCAGATGTAAATGGGAACCTTAGGGGTTAGAGGTGCCTCTTGGGACGCGGTACGGTTCGGCATCCATTGCTGTGTTTGAATTTTTTTGAGAAAATGATATAGAATCTTTTGTTTAAAATTACACCCTTTAATGCAAAATGCATGGCAATTTGGCAGGTGGCAACTTTTGCAGATGTTTGTGTTGCTTGTATAACTGAAATTGACTTCTGGGGGTTTTTTTTGGTTACCAAAGGTCCCCCGCAATGCCGGGAGGTCTACTCTCCATGGACAAGAAGTTCTTCACCAAACTTGGCGGCTACGATCCTGGAATGGAAATTTGGGGCGGGGAGAACCTAGAGGAATCTCTCAAGGTAGCTCTCGGAGCTTTCTTGTTATTTTTGCTTTAGACTTATTTTAGAGCTTGAAATTACATTGTTCTTCCCAGAGAATGTGAACACTTCCGTCGATTGGGTTGGAGATTAGCTCAGTTGAACGCGTACAGCCCTTTTTTATCCAAGGTTTTTTTTAGTGTTTAAAAATATACATAGGATAACAATGTGAGAGTGGGGGATATCCGACTTAGCAAGCATTAGTTATATGACTCTACCCAGCTAGCGAATGTGACTATAGTGTCTCAACAAAATCCAATGCGCGTGCCTTTCTGTATTTCCATTTTTGTGTTGTAGATATGGACCTGCGGTGGTAGCATAGAAATCATTCCGTGCTCGCGTGTGGGTCACATCTACCGGAACCGTTCCCCTTACTCCTTTCTGGGCAAGAGCCCGATGGATGTGGCCGAGAGGAACGCCTTGAGAGTTGTGGAGGTAAAGAATGTTTCGCCCTTCTAGGATTAGTTTAATTGACGCACACTTAACAATACCATCATCACAGATAATTGAGTATGTAAACACCGGCAATCGTGGACCTAGGACAAAAGGGTTAGGGCACAAACAATACGTCCACGATTGACCGATAGTCCACGATTGAAATTCGTGTAGAAAAACTAATGAGAGCTGTTGCTAAAAAGTGTGAGTACAAACAAAGGAACGAGGATTAGGGACAATAGGGGATCCACGATCGCCGTTGTTTACGAAGATGGGTGAATGTGGGCGGGACAACTAACAAACACTTATACGCCGACTAACGCCGTACCTATTCTACTCCGAAGACCATTTTGTTCTTCAGTATTTAGGCGAAAACGTGTTTTTTTTTTCCCGAAAGATTTGAAAGAACACTGTGAAAAGTATTCTTTATATTCCGGAAGATTTAATCATCCATAAGTCATTACTTCCTGACGCTGTCAAAATGGAATGAAAGCAGCCTGAGACATTCTGAGCTAGGTCTATGGTACGTCGTTTTAAAGACTTTTGTCAGTTTAGTGAACATTTGGACATTGCCTTTAAATCTATCCGATTGCACTTCGAGGGATATTTACTCAAGTTGGGGAATGAGGGTTGAGGATATTGAGGACATTTTGTGGAGTGGCTATAAAAAGGAGTGGTCTGAGAATAACCAGTGCTGTTGACATCATAATGTTCCGGTTCGTATGCCTTTAATGTCATTAGGGCATTAAATGATGACAATCTTCTTATCGAATCTACTTCACAAAGCAAAATTCGGTTCAGCCAAAGCCGAACACATTTGTCTGCATCTTCATCGTACATTGCAAGGTCAGCAGCTTTGCAAGGAGGATGATAATGATATAGGGGAAGGAAAATTGCAAAGAGATGCTCATTGTTGCTACAGTGTAAAGAATAATTAGTAAACGAAGACAGAAGCCTGGGCTTAGCTTGCTGTATGGTCAACGCAGCGACCTATCTAGGAAAAGGATTTAAATGTCATGAACGCTTTGTTTTATCTCAGGTGTGGACTGACGAGTACAAAGAAAACTTTTACAACCGGCTCCCTCACCTACGGAGCAAAGACTTTGGCGACGTGGAGGACCGCCGCCAGCTTAGGCAAAGACTCGGTTGCAAGAACTTCGAGTGGTACCTCAAGAACGTGTACAAGGAGCTGTACGTGCCAGACATGAACGACATGCAAAAGTATTCGGCTTCGGTGAGTTTGGGGGAAGCTTTGTTAGCGCAGGGGAACACTTGGTTGGTTCGTTCGTTCGATCCCGTCATGACTATTTATACTCTATTTACCACCCAAAAATTGTGACCTTGGGTCCAGACTCGCCCTGTAGAGTACGCACGACCAAAATGTCATTGCAATTTGCACATACCCCGAGCGTCTTCGCATGAGACCGGCCGAGCTTGCCTGGGCACACAGCGGCGAGGACTGTCGAGTGTCCTTTCTTCTCTCTGTCTCGGTGTCAGCCCAAACATTTAGGTTAATAATGTAAGCAAGGCTCTTCTAATCCCGGCCTGATATTTCAGAGAGATCACTTTTTGGTTACGATCCCCACTTGCAGATTTCCAGCAAATCGGGAGTTTGTTTGGACTCCAACGATCAGAACGGACAGACCGGGAAGCGGTTGATCGTGTGGGGCTGTCATGGACTCGGTGGTAATCAGGTAAGCACAGCGGAAGTACGTCACTTGAAAACTAAATAAGTAAAGAATCAATAGAACTTTTTCTTTGGCTTGTAACGCCCCGTGCATGTGATTTATGGTTGTTACTCTAAAACATTCCTCAGATTGTCGGGCATGTTTAATATTGCCATAATCTTTGAAGCTATTTCAGATTGGACTAGGAAATCAGTCAGACTTTGTTGCAATTGAAACAAACATCTTTCAAATAACTGTTATAGTCAGGATTATTGCCTTGAAAATCGACGACGAACTGTAGTGTAGTTTTTTTTTCCCGTAACGACTAGAGAAACCATTATTAGTATTTCAACAAAGTTGTTTCAGTGCATTATGCCCAAAAAGTTGAAGACAAAATTAACGGCCGCCGCACGTTTGTGAATGTGGCAAATAATTGTACTTATTGGAGATCTAATCTACATTCCCACAAATAAATATTGGTATCATTATCTGGTAAATTGTTGGAAAGAGAGCGTCGTTATATATTTAGAGTTTCAAGTACATTAAAGTTGGTGTATACGTGTTTTTTGGGTGTGGCACCTTGAAAAATAGGTTTTGAAATTGAATTGACATTTTTCTAGCATTACATTAGTTATGAGCTTTCCAATGAGACATCACACGAAAAAAAATCGGCCCACGACCAGTAATCAATTAATTTCAACTTGTGAATTAAGAGTGGGACGCTCCTAATTCGTTCTCAATAATGTGCGCAATTTCTGAACTGCAGCGTGCCATGTAAAAACATCTTTTGAAACTGTATAAAGGCCTGCAAAAACAAACAAGCAAATGTATTCGTTACAGGACATTATATTCCTTTCAATTTCGTTCGGAAAAGAAAATCGAAATTTTGAAAAAAAGCATGTAAATACCAACTTTATCGATCGTGAGTATAATTGGAAATAATGGAAGAGGAACTTTTTTTGTGTGTGATTTGTTTGGCAATGACTTTCAAGACCCATTGGAGCTTGAACTAAAACTTGATCAGTATGTAAACTAATATTGAACTAAAACTTTATCAATATGTTAACTTTTTCTCTTGTGGAATTTTTTTCAGTATTTCGAGTTGACCAACAAGGGTCAGTTGCGCAATGACGAGCTTTGTCTTGAGCCTGATAACCTCAATCGCTACGTACTCTTACAAAAGTGCGCCCCCATCGGCAAGAGACTGACCCGCCAAACATGGGAATATCAGGAAAAGGTACCAAATACTCGAGATTCTGAAAACTCCAAATAAAAAGGCTAGATAAAATTCAACCGATCGCCTGAATCAAGGCCATTGAATTATTCGTCATTTATTCCTCCTACACGTTCATAAAATAGTTATAAAAGCTTCAATTATAAAAAGATTAAGTGAAAATAGATGAATATGAAAAATCTTAGAAATATAGTTCAAAGTTCAGTACAGGTCACAAAAAATCACTTTTGTCCACGTGTCTAGTGTAGTGTTTTTTGTCTTCAACTCAAGCTCCGGAGCTCAGTCAAGGAGGTAGAATAAGCCGTCCGAGGACAAACAGGTTTGGCATTCGAAATGTTTAAACTACCATATCTCAGATACAAAATATTCATTTGCAATCTTTTCTTTCGTCACTTATGTTTACAGATCAATATTTTAATACCATTCAATTGAAGTTTTGAAATATGCTCAACAGGCAGGTGAACAATGCTGTCAAAAGTGGGTTTCCTTCTTTTTGCACCACCCTGTAGTGCCCTTATTTGAGATTCAAAGTATTTCACATGATGTGTATTTTGTCTTTCCAGGGCGGCAGAATAAAGCACGTTCCCACAAAGCTCTGCCTGCACGTGAACAAACCTGAGAAGGGAACGGAAGTGGAGATCAGACTTTGCCGAAACTTGGATCCGAACCAGAAATGGACCTTCATGTGATTGCTTTACCGTGCAACAACTTGCCTGCAATATCTACAGGCGGGGTTCCACTCCTTGTCTAGGTTACAATCAATTAGTTGTAGTCAGTATGAAAGTACGAATACAAAAGTAATTGACGATTGGCCTAAAGTTAACACTTTTAAAGTTTTGTTGAAGAAGGCATCTGTTTTGTAGAAATAACATTTTTAGTAGATGTCTTTTAAATTAAGCCTAGTTTATTTTGCCCGAGATTGTATCCAAAACAGTTTGGCGGGAAAATCAATTTATAATTTGCAGTTTGAAGCATGTACACCAATTAAAATGTTACAACACCTGTCAAAAATTGTTTAGCCAACTTGAGTAGAATCTTCAGAAAAGAAGCAATGTAAAGATGTTAAGATTGAATCTGAATTAATTCTACACAAACATTTAACATTTGGAAGACTGACTGGTTTTGAAGCTAGCACAGTGCGGTTTTTTTTTAACGTAAAATATCAGATAAAATATTTATGAATGTTTTAAGCTTTATGTTAATAATTATACTTAGACCAGTTTGTTTAAGATAATAAGTAATAAATACGGAATATCTTAGGCGTAAACGGATTTATCAATTTAAAGTTGAATACAAATTCTGAAAAAGAGAGATTATGCATATTGAAATATATGTACAATTCCAATTAAAGTGCAATTCTGAAAAACTTTTTTTCTTATGAACCGATGAATAAATAAAACACTCTAAAATGTGTTATTTACAAAACTAAACTGCTTTTATGTATTATTTTTAATTTGTACCTAGCCGTGCATAAAACTATAAGGTCAACGCAAGGGGGAAAATGCCTTATATCACGTATATGGTCTAGATCTCAATGAATCTAATCAAAAATTGCTATTAAAGTGTACTTTTCTTTCTTTTCTTGTAAAATTGGATTTGAAACTGGCTTCATGCAGCTAGGTGGCCTGCGTTTTTTTTTGTAAATTGGCATTTTTGTATACAATTACGAAAAACGTCAATACAAAAGAAGTGAAAGAGGTATAAATAATCTAAGGCACGTTGGAACATAAGAAGGTCAGTAAACACCCAACGAGATTTAAAGTTCTAAATTCTTGCATGATGGAATAATCTTAAACATACTTGTAATCTTGACATCATAATCTTGACATACTTGTAACTTATTTGCCATCTGTACTTTTTGTGATGAATTTACAAACTTTTTAATTGTCCCCTTTCATTTATCTCGGAGAGCCGAGGAGACGATTGCTGATCTTGCTAGCCTAGATTAAATGTTGGAAAAGTAGTAACCGGCCGTTCTTCCACCGTCGTTTTCATTGAGTTCAATCTGTAAATATCAAGAGAAATTTGGTTTAATGAAAATAATTTTGCTGCGAAACAAAGTACCCATAGTCTTATGGTCAGGGAGTTCCCCACACAATAGAAGCCATTGTTTAAATGTAGCACATGTGTTATCTTTGCACATGTGCTGTGTAACGCTCGTTTCCCGCCTCAAAGAGCGATGCGAGATATGCTTGTAAGCATAAGCATGGGCATCGCCAGGATTTTGGATGGGCGGAGCAAATTTCCCCCAAATCCTTGTACTGTCTCTAGCATATTCTGAATTGATCTTCTTTAGGGTGTTTTTTTTTAGGGTGGGCGGGGACATTTGCCCACCTCGACCCCATTGACACCCCTGCAGACGCCCATTTTGTTAAATGTGTATTACATGAACATTAATAACAAATTTGACTTCACACCTCTTTTCCTCTTTTTCCCCCTTTTCTCTTTTTCTCCCTTTTTGGGACTTTCCGGGATGTGGGGGGGGGGGGGGGCAGGCGCCCCTTGCCCTCTCCCCATCACGACGCCCAAGAGCATAAGGATGCTTTTCCGTTGTCTTATTGAAGTTCCTCATTATGTTTGCTCAAATTGGCAAGAGTGGACCTAAAATCATCATTCACCGAGGACGTGCACTCACGGAAGGGCCATTTAAAGGGGAAAGACCCATTGCATCAACTGTAAGACAACTGATCAATGTCACTGCCGTTGTATATTTTTATCTTCTGACATTGCACAATGTACAGTAAACTGTTTAAGGAGTCCTAAGTACATGTACCTACCCTAACGGCCTCTTCATCAGGTCGACGGTCGATTTTGGCTCTGGGAAGTGATATGCCCTGCCACTGGTACTGACTTGACGGCCGGTTGTTAATCTCCTTTCCCTGTAAATAACCAATAATATGGCATTGCAGATATCATTTCTCTTGCATATATCTTTTAAGGAAAAATTAGCCCCTGAATGGGTAATCTTATTATTAGGATTAGTGTAGGTAAGGCCAAAAAAAAAAAGTCTCCGGTTTCTGGTATGGAGCTTGCCCCAAAAGTGGTGCGGCGACGCGGCTTTTTTTTTTTTTTTACCTGTTTTTTTTTTTTTTTGGCTTCAAATGTCGGCTGATGACTGCAAATGGTGCCCGACTAAACTTAGTGCAAATATATGGGAGTCCAGAGAGGCCACATAAATCTTATTCTCGATCATAACCCCTTCTAAAAATACGTTAAAATTGTGCAGCAGCAGAATTCCAGTCAAACCAGTGAGTTTGGCGGTTTTGAAACATCATCTTGTATTGAAAAAAAAACTTTTTCATTTTGCCGACGCGCATGGCTACGGCGACGCGCGCGCATACCAGAAACCGGAGACTTTTTTTTTTTGGCCTAAAAGACTAAGTTTTATTTAGATGCGTTCAAAGTTATAACCGCGTTAGATAAAAAAACAAATGGTTACGCTAGCTCATTATACAAAACCCGTCTGCGTACACTGCGACGGAGCCATTTAAAAACCGTGCGAAACGAAGTTGCAGAGTATATCTTTACTTGTAAATAAAGTGTTCGGGAAAACTAGGGGCGGGGTGGTGGAGGGAACTGGGGGCAGGACAGAACTTGCCCCCGCCCCGTAGCGCCACCACTGCCCGTGTTTTAAAAGTACCTGAGCTTGTTCTGTCGGTTGTGTCATCAAGACAGCTATCTGGCTCATCCGGCTCTCTTCTTCAGGCGAGAGGTCGTCGGAGACCGACCCTGATCTCCGCGGCTCCTCCTCACTCAGCGCCTGGTTGACTTCCCCGGAGGAGAACGACGTGGTCTGCTGGTGCTCGCCGTACATCTTTGGCCTAGCTCGCAAGTCCACGTTCCCGTTCTCTATGACCGAGTCCTCGTCACCCTTTGCGTTTCGCGTTTTGACGCACAGGCAGAAGACGGCCACCGCTGCCACTAGTAGCAGGGCAAGGCCGCCGAAGACGATCGCGACAATGACAAACGGTGACAAACCTGACAGAAAAAAAATATATGAAAATCGAATCGCAGTTCAGCGAAAAGTAGTTTTGCATCTGTTCAGCTTACCCCAAGTCAATTACATTCAGAAGTGTATGCGGTGTTTTGTTTAGACACCCAAAATAACAAAAATGTACGAGTATTGTGTCGTTATTTGTAATGATGTCTAAGGTAACCTGTGAAATATTGCAATATTTTGAAAATGCAAAGTGTCACGTTAGCACTTTAACCACCCGTTGCAGTTTTATTATTATTACTTTCGGCTTAATGTCAATTAATCCTTAAAATGTATATTACGTAGCTTTTTTTTCCAAACGTAGTTCTTTTTTTATTTCAATTCGTGCTCGATTTTAATTGAACCGTCGTAAATTGGAATATACGTTTGAAATTGTCTATAGTCTGTCCTTTTTTTGTCTTTGTTTAAATTGATGGCTTTTCAAAGTTTGGTCAAATGTTTCCTTACCATCGATGTTTTCGCAATTGGGACCGCTGATACTTTCCGGACAACTGTTGGAAAGAAACAAACATTTTCCATTTATTCATGGCTGGCATGATGTGTGCTAATGATCAAGCGCCATCAATGTGGACAATTATTGTCGCGTGCAAAGTAGGAATCCGCGCAAAGTTGGAATTCCGACTTTGTCTCGCTGGGGAATGTGGGAATTCTAATACTACCCGGCAAAGTAGGAATACATCAAAAACTTACATATTGACAATTATACAAAGTTTGCGCAATGTATACCTCATAACTATAGCATGTACTTACATCCAAATTGACGGAAATTCCCACTTTGCCCAGGTTCAGTATTAGAAAAATGAAGGAATATTACCAATAGGTAATTCTAACAGCCCTTACATCATATAAAATTACATCAAACTTGAAACGAAATTCCCACGTTGCCCTGGTTCGGTAGTAGCACGATGTTGGAATCTGGATAAATTCGTAATTAGTGCAAGGAGGAATGTCCATTGCTCTACCTGATCATCCTCCCGAGTTAAAAATGTAGTAGTTTACGAATGACACCCAAAACATTTTGCGGGTTAGGCGGTACCACAATAAAGGAATAAAGCCGTAGAATATTGAAATACCTCCCTCTAGCAGCAAAGGGTTCACATGTGATTTTACGAAGAGTTATTTATGTTAATAGTACATAAAACAACATTCCCACTTTGCCGGGCAGTGTTGGAATTCCCATATGCCCTAGGCAAATATCGAATTTACCCAGATTCCCACAATCAAAGTATGTAGGCTATCTTATCTTATTTTGTAAAGTCTAGGAATTTGGCTTCACGTAATGTTCTTTCTGCAAATAAAACCCCGCAACAACTGGTTTTCTCACAGAGTATTTAGCTAGGCCTATATGATAAACACATCTGTATCATCGACTTTGGAATATGATAAGTTTAAACGACAATTAATGTACTCAATCCATATGCGTTGCACTTGTGCAAGTCGTTCTTCAACAGTTCCAGCAGAAACGATTAGCATGCATCGCTAGACCGAGACTTTGATTTTTTAAGGCCCATTTGCATTTCGAATCGATTTGATTCAATATCACTAGTGTAGCAACACATTACTTTTCATTACACGTTATAAGGGATTATCGCTGCATGCAATATAGTAGATAATCCAGGTTTTCCCAAAGTAGCCCCCCCCTTTTTTAATAATCCAGTGTGCAAATTAGTACATAGTTATGGCATTGATCGATGTTCTTGGATGGGTCACGCAAGGCAAATTAGCTAATCAGCAAGTCAGGTCGAAGTGACACTATAGTAGGTTTTCTTTGTGACTCGTTGATGGCCATCTGTGCCAAAAATGATTGATTCTTGATTTTAACAGGACACCTGAGGGAGTAGGTGGTGTTTTGAAGTCAAAGATCAAAGGGCTGAAGCAATGAACAACATTTGCAATATTGAGCGATGACGTTGTTTAGGGAACGTAAGGAAACTCATTTTTCCTTATTATGTAAGGAATTAACATTGGTGCAGTCGAGGGTTGGTTGTGCTGGTCAGCCATCACAACCACCCGTTGGATCTGCCCTCTAGTTCAAACATATTGCACATAAAGGTGTCCGCCACTTGGCCACTATTTTAGTAATGGCCCATTAAAATATGTGTTTGAGGGCATGCTGATTGCATTATTGGACACACTTAAGTTATTCACAACCCCTACCCCTACAAAACTCGACACCAACCTGCATCTGTAGACGTATTGCGGATAGTCACCGGTCGCTTCGCATGTTCCACCGTTCAAACAGAAATCGGATGGGCAGGCGGTGGTCGACTCTGATATTGCAAAAGACAGAACGACAATTCAAGTTGAGATATCGCAGTGCAAGGCAGGCACGCACTAGGCATTGTGAATTCAAGCCCCGTCGTGTCTAGATATTTCAAACTGCGCAAACGCTAATTATGTTACAGATTACACCAAAATTGCCGAAATTACCAGGTTGTATATATTTTTTGTTTAAATTCGTTTAATGCCAAATAATTAGGCAGTATCAAATAAAGGGAGATTTAACAAACATCTGCAAGAATCTACCGTCGGAGCAGCATGGATACAGGGGATTGTATCATTGTTTCGTTCATAAGATTTCTTCTTCAAGTTTGTTATCGGTGCTTAGCCTATGTGTCATGGTTTTACCCTGTGTTCAAGAACAGAAAACCCTAAAATGCGAAGCGCATCCTTGTCAGTTAAGTTCTATTACACGCAACCAAAAAAAAAAGTCCCCCTTAATACTTTTTTGTCTAACTCAAAAACTACTGGACACATCTTGCTCATATTACGACTGATCAGTACAGAAATGCCTTAGCAATCCAGCCATACTATTTGTTTGGCCCCAAAACAGTGGTAATTTGTACAAAATTATGCAATTTATGACAAATGGTAACGAAAAGAAAGTTGCACTTTTGTATACGTGCAAGGTGAGTGTGAACCACAACTTGCATGTATACTAAAGTGCAACTGTTTTTGGTATCATAGTGGTCATAAATTGCATAAATTGAGCGAGAGGTGAACAGTATTTTTTGAGTAAGACAAAAAAGTATTTGAAGGGGGCACTTTCTTTTTTTGGTTGAGCGTATATTCTTCATACGATGTAATACACCAGTGATTTCGCACGGTGGTATTCCAACGGTGCAATGTTGGCACTTCAAAGTATTAAACAACTCAATACACTCACATCACAACAGTACTCAGTGATGTCATACCTGAAACCTGAAACGCGTCGGGGTCCAGAGTGAGAGACGAATTGGCGTTTCCCAACTCATCTATCCGCAAAACATCCTCTATGAGATTGTCCGAGACGGTTTCGTTTGAACTGTAAATGGCCGCCGTCTTGACGATGACGCTGCCTGCCTCCAACCCAACACCTATGACACTCTCGACCGCCGATGTAGATGGGTTGTTCTTCAGGGACTGAAATATCTGTGGCACATTTCAGGATAAACATGAATAATTAGAAAGTTGCGTTGTACAAAATCGGTATTGCAGTCGCGTGTATCAGCAGACCATCACAAGTCAAATTAAGAGTACATCACAATTCGTTTCTCAAGTCAAGTCGCAAGTAAGAGCAGACGAACAATGACAAAGAAATGTTTTTGTCAGAGTTTATTCCAATAGCTTTTGGGTTGATTTGAGACTGGATGAGACCTAATTGTGATGAGTTTATGAGGACGCGTGATTGTTTGAGTGCAACCTTTGAAGTATCACGATGAAAATGAGTTGCCAAAAAAAACAAACAAACAAACAAACAAATATAACGATGAAGTAACAATTGAATGTTGAAAATTGACCACGGAGATTGCCTCATTGTCGTGATATTAAGAAGTCGGTACGGTACAATTAGATAAAGTAACACCTGCTTAGAGTTGTGTCTTTAATAACAATATTTACATAAGAAACCCAACATTGTTTAAAATTTTAATTTTCTGGGGAAAAAAATCTGAACAGTGGTATAGCAAGGTGGAGTTAAAGTCGGTAAAAATCATACTGCACTTTTTTTTCTTCATTTGTACTGTTTCACGTTGTACCATTAAATTTCATACTCGTGAAATCAGTCTTTTACTTACAATTGGTGTCACTTGGCCAAATAGTTCTTGCGAAGCCTTTGAGTGAATGTCTCTATATTCTGGCTTGTACTCCGCCTGCTCGCCGTTTATTTCTGTTATACGCAGCTCGGCAGTGAAACTCTTCTTGGCTAAAAAGCGGGGGAAAAATGAGTGTCGACGTAGGGGAATTGGCTCTTTGAATTGTCACATACAGCCAAGTAAAACTTGATTTTTTTTCAAAATGTGGAGACGGGAAGCATCATAATTGAACGTACTTTGTCAGGATTTACTAAATGTTAACGTCTACGAAACTATTGGGCTACATCACAGACAAAAGGTGATTCTTTTTTTCCGACGATCATCACAGCCCATTTAAAAATATAATTCTAAAGTGGGATTATGAAGCATGTGTTCGACTGTAAAAAAATTTTGAATTCAACTTACGCCTGCAGTTTCCGTCCTCGTCTGGCGCGAATCCATCCGCTGTACGACATAAACACTCGTAGCCTTTTGGGTCTGTTGGATTTGGCGAGCAGTATTCGCTTTCTGAATCGCATTCAGGTTCGCCTGTGGCACATGGGTTCTCATCCGGAATAACTGTCAAAAAAGAAGAAATTAAAATGCGATAATAGAAAATAAAGACTTTCAAGGCAGTAGAAGATCTCTCCTTTTGTGGGAAGGGTCTTATTTTTTGTAGTGGGAAATTAAGTAAAGAAATGTACAAAGATAAAGAGTTTCCACTCCGGAAAGAGAAAACCTATCGTGAAGGGCGTTTTGACTATTTTAAGGCAACATGTATATTTGGCCATAAATTAACGATTTCCCCCGGACATTCCCGAAGACGGTGGCAGGACCATTAAACAATTGGATAGTCATCAATAAATATACTGTCAGTGCTTGACTGCCAAGGCAAGGGTGAAAAGCCGCATAGCCTCACTGTAACGGTCTCAAATATGCTCTTTTTCAGTCGGTTGTTTGAATTTATTTATTGATTAGTCCGTAAGTGTAATCAAAACTCGTGAGTTCGTACTCGTCAAGAGGATCCTAAATGAGTCCATACCTTCACATTTTGTACCGGAGTATCCAGGAAGGCAAATGCACTCGCAGTACTTTGTGTCCAGCACTCCTTCGTTTTCACAGGTCAGCTGACAAGCTTCAGACACAATTGATAAAAGTGACAAAAAAATAGAGGTAAAAAAAAACCCAACAACAGCAATCACAATATTTGTACCGACGGTATATTTCAAAGCGTTTAAGTGAAGTGAATGAAAAAGATTAAGAATGCAAAAAATATATACGAACCAGGTGTAGTGGTAGCCGCTTGCGTCGTTGATACTGTGGTAGCTGCCTTAGTCGTTGCTACTGTAGTTTCTGCTTGAGTGGTTGCTGCTGTGGTTTCTGCTTGAGTGATTGCTGCTGTGGTTTCTGCTTGAGTGGTTGCTACTGTGGTTTCTGCTTGAGTCGTTGCTGCTGTGGTTTCTGCTTGAGTGGAAACTACTGTGGTTTCTGCTGGAGTGGTTGCTGCTTCAGTTGTTACAATTGTGGTTTCTGCTCGAGTGGTTGCGGCTGTGGTTTCTGCTTGAGTTGTTGCTGATGTAGTTTCTCCTTCAGTCGTTGCTACTGTAGTTTCTGCTTGAGTGGTTGATCCTGTGGTAACAGATTGAGTGGTTGCTACTGTGGTTTGTGCTTGAGTCGTTGCTGCTGTTGTATCAGATTGAGTTGTTGCTGATGTGGTCTTTGCTTCAGTCGTTGCTACTGTAGTTTCTGCTTCAGTCGTTGCTACTGTAGTTTCTGCTTGAGTGGTTGCTGCTGTGGTTTCTGCTTGAGTGATTGCTGCTGTGGTTTCTGCTTGAGTGGTTGCTACTGTGGTTTCTGCTTGAGTCGTTGCTGCTGTGGTTTCTGCTTGAGTGGTTGCTGCTGTAGTTTCTGCTTCAGTCGTTGCTACTGTAGTTTCTGCTTGAGTGGTTACCGCTGTGGTTTCTGCTTGAGTGGTTGCTGCTTCAGTTGTTACAATTGTGGTTTCTGCTCGAGTGGTTGCGGCTGTGGTTTCTGCTTGAGTTGTTGCTGATGTAGTTTCTCCTTCAGTCGTTGCTACTGTAGTTTCTGCTTGAGTGGTTGCTACTGTGGTTTCTGCTTGAGTGGTTGCTGCTGTGGTTTCTGCTTGAGTGATTGCTGCTGTGGTTTCTGCTTGAGTGGTTGCTACTGTGGTTTCTGCTTGAGTCGTTGCTGCTGTGGTTTCTGCTTGAGTGGTTGCTGCTGTAGTTTCTGCTTCAGTCGTTGCTACTGTAGTTTCTGCTTGAGTGGTTACCGCTGTGGTTTCTGCTTGAGTGGTTGCTGCTTCAGTTGTTACAATTGTGGTTTCTGCTCGAGTGGTTGCGGCTGTGGTTTCTGCTTGAGTTGCTGCTGATGTAGTTTCTCCTTCAGTCGTTGCTACTGTAGTTTCTGCTTGAGTGGTTGATACTGTGGTAACAGATTGAGTGGTTGCTACTGTGGTTTGTGCTTGAGTCGTTGCTGCTGTTGTATCAGATTGAGTTGTTGCTGATGTGGTCTCTGCTTCAGTCGTTGCTACTGTAGTTTCTGCTTGAGTGGTTTCTACTGTGGTTTGTGCTTGAGTGGTTGCTACTGTGGTTTCTGCTTGAGTTGTTGCTGCTGTGGTTTTTGCTTGAGTTGTTGCTGCTGTGGTTTCCCCTTGAGTGGTTGCTGCTGTAGTTTCTGCTTCAGTCGTTGCTACTGTAGTTTCTGATTGAGTGGTTACCGCTGTGGTTTCTGCTTGAGTTGTTGCTGCTGTTGTAGCAGATTGAGTTGTTGCTAACGTGGTGGCTGCTTGAGTCGTTTCTGCTGGGGTAGCTGCTTGAGTCGTTTCTGCTGTGGTTTCTGCTTGAGTGGTTGATACTGTGGTTTCTTCTTGAGTTGTTGCCGCTGTGGTTTCTGCTTCAGTTGTTGCTACTGTAGTTTCTGCTTCAGTCGTTGGTACTGTAGTTTCTGCTTGAGTGGTTGCTGCTGTGGTTTCTTCTTGAGTGGTTGCTGCTGTGGTTTCTGCTTGAGTTGTTGCTACTGTAGTTTCTGCTTCAGTCGTTGCTACAGTAGTTTCTACTTGAGTGGTTGCTGCTGTGGTTTCTTCTTGAGTGGTTGCTGCTGTGGTTTCTGCTTGAGTTGTTGCTGCTGTGGTTTCTGCTTGAGTGGTTGCTGCTGTGGTTTCTGCTTGAGTTGTTGCTGCTGTGGTTTCTGCTTGAGTGGTTGCTGCTGTGGTTTCTGCTTGAGTGGTTGCTGCTGTGGTAGCTGCTTGAGTGGTTGCTGCTGTGGTTTCTGCTTGAGTTGTTGCTGCTGTGGTAGCTGCTTGAGTGGTTGCTGCTGTGGTTTCTTCTTGAGTGGTTGCTGCTGTGGTTTTTGCTTTAGTTGTTGCTGCTGTGGTTTCTGCTTGATTGGTTGCTGCTGTGGTAACAGATTGAGTGGTTGCTACTGTGGTTTCTGCTTGAGTTGTTGCTGCTGTGGTTTTTGCTTGAGTTGTTGCTGCTGTGGTTTCCCCTTGAGTGGTTGCTGCTGTAGTTTCTGCTTCAGTCGTTGCTACTGTAGTTTCTGATTGAGTGGTTACCGCTGTGGTTTTTGCTTGAGTTGTTGCTGCTGTTGTAGCAGATTGAGTTGTTGCTAACGTGGTGGCTTCTTGAGTCGTTTCTGCTGGGGTAGCTGCTTGAGTCGTTTCTGCTGTGGTTTCTGCTTGAGTGGTTGATACTGTGGTTTCTTCTTGAGTTGTTGCTGCTGTGGTTTCTGCTTCAGTTGTTGCTACTGTAGTTTCTGCTTCAGTCGTTGGTACTGTAGTTTCTGCTTGAGTGGTTGCTGCTGTGGTTTCTTCTTGAGTGGTTGCTGCTGTGGTTTCTGCTTGAGTTGTTGCTACTGTAGTTTCTGCTTCAGTCGTTGCTACAGTAGTTTCTGCTTGAGTGGTTGCTGCTGTGGTTTCTTCTTGAGTGGTTGCTGCTGTGGTTTCTGCTTGAGTTGTTGCTGCTGTGGTTTCTGCTTGAGTGGTTGCTGCTGTGGTTTCTGCTTGAGTTGTTGCTGCTGTGGTTTCTGCTTGAGTGGTTGCTTCTGTGGTTTCTGCTTGAGTGGTTGCTGCTGTGGTAGCTGCTTGAGTCGTTGCTTCTGTGGTTTCTGCTTGAGTGGTTGCTGCTGTGGTAGCTGCTTGAGTGGTTGCTGCTGTGGTTTCTGCTTGAGTTGTTGCTGATGTGGTCTCTGCTTCAGTCGTTGCTACTGTAGTTTCTGCTTCAGTCGTTGCTACTGTAGTTTCTGCTTGAGTGGTTGCTACTGTTGTATCAGATTGAGTTGTTGCTGATGTGGTCTCTGCTTCAGTCGTTGCTACTGTAGTTTCTGCTGCAGTCGTTGCTGCTGTAGTTTCTGCTTGAGTGGTTGTCACTGTTGTATCAGATTGAGTTGTTGCTGATGTGGTTTCTGCTTGAGTGGTTGCTACTGTGGTAACAGATTGAGTCGTTGCACCGGTGGTAGCTTCTTGAGTCGTTGCTACTGTGGTTTCTGCTTGAGTGGTTGCTACTGTTGTATCAGATTGAGTTGTTGCTGATGTGGTCTCTGCTTCAGTCGTTGCTACTGTAGTTTCTGCTTCAGTCGTTGCTACTGTAGTTTCTGCTTGAGTGGTTGCTACTGTTGTATCAGATTGAGTTGTTGCTGATGTGGTCTCTGCTTCAGTCGTTGCTACTGTAGTTTCTGCTTCAGTCGTTGCTACTGTAGTTTCTGCTTGAGTTGTTGCTACTGTGGTTTGTGCTTGAGTGGTTGCTACTGTGGTTTCTGCTTGAGTGGTTTCTGCTTGAGTGGTTGCTACTGTGGTTTCTGCTTGAGTGGTTGCTACTGTGGTTTCTGCTTGAGTTGATGCTGCTGTGGTTTCCCCTTGAGTGGTTGCTGCTGTAGTTTCTGCTTCACTCGTTGTTACTGTAGTTTCTGCTTGAGTGGTTGCTACTGTGGTTTGTGCTTGAGTGGTTGCTGCTGTGGTTTGTGTTTGAGTGGTTGCTACTGTGGTAACAGATTGAGTCGTTGCTGCTGTGGTAGCTGCTTGGGTCGTTGCTACTGTGGTTTCTGCTTCAGTGGTTGCTGCTGTGGTTTCTTCTTGAGTGGTTGCTGCTGTGGTTTCTGCTTCATTCGTTGGTACTGTAGTTTCTGCTTCAGTCGTTGCTACAGTAGTTTCTGCTTGAGTGGTTGCAACTGTGGTTTCTGCTTGAGTGGTTACCGCTGTGGTTTGTGCTTGAGTTGTTGCTACTGTAGTTTCTGCTTGAGTGGTTGCTGATGTGGGAACAGATTGGGTTGTTGCTGCTGTGGTAGTTGTTTGGTTCGTTGCTGCTGTGTTAGCTGCTTGAGTCGTTGCCCCTGTGGTTCGGGAAAAAATGACAGTGAAATATGGCTGCATTATGGCGCCATCCAATTCAACCGTTAACAATTAATGACATACATTCAGGGAACTCAACAAAAATGGGCTGACTGGTGCATAAGGCCCATTGTTAGTTAGTTACATGGTTAAAATTAGGAAGAAGCCTTTCACGGTATATTTAACAGGAGTTGCGTGCTTTTAAACTGCTCTTACCGGGGGAAAATTGTTTCATCGACAAGCAAAGTTAAAAATAGGCCAGTTACTTTGAAGGCAATGGAAGTGAGTCCAATATCAAAGTTTGTTGAAGCATGGATCCTACACACAAGGATCAACGACTCGGCCAAACTCCTGGTTAGACGCGTGATAATGGCCCGTACTGGTGGCAAATACCATGAATACTTGTCAACAAAGACCCTGCGCACGGTGGCTTTCAGATTTTCATGGCTCTGCGCCCGATTATTATTATATTTTTGAATATTCATTAGTCTACTTTGTTGTCTTTATTACTGAATTCTTATAACCATGTTAATCGAGCACAATATCTTAAGCTTTAAAATTAACAATGAAATGTTGCTTTTATTTTATCGGTTCGGGATCATATCATTCTGTCTGAAACATTTTAATGGAAGCCTAATTAAAAACGAAATTTGTGTAAACGGTGTTCTCATCGAAAATTGACGTTTATTTTCCAGGCAAACATTTTTTGAGGACAAAAATTGCACAATACCATCAGTTATATCCTCAAGTATTTAATTTTGAAAAATTTTGGAACAATATTGTCCTACATAAGGAGTAGTTTTGCATACTTTTATGAATATTTCCGCTTAAGATGTCGTGCAAAAAACCGACACAGTGGCACACCTGGAAAATTCGCGATTAAGTCAATAAGTATTAAAGAGGTTGTGGAATGCTCCAAGACATTTCTGTCATTTTTCGGGTATATGTAGCCTAGGGTGTGATGAAATAAAAACGACTATTGTTTCTGTCATGAAATGAATACAAAAGGTACTTTTGCTTTTGAGAGCTGTTTTTCAGGTCCTGTTTCGACCCGAACGTGCAATTTGTGTAAAAGTCGTCGTTGGGGGCAGCAAACAAAACATAGTAAATCGTGACGTAATAAACAGGACTCCCGATGCAGCGTAGTTCCAGCGAAACTTTTTGCAAATCACTCCGCGCAACGACATGACTTTGTTTACAATTTCTCTGAGCGACATTTTGTATGGGCAGCCACATGCTCCATAAATTCAACCGTAGTTGGCAACAGCTTTTACCCCTGAAATTCTAATGGGCAAGTTCAGAATTTAATAGGAAGATATCTCCATTGACTTTTTGGTACTTTCTATTGATTATTCAGTGTTTTGATAGTTACACATCATTTTATTTATAGATCGGGGATCATTCTTTTGTGTTTGCCCTTAACGGCCAACCATAGTAAGAAATGTCTGCGTACATACATCAACATCGTTCGATCGTTCACGTCACATGCACATATCGCATCACTGTGACACGCGCTGTATGTAAAGGTGGCTGGAAATTCACGGGTGTACTTGTGCCGCTGGCCCGGCCGCTGGGAACGTAGATTTTGACACCGGTAAACGGTGTTGGAATTTCTAAATAATTCGTTGTTGATACGTGTACGGGTAGCGAACGCACTAGGCCAAGGCAAACCTATATGCCTATAATTGTGTCAGTCGCTGGTTGTAATCACACCACATTTTTTTTGCAACAAATTTCCAGCTTTCCCGTCCGGGTGCATGGAGGAATAGGAATCCTCCGTAGCCATGCAGTTTGTCCAAGGTTTGTCCGAAGGGTACCGTGATGCGAAAACACGAGATCGGATTTCAGCCAAATTAACGGATAGAGCGCTGATCGCATGCACTGTACATTTCGTACGGCAAGAGTCTTCTTTTCTCAAGAGATTTGTTGAAATTGCATGGACAAGAAATAATAGAGATATGATTTGTTAATGATTTATAGGGAAGACTGTTTTGGACCATTTGTCCATTGCAAATCTTGAAGAACCGTAGACCCGTTCAAATGTATCCTCGACCCTCCATTATCTGCGCAGCATACGCGCGCGCACGCGTTGTCACACACAAATTGAAGGTAAATGCGTAGAAAAAGGACCGCGTAGTTTTCCTTACGTACGTTAGTGCTGATTAATAATGTGACGGGCCTCCATTTTCCCTAGAACTTCTTTTGATCGAATGACAAATTCTCTGCCACTGGAGTTTCTTGAATAAAGTCTTAATGAGGTACTGAAAATAATGATAGTGCTCGTTAAATTTCGGGACCAGTGAATTTTGTTTTCAACCGGGATCCCGAACATGTCGTAAGTCCAGAGATTTTTGTTCTATGAACGGAGCATGACTATGATTTATGAATTGTACTTTTTTTTGTAGCCACGTTTACAGGCCGAGGTTTACATGGTCTCCTGACGTTGTTTTACGGAATTTTTTTGGTAAACAATAAAGTTAACAATTTCAAAATTCAAGTAAATTCGTAATTATCGTTTCAGGATGTTAAAACAAGGATTAAAATGCACAAGGAAAGAAAAGAGAAGAGGCCTATTTTTTGTGGCGAACGTATACATAAAAAGCACCAGGCAACGCAAGGAACTTGACCGGGCCCGCGACGCTACTAACCGTATAACATTAGTTCTGGACACGGTCGTCCACATCAACCGCCGTGATGCGTTATGCGTGCCGTACGCGTAAAATTCGAAAACAACCTGACGATTTGTCGTCTCTTTGGACTGAATATTTACCAGAATAACGTTTGAGATTGTCTGTAAAACACGAAGAAAGTTGCGATAGTACTGTTGATGCTCATCTAAAAATGTTATCATGAACATAATACTTTGAGTCCTTGGATAAAACGCAGCTGGTTTTTTTTCACGCCGAACGTCGCAGACCGTACCACTCATCAGAGCCGCGTTGCCTGGCGTTTTCAGCTGGCCAGTTGCAGTATCCGTGTTTTCGCTGGTCTCTTTTTCGGGCAGTTGGGGCTCAAATTTATACGGAAGAACAGCTCAGAGGTCACCGTGTCCTTGTTCAATATACTCATCAAAAAAATAAGCAATGGGAAGGAATATCAATCTCCGTGAGTCTTTTACAAAATGTTGATTTTTCACTGCTTGACTGCGAGTCACACGTGCTGACGGGGCGGGTCGGGCAGCAGTAAACAGTCGTTGTATAAACGAGTCCTGTTTATTACGTCACGCTTTTTCTGATTTTACGAAGAGACCGACGACTGTTGATTTCAATTATGCGCTCGCCGACCAACAAATTACCCAATGAATTTCAGTTTTATAAACATATAAACGCACATTAGAAAAGAATGGGAGTTTGTCATTATGCTATATATGGGTCTACTCTACAATATAAAAATATAAAAAACAAAACGATTTTCAGCATTCCACAACCTCTTTAATATCACGCGTCTAACCAATTAAGGCAAGTCCGCTCAGTGCATTTTGTACTGGAGCTCAGAACAGTCGTTTAGCCTTGTCTATTGGATCCGTGGTTTAAGCTTTGTGCGACTGATGTAAGGACCTATTTTTTGTTCACATTCAGCGAACACTGGGTTTGGGATTTTTTGGTCAGAAAAGTAGTTCAATTTAGGGATTTTTTTAATGAATAAACCCGAACAATTGGACCTAAATACAATCTTGGACGCACGAGAATATGAGGGATATGATTGACTGTCGTGTGCATAATCTCAGGAAAGATAATTAGCTTAAAAGTAGGAAATCGCCCCCTCCACCTTTCCCTCGAAACACTGTTACATTTGTAATTAGTGATGACATTAGCTGACCACTAAGTACCAACGTACATGGAAATCAGTACGCCTCAGTCAAAAGAACAACTTGGCAGCGACTTCCGAGAGTTATGGTTAAGAGAATAGCGTGAAATCGATATACATATACATGTAGTTATAACGCATCCAGACAGCACAAGCATTCAAACTAATCAGTGCCGGCATTTTCTGACAAATCCACATGGACAGTCGACATCAATGTAGCACACATGTCGTCACGATTATCTTTATTTTTTATAGTAAGGTAGAAATATAAGGATTACCTACACATTTAGAATAATCCGGTTTTTTTGGTGCACTTACCTAGTAGGCCGGTCATCATTAGTCCAGACAACATCACCGTGAAAACCAACCGCATCGTGGTATCAGTCGTCATTATATTCGTCCTTGAAACAGATCACAATATTCCCTGTGCCGGTTTGAGTGATTCCGTTTCGGCTGGTGCCAGTGTCGTGAGAATTACGCAGATGCTTTTAAAATGTCCTCCCGTGATTTACACTAACAGAGTACAGATCAAAATGACGGCTCGTTTACCTCGACGCCGCATCGACAATGAGCATCCGGGCTATTGCAACATCAGTATTCATCAGAATACCGGATTTAAAAAAAGTTAATAGATAACCCGTTATGATAATGTGTATTGATAAAAGGCATCATTCAGTGGTCGGTGTGTGGTTGTAATTATTGCTCATGTTTAACAGATCAATGTGTCATGATTGGGCGTTCCAATCGGGCAAGGTCGAAGGTCGTGTCGGCATATGGACAACATTTGGGATGGGGGCCGGGGGGGGGGGGCGTTCCCCCTACCAAACTGTTTTGGAGATATCCACTACAAAAGCGGCAATTCCTCTCAACAAATTCGAATAAAATGGTTGTTAAACGTGCGTTTACGACCATTATTCGCATTTTACTTTTGCCTTTTCGCGAAATGGGGGCAAACGAATAAATCTCAGAGCTATTCAACTTTGGAATTCGGGAATTTAGTGGAGAGGTAAATTATTTTAAAATCTGTACGCACTGGAATAGAGTATCTGAGGATACTCAGGGCATGTGTCCTCCAATTAAAGTTATTGGAGGATACATGCCGCCCCTCCCCCCCCCCCCAGCCGCCTGGTGTGGTCACGACAATACCCACTTAATACTTTCGTAGTACTCTTAGGGGGAGGGGCCTACTTTAAATTACTCTATATTAATATCATGCTGTACATACCTTCAAAATACGTCAAAAATATAGTCTTAAAAAATAAAATAAAATATAAACCCGTCCCTTTTCATGAGAAAATCGAATTTCGGAATTTGCCCCAAATCTAATGCATAATAAACTATCGGACAAAAAAAACCTTGAAGTTAAAACTCTTCTCTGATGGGCAGGAAAAAAACAATTAAAGGCATCTGTATAGGGTCGGCAAAGTGTTGGAGGTTTCATTGTTCAAATGAGAAACATATTTCCTTAAAATACCAGTACGATTTTGTTCTGAACATCTAGAGAACAAAATTGTCGCCACTAAAAAAGTTCTAGGGCATGCAGTATTTTCATGCTAGCGGCATTAAAAGCCTGAGTGATTTAAAAATGTTAAATTTCAGTCCCTGCCATACATCTACCGCAGTGGGCAAAGCCAGATTCCATGCGATCCGGTTTGCTTTATTTCAACTTGACCCTAGTGCTGGGTTTCCTCAGACCTATGTCAACGGATCAATGAATACGGGCCTGGCTCTGGCAAATTGATATAAGCAGTCGGATTCAATTCGCCATGCATTGTACAACTGAAGGATATCAGGTTGCAGCTTTATTGTGCGCCCAAAACGGGATAAACACGAGAAACTTTACTTGTCAGGCTTATTTTCTTTCGATTGTTACCCAGGTAATTTTCCCGAGTTCTCGTATTATATACCACAAAGCAAGAAGACAATACTGACAGAGCATGAGAACAATAATCGTGCAAGGGCAGGGTGACCAGGGTCCCTATAAGCAATGCTTTGCAAACCCGGGAAATAGCAAATGGGGATCGGTCACATAAAATCATGCCAAAAAAAAAAAAACGACCGGCCGGGCTTTTTTTTTCAAGATGGCTGCCAGCTTTTATTAAATGGCCGCCACTCGGACTCAGGAAATGCTTTATGGGCTAGATGCAAAAAAAAGAGGCCATAATGATGTCACTGTTTAAAATTGATCATGTTTTTCAACGCTGGTCGGCTGACCAGCGTTGGAAATTGACACAAAGGTACAACTTTTCTTGAAAATGACAGCACACCGTGTGCCATGATTTTACAGGATGCTTTAGACCGCCATTCACTAAACAGTCCAGTAATGTATTTCGTAATAATTTGGTAGTTTTGTTTTTGATGTTTGCATTATGTTGTTTATTCCCTTTAAGTGGCGGATATTACGCCACTGCCACTCTTCTAAACCGCATTTCCCGCATTCCATTCTGACCGCAGAGTAATACCAGATTTTATAACAGTAGTGATAACAATGGAAAAGCAATCATACCAACTTGTCGAAGTTTCTGGCTGTGCAACTTGACACACGTGGACAAACTTTACAAGACCCTAGCAAATCGTATTATCTGATACGGTTATCTGTATGGTATTTCTACTGCACAAGGTGCTTGACGCTGAACTCTGGCGAATAGTTTCACAATCCTGTCCTACTCGCGGTGGGCATTTGATAGCTTTTTTTCTACTTAAGTGAACAAATACAAGATATGCTGGTATAAACAGTTCTCATGGAATCATAATGGTAAGGTAAATATTTGTATTTTAAAGGCGTAATGGGATGCTCCACGCATGACGTCAAGCGGGCAATTGAAGAAAACTCCGCTTTTGGAGACTCCGATACCGCCGTTTGGGAAATACAAATCCAATTATCGGATGCAATCATTATTTTTGATTAGGACTGAAACTATATTGATATAACAGCTATGTGGTCATCGATAACGAATGAACTGTGTTTATCTAGAGATTTTTGGCAAAGGAACTTCGAGACCTGTTTCTGATGATCAACTCCACCCTTCTCGTATCGTATTGCGGGCAAAACCGCTGACGTTTGTGCCGATAGGTCTACGTTGACCGCCAATGCTTTACGTTTGTCTGTTCGTTAAAATAGGAAAAGGACTCAATACGGGTTTTGGCTCCGAATTAACCAAATGCTCCTGGCACAAGGACATTTGCTTCCAAGAGGTCAGTTTCAAAGTCAGGGCACACCCACATTTTCTAGTCAAGTCCGCCCAAGTCAATCCCAGACCAGGTAATCCAGTCACATGTCAAGTCAGGTGACATGCTTTTCAAGTATTGACCTGTGACCTTTTTGGTCGCCACCAATTAGTTGAGACCAAACTTAAAGACTTTACTTGTGATTGACTTGAGTAGTGTGCTGGAGAACAATTATTCGTTCTAACTGCGTACTGAAGCAAGCAGATAGTGGAAATGCTAGTCATTCGAAGGTTTTATCAATCACATTATTTAACTCTGTGCATGGCGCTTAGACGCCGGTTATTGCTCCGCAGTGTACTGGACTGTTCTCGTTTTTGTTACTCTAACATGTCTTGCTGCAATGGAGTTACTGTGCTATCTCACAGCGCTAGTTTAAAGTATATTATGTTCAGTGTGTAAAATGAAAAATTTTTGAAAAATGAAATTTTGAAAAATTGTGCGCACGAAAAATAAGGAACAAAAGTAATGTCTTTTCATCGACGCAGGAGCGCTACTTCATCCAACTTTACTATCTGTACGGTCCCAGGTTGTGAAGCGTGATACTTCTTTTTGCTCATTGCGCGGGCCAGCATTCTGATATATCAATGTATAGCAGTTGCCTTTAGTGAGAACGTGTTGCTGTCCAATTTGTCACTGTGCGTTTTTTGTCGACAGTACAGCTGTCACAGGTTGCAAAATGTTGTGAGACTTAATGTGGTCTAAACCGTCAATACTGCCGGTCATGTTCACAGGCCCCACCCAATGCATTACTCAGGCGTTGGTATGGCAAACGTGTCAACCCCTTGCTTTATAAAACGTTTAAAACTTCATTCGCGAAGCTGTGTGTTGCCAGGACGCCGACAAAAAGGTGGCTTCCTCGGTTCAAGTTATTTTCCACCCATAACTGAATGATCTGATACGGTTTCCAGTGAACCGAGTAGTGGCAGCAAATATACCAAGTCAACCGACACGCAAACACCCCGCAAAGTTTCAAGTATTTGCACAGAATCAAGCGCTAGTGGAGTGCTTAAGTAGATCTCGTGCGTGATATCTGGACTCTGCGACGACAGAAAAAAAGATTAGGATCTTTACCATTCTCAAATTGTCACGAAAACTGAGAATCGAACGGTAGTAAACTTGCTTAACTGTTCTTTATAACTGTCAATTATGAATGATTATCTGCTACCTGTTATCGTGCATGGATAACCGTTCGTGGGCATGCGCGTCGCGGGGGGGGGGGTCAAGGGGGCGCTTGCCACCCCCCCCCCCCCCCGAAAATAAAAAAGACGAGTGGCGAAGTCATATTGCTGGTAATTTTATGCACATGTAACCAGATTGGCGTCCCCGGGGCTGTCAATTGGGTCGCAGTTGGCAAATGCCCCTCCCCCCCCCCACCCTCGAAAAAAAAAATTATCAATTGAGAATTTGCTAGAGAAAGTACAAGGATCTCGGGAAATAATGGGATTAGCCCCCCCCCCCCGAACCCCAGAAAAAGTTGACGACGCCCATGTTCGTGGGAAAATATGATGCTACATGCTCATCACGAATTATAGCACATTGACTTTCGATCGGCAACATGGCGTGCATTTGAACTGACCGGTTTCAAATGCCGATTTCGAAGAATCGATATCTCCTTAGTTCCGGTAGTGGAAAAAGAAAAACCGAAAATATATGCTTTGAAACTTGTTTTTGTCTGTAATACTTTATCGGTGTTGACAGGACATACCAAACATACAAGGGATCTTAAAATTGATGACACATTGCTATTTAATATTCTGTTACTATACAATATATTAATTCATCCCAATGCAAAATCTCTAAATGGAAAAGAGATCAATGTCGGTGTCAGAAAGCTTATCGGGGTAATTCGCTTTTCCACCATTGCTAAAATATTCAAGAAATGAAAACAATGAAGGGTTTTTCAGGTTGTTTGTACTAAAACCCTCATTTCCACTACCGATAGTTATTCGTTGTCCACGTCGACGATTCTTTAGAGAGTTCATCCGCGAAATGATGTCAATAGACCTTTATAGTGCTGCCTCTATTTCAGTCATGTTTCCTGTATCCAATCACAGTACTAAATGACAATGTTTTTCGTGCCAAAAGGAACCAGACGATTTTCCTTCCAGCCTCGCTTTGGTTTCGTTGATTTGCATGGGAAAAATCAAGATGGCCGCAACATGATAATGGTCTTTAGTCTCTCTTACTTGCCACCTTTTTTGGGATGTTAATTAATCAAATATAAGGTTTTTGATAATTTATATCAACATTTCATTAGTTGTCAAATAGTGATAGAAAGTTATAGAATATTTTTAAGTAACAAAATGTATTCTCTTCATGAACATAAAGTTAGGCCAAAAATGTAGTTTTAAAACCATGAAATTGAATTTCAAAACTCTGTTAGAACAGCAAAGCTCTCCTTTTCAGTAAACGATGCATAATAATGCTTTTTATATTATCAACCGCATTTGAAATAAATTGGAGAATTTCTTTGCTTTATGTACATATATCTGGTAATGAATCCCTAATTCTGTTATTTGGCTAAAGTAGATAATAAGGCAGGCTTTCGCAAATCGTTAGCAACATCAGAATCAGCCTAGTATATATATATATGGAAGACTGAAGATAAAGTTACGATTCTGGGCGACGTTTTGGTCATTCGCTCACCCGCATGCATTTTAGCTACAACTCCTCCCTAAAAAACTCTGATGTGCCACTTACATCATTTAAACAGCCTCGTTAATAAACATACTTGTCAGCAGTTGTACGTTTTAAAAATCTAGTCACACCCACTACAGCTCATTTTACGGTAATTGGAGCTGCACCCGTAAAACAAATTAAATAGCTCTCTTACTATTTCAGTTGATGAGCTAATACTAAAACATCAAGCAACCGAATTGTGCCGGTTAAACGTATACATGCCCATAATCTGACAACAGTGAAGTACAGATTATTTTATATAATATCAAGTCTATTAAGAGATCGTATTACTAACATTTCTCTGCTATAACTTCTTAAAAAGGCAGGTTTGTTTATAAAATGTTAACCTAATGACCCCCTAAAGCATTATAGTTAGTGTGTGGCTAAGTCGGATTTCTCTGTGTTTGTTTATACGTCTAATCCATACAGAATTACTTCGGTTCCATGATGACTATTTGCAGTCGTAGTACTTGAGCTATATAAATTCTAGAACTATACAGTACATATTTTAATGTTAGGAATTGGAACACAGTTGATTTTCGTATATATCTATACATCAATTTAGCCATAATATATTATTAACCAATCTTCGCTACAGTTTGTCTGCCAACAAGGTAGAGTTATTTCAATATTGTTAAACCAATAACTCTCAAACCATAACAACTTGTGTGGGGTTTAAGCGCTGTACGTTTTTCTCATGTTTCCGTATAATTCTTTGCGTATATGATGAATATATCTTTGGTCGTATATATTCAGCTGGGCCTCCTATTTATATTTCAAGTAAACATTAAATTAAGATTTAAACATGCAATATCTGAACATAGTTTTTTTCTCTTTGAAATTAATGCCACTGTCCACGTGTTGTCTGATTCCAGTCCTGGACTCCTGTTCAATTCAGATATTCGAGGCTGTATACCAGCGCCGATCTGCAATGCTTGCTCTTAGTTCCAGCTGAAACGATTTAGAAACAAAAGATTTACCGCTTTAAATGTTGTGTGTCGTGTTTTTTCCATTTGGCTAGTTCCCAACTGATTTCTGCCGACAGAGCAAACACTATCTGCTTAGCAAACTTATTTCAGCTTCAATCAGCTTCGTGACTAAATATTGGGACCACGTACAGGGTGAGTAAAAAAAAGCGAAACGCAAATGTCGGGACTATTGTTTTAGTGAAGTTTTGCGTGTAGAACTTTGAACATCTAGGATATGAAAGCCCAATTCATAAACTTGGTTTTAGTATAAGAATCATTCAAATCACTTATGTACTTTTAAAATTACGGAATTTTAAACACAGCCACCATTTTAAAGTTCTGTCCACGGATCACAAAAAAGGTATACGTTCTTTCAGCAAAACGAAAACAATACACACACATCCATATTTTGTTATCATTATTATTATTATGATTGGTTTATTGAAACTCATGAGTCGTCGCCCGAAGGCCAAATTGTACATGATTTACAGATAAAAAAAAAACATTACAAATTTACTTAACGTAGCCTACATGAAGTATTTGATTTGTTTTCGTTTTGCTGTAAGAACACTTGCCTTCGTGCAAAAATCGTGCATTGAAACACTTGTGTTTCTTTTTCTTTTTTTGTACTCACCTTACTCACCCTGTATAGGACAAATTAAGTTCAGCTCGGTTCAGTAGGTTTTTTTTTTCATTCTAGATGTATTCGTAGATATAACAGTTGCTTGAGATAATAAGTAATAGATCAACTTACCATTACGGGTGTTCCGGTGCTACTAGGTTGTGATTGTGCCTTGCTATGTTTTAAACTCCCCCACTGGTACACACTCTTTGCTCTCTGGAAATAATGAGATAAACGGTGTCAGTGACTAATGACGTCACGTTACTTGTTCTTTCCCCACGTTTGAAAACCGAGACCACGATTTAAACTTGGTTGTAATGGAATTAATATTCATCATGGGCTAAACGTATTTCCCTTCTGCTAACAAAATTGCTTAGAAGACAAGCATGAAGTCTTATTTAAGTAATGAAAGTGTGAGGTATACACTTAGACCTTGCAGCAATTTATGTTAATATGAAGCTTTATGAGTCCTGGCGTGAGAAGAGAATACATTAAAAAGACACTGTTAACATTGCCAGACGCTCAGTTGTCTTTGTGCGATATTGAAACATGTATAACACTCTTCAAGTACATATTTTTTTTGCATTCCCCCGATGTTTGGGTGTAATAGTACAGTATCAGTAGCAGCAGCAGCCGTAGCAGCAAAAAACAAGAGATAGCAGCAGCTTCATAACAGCAAGAGCGGCTTCATGGCAGCAATGACAGCAACAGTAACAAGAGCAGTATCAGTTAACACAAGCATGCTCCAACGACACGATAAAGCGGTGGGTGTCCTCACCTTCAGTTGGAAGCTCGACTGCTTCAAATCTCTCGCCAGCTGATCCATCCTCTCGTTGCTTTCAAAGGAGTCTCCACTCTCACTGTCGACCCCCTTGTTGACAAACCCATCGTCGGAGCTCCCCCAGGCAGGGGCGAACGTACTATCCTCCCGGTCCACCTTTCCTCCCTTGTCACGCCTTGTTCTCGCGCACAGCCAATACACGAGGACCATTGCTAGGATTAGGGCTGCAAAGCCGCCGAAGGCGATCATTGCAATGACGAACGGCGTCAGCTCTGTTTTGGCGAAAGTTTTCGATCACTTAAGTTTTTTGTCATTGTTCAGTTGAAACAATATATAAAAAAAAGGCCAAACAAAAACAAAAACGCGTCGCCGCATCAATTCCGGAACTTTGGTCTGACCAGAGACCGAATATATATATTTTTTTGGCCTAATACATGCATTACTCGCTGCTGTACCGAATCGGGATACAGGAAGTGAGGTTTTTACCTAGGGGTTACTATTGGAAACATGTTTAAAAATAAAGTAAGCCCGCTGAACGAGGTTGACTACATGTACGAGGACGTGCAGCGCTAAATCACTATTGATTTAGTTTTCGTTACGATTGAGATTGGGTGTTACGATGCCAGAAATTGATGCATTTTGTGCGGACCCGTCGGGGACTGTTCTGAATTTCCAATGTCTTCGAGTACTCTTGCAACACTGTGTTTGCTTCTCGAGAGCCTTACTTTTTGTCAGGGCACTTAAAATATCATTGTAAGTAATTTTTATTGAAATCATTTGGGGGGGGGCTGTGTGAAAATCCGGAATAAAAAAATTGAACTTTTCCAAAAAGTACTGTTATACTGTTCCACCTTACACCCAGCCTATCAACATTTTCCACTACTATCAAATACCTACCCATAAAACCACACGTAGTTCCAGAAAATCCCCTGGCACAGCTATAAATCGGAAAAAAGGAGACAAATTACAAATTTCTTCGGTTTATCCATTGTGAAAGGAAACAATAACATTCGTTTTACAAAGCCTTTTGACCAGAACAATTTGAAGTGCCCGTTTCGCAATGAAAAATGAGGAAAAAGCCTCAAACTAAGTATTGTTTTTTTCCATTGATTTTCAGGAAACATTCCTGTGATTTCCGATATTGATGTAGCTTCGGCAATAACAAAAACATTTTTGAAACGCTGGATACTTTATTTCCTTTCCTTTCCCCCTCAATGTTAAGGTCCAAATGAGAGCGTTTAGTCATATTACATTGACAGAGTGCATACAGCGGGGGTTCGTATAGGACAACAGTTTTGCCGCCGCGAAGTAATTTACCATCAACATTGTTTTTTTAGGTAAGAACTCACCTGCAAATCGGCTTCAGGTTAGGGAATGTACCACCTAGTCGGCAGGTCCCATCGTTGGAACAGAAACCATCGGCGCAAATCGAAGCCGGTGGTTCTGGAAAATGCCAGAAATGTGCATTTCAAGTCATGTTTGTCTTCATGATAATGCATTTGCTTTTGTCTTTGGTCGTCTCTTCATAACAGAGAACCGAATTAATCCAATTTGATAAAACTGAATTGTCTGCCCGGAGTGGGCTGAACCCGGGGCGGGTTAGTTTGAATCGGAAAACTTGATCTCATTTGCCCCTCTGTCATTTTGGCTATGCAAAGTAGCAGGTCCAATCGACCCCAGGTCAAATCTGACCCTTGACGTATTACGGTGTGTATATTATTCGTACCACTGACAGTGGACTTATTGGTATCCACATCTAAATAATTATTGCCGAGTGTGTCGTTCAGCAGCACATCCGCCACGCTGTTCTCTGTGACGTCGTCATCTTTTGGGAAGACGAGCGCGGTGTCGAATTTCAGACTTCCGTTCTTGATACTGATGAGGATGACGTCCTCGGCCCTCTCGGTGGCAGGATTGCTCTTCAAGGCTGCAAGCATCTATGGCATTTAAATGGTTAGCAGGATTAGTTCCAAGTTACCTTGCTAAAAATTCACTAGAATCAATGAACAGCATTAACATCTCGCAAGATCCAGTACTCATATGAGGAATGTTATTCTGCCACGTCCCAAAAAAATCTGGCTTGCATAACAAGCATCGGCAGCCTTTTTGAAAATGAAGATTGCTTGTTATTCTACCTGTATTATTAAGGACAAATCTGCGATGGCCCTATATAGCCAAATATCTTTCTTAAGACATACTTTGACCGTGTGCCTAATTCCATGCTTGTATCATGAATGGCACAATTCTCCCAAATATCTCCCATAACTGCCCACTATCATCAGTGCGCAACGATGATCAGTTAAATTGCGTATGAGTTGGATTCTTGAGCTGCTCGGTAAGCTGATAAGTGGCATCTCCAAAAAAATAGAAAAATTCGATACAAATATGATAAGTAAAAAAAAAAAAACTAACGAGTGGATGAACTGAAGTGACGTACCCCAACATGCATGTGTGCATCGATAACAACTGAGGCAGGTTAGATAGTGAATTGTATTTGATGTGTTAATACCTGTTTTTTTTTTTTTTAAATATTACTTACAACGTTTTTGACCCCCTCAAAAATCTTGATAGAGTCGGCAGAGTTGACATCCCGGTATGTATCTTTATATATAGCATCCTTTCCATCGATTTTGGTTACATGGAGATCCGACCTCAGAGTTTTGACCTCTGCATTAGTTAAAAAATAGATATAAAAAAATATCAGTCACTGACACATTACAAAATGCGTAACCAGAGCATTACCAGGCGGTGTTTCGCAAAACGTACGACCATAATTTTTTTCCCGAAACCTACTTATGACCACATCAGTAATTGATTGTATTGTATCACTGACGAATCTTTACTAATTGTGATGTCACAATTAGTAGCCTAACTGTGATTCAACTGCAAGGCAGGCCAATAACAGTATGCCAGATAGATCCCAAATCCCCAGGTCCAAAGTAGCCAAACCCTTTTCCGGGTCAAAAATTACACTTTTGGGGTCTAAAAATCTTGGTAAAATGGCATTTTTGACTCTGAAGGGTTATGCGAACTTGGACCTAGATTTCAGGTCAATTAAACCTGAGAGTTTTTAGAGGGTAATAATTCAGGCTCCATTTACTGTAGAAAACACTCAGTATATTGCAACAATGAAAAGCTAATTCCTTCCATGTCTTCTGATATCCCCCTAATTTCATCACTGTGTAACAAAATTCAATTCCATTAGGCGGGCTGGGGAGAAAAGAAATCGTTTCCCTTCCTGTATACAGTTGATAACATTGCACACTACCTATTTCCATATAGTGTTTATACTTGTGCTTCACAAATTGGTAAATACAAGGAATACGGGTTTTTACCGATGCATGTGCCATCTTCCTTTTTAGAAGCCGCATAGCCTCCCTGAATGTTGCATTTGCAGACATACTCGGCACCATTAGTCACCTTGGTATTTGCTTCGCAGTACTGGCCTTTTCCTGGACACAAGTCCGGGTTTACAATGCAAGGATTGGTTTCAGTTGACACTGTGGACAAAGGTAAAAACAAGTTAAAGAATATGCCGTGGTAGCACTGACGTCACTCTGTCAGAGGTTATCCAAAGGCTGCTGTTACAACGACCGGCTCATGATGACGTATGGTTATTTTAAAACATTTTTATTCACATTCGCCAACACTTGCATTCAATTTCGTCCAAGAACAGTTCCACACGCTTTTACCGACACCAATTTAGTCATGTGCCTTAGATATTGATTCAAACATATTTCTAGTTAATAAAGACGATAAATTCAAAAGAAATACAATAAATTTATGAAGAAACAATGAAAGAAAAGATAGAAAATTATTCAAATTAACAGCTTATAATTATACCTTGTACTGAAAATATTACAGTGAAGTGTGACGATTTAAAAAAAAAAACCTTCTTTTTTATTTGTGCTGGCTTAGTCGAATTTGATTTCTGAATAACGAGATTCGGCGAATTCTGCGATTTGGGGACAAAAATATGTGCTCATTGTTTGAAATTGCTTGGGATAAATTTGAAATTGTTCGACAAACGAGGAAATTAAACATTGGAGAGTACTCAATCGATGTCGATGGACGTATTTGAATATTGTAAACGGTGAATTCGAATCATAAACGTTTTTGAAATAGCCGGAAAAACTCTATGGTTGGTGAACTCTATGGTTCATTTCATTTCAAGAACATTTATTTCCATCTTTTCACAACATTTGATTATAATACAAAATAATGAAAAATTATACTGATGGAGGCATGCTAAAAAAAGCCGAAGCTTATAAAATATAACATGCCTGTACACATACATAACAACTCACACGATAGACGAACGTTTAGAATCAAAAAAGAAGCACAAACAAACAATTAGAGAAAAGGACAAACAAATTTGATAAACATTACAAAAGTTCAATAATAATAACGGAAGCGTATAGAACAATAGAGGAGCAGCGGCAGAGATGACAAGATAAATAAAAAGCAAAGCAAGAGGTTGGTTCTATATGGGTAATTACAAACGATTTTTGAGTGCTCCAAGTTCGGGTTGTCGTGCCTTACAACGGCCAGGAATAAAATGCCAAGAGCGGCCACAGACTGCCAACATTTTTAATCTCATGTTTATTTTAAGAATGTTTTTTTTTGTCAATTCAATCGCAAAAGGCAGCTATATGGCTTGCTTTCAAAAGTCACGTTGATTTACAAACGTTAAGTATTGGGGAAAAAATATTCGAGGCGTGCTTTGGTCCTACTGAATATGTATTACACTTTATTATCAGACAGAACGCGCCCAATTCTTACCTTCACAATAAACGCCTGCAAATCCAATCGGGCACAGACACTCACATGGCTCTTTCAGAAATTCTCCTTTGTTCTCACAGCTATCTTGGTTCAGTGCACAGCCTTTTGAGAAATAAAAATACAAAAGTAAACATAAGTTGCATCGCACTTGAACACTTTATCCCCTTTTGAAGCAACACAATCTTTTAAACCATCCGAATACACCCAACAATCGTGTTGAATACAAATGTATCGTATCAGGTTCATAGAAAACCTGGCATGAGAATTTGGTCTTTTTTTAACTCACAAGCATACCATCTCTGTGTTTGACATCTTGTGTGCTCACAACGAACGTCTGACAAAGAATACGTGTGTAGTTCCACCAAACAAGAAAAACAATTATGTAGGTGCATACAATCCACTAGCTTCGTTATAATAAGGCAACATGCCGGATTGGATTTTGTTTCAACGATTATAACATTAGTTTCAAATTTAAACGCTTACCTATAGTTGTTAAAACTTGACTTGTAACTGCAGCAGAAGTTGTAATTTCCCGTTGTGTTGCAGATTTTGGTGTAGTTGCAGTTGTTGCAGCTTTAGGTGTAGTATCCGTTGTTGCAGCTTTGGGTGTAGAACCAGTTGTTGCAACTTTCGGTGTAGTACCAGTTGTTGTAACTTTCGGTGAAGTAGCAGTTGTTGCTGCTTTCGGTGTAGTACCAGTTGTTGCAGCTTTGGGTGTAGAACCAGTTGTTGCAACTTTCGGTGTAGTACCAGTCATCGCATTTGTGGTAGAAGTACCAGTCGATGCATCTGTTGGTGAGGCATCATCTGTTTCCTTTGTCGGTGTAGTACCAGTCATCGCATTTGTGGTAGAAGTACCAGTCGATGCATCTGTTGGTGAGGCATCATCTGTTTCCTTTGTCGGTGTAGTACCAGTCATCGCATTTGTGGTAGAAGTACCAGTCGATGCATCTGTTGGTGAGGCATCATCTGTTTCCTTTGTCGGTGTAGTACCAGTCATCGCATTTGTGGTAGAAGTACCAGTCGATGCATCTGTTGGTGAGGCATCATCTGTTTCCTTTGTCGGTGTAGTACCAGTCATCGCATTTGTGGTAGAAGTACCAGTCGATGCATCTGTCGGTGAGGCATCATCTGTTTCCTTTGTCGTTGCAGTACCAGTCATTGCATCTGCAGTAGAAGTACCAGTCGACGCCTCTGTGGATGAAGTTTCATCTGTTTCCTTTGTCGGTGTAGTACCAGTTGTACCTTTCGGTGAAGTAGCAGTTGTTGCTGCTTTCGGTGTAGTACCAGGTGTTGCAGCTTTCGTAGTAGCACCAGTTGTTGTAACTTTCGGTGTAGTACCAGTTGTTGCAGATTTGGGTGTAGTACCAGTTGTTGCGACTTTCGGCGTAGTACCAGTCATCGCATTTGTGGTAGAAGTACCAGTCGACGCCTCTGTGGATGAAGTTTCATCTGTTTCCTTTGTCGGTGTAGTACCAGTCATCGCATTTGTGGTAGAAGTACCAGTCGATGCATCTGTTGGTGAGGCATCATCTGTTTCCTTTGTCGGTGTAGTACCAGTCATCGCATTTGTGGTAGAAGTACCAGTCGATGCATCTGTTGGTGAGGCATCATCTGTTTCCTTTGTCGGTGTAGTACCAGTCATCGCATTTGTGGTAGAAGTACCAGTCGATGCATCTGTTGGTGAGGCATCATCTGTTTCCTTTGTCGATGTAGTACCAGTCATCGCATTTGTGGTAGAAGTACCAGTCGATGCATCTGTCGGTGAGGCATCATCTGTTTCCTTTGTCGGTGTAGTACCAGTCATTGCATCTGCAGTAGAAGTACCAGTCGACGCCTCTGTGGATGAAGTTTCATCTGTTTCCTTTGTCGGTGTAGCACCAGTTGTTGTAACTTTCGGTGTAGTACCAGTTGTTGCAGATTTGGGTGTAGTACCAGTTGTTGCGACTTTCGGTGTAGTACCAGTCATCGCATTTGTGGTAGAAGTACCAGTCGATGCATCTGTCGGTGAGGCATCATCTGTTTCCTTTGTCGGTGTAGTACCAGTCATTGCATCTGCAGTAGAAGTACCAGTCGACGCCTCTGTGGATGAAGTTTCATCTGTTTCCTTTGTCGGTGTAGCACCAGTTGTTGTAACTTTCGGTGTAGTACCAGTTGTTGCAGATTTGGGTGTAGTACCAGTTGTTGCGACTTTCGGTGTAGTACCAGTCATCGCATTTGTGGTAGAAGTACCAGTCGATGCATCTGTCGGTGAGGCATCATCTGTTTCCTTTGTCGGTGTAGTACCAGTCATTGCATCTGCAGTAGAAGTACCAGTCGACGCCTCTGTGGATGAAGTTTCATCTGTTTCCTTTGTCGGTGTAGCACCAGTTGTTGTAACTTTCGGTGTAGTACCAGTTGTTGCAGATTTGGGTGTAGTACCAGTTGTTGCGACTTTCGGTGTAGTACCAGTCATCGCATTTGTGGTAGAAGTACCAGTCGATGCATCTGTCGGTGAGGCATCATCTGTTTCCTTTGTCGGTGTAGTACCAGTCATTGCATCTGCAGTAGAAGTACCAGTCGACGCCTCTGTGGATGAAGTTTCATCTGTTTCCTTTGTCGGTGTAGCACCAGTTGTTGTAACTTTCGGTGTAGTACCAGTTGTTGCAGATTTGGGTGTAGTACCAGTTGTTGCGACTTTCGGTGTAGTACCAGTCATCGCATTTGTGGTAGAAGTACCAGTCGATGCATCTGTTGGTGAGGCATCATCTGTTTCCTTTGTCGTTGAAGTACCAGTCATTGCATCTGCAGTAGAAGTACCAGTCGACGCATCTGTGAGCAAAATGTTGCGCGTATGAGAAAAACTAAGAAGTAAACGCGCAAATTAAGCCGCGTGACGCAGCCCGTTTTGCTCACAGAATTTACAACGTTAAAGCAGATAATGTTGTGTCTAGGTTTTATTATATGTTTATGATCGAACCATTGCACGGCTACGTCATAAACCGTGCATTTTTGGTTCCATTCACCGCAGCCTCTGCTAGCAACACCGCAACCTTTGCTAGCCTAAACAAGCTGAAAAAAAGTTAGTGGATATGATACAATTTTGTGAGTTTTGTTCGTTCTTAAAAGTTTTATCCTCCAATCCAATGAAAAAAGATCTACTTGGATATTATATAAAACAAATAATGAATGTTTTGCATTCGTACAATGGTGAGAATATTTTCATTCGTTGAAAGATGGAATGTTCTATTCAACTCTGCTTTCCCATGTTGAATGGGACATTTAATCTCTCAACTCATGAAAATATTCTCACTATTGCACTCATAAAAATTCATTATTTGTATCATATTAAATATGGTATTGCCTCCGCAGTAAAATGGCTGTCTTTGGATTTGTATATAGGCCTTCTTCACGGGTCGGTCTTATTACATTGAAAGCGAGGTAAAACATTCAGTTTTGGAACTTGCGAATAAAAATTAATGTAATGAAATGATATACAAATAATGATTTTTTTTATGAGGGCAATGGTGAGAATATTTTCGTGAGTTGAAAGATTGAATGTTTCATTTAACGAGGCGAAGCCGAGTTGAATGGAACATTCCATCTTTCAACGACTGAAAATATTCTCACCATTGCACGAAGGCAAAACATGCATTATTTGTTATATAATAACAAGTAGATCTCTGTCATTAGATTGGAGGATACAACTTTAAGAACAAACAAAACTAACAAAATTGTATCATATCCACTATTTTTCCCCAGCTTGTTCAAGAGTATCATATCCACTACTTTTTTTCCAGCTTGTTCAAGGCTAAAAAGGTTTAAAAGTCAAGTCATTGACAATAACGAAAATTAACATGGTAAGTTCTTAAAACAATGCAAACAAATCATGAAGGCAACTGCATCAACTTCGAAGGCAACTTGTGAACTGCTATAACGCATAATGGTCTAAATAGCGCAAAGATCGTATAACGCCGGGCCGCTGTGCGTCGTGCGCGCGGCGTGGGCCGCTGCACGTCTTAGCGTGCGCGCGGCGTGCAATATAAGGGATGGACTGAACGAAAATGCACGGTGAATGGAACCAAAAAAATGCACGGCTTTGACGTAGGCCGTGCAATGTTTCGATTAATGAATGAGGCGTGACTTACAACCCTCCAATCAAATGACAAGGATTTACTTGGGTCTTATATAATATTTCCGATTCCCCGTGAATGGGAGTAAAAACGATTATCTTCAAGCAAACTTGATTCCTCGATCCTGATTGGTCGATCCATGGCAACAAGCCGTGCTACATATAACCATACCGCACGGCCACGGTCCATACCGCACTCCGCGTATTGCGCTATTCTAAGCACCGAATTCAAAAGTTGTTACACAGCTGCATGCAGCTGCATGCGTGTTCCAAATTTGCGTTGCGTCAGAAGCTAAAATAAATATTCGTTCTCGCGCTTTCGCTCGTAGAACACGGGAACACGGTGTGCCTGTGTCACCACACCACCGGCCGGCCGTCGCATGTGGGACACAGACGCACTACATTATTCCGTGTTCCACTCGCGCTCGCAAGATAACTAATAATGTAACGTTATGTGAGTTCCACCAATTAAATGATAAAGATATGTATATAAAGTGTTAATTACAACTAATATCAGTCTGCTCTAATGAACCGTTTTACATGTTTGATTAATTATATGCTGATGTTTAAGCCACATTAAAAAAAAACCACACAAAGTGATGCTTGGAATGCACAAAAAGCCATCCCATTCAACAGTTTACGAGGCCATTTAAATAGTCATTGCGACAAAATCACGTAAGTGTAAATTTTACACATAAAAGGAGATTTTGTCGCAACGACTATATCGCGCAGCATTGTGCGCACGCGTGTACGCGAAACGTTGCGCGATTTTTCGCATGATTTTGCTTTGTTGCATAAATTTACGCGCTTATTGATTTTTACGTGTATACAATACGCGCGACATTATCGCGCGACAAAATCACGTATGTGTAAATAAAATTCAGCGAACAAGATCGAAAATGGCCGCATCGTGAATCAAATTTCGACTAGACAACAAAACTGTTATGCATTGCACAGTCGACAGTGCGGTCGAAATCGGTTCCGGCGGGTAGAAAAAAAAGGGTAAATAAGGCCAAAAAAAAGTCTCCGGTTTCTGGTATTCGCGCGCGTCGCCGTGGCCATGCGCGTCGACAAAATGAAAAAAGTTTTTTTTATGGAAGATGATGTCTCAAAACCGCCAAACTCACTGGTTTGACTGGAATCCTGCTGCTGCACAATTTTAACGTGTTTTTAGATGGGTTTATGATCGAGAATAAGCTTTATGTGGCCTCTCTGGACTCCCATATATTTTCACTAAGTTGAGTCGGGCACCATTTGCGTTCGTCAGCCGACATTTGAAGCAAAAAAGTCAGGTAAAAAAAAAAAAAAGCCGCGTCGCTGCACCACTTTTTGGACAAGCTCCATACCAGAAACCGGATACTTTTTTTTTTGCCTAAAGAACATGTTTAGATCGTGATCGACTTAAATCACTCTTCGATCAGATTCGCGACCAGTCGCGACTTTGGTTACACGATCATTGTCCAGTCATTATTTCCAATAATTCTGACAAAGATTCCGCAATCTATGGGTTGGTAGTGTCTATGTGCATGTACTTACATGGATTTTGCATCACACTCAGCAAAATCAAAAGGACGAGACGAAGAAGAAATCGAGTCGAAGCCATTTCAAATTTATATTCCTTCATCAATCGCATTGGCGAGTTCAGTGGCTGAAGTTTTACTGCTTCGGTGAAGAACGCGAGTCGAAATGTAATTTCCAAATGCTGTATTTAGGCGGTGTAACAATTAAGCAATTCCAGTGTAAGCCAGCGATGACGCAGGGTTGTGCAAATTGTCGAACTGCCTCTTTTGTGTGCCTTCCTGCTCAGTCTAATATTCAACATTATCTACGGTGCTGTCTACGTTGACAATGAACCAACCGTAGCGTCAAAGTCCACAAACGTAATCAACCATGTCCTTCAGCTTCAAAAGCCTTACAATTGATAAACATATAAACAAACAAAACCGAAAACCGAGAATTCCTATTATTCGGTGGAGATGTGGATGGAGGGGAACTTGAAAAAATCACAGAGTTCTCGAGAATTATTTAGACAGTTAAGTGATCCACGAAACATGTTGAGGAGTTCTAGTAAGTGCGGCCATTTATTAGGAAACACGACCAAAAATTAATATAGAACATAACATTAAGGGTGAAAGAAAACTAACAACAATCTTGAACAAGTCTATGTGTACCTTTGAACAGAGCATGGCCATTTAGGCCAACATAATACAAAACAGTTTTTTCCTAATTTATTTGGACTATGAACTGATCGTGCATTATTATTTTAGGCCTATGTCAGCTTATAAAAAAGGGATTAATTATAGAATCAAACGAAATTGACTTTGGTCGCGAACGAATGTAAATGGACGTATCAAAAATATTAAACGCATCAATGTTAAGATGCTTGGAACTAGAACTGTGCAGTTTTTAGACTAACGTGTGATCACCGCTTTCAACAATTGATTTTCTCACAATAGATCATAATCATATTGCGGCCATCTTGATTTTTCCCATTCAAATCAACGTAAGCAAAGCGAGGCCGGAAGGAAGAGTGGTCTGGTTCCTTTTTGCAAAATAAGAACACTATCGTTCAGTACTGTTATTGGATACAGGGAACATGACTGAAATGGTGGCAGCATGATAAAGGTATATAGCCTGTGAATGTACTGGGGTCGAAAATCCTTTAGCGTGGCAGTTGGTATAGGCCTATGTCTATTAATTTAGCAGGAAAAAAGATTGACCCAAAGGCACGGCCTACATATCACACAGGGCTATAAGAGCGATATGGCCTTTTTGTTTAATCTATAAGTTCAAGTACAAGTGTCCCAAGCACCTATTGTGATGATAACCGATGGACATACACTATATGGTGTCTGATGCGCGTGTACACCATGTTTGCACAGCCGTCCAAGGTAGATAATTGGATTGTGATGACCTCATCATTGTGACGGCCCAGTAGTGTCCGGCGCGTTCATTTGACTGGACATGTCGTTTGACATCTCAATCAGTGTTCACGATAAGATTGGCAAATATGGCTGGTGAAAAGTAGCTGTGAAAAGCAAGTCAATGGTATGACACCGTGTGACAATAATAATATCCGCTTGGAACGAGCGCCGGTTCTGAGAAGAACTTTTTTTTTTAAATGAGTACCAGAAAGAAATAGTCCAAACGGCATTGCTGGGCCTATAGACTTCTAGTGACGGGCGTCTGAAGATTGTTGTATACTGCGATCTTGTATGAAACCCGGCCCCCGTTTTGTCAAATCATTCCTCAAGCTATACCCTTGGGCTTGTTACGTCCAAACCTTTTTTGATCAATGAATTGAGAGCCGTCCTTCGACATTGCTGCCTCTGTCATGCTCTCAAATAACCGACATTGCAATCATGTCATTTGTAATCGCAGTCCTTATAACAGGTTAGGCTACACATCACAGTTTTGTTAATGACACGAACATTGTAAATTACGATAAGCTTAAGTGGTTGACCGCGAGGCTTTGTCTGGTCTACTTTTGGTAGGCCAAATGCCATTCTCCCCAACGATTTGAAAGAAACTTATGCTCACTTGGTGCATTTTCCGGTATCCTGAGCCAAAGTTATCTTTTCGGTAAATAATGACGATTTTTCCTTTAGCAAACGAAAAGCGGTTAGAGGGACAGTTGCTGCTCATGTCTATTTTGTGAGTTCATAAAGACAGATCGGTATGTCTCAGCTCTGAACTTGGGCAGTCTGCTATTGCTATTGGACTGACATTAATGACGCACTGACCGTGTCACCCGAAACGATATCTTTCTGTTGCCCCCTCCCCACCCCAAATTTTATACATATTTCAACTTTTATTACAGTCCTTAAAAGCGTCATTGAAAATATCACGCGGCAGTTGCTGGCCATGTATATTTCGGGAGCGCATAAAGCATCGACTCATCCTTTTTGTAGGCCGTTTGTTAAACCTTACGCCCTGTTCGTCACAATCCTATCTCCGCCACCAATGACCTATGATCTGTGTTGCTTGATTGTAACCATGGACTCAAAGGGTACATATTATGAGAAGTTACCTGGGCAACAAAGTTGGTATTCTGTACATTGTTTGCTTCCGCGCACCCTCTAGACCCGTTTGCCAAGTTTGTTGATCCGTGTGCCTAGTGATGTTGACTCGAGTCCCACTGATCGGGAAATGATGAAGTTTGAAATGGGTTGGTAGTTGAGATTCGATAGCAGCTATGTGATATCAGCCCCAGGCTGGTAAGGACGGAATCTGAACCGTTTGGGCTTTAGTTCCCACTCCCACGGACTTTTGAACCACATGACAATGCTGCTGTGATGGCGTGACGAATGAAAATTGATCAACCGTTTGGGGAAACGGATAAGGTTGAACTGTGCTGTTTTATAATCTTGATGTCGCGGCACAAATTTCTCATAGTGGATGACTGTATTTCTTATTGTTTAAAAGGGATTATGCTTTATCTTATTACTTACACACATTTCTCATTTGAGTAATTGGCTTTATTTTCAACCAAATGTCTCTCACGGTTGTCATCAGTTATGTAATTTCTAAATGGTATCAAATCAATTACGTAACGCCCATTATCTGTATATGCAATGGTCATTGGGGCGTTGCGCCTGGAGAATTCATTCGGACGAAAGCAGCTGGGGCTTTGCTGCGTCATGACCTACAATTTGTGACGGTTACTACCTGAAGTCAGCTGATGTCAGCGTTACGTCAAGAAACCAGACTAACAACTGGAAATGTATACAGCGTGTTCACCTTGCCTCACACAAAATATGTATGGCCTAACGGCTAATATCAATGGTGATTAAGAGCAAAATTATTACTTTATTGCCAAGTAAAATTATTAATAACACATGTACAGCCAAGGATGGTAAATTTACTTTAAGTAACTTATTCTTTTTTTGTAAAGTTTTGCATGAGCTCGTGAATTTAATGTAATCACATATTATTGATATATCCTATGATTATTCATGAATTGTATAACTACATGTATTCTTTGTGAAGGGGGCAGACCTAGTACAAGCTTCGCGCTTCTTGTCTGGCCTCCCCATACTATTATTTCAAAGTTTCGTTAAAATGTTTACCTGATGAATATTATTCAACTTAATTACCTTATAGTATGGAAATAAACCTGAAACCTGAAACCTGAAACCTTATATGCCCTTTAAACAAGAATTTGACGCCTCATTTTACAGGTTGATCATTAAGTGTACTTTGACCTTTGCATATAGTATTGCCCCCCGCCCCCAAGGCCTCTAGCAGGTGATTGTCAGTTATCTGCCTCGGTATGTCAGCCTTTGCGTAAAATAAACAGAATCATATCTTTTTAAAATACATCAAGTATGTGGAAAAGTCATGCCCAATCGATTGAAAAAGGGGTGTAACAATTTCAAATGGCCCCAACAATGGTGAACTATACTCTGTGAAGGAACGGGAGATGTCATGTTGGTTTGTGAAAGAGTTCGGCACTGTTGGTTTGAAAGGTATGAGATTTAAGACACTTTACAAAAGAACAAAATGCGAGCACAAAGAAGAGCCATTTAAGTTCGGCATGAAGATGATAAAGATATAGCTAGAATGTAAAGGAGATGTTTTCTCTCCCCGGAAACGTAAGGGATGGCGTCAAAGCAACAAATTAGATTGAATGTGGTGATATATTATAAAGTCTTCCAAATGTATTAAAATGCAGTCACAGTGGCACTTAGTGTACTGTCAACATGTGGTTGGCCGTACTTTGCTAAGCAGTTCAATTTTGATTTTCGTTCGGAACAACACGAACATTCAAGAAGGACAAAACCTAATTTTAACATTCAAGAAATAATAATCGCCATTGCTGTTAAAGCTAGGAAAAGATTGCCAACGTCAATGCATTTTTCACATAACACTCAGCCTATGATCGAGAAATGAGTTTGAGGAGCACGGGGCGTGGCTAGAAAATTAGCAAGGGGTGTTGTGTTACATAAGTATTATTGCACGTATGTGGTCAACAGTGTGGGGGAAAAGTGTCAGACGCAAGGCAGTGAGACGGGGTGTGACAAATCCTATTTTTGTTTGGGGGGGGGGGTTGCGGGGGCTAGGGGGAGGGTTCGGCAAAATTGTGGGCAACCTGACGTGTATGTCGGCACGTACGCCGCAACGAAAAGCGCCACACCCATTTTCCGATAGTGTCCAGTCTCAGATGTGTCTGCTTTTTCGGGTTCCTCTATGATGAGTCACATGGTCATAGTCCATCTGCGATAGGTTTTTTTCCCCAACCCTCTAAATTCAAGTTGGTCTGGTGATATCCGTGATGCGGTATTATAGTCTGGCTAAAGCAGGGCGGAAGGAACTTCAGTCCGGCTCCCTTTCCGGACCCACCATTATCCAGAACACACTTCGCGCATAGTGCCTAGCCTACTCTTGCGTATATTATTGTGCAATGTAAGAAGAACCAATAGGTAAGTCCGGGTTCGAGAGGTACAAATGTAATCTCTGCTGGTATTTAATCAGACACCCGAACAAACATATTATCTGTATTATTTCGTGAAGAGGCCGTATATTTGGAATCCAGGACTTTGCGCAGTCCTACTCGTGCACAATGAACGTGCGTCAAAGTTGAACGAGTTTGATATCCACAATGGTCCTAACTTTAGCGTTCTTAGGTCTGAAGTTGCGTGTTATTTCTCATCAACTTGTTTGGCCTGTCTATCTACGTCAAACCCGATATTTGTTCCTGGAAGCTTTTATTGCCTGTGGGCATGTCAAGGCGTGCAGGAGTTCACTGGGGGAATAATGTCTTTACACATCGACACTAAAGAAGCAAATATATGCAGTTTCGTTTCTTCAATCATCATTTCAAGTTCAGTGGGGCCTTTGCCATTCCTAGATCGTTGTCTGTGATATTTGTTTTGTTTTTTGTGGGTTTTTTTTACTCTGAATTTTTTTTTTCGGGGCTGTTAATCTGAGTCATGTGCTTGAGCTGATGACCAAAGGTAGTCCGTTTGTGATTTTTCGAAAGTTCGAGTTCAACATGTTGTAATATGAAGGTGCTTGGACCATATTGGTTTCCTTATCAAACCTTGATTTCCCTATTGTTAAAACAAGTGTAGTGTCATCAATATCAGAGCCATCTTAAAGCAGATATTACTAGTCACGTAACTAAGACAATATACGACACCCCTGCCCTCCCTCCGAATTTGAGGCCTCAGTCACCCTGCGCATGCCCCCGCTCAGAAATTGGAGCAAGAGAAAAGATATTTGAGAATGAGGATGCTGGGTGCCCCGCCTAGTTACACCATTAGGCTTACTACCGTGGAGAGGGGGCTAAGGCGTTTGGTTTTTTTTCAGTTTTTATAACATAAACTACTCGTGTACATATGATTAATTTGTTTAATGAAATCAAAGCTGTCTTCCTCCCTCTTCGGATCATCTTCTTAGAGTGAGGACTAGAGCCATAAAATTTTTGGCAATCAAATCGCAGGACAAGTGGTTATTACATCAAAGCCTTTGCCCGCCGAAAGCATCGCATGATACGAATCCAAAGTCATATGTTATATTTGCTATGCTGAGGTATCTGTGCTATGTAGATCGGTGTCTAAAATGTTGCAGACCAGTAAACTAGGCCCAAAACTACCTACACCAACAAAGTCACAATGTGCATGCACTCAGGTTTCTTTCTTGCAAGTGAGTTTTGTGGCCGTTCTATCTACTCAAAGGTTTGGAGCAAGTAAGGGTCCGAGGTCTGATCCGAACTTTGAACTGAAATTGCTGAGAAAATGGGGGGGGGGGGGAGTATTAACATTGGTGTAAATTATTGTATTGACTGGTCGATCGGCATCCTGCAATTCTATAAACACCGTGACCGAACTACTAAGAGCGTTCGTCGAAATGTCACTCACGAGTTGATTACAAAAATGCAGTTAAAATGGCAAGTCATGCATAGTGAAATGGTTAAACATGTTAGTGAAACGTTGATAAAGGCCTTAGGAGACTGACCGATCAACCGGAATTCTCATACAACACTCCATTGAACAGCGCCCTCGTTTTCGGCGTCAATCCGTTTGATTTGACGCCAGCATATTTATATAGCGCCCTCTTAGCTGGTTTGATTTATTTTCCGAGATCTGGGCACTTGTGCAAATTAAGCGGGATTGTCAGCCACCACATCGTCGTTTCTTAGGTCTATAACAATAACATATGTTCAGCCAAGGCTACTTAAACTTCAATATTCAAGTATAGTTTAATTGAATAAACATGAAGTCAGTTTGTGTATAGAGTGCAAGTATTTTAATGTACATTTATTCACAGGGTCGTCGTAAATACGAGTCGCAAATTTCGATCTCTTTTTTTTCCTTTAGTAATGTCTTTTACTAAAATCATTATTACTTGACCAAGTAGTTTTTGTTTGGAGTTTAAAAAAGGGTTCGCGAGGCAATCGCATCTGAAATGCTAGTACATGAATTGTTTCCCCTACAGAACAAGCTTTATTGCAAACAGTAACAAAACAAATCCCTCGTTCACGCTCTAGTGAGCTCTGGATCGTCACATACAGTATTCACTGTTGAAATTACTGTCATTTATCATTCTGGGATAATAGTCATTTTTCCAGTCCCCATATCTCACGCCTTTATTGATTGTGCCACAAGGCCATCACCGATGCATGTTGCAATTTCTGGCATTCAAAATGAATGAGAATTCTTGGTGTTTTTTTTTTTCAAACCTGGTCTGATGAGTGGACAATTGTGGTATCAATTGCCAGCGTCTGTGGTTTGTACAGACGGCGAGCTGCACAGTAATAACTGAAAGGGAACAATGGGAAACTGAACACGCGGTCTGGCAACGGCCGATCCAGATTCCTTCGGGATTTAACACGTTATTGCCATTTTTGTGTTGATATTGTACTGTGCTACGGACGTGTATAGCGACATGTACATGTACATAAATGCATGAATAGCTTATGAATGCATGAAACAGAGAATGCCCTTTTTGTCACCACACACGCCGTGTACTTCTGACGTGTACGTGGTTTGTGTACTACGACATGTGTAGCCTGTATGTATGTACGCTATAACGACCTGTTAACTAGTTTACACGTACCAGTTACATCGCGAAAGTGCTGTTGTTGATAGGTATACGTGTAGCACGAGGCCTCGATAGTTTCAAGTGGCGCTTGTGTCAGGGCCAAGCTCGTCCTGTGATCACAAGCCAACCCGGAAGAACAGTGTGTATTACACACATGTGTCAACTGACGGTAACAGGACGTGCACAATTTGTCACAGCGAGAGATGAGAGAACGTTTGTACATGCACTTACACTTGCCAGTCATAACCACGGGATTCAAGCCAATCGATTGCGTCTTTTCCCGCACTCGTTGGGTATTGGTGGACTGTGAGATTGTAAATTGACAAAAAGTCTCCTGTTGGATTTGGATAGCCATCTGATCGGAAGGTGCCTTTGAGCTTCATCCTTAGTTGTCGTTGGCACATTTGAGCTTCTCCTTGCTTTCTACTTCTCGCCGCGGGATAACATTCATCGTGCGTGGCCGACATCGTTAGCCCCTAAAAGGAAGGCGTGTTTTGCGGTAGGCTAATTTAGTTCCGTGTTGGCTGTACACATTCACCTTAAGGAAACCGTAGAGCTGGAACCATTGTCATACACACAGAAGCGTATCCATTGCTGTCACTTTCTAAGTGGGACAACAACATTTCTCACCTGCGTTGTGTTAAAGTGTATGTCAATTCGCTCGTCAGCCTTTAACGGGCTATATGAAAACCTTGAAAAGTTTTAGCGAGTGAATGGCTCGACCTCAGTTTGTCAACCAGATAGGTGTGAGCATTTACAGCTTACGTGTGGTGTGAGACGAGAATTGGGTCTTCACCAACTGACCAACGCGGGTTGTGTTGTGGTAGTCAGGTGAAATTGATCCCCTGATTGTATAATGCCAGTGGAAGGGCTGTGATTGTCGGTGTTCTTTCATCGTTGACACCAACCCCCTGGGGACCACAAACAAAGTAGCAGTCGCTGCTCTTCTGCAATTGAGACTTCACAGGTCATTGTCCAGGCTGCACACGCTCAACACCTGTCGACTGTAATTGGCACCGTCTCAGAAATGGATCCCTATGCCTGGTACAAGTGGGTCTCGATGTCTTTGCTACTCGGTAAGTTCATCTTTTATATCTGTAACAAATTAACATTAATCAATGCTCCCCCTGTTATTCGACTTTCCGTAGGGATTTTGAACCAACTTTTCTTGCTACCACGTGTAGACGTTCTAACAACTGAATACATTGAGCAAGTGATATTGGGAACGGGGAAAAAGGGGGAGTGGGCACGTTTGTCTGTGTTCCCTGCTGTCTCCCGTTTAAAATCTTGAATTGAACAAAATCATTTGTTTTCAGTGCCCCCCCCCCCAAAAAGTTATGCATCCCTAGCTACAATCCCGGCCAAAATGGTTTGGACACGTCACAATAAGCATATACCCTCCCCAGTCCTCCGTTCCACACCTGCCCTCTCCACATCAATCCAGGGTACATACATTAAGACAATCCCGGCCAAAATGGTTGCGACATGTCCACACAAAAACTCCCCCGGTCCCAGGTCCTCCGGTCAATGTTGTCATCTCATGCTTGAGCACAGACCGAGCACAGACCGCGGATCGGAAGTTTAATCCTAGTTACGCTACAGCATTGAAACGCCAAATTTAACTTGCTCGAACTATATGAAGCTGACTCCTTGACACGCGTTTCTCGATAATTTAGATTCAGTCATCCGCAAGCAAAAACCTTAATGTTACCTTTGCAAAAAAGTCATTGATTCAAGGAATTAATTCAAACCGGCGTTAGAATCAGAAAAAGGATGAGCCATATTGCAAGAAACAAAGATGTAGGCCGAAATAAGACTTTCCTGCTTGAAAATCAACCTATATAAATACCATGGAATATATTCATGTAACCTGCAAACGACACCGTTCTCAATAGGTAGTAAATTGTCTTCACCGTACTCATATTGAGTTTATGGTCCAATGAAATTAAGTGTCCGTTTTTCATGCTGCACTTTCAAATAAATGCCCGCTACAAAATGATAGCGCTGGAATTAGGTGACTGGAACAAAATCCGATCAATCGTTATCCTGATAAAAAAGCACTGCAGAATATATCTGAATTCTGTAATCTTTCTTTTATTTGCATGTCTGTTATCAATACATTTCCGTGGAGCTAATCCTCCTTACTCACGCGTCTATATTTTCCCTGGGGTGAGAAGTGATGTTTCCTCGAGGTATCCTGCTAAGGAACACCAAAAAAAGAAAACGAGAGAAAAAAAAAACCGCGCACACTCCTGCTTTTCGTATGGTGTGCCCCTTGCCCATGTGTCTCATGAAAATGAAACTGTTGCGAGGAGCTTTTTGTTTTCCTCAAAAATTCAAGGAAAGTTTCGTGACAGAAATAACAATATAGGCTAGCAATGGTTTCACACAGGCACATTAAATCACGACGCAGATTGCTTTCCTTAAATACTTTCCTTATTGTGGCCTCCATTTCGAAGCATTGTCGGTGATTATTGCCCAAGAAAATGGCACTACCGGTTTATTACACTACCGGCGATTCACGTCTAGTCAAAGCGTGAAAAAAAATGAAAAAGCTGCCTTGAGAAAGGCCTGCATACAAAAGTTACAGTCCCAAACGGACAAGTTCATGTACCGGTACATGTATTTCATTGTTGTGGTCTGTGTCATAGGCCATCAGTAATTGGATGCAACATCGCAAGCGATTCATATTTTGCATAGGCCCCTAACCCTAAGTTATAACTCTCGACTGAGTGTGAAAAATCATATTGAAATTGGAAGATTCAGGGTTGCTACGATTAATTATTAGACTGAGAAACTTGTTCAATAGAGAATGGGTATGAGATGACTCATGCTAATGGACGATGACAAAAATACACCTGGCAACAAAGGATCATTGTAATTATTTTTTTCTCAAAAGCCTTCCTTGTTGTTTCGTGACATCCGCATTCGAACGAACCTAAAAAAAATACGGGATTATGAAAGTGTAAATCGGTCCGTATGCAAGTTCTTATATAGCTTATATAGGCCTATTATCTATATGTGTGTCAGACTTGTGCTCACTGTTGAGTTAAAAAAGTGTGTGAAATTTGATTTTAATGATATGGACTGCTAAACTACCTAGGGGCTGTACAAAACAACGGTGAACTTGAATTCACTGGAGACATTGTTAATGGTGTTGTAGAGCAGTTAATTAAGTTAGTGCGTCAAATGTGGTGCCGTAGTGAAAGACAAATGAAGCCCCACTCGCATGGATAGTCATTACTTGCGCAGCTCCCATCCAGGGATACTGTTTTCCCCCTCTATCAAGTTGCATACCATGTGCACTACGGTGACTCACCACTGTTGCTTGCTTGTAACAATCTGCTTTCTCATTTTGGACACATCAGAGTCAACAGTTTTCCTCGAGTAGAGTGTGTTTGCTCTGCCATCACGGACTTATCCGGACAGGATGAATGTTAGCATTTTGATTGGGAGAGCTCCGAATAAATCTTTGCCTGCTTTATATATTCGCGCACTTCCCCCAGAGTCTTCCCTCCACGGCAACACGTCGCATGCGCCTCGTTTGAGTAGGTCACAGCCTTTGTTTCGTCGCCATCTCTCCCTCTCCCTTGATCGTTGTGCGGCAGTGATGTATATTTCTGCAATTAGCTCCGCGAAATATGAAATTATTTAACCAAGCTTCGTCCTACGGCAAATTGGGCTCCGTTGGGACAGGTTGTAATTACGACTCGTGCATCACATCTTCATGATACGCGTGCATCTGTTTGATTGCGCGAACATATGAGAAGGTGGATGCTTAGTGCAAAAATTGGCATTTAGGACCAGAGTTAAATTGAAGCATATTTTAGCTACACCTTTATAAAAAAAACACTCTCATTCCATGTTTGAGTGAATCGGTTTTAAAATTGTTTACCTCCGATAAGTGGGTCACTTGATCAAAAAAAAACACACACCTGAGCAACTGTTCCACTGAGGCAGGGACTTCGAACCCGTCTCTGTTATCACGAATTATTGCCTGTGGTCATTTGTATGTTAATGCATGGACGTGTGTTCATCCCACTTCTGCCACCAGATTGCACCTTGACTCCTGGCTATGTGCAATCGTGACTCGAATTGGCCAACCTGTTGCCTCGAGCAGACAGGACTCCAGTTGGTCATGTCAGAAATTCAGCTGGCGATCGAGGCTCACTGGACTCAATCCAGTTCATAGATGTCATTATTTTGAATCCTATATAGATAAATGTCTTCGTCGTCAATCCTCCCCTTGAGGTGGTCATTACTAAAGAAATTACCAAGCTGGCGAGGTAGGGAAACCCGGAGCCAAGTTTATGTTTCCACAAATGGCTCGTTTATGTATTTCAGTTAAGGATTTCCTCTAGTGTATGTACTAGTTCTCCTCTGAGTGTTTAAATGGGGCATTTCAGTCTTTAATTTTTCATTCGTAAGTCATCTTGATGCTCATTAAGTAACTGAAGTATCGTCTGGAGTTTTTTTATCAGGTCGTTACCAGGCAGGAAAACTCGAAGCAACATTATTGTTTCCCAAAATGGCTTATGTATTGTATTCGAGTGGTAAATTAGTGGTTGGAGATATCAGAGAATCTCTTTAATGTTCATCCTCTTAGTACCTAAATGGGCCGTTTTGGGTCTGCTTATCTTCCCACGTGAGTCGTTCGTGTTGCACATGAAACAACCGATCTTGCTTCTCATGGTATACTTTTGATAAGGTCACTGGCTAATATCAACTGCCGCAAATTCTCCTTCCCAGTAATGCATTTACCCATAAGCTAATCGTGAGCTCTGTTAAGTTATTGAGAATTCCGCACAGTATTATTTTTCCCATCGCAATTATCATTGATTGAGATTTGCGCCTGAAAATGTGATGTAGTATTCACACGTGGACATAATTAATATTATCACAAGAGTTTGAGATCATTTTTGCATGGTTTTGCTTCTTACGTTAATTCTTAACATTAATTTACCAATGCAAATCAAAACAATTGTCAGTATAGGTCTAAATGTACTTTAAAATGTCTTAAATAAAGGCATTGTCAGTATTTGTGAGCCTCAAACGTTTGTAGGGACACTCAACCTTTCACCGTTTCACCGTATATAGAATGGATCAAATGCTGCGGAAAGGATGTCTTTCGGAATTTAGTGACATCAGTTTTAAATGGAAATATATAAATGTGCCTCCAGCCATCAGATTTAATTTCTCAACTTGCGCGCCGGGTTGTGCAAATACACGCTGTTACAGAAGCGCTCCAGAGTGGAATAGGTCGGACGATTTGGGGATAATTTAATTCTTGAATTGTGTTTGGGTTCTTTTAGAAAGGCACCCGCGTTGCATTGCTTGGCTCAGAGATGTAGTCAATCGTATCATATCTTTAAACGATTGAAATACTTTAACAGTAGTGCCGATATTAATCTTCATATCTTATCAAAGCTTCAATTAACAAAATTAGCCGTTTTGCACGCACTTTGATAGGAAAAAGAGTAATGAAAGCTTATATTGTATACTTTTTATCTCTCTTCAGACCGGGTTTTTTCCCTACGTTGCACTTTTGTGTGGGTACAAAGGACGGGTCAGATCAATTTAGCTTCTTGTGTTTGTAGACATTTTATAAAACCTTTTAAGCGTGTTCATTTTTCACAGCCTGAATGCGTCCAAAGATCCAACTCGATCGTTAAGCGATTCCACGGTAATGGATATTACCGGAGAATATGGATGTGATACTGATATATGGGACTAATTTGTTAATGCGCCGGTAAACGTGTGCACTGAACCGTTGCAAATTGCACTTGGTATAATTGAAAATTGATACTGCGAATTCGGTCCCTTGCATAATGTTGAATGGTGAATATTTTAATATGGACCCGAGTATAAATGTTTATTACTGTGTACAAAAAGATAATCCTCTCCGTATCCAGTGCAATTGGTAATAAGAGGTCATCAAAACAAATTACACTTTTCTATCACATTGAGTAACAAAACAAATAACAAAATATATTACTCATTTTCCAATTATGCACATCACTCAATGCCGGAATGTTGTTTGTGTTTGTTTGTTTGTTTTTGTTTTTTGTTTTTTGTAAACTGAATGTTCAAATCCAGTCGGTGGCGGTATCCAATCCACCTTAGTCTTGGTACAAGGCTGGATTTCATTTTATTGCCCCTATATTCAGCCGGTGCATGACAAGCGAGGTCGCTGTCCACTAGGTAAAGCTGCCGCGGCGGTGGATGTCTCGATCAACAATATGACTCCAATCCAGTCTTGGCAATATTGGCAGCGCCACCCCGGAAATGTTCAGCATACCTCACGCGCGCTGTATCCACACTCTGGATGAGGTATGCCCAAGTTTCCCCGGGTAGCGCTGCCAACATTGCCAAGACTGGACTGGAGTCATATCTTGTTGATCGAGACATCCACCGCCGCGGCAGCTTTACCGCGTTTGTTAGGGGACTGGCTGAAACATTGGGGAAATTCAAATCCATTCTTAGACCGAGTCTAAATTCAGCACTATAGTTTATTCACATACGAGTGCCCGAATGACCTGCTTCACAGCATGGGGCGATCCTTGTTTCGAAAACCTCTTTTAAGCGGCGGCGAGACTTCAAACGCAAATGGTATTTTGAAAGATGCACGTTGTTCCCTCACTCCGCTGTTGCGAATCAAGTTCAAGCAAGTTGAAGGCCGCTTGAATTTGCCGGTGCCGATCATGTACCCTCATGCAAATGAAGGTTCGGTGACGCACTTTTACAGCTGTATATTCCCGAGTCACATTAGCAGGAGCAGAGAATCATGTTTTAATCATTTAAGTTTATTCCCGGGCGAATCCCGCCGCGGCTTACAGCTTGTTTATGACAATACCAGTTTTAAATTTCTAATGAGTGGATATACATGACACAGACAGGAGTCCGACTATGGGAAAGTCAGGATAGATTTTCTTAGGTGATTTAATCTTCAGGAACATAAATAATGAATTCTTGGACATCAGCCTTTGGACCGACCCTTTCGGCTTGCAACCCGTGTGTAACGAATCCGCTCAACTTAAAACGCTGCATCCGTAATACTAGAGAGAGAACCGCTTTCCGGCTGGGTTTCATCCTGATTACAACTGACATGTCGTTCGACCGAAACCTAAACACATCAATTATTGTGTGTAAATTTCCGTCAGTGTTAAGTTCGTATCGCATAATTGGAACCGAAATTTAAAGCTACGTACTGTTCGTGTACTTGGCAAATGCAGCCGTGCATTTCATTCTTGTTTCATAACTTCAGGTCGAATTTAGTACCGAAACAGTTTGTGACTATCGAATATGGATAAGCAGAGTTAGCCTTTTGTACTGACTTCACTGTAATGCTAGCTTAAGTCTGTTTGTTGTGAAAGGAGGAAGTCTGCATTGTGATTATTGAATGGCCTGCAGTTTCATATCAATCTGTCTTTTTTAGGCCTACTTTTCCTGGTGCACGGGAAAATATCCCGGGCAATACCCAGCCTTGGCCCCGGGCCCCGGGCCCCGTGGAGCGGGTGACCCCCGGTAATTGTTCCGTAGTGCCAGCCCAAATCTACCAGCAACCTGTAGCTTCAATCCGCATAGACTGGAAATCTGTCCCGGCCCCTATGGGTATAGATAGTGTTACTATGATGTATGTGACCTAGACTATATAGAATGAGTCTTTGTCACCCATAAAGACCATCAAAGGCATGGACAATGAAAACCAAATGAAACTGGCGATGTAGGCTGAATGAGGACCCTTCACTTGATCGCAAAATGCTGATCTATCCAAATGTTTAACTCTGACAAAAGATAACGATGTATTATCGACATAGACATTACATTCACAACAATATCATCTCTGCTATGCAAGCCAAAATAATCCAATTTTATAACTCTAATCATCCTGGTATTTGGCGTCCTGTGTGACACGGAAACCAGTCCAGCCACGGCCCCTCTATCTGGTCAGATGTCGCACATAATCGAGTCATGACCTTCTTGCGTATACTACATGCACATAATTATACATTTTAACCATGGAGCTATAAAACACGTACCGACGTGCGTACCGACTTTGAACTCCAGTAGACTGGTACCAGTCTATTGAAGTTTAACTAGCTACAAATGGAATCTTTTTTTGGTGAAAAAAAGATGCAGTAATTGAAACCGCAGAGACTGCAGAGTTAGCACAGTTCACCGAAAGGCGGGTGGTAACAGGGTCATCCACATACTCGTAAATGAATCACCATCAGTGGCACAGACACAAACATGTTGTTAAATAAGTCAAAAGACCAGATCGCAACGTGCTAGGGTCATTTAATGGTCACAGTCAGCCCACAGAATAAACTAGGCCTATATACCGAATGCGAAATTTCAACTTCAGTTTTAGGTCGTGACAATTTTGAATAGCATTACAACTATGTTCAGTTGTAGCCCCGACCTCCAACTTTACATATTTTTATGTATGCTATTTTATATTCGATCAGACTTGAAGTTGGTGATTTTCATTTGTAATCTTTTAGAGCCACTATTAGCTGAAAGTTTAAAGAACTGTTATCTGTCGTTGTCATAGTGTTCCGTATGGGCAATACTGCCGGCTGTATGTTCCTGATGACATGCTGCTTCGAGGTTTTTTTTCGATGTGGACTCGCAAAGATATTTTGGCTTGTCATTGTTTTGAGTTCAGGGAACTGATCTTCCCCTTTCCTGTTATTTATTTGTCCTATTGCCAGCGCCTTCTTTTAGGACTGCATTTCCCATGTAGCTTAACAATTTAAGTATGAATAAAGCCTGTGGATTTTGTTTAATCAGAGCTTTCCAGGAGATATTAAATAAATAAAAATATAGTTTTCGTCCTTCACACTTGTTTTTTTTTTATTAGCACCGTAACACGGTGACTGAGATCAGTCGAGACTTAAAATCTGATTCGAACAGGTGCGCCGGTTCCGACACGTTCGATGTCTTCGCTGTAGTTTAAAGAGTGTGGGTACGATTCCCATCAATGTGAGCTTTTTATATTTTTGCTCATACCTGTTAGTAAGCACGGATCGCGTATGAAATAAAGGGTAGTAGTTAATATCTCTCTCGTATCTAATGCTCAACCTTTCTGGCAGTGCAATCTTCAAACTATATTTTAATTGCAACCTTTGGACAGTGCTACATCAGTTTGACCATGAGATGTCGTTATAATTTTATGGGTATTGTATGCATCCCGAACTGAATTCAACAAATCCCGCCTTCGTCTGTGTTGTGTTATTTATGCAGTTTGAATATGCACGGTCATTGTTTTCCTAGGTCATTTAGTCACGGTGATGATTTCCGCAACAGACATTTTATGTCATGCATATTATGGGTTGAATTAATGATTTTATTTTTCTGTTCATAATTTTATAACCGTACGACTCACAATCATAGGGAAGATGTCTTTATTGTATGCTGAAAAGTGAAAAGATCGCGGTGCAGTCCTGCACCATGATTACAATAAAGGGTCAATAGACAATATTGTCAAGAACTGCAACCCCACTAGAAATAGCTCTGTGTCATTGGCATAGCTTTTTGAGTTACAACAGCCAACAGTTCCATGCAGTGTATGCTTCGCTCTTGGTCTCCATTTTTACTCTGAAACTAAAATTATTATAGAACTTTTAAAGCCGAGTTTCTATTATTTTTTTTCTATTATGGCCACCCACTGTGCATATTGATAGATAAAATAAGTGAACGCATATAACAATGCAAACCGCGTAATCCGTCTTTTGTTGTCCTTTTAATTGACTGGGTCACGCCTGCTGGCACACTTTTGAAGGAAAACAAATATTTATGCAAGAATCTTGCCCCCAGCTGGGTGCAACCTCGTTTATGTTGACCGGCATTTTTCACTTACTCTTTTCGCTGCCCATCTTTATAGTCCTTGGACATGCATTCAACCTAGCCCTGTCAGCTCGAGTTTTGTCAACATTTGCTGTTTGAGGGGGAAAAGGTCACGGAATGTTCACCTCGATCGGAGTTGTTCTGTCAAACAGACATTCCAATTGTCAATTAAAGCCAGAAATATTAGTAAAGCGTTAGATGTTCATCGTTTGGAAGCATTGTTAATGTCATGTGCTTTGTGATGTTTTGTGCGGAATGTTGGGTTTTATGCCCAAAGACCAAAGATAACAGTTACTTCTATAAAATAAAAACCTCAGAGAGCTCCGGTACGGCAGCTTGGTGATCGCCGGATCAAATTCAGTCAATTTTCCTTTAATCGAATTGGTAAATAACGGTCATAAAGATTTACATTGTGGAGAATCAGCGGGTAAGGAAATTAAAGTAACACAGTCATTATGAGCGTGTACTTCCTGAAGAAGAACAGAGCACACTGTTCGAAACGTCAAAAACTGTCCTCCGTATAGAACTACACATACTTTACAAAACAGCAACACGGAAGTATTCGATATAAATATCAGTTTGCCTGTATGTGGCTCTATTTTATTTAACGATCTTGCTAATGCAATGCTTTCGATACAATGTTTCTCAATTACAGACGAGATGTAACCGTATATCGATGTTTGATTCAATCGAATTCCATATTTGTGTTCATGCTAGCTGACTTGTATCGAAACGTCACTTTGATTAAGTCACAGCACGTCGTTCCAGTCATCTGGGCCAAGCCTATTTGCTGCAATAATTTTCGGTTGGATGGGCGAGATTCAAAAGCGAATTGACCCATTGCCATTGTTTGCTGGTTATATTGTCCCATCACCATGGTAACCAGACGCACGCCGTCGGCCATGTTGAATTTGCCCTGTTGTTTGGTTGCCAACGGAGATTCTTTGTCGCAAGTTCGGACTGCGATTATCTTACAATTTCCTTTCAATTGGGTTTACCCGTTTTGTACCATAATGGTGTTGTTACTCTTTGATGCAAAATGATTGATGTCAAGCCTGAACAATATACGGGTTAAGCCGACTACAGGAGGTGAACTTGTGCACGTACGAGCGCACGTTGCTTTCTGTCAGTCTTTTGTAAAAGTTTTGCGGACGTGTGATTTTGGTAAATTCACCTGCCGGGTAACTTTCCAGACTTAATTGCATAATGAGCTGGAAACCAAAGAACAGGTGTGCTCACATTCAAATGCCCCCTGTTTTCTGTGTTCACCCCACTTAGGGTTTGTAGTTTCAAAATAGAATTTTCTTTGAAACGGTACCCGCTGTTTATTTTCCCGTAAACAAAAAAAATGCTGAATCATACTTTTGACGTCGGTGAATCTTGGAGACATTCAAGATACTGATCTGTCTCCAGGCAATAACGTGTATTGCTTAATGTAGACGCACAAGTCCTGGATTAGGACCAGCCCCGACTAATCCTAGTCTGGTTCTGTGACCCCGACATCTGTTTATCGAATAGGCCAGGTAACCGTCAACATTTTTTTTTCTGCAGCATACATCGTCAATGGAAATTATCATGATTATTCAGTATTTTGATGGAAAGTTATGTTTATTCGGGGGAAAACGCTGTTCTTTTAATCTGGTTCCCTGACCCGACGCTTCATAGGAAACAGAACAATTTACAGACGTCTGGGAATTGTCTGGCCAGGGAACCAGACTAGATGGATTGCGTCCATATACGGATAATTTATGTAACCGATTGCAGCAAAATGTGGACTAAATTCAGTCTATTGGCGGCAGTATTTGAAAAAAACACGGTTTTTTTTCGAACGACAGTTCGACCGAGCAATCGTTGGAAAATGATGCAAAATTCCACATTCCTTGAAATTGAGAGCGTGCGCAACGATTACTTAGGATGTTTGAGACTTACCGTCAAGTACGATATTTCGTAGTAATTTTCATAGTTTCGTTTTTAATGTTTGCAATTGTTGTACATTACCTTTAAAACGCCATTAATTATACTATAATTACAAGGAAGCACCGATAGGTCAATTGTCTTGAACGTGTATTTCGTGTTTGAGAGATTGTATCCTTTATTTCGTATGGAGTCGGTGCATGTACTCTCTCATTGCACCGGGAATGGGTAGATTATTGTCGCCCTAGTCTAGCAGCCACCCATTCACATGTACTCCACTCGGCCTTTTACCGGGAATCAAATTATTGAGCAATTTGGGTGCATTACCAGCAGGACATGCCTTCACGGGAAGCGAAAAACAATCCTTGGTCGCGTCCCACTCCGGCGTAGTCCGAACGCCATGGCCATTAAATTCAGTCGCCTGTCCGTTTGCCATCAGCTGAGAGGGAGAGTTCCCGTCAGTTGTCTCCTGCAACCCAACACGCTGGCGATTATCTCATTTTCCCGCAATTTCCTCGTTCCCAGGAGAGACTGGCCCGTGTTCCCCGATCCATTAAAACCGCCAGACCGCGGCCAAAAATCGCGGCGTAAAAAAAAATCAAGACACCGCGGGGAATCGGTTTTTGGTGGGACATTTGTTGCCATGACATCGACGCTTTAAGCGGTTGGTATATATTTTACTCATTTTTGGCGGAGTTATACGAGGGACGTAGATTGAATAGTGTAGGATTTATTTTCAAATTTCTTGAGTCTAAAAAGCTCATTCGTTGTTTGTACGTCGTAAGCACATCTGGCAAGAGTATAAATGGTTTATTGATTCTTGCGAATTGTTTTCAGGTACAATGCCCATCATTCTGTTCGGACTCAAATTCAGTTTCAATGTTCACTCTTGATGACAGTGCTAAATTAGGTCCCGTAGGTCCCGTGTGTTGTGTAATGCACGTTAAAGAACCCAGTAACGCTTATCGTTAAGAGAAGGGGTTTGAGCCGGTGGTTCATGGGGCCCGAAACGTATTTATGGCTCGGGTCATTATCCTCGTCCAGGTCCCAAGCCGGTTTTAAACGTACTTGTTAAAAACCGGCCAAGCACATATTTATTCCCTTATTCATTAATACCTAAGACAGTTAACCAATTCATATTGGTCGAAAGCCTGTCACGTGGCCAGTTTTAACGGTTGATAAAGACCGGCTGGCTGGTCTTCAACACTTTTCCAGTGTTACATGAAATTTGGACTCCTATATGAAATCTGGTGCCATTTAGTGACCGTTTTATTGGTTGAACATTCACAATGCACACGTAGGCATGCGCAAGACTACCAGTGAGTCAGTATTTTCGTAGTCCTAAATTTACACTACACCGGCACAGCTGCGTTCTGCGCTATCGCGCATTTCGCCCGACGCGCGCCGATTTCTACAGTAGGAGTTGTTTATACGACATGGACATACAATAATATTTACTAAGAGGGGTGTTTCGAAAAAAAAACTTGAAGTAAAATTGTTGAACAAACTCGTTAGAAATTACTTGTTTTGACTTTTGGACAATTTAACTCTGGTAATTATCAGCATCCAGACTCCAACCGGTCTTAAACAGAGTGTTAAAAACCGGCCAAGCACACTTATTTTTGCACAGGTTGATGCTCCTGTCTACAGTCACAAAACATCGTCGCTGATCAGGCATCATGCTAAAAACTGTTGGGAGAGACTAAGAGGTTGGCAATTTCACCCAATCAACTACACAGGGGGAAAGCCAATGCGAATGTGCATCACAATTCTGTTTACCCGTAAAAGCAAAATTCCTCTCACGAAGTTCGCTAATCTCTTTGACTTTCTGAACGTACTTCCTGCCGGTATCCACACACGGATGCCAAGCCTCAAAAAGAAAAGAAAAAAAACAATCGCCGAATTTTATTCTGCTCATCTTCCTTAACATCCTCCACTCTCCACCGTAGCATGACGCTCAACATGCTCCACTTCCACATTCCATTTACCATTCGGAAGTTGGAACTACTTTGATGCCCGGATCTTTTACCGAGTGCTTGTTTGGCTGGTTGTGCATTGACGGAGAGACATCGCTTGCATATTGATCGCGCGCGCGTGACGCGTTGCGCATGTTTTTTTTTTTTCGTGATGTACTTTGAGTTCACCGGATTTTCACTGAGCCGTTACCGGGCGGCAACCGCGCGGTTATACCGGCCAGTTTCAGGTCGGTGTGACGTCTTGTGGTTAATATGCACAGATTTCCAACAAAAGTGAGGGGGTTGGCGGGAGAATTAAAATGCAAAACTATGATTATCTGTTAATAGCGGGGTGATGCTCATGCATTCCAATCTCGATAATTGAGGCCCATTTTGAATTCTGGATAAGGCAGCCCTAATGATCCTGCATAAACCATCTTCACTCGGTTAGTGAACTTTACTGTCAAATTTGTATAGACCAGTGAGGTTCAACCTAACCTTCGATGAATGTTAGTAATATTACCTAAAATTAGTAACTGAGAATTAAAAATATATATAAGACGGACATCTGCATTTGTTTTCTTGTGTTCGGGGAAGATCAAACACCTTTAATTATACATTCAAAGAAAGGCACCCTGGAGTTAGGTTCAATCTTGACCATGTTGAATCATTTTCAAAGAAATTCGCAACAAGGAAAAACTTCCGTTTTTATAAAAAAAAAAATTAACAAATATCTGGCTACCGGGAAATGTCAATCAAATCAGAATACGATATTTAGACCTACTCGCAGAGAGTGCGCTTTTTCCACCCAACGATCTTAGTTTTGTTTATAAAACCACTATGTGCTCCCGAAGAAATTATTGTATTGATTCACCGTCACTAGAAAATTCAGTACGTAAAGAGCAGGACATTCGTAATTTGTAACTTTACTGACTTGTATAGGCCGAGTTTGTCTTGAAAGTTCATAACCCAGGTAATGCGGGGGAAGAAGAAAAAACAAGCACTTCACATTGTAAATTTACCTTTAGCAAACAAAGGAAAGACGTTAAAGCTTTTTGTTTCGACAAAATATTTAAAGAGGTCGGTCCCATGGCTCTTACTTAAGGATTTACTTCGAATTGGATCCTGGATGAATTATTAAGTGCGCCTTTTATGTAGGCGAGGTCGTCTTCGTGCAAGGATGGCATTAGCAAAGTCACTTGTTATGTGAGTGGTATTTATCATCCAGCACCTAACAAATGAGTCACAAGTCACCAGAGCTACTAGGCCTTTTCTGCAAATTTGTTTACGTACATCATATATGCATATAATACCAAAATAGTTGATCGAGTGATAGATCAAAAGCACGAAGGGTACATGTACGTGAGTTGAAAAGAACCAAGGCGGCAGGACCATTTTCTTAATAACCTTCTTCATGTAGCACTTTCAAAATCTAGGATACGAAAGCCCAGCTAATAAGCTTTCTTTCAGTACAAGAATAATTCACATCACTCATGTACTTTTCAAGTTACGGAATTTTAAACACAACCACCGTTTTAAAGTTCTGTCCACGGATCACAAACAAGATGTGTGTGAATGGTTTTCGTTTTGCTGAAAGAAAAGTTTTTTTTGTGATCCGTGGACAGAACTTTAAAACTTTAGTTGTGTTTAAAATTCCGTAATTTGAAAAGTACGTATTTGATTTGAATGATTCTTGTACTAAAAGTAAAAGAAAGCTCATTAATTGGGCTTTCATATCATAGATTTTGATAGTGCTACATGCAGAACTTCATCAAAAAAATTGATACTGCTATTTGGGTTTCCTTTTTTTGTGAGTCACCCTGTATTACTATATTTGAGAGGCTTACAATGTAAAATAATGTACTTGGGTATCATTCAGTGTGATCTGGTCACATTGACATTTTTAGGCTGTCTGAGATCTTTTTTAGGTTTCCTTAATTGGTCGAAAACTGGGAACCTGAGGAAGTCAGCTCATATATGTTGGGATCAAAATATTTTCGTGACTCCATTCGGGCGTAAATAAAGGCTTTTTGTGACTCACTCGTTGAATAAAATCTCAGTGCGGCTGCTTTAATGGGCTCGTTCCCCGTGTACGATCAATAAGAGCGTTTAATGCTCTTCGCTTACGGGCGTCGGAGGGCAACGAACGTTAGGTTGGAATGATACCGGCGATGGATCCTCCCGATCCCGCCGCTTCACCTGTCCAATTTCCGCTAACGAAGCTTCCCCGGGGAGGTCTGCTCCCGCCGTTTGTCCGAACCCTTCTACCCCTTGCCGCCAATTTTGCCCCGCGCGAAAATTTGAGTTTTAAGGCTTTATTTGGCATAAGGGCGCTATTTTTCATATCTGAAGTTTTTAACACGTAGATCGGTTGTGAATTACAGTATTACATAGCCTATCTCATACTCTGTATACGGATTTACCTTTGTTTAAAGAAATAAAGTGGTGAAACAGTACAATTTTCTATCAGCCAACCAATAATCAAGATAGGTTGTTTTATCAACAATGATTGGGCCTACAACATGTATAAGTTAATAAAGCTTATTGAACGTTTAACGCTGTTAAGATTTACCGTTTCGTCATCAAGGTATTTCAAAAAATACAACTTAGAACTTCATGTCAAGGAATGGGGAAGTGCACAAATATTATGTTACCAAAACTATAATCAATTTCTGATCAATCTCTGGGAAAAATTTGAAGTAAACCCCATTCCTCGTTAAGCCGGTTAAAGGTAGGCAATTTGCTATCGGAGGGCCTAAGGAGAACGAGCGAGCACCTTTACATGTATGTGCAAGAACATTTTTTTTCCAAGGCTGTGCGTTGCTTATGTATCTCTTCTGCCGATGTGTTGTTGGTCATACAACCAATTTGATTGACAGAAACCGGAAACTAAGTTGAATTCATGTACACGTTATGTTTGGATTAATCCGCCGTGAAGTTATTTTTCCCAAAAGTGATGTCACCCTGTTTTACTTGGGTTGTAAGACGATATGGGTTTTCGCACATCTCAGAAACATGCGATTACGTAATAGCGACGAGAAGGTCTTTGTTGTTGGCAAGTGCAGCCTTGGTTTCGTTTCGATATGGTGATTCCATGCAAAGAACGATTCTCATTGGGTGTCAAACATAACGTACAGCCAATCAGTACAGGTATTAAAAGCAAGCCTTGTCTGACATGATGAAGTAAATTGTATTTTACACCAAATCGAACAGCTGTCGGTGGTCATTGCACCACATTGCCAAGCTTGACAACTTCAAACATGTAGAATACATTTATTCAGCGTGCACAATTAATTATAATACAAGGGATGGAGAGACATCAAGTGGTGCTTTCCAGTCATTCGGTCTGTGCTACTTGAATGTCAAGAGGCGTACTGATGATGAAGTCTGGTTGAAGTCTGTGAGATGACAAACGTGGAAACAGCGCACCCGGACGCACAAATCCGGTACGCTTGGAGCAATAGACATGCATTAGCCCCAAGGAAATTCTCTTGAATCCAAGGCGACGGCATTTTCATAGCACACACATGATTCCCGAGCCAACAACGTGCATTATTAATGCAGAAGCCTTCATTATTATGCATTACGTTCTGCACTTTCTCAAACAGAAGGGTAAATTATTCTCGGGAAGCTGAAAGAAAAAGACAGACAGTAACTCATCATCGTCACGCCCCTGCGATTTTCAATTTGACACGCGTTGCATTCACGGCAATGCCCATGTGACGCCCCCGCTCACAATCGTTCTTTCGGCGCCGCCTACAGCGTCAAAATACCCATCCCAGTAGTTTCCCCTGTCGGCAACAGATCGAATGCCCTATGCAGTGTGAAATTGAGATTCCATGAAAAACGGATTCTGCAATTGCTCCTGTTGCACGCCTCTCCACCTGCATGGATAATAACATGCATAGATGTATTAAAGGGCTTCTGTAGTTTGAAACCAGAATCCCGGATATTCACCATTGTGTTGCATTTGCCGTCAGTTTCAGTTCTGGTGTTACTGTATTTCGGGGCCGGTCTTGTTCAATTGCTTATAAATGCGAATTTCATTTTGCATTGCAAAACGGTGATACGTTTTCAGTATGCTTCAGTATGTGCCATTGTTTGTTTTGTTGTAAATTTTTGGGTTTTATTCTGGTTGATTTAGTCAATTCTATCAAAGAGCAAAGGGCATCAACATTAACCTGTTGCAGTAAACTCTTTTCTAATATATTTTGTAAAACAAGCCCTCAAACGGCGAAGAAAGTTCATATTGAAATAAACCATAAAAAAGTGACATTCATCCTGTTTTGGCTGCAAATCTACATACGTAAGTTGGGAATTTTATCATTTTTTTTACATCCAGATTTCATAAGGTACGACCTCGATTTTTAAAGTTTCTTTCAAAATGATTTAATATTTTGATAAGCCATAGAATGCACTTGTATTTTAATGTTCACATCAAGAAATTATATTTTTTTTTGTTTTATAGCTTTGGACAATAATTAAACATCTATTAAAAAGAACAGTTGTCCTGGTCTAGACAAAGGTTTGTTAAAACTGTCATCACTGCTGCGTCTGACCATAAATAAAATAAACAGAAAATAAGCTATGCATTATAAATAACTACAAGGTCATTAGAATCCATTAGAATTAGGACAAGATAACGTTAAGAAACGGCTGGTAAAGGAAAGAAATAATTGAATATACATTGTATATAAAACAGCCAAAAGGCAACTAAGGCACGAACAGACAAACTAGACATAGACAAAGCAAAGCCCATGTCTTAGCAGAGTTTGTTTCGCATGAAAGACACCTGCACACTGCGAAGAAACCTGCTCAAGAAAATGTTGCCATGCGTGTACATTGTAATCAGTAACAGATGTTTAATTGTAGAGTTTCGGTCTATCAACGCAACCCTAGGGCATTCTACTGCACTCATAAAAATCTCATAGGCGGATCCGGGGGGGGGGGGCTCCAGGGGTCCGGACCCCCCCCCCTTATATTTTTTTTTTTTTTAGGGGGGAGGGGATTTTTTTGTCGGTGTTGTCGATGTGTTTGGGTGGGGGAGACCTGACCTAAAATCCATTAGGTGTTCAGGAATCATTCTGGAAAAAGTACCCCCAAACGCCTGATTACCCAATTGTAGACACAGAAAGCACCTACCAAAGAATTGGGGGCCTACGAAAAATATCGAAAGCTTACGAAAATACAACAAAGAGTAGGTAGGCCTACTCACACACACACACACACACACACACACATTTTTCAAAATTGTATTTCTTATAGTGACTTCAAACTCGAAAATGATGTTCAATTAAGAGATGATCTTTTGCTAGATGGACCCGCCTAAGGGCCCAGAACCCCACGCCGTAAGGGCTCGCTCGCATTAGTTCTGATCCATTTATTGCCCCCCCCCCCCACCACCACCACCACTTTTGAGAAGCGATTGACGCCCTTGTATATGACCCTGGTTGGACCCCCTCCCCTTTGAGATTATCATCGATCCGCCTATGAAAGGCAATACGAAAGTCTCCTTTTCTTTGAATACAAAATCCGTCGTTATCATGGAATGAAATTTACTTATACTAAGTTATAGCGAGACTTTTTTTTTCAGTAGAAAAATGTTTGATTAGGAAACAGGTGCAAATGTCAGTTATTATGTTTTGCAGTCTTGAAATATGTAAACATTGATTTTAGATAGTGGTAAATATACACTACCTAATGTAAAAAGCGGTCCGTTGATTACATTGAGAGCAACAAAAGCCTTGAGAAATGTGATGAAATGAATGGTTTTACAGAAATGCATGAAAGCGGCAGTGGCGCGTGCCAGAATCGTAGACGGGATAATGATGAAGATAAAACGATGGCGCTTCTATCGGTACAGGCAAAACGCACAGTCGTGACTAGGCGGTCATAATGATACAACATCACGCAAAAGTGTTCCGTGGCCGAAAGGTTAATGATTAAAGCCAATGTGCGGTGGATCAATACAGGACTTTGAAATATGAACCAACAAGGATATTTTTAGAGAGTAGCTTGAATTTTAGTGTATAATGTAGAATATTGAAATCATTATATACATTTTATCATGTGTAGCAAATGTTTATCAGACACCTTTAAATGGTATTTTTTCTTCTTATTGGTAAAAAAAAGTTTCTGGTGAAAAATGCATAAATTCAACCAATTACATAACCAATGATATAACAATTGTTTTCCAGCCAAGGTAAACAAAATACTTCATTGAGTCATGTTAATTGCATCGCTGGGCTTTTGCGTATTCGTGAGTGACCTTTCAAACCTGAAATTCATTACATGCATGGGTGCGCTTACATGCGTAACAGCACCATTGACTTCGTTCATCAAGCAACACAATTTCCAGCCCATATCTCATTCTAGATGATAAACCCTTCGCCAAATTTCCCGGCAGATGTTTCGTTCCCAGATGTACATTGTCTAGCTGGGCGGCTGGATGAGGCCGCACCAGGCCCGGGCTTCCTGTTAAGATTTACGCCGACAAGTCACTCGTGCTCATCTCCACAATCCATCATTGCGGGCACCATGGCCGCCATATTAGACGTTGGCATGGCAACGAGTTGTAAATGACTACAGATGCAGTCCCTGTAATTCATTTCAATTAATTTTTGTTCTAGTGACGGGGAGCTTGCATTTTTTACGTATATTACAATAGTCTCTGACCACAAAAAGTGTGAATAATGAATAAAGCTGCAATGAAGGAAGACTGAATCGTGTTTTGGAGTCGGCATGCGTTGTGAATATTTAACATGTGAGGGATAGAAAAACTTGTTCAATTACCGTGACTTAGCCATTAATTGGACACGGCAATTTGACGAAGTCGACACGGCCGGGAGGTCCGCTTGATGCCGTTGCCTGCGTGCATCTTCTTATTGTATTTGCCAACTTCATGGTAATCGCTCGCGGGGGCCACGTGAAGCAAATTAGCTAAACGTATCAATGGGGGAAAATGAAGAAGAAATTAGAAGAAGTAGTACCCGGCAAACACAAAGCGAGTTTACCTTGGACAGTTGGCCTTTCGGGGCTGTATTTGCCCTTCAATTACCAGTCTTCATTTTCAATCGCGCTGCCAGCTACATATAATGACTGTGAAAGTAATCGCCTATGTGCATGCATGTAATTATTAAGCAGGAATAGCTTACCGGGGTTCTCATTGGTATATTTTATATTTACGTGAGCTTAAACACTTTAGCGATTAGTCTGGAGCTAAATACCTCCTATTCCCCGTTTTTTACTATTGGCATTTTCTACTAAAGACGTTCTGTTCGAGATTGACGATGTCTCTGCAAAAACGACGGTAATATTTGTAAATTGCACGTTCCCGTTTTCACGCTGAATGCATATCGGCTAAGCCGTTTTACTCAGCTGGTGTTGACATATTATATATCCCCTGTTAATCGACGTTGCTATTTGCTTTAGCTTTGTCTTGCAAAATTTACACTCGTATACATTCCTAGATCTAATTTACGTTGTTCTCAAATTCGCTTTCACTCACAGATGAGACAAAGGTAAGCTCATATTCAAATGTATTTTTGAAATGATATATTCACAATGACGGATTAACAATAACGGATTTAGTTACGGGATTAGAGCCGATGGTCCAGATATGAACCAGGTAAAAACCGTCACGCAATGAATTGTTCACGCAGTCCATGTAACGTGTAACACCGTGCTGTTCCATTATTTAAATCAAACCTTAAATCGAATGTATTATCAAATCATAATAGCTCAGATTAATCTTCTTACTGGGTTACTACTCCGTATATTTTGATCGGGAATATTATTGGTTTTAAATGTATACCCCTGTCTTATGTAGGTGCAACTTACATGTACAATTGTTTTCATTGTTTGCACGGTATATTAATTCATGTTAAAGGGGATTCCTACCTGACAAGCTCTGCTTTCTGGGGATCCCCGTGCATCATCTCAAATTTGAAAATAATGTGCTGAAAGTGAATACATATATTTTGCAAAATCATTATTAATTCTAAAACTATGCTTATGCCTTGTCACGTAATGTGATCACAATGAGATGTGGTAAAAATAGTCCAGTATAATGAAAACAGTGGCGCGATTTTTGACCATAAGTTGAGCGTGACCAAATCATTTTCCTGAGTCAGCGCTGCAGGTTCCGAAATTATACTAATGGCAATCGAATTACGTACCGTGTACTTCCCCCGTAGAAAATCATATACACAGGTACTTTGTAAGCGATTTGCAGCTCGAAAAGTATCCTGTAAAACCTCTAATGACCGGAAGACATCTTGAATGGAGTCACTCATTGATGCCCTCATTCCAGATAGCGTAATCGTTTTTATGGGTTAGGAGAAATGGAATGATTTCCTTTTGTGCCAGTTAATGACCATTTATACAATGACCATTTATATAACAAGACGTTGAAAGCCTTAGTAAAGGTAGTCTTGGAGCGCCAAAACTGTTCAATAGGGAGGTTTCGCAAGCGAACAGATACGCTTACACTTACGTTTAGCTATCCGTATCCGTTTTTTACTTACGTGTGGCGAGCGAGATATGCGTGCCGTCTGCACGTTTAGCGGATAGTGAGTGGCGTATGACGTCATAATTGATGACGTATCCGTCGCACTAAACGTATCCGTTTGCATGCGAAACCTCTCTAATGAGACAGGTAACCATGCCCTTAAATTTTCAAGTAACAAAGAATCAGTGAGTGGCTAAAGGAGGTCCAAAGAGGACTGTGGGCTGGCCCTCTTGAACCAGCAAAATCCTCGTTTTTGAGAAGGACAGTGTACAACACCTCGCCTCACAAACCAGTAAGCACCGTTACTCGTTTTTAGTTCACAGCGAAACTGTAATGTGTGTTGAAAACAAATACTGTTCGTTTCATCCCCATCTTTTTTTTTTTAGTTTGGTACAGAAAGGTTTGAGAAATATTCCGAGGAAAGTGTGACAAGATGTAAACACCCTGTATGAAAAGACACAATACGCTGTCTGTCTGATGACTGTGTGTTTATACAAAGAAAACGTAGGTGCAAGTTCAGTGTCATGATCTGAACATTGCACACCGTGAGGGACACATCCTCGTAATTAAGTTTCCGTTGAGGGAGGTTTCGCCTGGCTGGACCTGCGTCTATATTGAATTAAGAGCCTTCCAATATAGTTGGCGCGTTATTTTCTCGGGTGTCTCGTGCGGGTGATATAACTCTCTGAATCTGGCCTGTCCGTTACGTTAACACTGTCTCCCCGTATGATTAGCGTCTAATAGCTGGTAAACCAATCCGAGACAGACTAATTAGGCCTAAAGGTGGACAAAAAAGAGAGAAAGATTGAAATACAAAACGCAATGAAGCTGCAGTCCTATACCCCTGGTGTTTCAATTAAAGACGATTCCGCGTGTGGAGTTCCAATGTTCAGAATGCATCCAGTGTGTTTGGTTCCGTTAATAAGAAATGACCACGGGGGCGCTCGGAGGTACCAGACGAAGAGAGCTCAATTTGAGATCGCATCACATTCCCGTCGTTTTGAAACCTTACACACTATGATTGTACATGTATTAAAGGCGTTGACTAAAATGATGATACCTCTAGTAAACGCACAACGTGTCCATTCGTGGGCCAAAAGTAAGTAAAGTGGAACATAATGATCATTTCAAAATGTGTCAAGTCCAAAATGTATTCTGTATTATTTTCCTCGAACGTGAAAGGCAGTCTTCAAAAGGAAGTTTTGCCTCTTCAAGAAGCAAATCTAATGTTAGTTTGTATTTTATCATCGCTATTTACATTAACTTGTATGTGTTCCATTATTGTGCCCCATACATGTGCGTCTCCATACCAAGGCCTAAAGGCTGACAGGATTTACGTTGCATATAAGAGTACTTGTCATTCAGCGCAAACAGTTTGGCCTATAAAATGTCACATGAGAGCACATAACGTGTTTCTACCTTGGAACGTTGCTCACCAAAATCTAATTTCTGATCATAAATGATAAGATGTGAAGTGACAGGTCTATACACAGGCTATTAAAGTCACCAGTCGATACTCTGCAAGCGTGCTTATCTGTATCTCAACCAAAATAGAGTCAGAAGACGGTAAGATATTTTCCTGTCCTTTTGACCCTTGACTCGGGGTCAACTTATTTGCAAACGCAATTAGCGTTTTGTGTGCAATGTTTACTTGAAGAAGTGGCCAATCAGATTCAGGAAGTAATTGTCCCAACGCACAGCAACCAATGCAGTTCAGAAGCTTGTGCAGGGGTGAGATTTTTCAGGATTTTTCCCGATTTAAGGATTAAAAAAAACCTTTGAAGTATAAATTCCTGATTTTTTGTTTTTCTTTGTAGTTGATTTCAAATATATAAGTTCATTTATAACAAGCAAATGGATATCTTAAGGGGTGTCTGTAGGGTCATACAAACATATGACATAGACCCTACATTATGCCATAGGCCATAGACCCCCCCCCCCCAATCTCACCCTTGCTTGTGGGCGTTACTCTTCCCAATTTACTTGTAGGAGTTCAGGCCTACAATGTTAATGCGTGTCGGCCTTCTGAACACCTTTAACCGTTTCCTTTTGGTTGGTTATTGGCTTCAGAAACGCTTCGCCTGTCCCGCTGCCCATTAGTCCACCCGTGGTGCAATAATGGACGCAGTGCGACCTGCCAATGGCCGTAATGCGACAAGGTTCCGACAATATGCTGTCAATTACATTGCAGCTCACTATGTGCGGTTGTCAAGTACAGACGCAACGCGAGGACACATCTCTTCACAGGTGTCACTATCCGTTCGATTTGGCTTTTGTTGGGCGATCATCCTTCAAATGCCGCACATATTGATATAGAAATCAATAGAGAAAATACTTGAAGAATACATTAAGAAAAGTTACAGGTAAAAAACAGAAAGGCATTCGTCAGTAACAGGAAGCATGAACTGACACCTCTTCATTGTGTGCTACGTGCATAGTAAACACATCGTGACTTTATTCACGATCACACACCTTGCGTGACCAGTATGAGAACGTGATCTACATGAGAACGTGATCTATATGAGAACGTAATCTATATGAGAACGTGATCTATTTGAGAACGTGATCTATATGAGAACGTGATCTATTTGAGAACGTGATCTATATGAGAACGTGATCTATTTGAGAACGTGATCTATATGAGAACGTGATCTATTTGAGAACGTGATCTATATGAGAACGTGAACTACATGAGAACGTGATCTATATGAGAACGTAATCTATATGAGAACGTGATCTATATATGAATGCGATCTATATGAGAACGAGGATATATCTTCTTGGATGCAGTTTTGTTTTGAGTATTGCGCTGATTAGAAACTTTAAGACGAATCGGTTTTTTTTTTTGCCTTTTCTCCTATCATGACTCGAGTTAACTGCAAGCCATACGGTAAAAAAGAAACCATATACGCGTTTACCTTTCGTACTTTTGCATTGTACAGTTCCTAATAATGTGTATTTATTTAATGGCTCCTTGATTAGGAGATTTACTGCTCTGTTTGATACATTTCTTATGCGATTCCTCTGGGTTTTTTCCTTCTGTTCCAGCTCTTCTTATGCATTTGCTTCACTTGTTTTGTGAAATTCAAGTCATGTCTGCTTTGTGTATAATATTGTACCAAACATTCTAGGGTCCATGGGTTTAGCGATGTTAGTTATACGGTCCTCTACATTTTTCACCAAATTGATTATCCCTATCTAGTTCATAGACTATTCACTCAGTTTATATGGAAATCACGATGAGTCAAAAAAATAAATAAAACGCCGCACATAGTTTTTACTAATGGGCTTTTGTACGGGATTCGCTCTATATCCTACTCAATCTCAAGCTTTGGTAGTATGTGGCTTTAACAGCAAACCCTTGAATATTGCGTGATACACATTGATCCATGCATCGCCGCGAAATCAAATCTCAGTCTCGAAAAAATAGGTCCGTGCTTCGCAAGAAAAGAAGGAAAAAATAGCAACCTGATTCTTTCAATTTAGTAGAGCCCAGATTTGATTACGGGGAATGCACATTTTTCGTATCACAACAAGAAAGCGGGTCGGCTCGAATCAGTATCTTTGTTACGATGAAAAGCCCGATGCATCAGTGTCATTTTATAGTTATGTGTTTCTGCTTCTCAGAATGGTTGCCAGACCGTGCGAGCAATCTTTTCTTATCAATCAAGCGTATCTTTCCCGTCTTTACCCTTCCCCGTTTCCACCTCTTTCCTCCTCATCAATTGTGTCCCTTTCCCTTTTACTTCAACCGCTACATCCTCTGCAGACTGATTGTTGTCTTGAAAAACAGGTCTAAGTGAAAACGACCTTACAGTGAAAGAACATTCATATTGTAGGCACACATCCGTCTTCTGTCGCCGTTTTTCCAGACGACCCCATCAATAATCGTTTTCTCGATCCTCCGCGAAGCCGCTCAACGAAAAAAATACACCGTATCGACTAAGACGATCCTTTAATTGAATTTGTGCATTGATTGATAAATATAACGTGATGTATGGTCTTCGCTATTTTTCTCAATTACACCCGAGAATAAGCTGTCCTTTCGACTTATTTACAGAGCTTTCCCTTATATGCACTGGGAAGAAAACTGGAGTCACTGTCATTTAAAGAGCCCGTTTGCAGAATATTACTTCTTGACTGTTCTCTTCGACTATTTGTTAGTGTTCTTCGTGTTCTGCCATCTCTATTTCCATAAAATTCCAGCACAGTTTCGGCCACTTTGTGTTTCCTGGGCTTTTTTCCTGTCAGTCGATCATACACGTAAGCCACGTTGCGTAAGAATTGATCCGATAGCAATTTCACTTTTCCCAGAATCCGTTTTTGTGCATCTTCTTGTTTAAAAACTGTTAGGCCTACACTTAAAAATACTGGTGTTTCAATATGATCACATAATAGTATCGTCCTTTTACGTGCAATCAGCATCGCCGTGGCTTCTATCTTCGCCAGGGATCTGGACTCAAGACCGCAAATTTCAGGACAGCACCCAATGTCCCATAGCATCTGTTGCACTTAGTACATATCTTTACATATTCCGGTACCAGCGGCTGAAGTGAATCAAACTTTAGACTTGGATTTGAGTGTATGATAACCGGCTTTAAAACCCTTCAGGTTGCGCATAACACCGGCCTCCTTAATTTCCAGGTGTTTCTGGTGCACAGCCGCCTCGGGATGCAGTGCTGTATAGGCCTATATACAAAATGTATATGCCTGGTCCACAGGGAATGGTTACGTCCCCTTGATATGTACAGCGTGAGATCAGACCTACTAATCTACATGTGCCTTCTTTTGTAAAGATGATAACATCCTTTGGCGCGGTCTTTACGAGCCGAAGGCTAGTTTGAGCTTATGCGCTGTTGAACTACACAGACGGCCGTACGGACACTATCAAAACAAGGTTTTTGTCTTTTTATTCTTATAGCAACACCAGCACGCGTAATACTCAAGTGAAGATTACAAGTGAAGATTACAACTTCACATCACTACAAATCACATATACTGGAATTTATATCCCTGTGGAGTCATTTCTTTGTTCTCGTGTACTAATAATATTTTTGGATGTGAAAATCTAGTTTGCAAATGCTCTTATTTTAACCAGAATTAATTTCCTGAGCTGAAATTCGAACTAAATATCCCTTACATAAGATTCTTCAATTTGCGACGGATGAACACACCTTGGAAATTCCTAATTTTTGAGTAAAATCCATCTATCTATTCAGTGATAACCTTGTGGAGACGTATTCATCTATATAAATTGCCCTGTGGACACGTATACAATCTTGTGTTCCCTATTGCACACATGTCTTTCAAGTGCTTATAAATACTTGTCTACCTTTTTCCATTTTCTTTTTGGTTATTAACCTTGTCTTGACCTGTTTTGAGCCCGCGTCCCAAATCAATGAAATCGAATGTCTGTTTGAATAACCTATCTCTCCGGTTATCGTTTGCCTCCTGTGCCGTATTTTCTCGGCCTTCCACACCCAAACCACAGAGGTACCCTTATAATTATAACACGTACCTTCATTTGGTGCGCACCGCAAAGGAAATTCAATCAAAACACGAGGTAGAGATGCTTCATTTAAGAAGGCAGGTGAGGCGTGATTCGTTTCAACCTTACGGGGGCAGGACACCGTGATCAGAGTCAAAGAATGACTGGTGACGTCGTTCTCCAAGTTTCACCTGGAAATTTGCTTTTGCTCTTAAACTTGTCTTCCCAATGTCTTCAGTTTGGATATAGATTCTCCACAATAAATGGTTGTCTAGATTCCTACGGTTTTTTGTTTTGTTGAATTATCAGATTGAATCAAACATTAGCGACGTTAAGTAGACGCGTGCGATGCCAAGACATTTGCTGAAGTGTATTGGTAACCGTAAGAAAAACTGTTAAGATATCTTTTAAAGGGCCCATGCAATGCACCTTTGTGTCTCATTTACCCTTCTTTTTTTCAATTTTTGATTTGCCATTTTCAAGATTTTATGCTAATGCAAGGTTCCATATTCACGAACAAATGTGTGATATTATTTCAGGCAGAAACCTCAATGTTACAGCTATTTCAGCACCAAAAGTTGCCAGACGTTTGGATGTTTTGCTGTCATACATTTTCTTTTCATTGGTGATTCGTTGTTTTGCCGGTGCATGGCAGTACGCCAATGAGCAAACTTTTCTCACAAACGTTTTCAATTGGTAAGTTTTGGGGTTGACAATAATTGTTTTAACAGAAAACCCCTAAACATCACAGCAACAGCGCCCTCAGTGTTCAGGAAAAGTATGGACCACTTTAAACGTTGAAAGAAGTGCACTTTTCAATAAAATTAACCAAAAAGGGATGTCAAATAGATTTCATATATTTAGGAGTAGATAGTTAGTTGCACATAATGAGTTCCAACGTAAATTTCATCTCATAAACCCTCTAAGGAGTTGGAATATTTTTGATTTGTTTCTGAATTTTGTCGGCCTGAAGGTGTTATACTGTCGCATACTACATCTGGGTTTACCCGGACCACTCAGGTAAAACTGTTTTGGAACCTTTGATACGAATTTGTCTTTTGAATTCAATTTAGACTTTGAGTGTGGATAGGAATTATCCGATATAACTGTGAGCACGGATATCCATCCAGTGACTGATTGTGTGAATTCACGATTCATGGTCTGCAACGACAGACGGAGTCTGTTAAATTGTAACAGGTAGACATTCTCAACGCTCAAAAGCACCAGCTGAACACACACATGTGTATTTATTAATCGACAAGGTAAGTGCACGGAATTGACATTGTGTCAGACACGGTGAAGGCAATCGCCTGTCAACCGCCCTGTATCCACTCGAAAGAGAAAGGGAGGAAATGTATTCTATCAACTTTTTAGCATTCGGAATGGCTCGGTCGCGACAATCATAACGACCTGCCCGTTGATTAATGAAGCAGGTTCCACATGACTGAATCAATTTTCAGGCGGCACGGCACGGGCACACGGTACATGTTGTCATTAATATAACTCAACCTTTCCTGGTTGAGCCTTGGCCATGTAGGTTGATCGATTAGTGGTTTTGGCCTTCGCAATGGCAGGCTTGGTGAGGCTGTGTTGTTGTTTTACTCACGCGAAATTGAATAATTATCTTTAGCATCAGGAAGTGTTTCGTAAATGACAAAATGCATTCTGGTGATACATTGTCCTCGTGGTTTGGTATGAGTTCTGGCCGTGAGGTATACGTAAACGACGCTGACCGGCTATTCAGAACATACTGCGCGCCTAGACACATTGGGTCGCATACAATTTGCATGCTCGGGTATATCAGACGTTCGCACGCGCGAATGTCTCATCCTCAAACTGAACCAATCCATGGTTATAAGAACGTTTCGATCCTCGCATCTCAGTGGGAAAAAACATTTCAAGTTGGTATTCTTTAGATATAACCATACAAAGCGGGTATCGCCCCTCCGATGATATCTTCCCATTGGTTTGATCACCCACTCTTCACCTTCCGTTGGTTGCCAATTGATTGATATTTGCCGAGACGCCGTGGGGCATCTTGTGCAGGCTATCACACTAGACTCCGCGATTTGCCAAGCTACGAGAACGGCGAATTCACTCCGATGAAACGCAAATTAATTGGGTCGCGCCTTGGCCGCGGGGGCGCATAATACGAGTTTTGATCTTAACCGGGCCGTGTTAACCTGCTGCACGCGCGCTCTTTGAAAAAAAGAAGAAATTACGAAGAGGGAACCTGCCTACAAGGAAGGTGGAAAACTAGTCGCGCTAACCACGCTAAATCTATTTAACCAATCCTGGCGTTGTACCCACAGGCAAAAGCACTTTTCTTGGGGATGCAATCAATGTTCGTTTCATAATCGCATTTGCTCTCACCTCTTGAAAGGCTCATATATGCGTGCAATCTTGTCCTCATGAAGAAGGCTTTTTGGGGCGGCAATCTCCTGTTTATTGGTCACCAAGGATTTCTGTCGTTGTGCTAACAGATAGAGTGTTTGTCCCTCAACCGGTTCAAAATGCAGTCTCGATCAAGATTCAAGTGTGCAGAGCCACGGTCGAACGTCTGATATCCTAACATGCAAATTTTATACGACCCGCGCGCCAGCCAATGGGAGTCGACTTTAGATACGATGACGTCATTGCGATCAGAAATGTGGACTAAGCTGTTGATTGATCAATTTGGATCCCATTTTTTTTGGTAATACAACAATGGGTTACCAAAGACCCGATAGAAGGCGCCCGCTGAATGGTCAGAATCTCGAGGTCAGGACGCATTCTTGTTTTGCATAATCTCCGAATCTGCTCTCATATTATCCGGTTCGTAAGTGACTTCGTCATACACGCGCACGCACCACTGATTACGAGCGCCCATTGGATAAACACTCAAGTTGCGTTAACTTCCGGTTCCATTGGTGCCATGCTACACCATGTACAGTAAGTTGAGATGACGTCACACTTACGAACCGGATAGACCCTTGCTTTGCAAGGGGATAGTCCATAAAATATTCCAAATGTACATCACATCTTTAAATTTCAACACCAGATTTTTGTGGAATTATGATTATGGAAATCGATGAACCATTAAAAACAAGTACCAGGTTCATTTTGCCGGTTGGCATTTGTGTACTGTATTGATGTGACCAACCATGATGCTTCCTCATCCCGATGACCCATAAAACAATATTATCTTTTAAAGGTTAAGTAAATTGGCATTTCTGAATCATTGTATCAACACGATGTTTTCGCAAAAACAAAAGTAATTTGACGTGGTCATGCTATTTTTTATAAACTTAATTTAAATTAAATGTAATTCAGTTTTAATATTTACATTGAAAGGTTAAAATTGTGTGCAAACTGTGCCCGGTTTTGTTTTTAACTTAGCTTGTAAAATGCAAAGATGGGCTAATGCCTTTTTATGGGCTTCGGAACTGACTGAACCATACCTATGTAGATTACTATATGCTATGTGTTACTATAAAGTAGGTTTTCCCGGTTACTACAGGTCGAGGCTGAATGATCTGGACCCAAATTAAAGAAATATTTAAAATATGTAGCAATTATCAAAACAAGTGCAAATAAGATATGTTCTGGGCTGGTATTTTGGACATATGTGGTGAAAGTTTCACGTATATCCATTGTACCTGTTGAATACAAGCGCAAGTAAGGAACCGAAAAACACTATGACCACGGTTCAGTGGTTAATCAAATGTCAAATGTCAGTGTGATAACAAATATAAACCATGGTGACTGACTCACTTGAAGTTATTGACACATTTAAAAAAAAAAAAAAAGGCTGAACCAATTCAGTGTGTAGACTACAAAATGACCCACTTCCATGGAACTCCTCACCTAGGCCACTAATTTGAAAAAAATAAAAATTTCCCTGGAAGACAAGAAGGTAACAACCATTTATATGAAACACTCAGCTTTTTGTTCTCGATATACTCTAAAAAATGGTGAACTTGGGTCTAGATCAGTCTGACTCACCCTGTATAACTCTTGTATTCTACCAATTCGATAAACATTTACCTCAATTTCGTTTGAAACACCCGCGTTGTTACATCGTTGCTCAACCCTAACCATGGTCTTTAACGTGTAGTACAGTCCTATTTTTCAATGTTTCCATACATTCGTTAAGCCTAAAATTATTTTCATGCTTTAATCTTTTCTGCGGTCGGCAACATGTACTGTTATAGTTCTTCTGCAAAGGTCGTCAACCATTCGTCACTACGCAGTCTCAGAACTCTCCAGTCTAAATTAAGGAATCGTTCTTCTGTCCATCTTCTGTCAATTTTCTGTCACTAGTTCGCCAGAAGGAATGTTCGCAGAAGTATAATATAATTCGATGTTTATTTGATATTAGCCTATAGATCTGATATTTCCGCATCACAAACACATCTCTTGCCAGTCAGTTGTGAGCTTCCAGCTTTTGTCAGAATTCCTCGCTAAGTTCATTACATAAACCACTGAGTGAATTGGCTATTGTGTAAGACTCTCTTGCTTGGTGCAATAATAAGATTACCCCCTCTGAGCTTAAAGTTTCTTCCTCTGCATTTATCAAAGAAGCCCCTGTAGCGATCTCGTTCAAATGTGTCCAGCGCCAAGAGCACATTGTGTCTTTTGAATGAAGCTGTTCACAATGCGTTCAGCCAACAAATCCATCCCTTCGAGTGACAGTAGTTTGACCCTGTGCTGTTCAAACGGATTTCTAGTACTGTAGCTTTGTTCCTTTGAAATACTGCATAGAGGAATCTGAGATGCTTTTTGATGCTTCGAGCGAAGAGTCCAGAAATACGAGACTCTCCCTCAGCGTGTTTCTTCCCTTACTTGAATTTGGATCTCCCGAGCTAAACAAATTCTATTATTCCGTTTAATCCAATACGCGGAAAGAAAAAAAAACAATATCCACCAGTATTTGTCATATTGGTTACATTTTTCTGTTTCATTCGCGCACGCTCCACTGAAACCAACACTGCCTCACACTGCTGCTCCAATTGTTTTAAGGAAATGTACGCCTCTGTCATATCAGATATCTCCGGCCTCCGGCTGTTTAGCATGGATGTTAGAATCCAGAGATGAACGCAGTTAACAAATGCAGTGTCATTGTACTGTTGCAGCAGGAGCCAGCCTCTGAAGGAGCCGATTAAGATCTTTATCGAAATCCATCCTGAAAAGCTTTAGTTGTGAGAGCTTTCTGTGCTTTATTTTTTTCCCATGTGAGTAGAACAGATTGTTATCAACTGATAGATTACACATTTATTCCATTTTTGTGTACACAAATGCTCTGGAATACCGACACAATGAGTTATTCTTTTAGTTAGCCACAGCGGAAGCTATATTGAAAAGAAATTGTTTCTTTTGTGGTAATGGCGTCTAGTTGTGTTGCTGAATTAGTCGGGGCCTATAACCAGCGAAATTGTCTCATCAAGGCCTTCAACGTAAGAGGGAGGTGTAAGAGTGTGACAAATTGACTTGGGACGCGGGTCTAATTGGGTTCCTTGCTGTTAACAGCTTAACACCTAGTTACACACCTTGCAAAGATAATTAAGTTTGGAGGCCACACCTTACTCGAATCCATCTTATTATAACTAACATCACCTAAAGGCTTTTAAACAACTTAACTGTGACAATTTGCTATGCCGTTCAAACCTGTCCAGATATGAATCTGAGTTGTTACCCTTTTAATTGCTTGTTAATTGCAATGCGATGTCATATCAATCATTTTCACGCAGCAATTTGATTAAGCAAACATAAGTCTCGTTTAGCAAACGTTCTGAGAAATTCCTTTTTGGTTCCACACCATTGATATTAGAGAAACATTAAGAGAGCCGAGCTGTCACGTTTCAAAGCTATTTGCAGGGACTGTATGATGCACCTTGCTGTACAACTCTCGTTTGAAAATACATGCCTTTTTTTCTTCAAAACAAACCCTTAACAAAATACACGTTAGATGTCAGAAACTTGTCACGTGCGACGCGCGTTCCACTTGACAGAGATGCATTTGTACAGTGCATATTTAGTTAAGGTCACACCCGATCGACACCCTCCGCCTCGAAAGCCTCGTTCCAGTTGGCGGGACAGGCGCCTTAATTCAAATTGCACGGCAATCGGCATGCGCGGGCCCTCGCGGTCGACTCGCTCGATACCTGCGGGCACACAACTCGCGATCGCGCGCATGACGATCTATCTCGGTGTCGCTGGACAGACGTGACCAGCAAACAAATAATCGCCATATAGCCGCGCTCTAGTTTCGCTTATGTCGGGGGGGGGAGGTTTCATACGCCCCCTCTAGCAATACAGGGCTTTCCTTCTTAATATTAGCAAGTACATTATTGATTTGTTTTGGCATTTACCCGACACCATTGCAGAATATCCCAACAGCCAACTGTACACATTTTGGCTTTCGTCAGCGGTAAGAATTATCAATAAAAAAATCACATTCGAACTCTTTGCACCGGTTCGTTCCCCGTAGCATTCACTCCTGCTGAATTAATTGATTACAAAAACAACCACAGAGTGAGTTGTTACTGGATTTGTGGACAATTTATGGCTGATATTTGTAGGTCTACATGACCCATCATTGGGCGAGGTTTGTGCTTCTAGTGAGATCAGTACTGAAGCCAATCGCAATTCAATTCACAAGTCAGAAACAACTCAACCAGTCAAGTGTGAAGTAAGGTCGTAACAGGAGATGATTAATGACAAAGAAATACCCTTTTCTCTGTTCATTTATGTAGCTCGTAATTTGACATTAGACTATAGATGACTTGTTAATGACTTAGTGAGGATCGAATTTGAAAGATTATGTGGATTGTTCTCGAAGTTCTGATATATCGATAAAGATTAAGATAGTTCTCTCGCACTTTTGCGTCATCACAACTGATGAGTCTGTGTTTACTCGAAAAAACACATATTTCTCATGAAAGACGAGTGGGGCCAGTTGACAAGAGACAAAACTATACGTCTCCAGTGTATTGTCCCACTCTTTTGCTCTGGCTATTGCAATGATATGTATATTGTATAGTTACATGTAAAACGAAATTATATTCACCAGTTGATACACAGTGGCATCTTAACATCAAATTTGCGCACAATTGCCAATTACTGATACCACAATGCACAATACAAGTTTACAACACGAAAGTGAAAGGTGACGAATTGAGAAAGCCTGCTTGGTTTTAAGGGGACACGTTTTCAAAATGTTATCTTGATAGCGCGTCTCCAATAAAAATGTGAATTGGGGAAGTGCAGACATCAGTGGCATTTCCTTGGAGGTGAGTTTTATCGACCGCGTTTCAAACATAGCCGCCGGGCCTGTGTGACATTATTATTGTGCTGGTGTAGGATACCCTCCTAAAAAGCAGTTCTCACGAAGCTGTCTGGTGTACTTCACCAGTCTACAATTGAACATTTTTCCCCACTGACTTCATAATGGGTATTGCCAACGTAATGTTCACATTAAGCACACGTTAATATTTCATAGATATTTGGCGGGAGATTATTCATACGTCTGGATGCGAAGAGGTATAAATATTGATCTGGACTCTAAGTTGGCCCTCGTAGCTATTTCATTACGCTGTAAAAAGGTTGGATAAAACACTGTTGGGCAATGTAATTTGCCCAGCACGGTATGAAATTACCACATATTGGGTTCAATTGGGTAAAAATTGCAAACTATTGGGAAGAATTTGCCTCAGAGTCTAGGCAGTTGATAATTCGACCAGCAATGGTCGATTTATCAATCCATTTCGCCCAACTTCTTTACAGTGTATAGGCAGAAAATAGTACGCATGCGCATGACCACCATGCACTGTCACGCACGAGTTCAGCCGTTCCTTTTTCAATGACCCATCAATCACAAGAACGCTGGGACATTATACTTCGATTGTATTTTATTTTCGTTGTATACGAGTAGCGACGAACGTATTTCTGTATGTTATTTTGAGTTTGGGCACGCAAGCACGCATTCGGAAACTCGTGAATTATTGATATCCAGGCAATTTCCATTGAAAGGAGTGGGTGTTTTCGTACAGACTTTGAAATCAACAAGGTTCGACGAAGGTACCACAGACGAGCAGCAACTGGGCGATCCATTTGTGTGGAATCGCTTCCCGATCGGCCAGAAAAGTTAAAAGAAAAAGTGGAGGGGGAATCATCTTTCCACGAGATAGCATTCGATGCTTACAACGTTTGTTTCTGTAAGACACATCCATTGCAAAATGACAGTTTGTCATTCCTCCACAAGTTTGGAATTTGTACACATCTGTTTCTGCAGGACACACATAAACAATACGGATCGCATGTCGCGAAACGACGCTTCTTGCGCATTGATAATTATGACGATATATTTCCCGGCCTCGAAAATGCCATCGGCGTAGTGTGCGCTTGCAAATTGTTTGCGCAAGAAATTTTGTGAGACGAAAAAAATAATAATTTGCCGGAAGTGATTACAAACACAGCGGGAAACGTAGCAAAACCCTCGGCCTTTGAACAAATACCAGGTACGTGAGGTCCCAGCGATATTATTGACTCTTTCGTATCGTTTGTTACAATGCCGTGCAAGACAATTTGGTATACGGAATATCTCCGTTGCTGTTTGAGCCGAGAGCTCTGTCAAGGATGACTTAAGGCCCTGGCCAAAATTATAAGATTGATGCAAACTTAACGTCTCCTGTGGAAGATAAAGGGATATGGATAATGCATCAGTGAGGCAAGTACTCGTGAATCATGATTTTGTAAAAATCAACATAAGTTGCGTTGGATCATTTGTCATGATCTCTTTTAATATCGCCGTTTCCAAAACGTTTGTCTGCAATGCTGAATTTGCGTGTGAAGCGCTTTTCTATATAAAACAGTGCTTATCACCTGATGTAACCAATCAAAGGCCAGTGTAGGCCTGCATGCTTTTGCTTCTGGTGTACAACACTCATTTTATGAACAGCTCGGTTTTCGGGGCCAAAATATTGTGAACCCCGAAATTCGAACTTTTTAAAGGGTGGTTGCGTGGACGTTTTTATTCTGCTTTTAAATGCTCTTTGTGTTTCATATCATTTCGTTTAAAACACGTTTTGTAGCCCAATTGGGCGTATTCCAGGCCGTAATATCCCTTTAAGCCAGCATTTTATGTTGTAATCCACTGAAGAAAGCGGAATAAAGATACAAGTTTCTTTCATATCACGGAGAGCGCAAACATGTGTCAAATTTCTCCTCCCGCTATTTCGAACTTCCACCTTCTGGAAAGTTTCGAGTCGTCGAGATTAACCCAGCCCTTGTCTATCAAGCAACCCAAGCCAGCGGAATGTCGTTCAATACCTATAAGAAGAAGGGGCACCATTGCGTTGTGTTAACGGCTGATGACCAGGAAATAACTGCAAGTGTCTCATTGCAAAGAAAGAGGAGACAATGTGAGATTCCTTGAAGAGATATGAGACTCTATGCCTCGCGGATATGACACCGTTGAAAATGAAGTTTATTAACGCCGCATGCCTTCCTTGAAGCGGAATAGAACGACGGGTTTTATGCGTGGGCTTAAACAAGAACATACATGTAGATAGTCGGTGCTCTATAACGTAGACTTCACGAAATCAGATTTGATTAAGCCCGAAGCATTCGGGAGATGTATATAGGCGATGAAATCGTAAGCAAACTTATCGAATGTTTCCACATAAGGCATCACCAGCGGGGCCGGTTCATGAGCTTTTGATGTGCCGCGGTGTTCTCCACGAGAGAACCGAAACTTTGCCGATGGGCGAACTCTCCCGGAGACAGAGACCCGTCAAGCAGCGTTGACGAACTTAAAGGCTTCCATTCGCGTGAGTTTCTGAACCGCTGTCAGTTACTGCAGTCTAACATTGTATAGTTTGGGGAATTTGGATGATAACATCACTAGCTTTATAATATCATATGGAGTGCTTCCAGCCAACCGTCCTTTTATCTGAATTGAAGCGGCCAGAGACCAATTGTCCTTGGACAAAGCAAATTGAATATGAAGGGCCATGAAACCAAATTGAAAATTGATTTTTTTTTTTTTGAGTCTGAGGGTAAATCCTGAAACGTCTTTGCCTTTAGATGAGATGACCACTCGAAGGAAGCAGTGTGATTGCTTTGATAAGACGCGAGGCAATTCGTAATTGCGTAAAGAAAATGGCTTGCGGTAAACGTGATCATAAGGGGTAAAACAAGTGTGTGCACGGGACAATGACATGCATGGGTGAACATTGATCTCAGAATTCGATCTCTCAACAGAACGGAGATGGACCAGCAACATACTAAAATAGATTTGTCCCTTCAAGGCGACCCCCCCCCCAAAAGGATTGATTTTCATATATTAAAAAAGCCAACCCATTAGTAGTTGTACTACATGTACATTGTATTACATTGTGTTTATTCCCTGAAGAAGACATAAAGTCATTCAGTGCTGGGCGGTTTCCAGCGCTATAGTGACCAAATGATTAATTTTGACTTATGGGTCTTGTCAGGAGGATATGAAAGTGATATAGTCTTAATCGCTCCTTCAGTAATTCAGATATATCCCCATCAAAAAATAATATCAAAGTTTTTCGCGTGGATAATGAATAAAATAATTCTCCGTTCTCTGCGTTGTTAGCCCGTGCAGAATCGCAGGATGTATACGTTGTAGATGTGATCAGAAAAAAAAAAACATTTAGAAGAGTGGCAGACATATAACATTCCAGTAATAAGTAAAGTTTGTCCAATACTCGTTAAGCGGCCATATTGTAACCGAATTCTCTGCCACTGATGTGAAACCGATCCAGAGTGTGTCAGTGCAGGAGATTTGTGTTGATGTTCCGGTCTGTGCATGAACTGGGTTGCAGGAATCCTGAGAATTTGGCGAATTGCAAACTGGTGGAAAACAGACCCGTCGAAAGAGAAAAAAACATGGTAAAGATTTGTGATGTTTGAGGATCATCTTCAGTTAACTAACGAGAATCGTTGTAATGTCATTATTCCACAACTAAATGTTGGCCATTTTTATTTTTTCGTTTTTCGGATTGCGATTATATTGCGAGAAAAACAGCAATTGAAAAACTCGAGAATAGTATACGGACAGTACCCATTTTTGAAATGATGAATTAAGTCTGGTTATTAAACTGCAGTGAACAGTGTACTTCTGGTGCATTAAAGTACTTAACACTCATCAAAATATTACTGCATAATGATGTTTAGGAATGTAGAATCCATGAAACTAATGTCTTTTTCATGCATCACGCAGCTACGCTTTCAAAGTCTGTCACCCACACACTTCATATTGACATTGAGTGCACCAGTTCCCCTGGTGCCAGACATGACTGTTGTTATTTATAATGGAAGAAAGGCATATACGATTTTATGTGAAGCTGACACTGACGGTGCACAATAATTGTATGCACTAATGCACCTTAAAACTATAGAAAGTGGCCTACTGACTCGTGAAATACATGCTCAAAACTGTGCGTTATAATTATGCTGTGTGATTGTCACAAACACTTGAGTGCGGATTTTGGTGTTAATTCCCACCAACAAAATAGTGCAGTTAATCGTCGTAAACCCTAAAGGGGCCGAGTTATTTTGACCATCTCACAGTTGGGGGAGGGGCGGACTCCGCCCCCCCCCCTTAAATCTCGGCCATCGAGTGACGACAAATTATTAAAATCGTTGCATGCATAGAACAACTTAATATGACAATAGGTTAAAGGGTTTTGGAATGATGGATAATTAATTATTCATATGCACTACTGGTAATTCTGCTTTGTGTACACTCATAATGGGGAAATTCACTTTTCACGGCGCATAGCGCCGAAAAAGTTTCGGAATTTGTATGGTTTTGGTATCAAAAGATGCGCAAGACTCGAGAGTTAAAAGTCAGGAAAGCTCGGGTCGGGAAAAAAACTTTTTTGCAAAGGCTATCCGCACCCGGGCCTTTTAGGGTTAAAGCAACAATGTAAACAATTGTCATTTTGGAATTGGTAAAAAAAAATGTGTCTACCATTCTGAAATGAACTCGCCACAGGCTACAAACCCGCATAGACATTAACAGCGTGGTTCCAGCACAAAGCAAACATAGCTCTGTCGCCACTGATTTCTTTCCCGGCAGGATTCGCTTAAGTAAAAAAAAAAGGAAAAAGATGTAAACTAAATATTTATAGCGCCTGTTAGAAATTGATCGCGAAAAATCGGCGTGATTTGAACGGCGTTGACCTTCCGGGGAGTCTGCGCGCAACGTGGACGCGCGTCGCGAGGCTAGTAAAAATCCCCGAGGCGAGGTTTTGCTTGTAGTAGAGTTGTGAATTGTTATCCTTGGCCACGTCGAATTACGCGAGACGCGAGCCACTCTAGGGATTCCCCGCGAAAAAAAGGTTGACGTCCTGAACGATCAATTGGCTTGTGTCTGATATTTTTTTCCTCCTTCCGTGTCCTTGTTGCACGCCATCTTGTTGGATTAACAGAATTGATGAAAACCAACTCATATTCCGGCCCGGGGTTGTTTTTAATAACAAAGTCTCATTGGCCGAGAAGGTTAACATCTTCCCCCATGCGAACGCTCTCATATTTTATTCACGCTAAGCGGGGTTCGTGCTCATATCCGCGTGGGATTAAAAAGTGAAAAAGCAATAACTGGCTGACTAGAGGTGTTTTTATCCGTAATATTCAGTTTCGCTGAAAAAAAATGCTCCCAGCATTTTGCCAGCGAAGAACGTATACACTCTCAACGGCGCCAATGAAGAGTCGTGCGAAACGTATTTTCACCGCCGGAGGAGTTGTGTGCAAGGAGTTGATTTGTGTCTTATTTGTTACGGTCGACAGCCAGTTTTCATTTCCCGCTAGATTATAAAAATGAGAAGAAAAAAATTGAAGAACTCTCCCGACGCTGGTGATCTGAAATCATCCATAGCCGATTGTGTGTTTTACTGATTTATTATATTTTTTTCGGCGCGCGAGGGCGCTGAGTTATTAACATATTGCGCTATCAATCAGCAGCTTTACACCTGTCCCAATTTGGCGATTTCGTGTTCGCTTACGAGAGAGGGAAGAAATGTCAAGATAGTGGAAAATTTTGTCTTGATATTGAAGCTTCCTGAGACAGTTATTGCACGATACATCAGTGGTCTGTCGACATTTATATGCCCTGCAGGATCGGGTAATTTGTTGACTTTTCCACGCAGACCCATACGCCGCCGCCGGCGGTGCTGGTGCAATATATCACATCGATGCTTTACAAGATCGATACCCGACGTGAGAGCATCATTCATCGCTCGAACGTGAGTCGTAAACGTTAGGATTTCGTGAGATCACTGTGCGGGTCCAGTTAACGCTTACGGGAACGTTTCGTCGGTTTGTTGGTCTGCTGAGCCACCTGTAGCTTATTGCATGAGATGATGCACGTGTGTGAGCATGCTTAAAGGAGTATTGCATTGGTTCATGTAGGGCCTACTACTATCATTTATCGTCGATGGAACGTGCGTATACAATCGATGCAATGTTTGGTGAGAGCGATACCAAAGGTGCCGGGATGGACAGCGTTGGTGCAGCACACGACAGTTTTCCCAGGTACATCCAACGTGACAAGCGTGTAACGTGCATCGTGATTTTCTTCTTGTCCCTAGCTCTGCTGGTTGTCCGGGCAAGCTGCGAGGCCGCGACCCAAGACCTGGTTGCTTACTTGGAGTGCTACCGGTGCACCGCCCACGAGTTTGAGGAGGATTTTCGGAGCAAGTTGTCGCAGTGCCAGAGCGGCGAGGTGGAAGAAACGGTCCAGTGCCCGTACACGATAACCAGGGAGGAACAGGGAATCCAGAAGACATACCAACTAGCGCCAAGTTGCACGGTAAGTTTTTTAGAAGGCATTCTTTACAAGAACAGGTATTGAGCCTGAAAGTACGCCATTTTGTCTTTGAGCTTCCGGACCCGTCCGTGACCCTTTTTATAGACATTTTACACGGGGTTGCACTTTCTCTTGCTAAGTTAGACTATAAGTATTTACAGAATGATTTCTAAATGTAATCACCCCAAGAAACATCCACGTTGGAATGTTATCTTGGCATTCCACAAGAAAAAAAAAATGATGAGAAATCAGTTGCAGATGGGTAAAAACGAATTTTACTTCCGACCTTGCACATCCGGATTTTCTGCCTAGGTCTCCTTGTTCGATCACGTTTGTTTTCACATCGCGTACCTGCGTGAGAGAGCGAAAAACAAGTTGCTCCTGACGTGCACAAATAATAGCCCCTCACCATTTTAAATATCTGGGGGATGCAACACAAGACAGTGAGCGCTGAAAACAAGTGCTGCATAGCCATAACTCCTTCGCTCCACTTCAGGTGCAGAGGTAGCTCTTCAGGGGCAAACATAGCACTTCAGGTGACAACTGAACGTATTTTTTTTGTTTCACAGAAGAAGGCATATCGTGGCACTTAAGGTGCAAATGCTGTATCTTAATGTAGCCTCGGACCTCTATGTAGGTGCGCCCTCCGCAGGATCGCTGGCCGAATGAGCGCCTTGTATGTTTTTGTATTGGTAGATTTGTGTCATATGACGAGTTCCACGCGCGATAAATGTATAGTCCACACCGTCAGCCAGCCTTCGGTCGATGTTCGTTTCAAAACTGCTATTTATATTTATATTTAAATCTGTTATTGATATTTATATTAAAATTTGTTATTGATGTTTGAATTTCGAACTGAGCCTACTTCATCAGTATAAACAGAAAGCCGGGAACAACAACGCCATAACACACTGGTTGAGTGTTTGTGCTGTGCCTTCAGAATTTTGATATTTTTTTTTCAGTAGTGCCTTCTATAACCCAATACTATCCTCATATGCTAGAACAAATACTATTTTAATAACAACTTTCAGATATGTTAATTAAAATGATTTCAAAGCCCAACATGCATCAAATGATTCGTAAGTGCCATGTACAAAACGCTAAATTGCTCGACATCATAAAAAAAATTCCGTCTTGACGTTTATGGGGTCATTTTTTTTTCCTGGCAATCTACCACGTGTTTTTCATAACCTTTTGCACTTGCAGTTAACTTACACTATCAAATAATGAAATGCCGTACGCAATGACAGAAACAATTACCGGCAAGGGAATGAATGTACCAGCAGATTCTGGAAACGGTTCTCATTAAGCACCACTCCAGATGAACCGGTTCTCTCATCATATTTTTGTGTTTGTGATTAACAGTCCCAAGGCAACGATGCAATTTAAAGGACCATGCAACGTTATTTGTTTTGTTTTTTACGTTATTGCGAATTGTCATATTCATGAACAAAAAAGTGATGTAATTTCAGTCAGAGAACCTGTGTATATCAAAAATCCATTACCGGCAGTCACTTATATAGGGGCCGTCCATAAAGTACGTATATACGCACGAACTGCCGACTTTTGAGACCCCTCCTCTACCCCCCCCCATACGCATGACATACGCAGTGGTTTGAATCCCCCTCCCCCATTGTACGCACCAGAGTTGTTGAGTCGAGTCGAGTCATTTTAAGAAAGTGACTCGATACGAGTCATTAGGGCAAAAAGGTGGAGTCGAGTTGAGTCGAGTTACTGTGTGCTGTCGAGTCGACTCAAATGTATGTTCGAGTCAATTCGAGCCACTGATTTGAACACCGTTAATATGACGCAGTCACTTTTGACGCAGTCACTTACGAAATGAATTAGAAATCTCTTTTGGAAGTCGTCAGATGTGAAAATAATCTTGATACCAACTATACCAATTATAAATACTCAGTATTACCAACACGGAGTTCAGAAAACCTTAAAACCGCAAAAAGTTTGGGTTGTTTTGGTACATCAGTATGTATAGATTAAAGGCCGGTTTACACCAAGTGCGAACGAACTGTAAATCCTGCTGAAAAAGTGATATGATCCCAATATTGTTTTCCATACATGTCGACATTTGAGTAAACCTTTTCAATCAAGACCTTACGTCTTGTTGCAGTGTTCATATGCGACACGTGAGACGACGCACGCGATCTCATCCTTTCTGCAGCTTCATTCCCACCTTGCCGCGACACCGGGCGGCTTGATTTCATCTCTTAATTCGCGCTCGCGGAAACCCAATCCCCCCAGTTTTACTTATGAGGATCTCCGCCGAGTCCACGGAAGACGGCTCGACTGCGCCGATGCCCCGTCGCCCCAGGTTTTTCGTTTCACATTTTTGATTGATCGGAAGACACGCCAATTGTCGACCCTTCTTTTTGTTATCGTGGCGAGCTTGAGTGCGAGCGCGATCGCTAGGAAGTGCATTTGTCTAGCCCGGAGTTTGCCATTTAAGTTTTACCAATATTGGTTTGAGGTTTCTGGCCGGGAAAATCAAATAGCAGGTTGTGAAAGGTGAAGTAAGTTTGGGTGTTGACAGGATCGGCTGTCATGCAGCACACCTTTATGGCGCGTCCAGTTTCTAAGTCTGAATCCTCCGTGGTTGTCATTGCAGTCGTCGGGATTTGAGAAGTAATCTCTCCAGTGAAACTCAAACATCTTTCTTTGTTGTTTCTCTTGTGTATCGTTGCAACCTTATCCTGTCACCGCCCACGACAGACGCGTGATACTAAAGCCATGCACGATCCAAGTATGCACGTATACCTATTCGATGCCAGACGTTGGAATCGTTTAAAGTTTTCTTGAAGTAGATTCAATAAACTTAGCTGGAATCTGTTAAAATGGGGAAATGTTTAGATTTCCTGCCTTCTTGGTTATTTTGCCAATCGTGAACGCATTATTCTTTCACATGAATTGCACGGGCCAATGCAGGTCATGACTTGCCACCGGAGAAAAGAATAATTCATAAACATTACCCATTTGTTTGAACAAACTCCATAATGCCCAGCAAAACGAGAAGTTGTTCCAGCATTTACCTGCTGTGACCCTGCATCTATATTTCACCCAATTTAATCAGCGAGTGCAGGGGATTCAATCACTTTGTAAAGGTTGACATCGGCGTGGCAGTGACGAAAATTGAGTATTTGATCTGATGCCAGAATGATCTAACTCCGGTCAGCGATCGCTGCAGATTTCTAAATAGATAAAAACCCTGAATTCGGAGGCCGTGGCATCGCATCTTATTTGGTAACAAATTACTCCCTATGGTTACATTTGATTTGACGTGCCATTGTAACTGCAAACACTATTCTGATTAATTTGATTTGGCGCTTTGGGTGGAGGCGACACTTTTGTATTACTTCGGTTTTTGCATTTGATGTTTTTGATAAGGGCAAATTTTGTGACGTCCCGACGAAGAATACGACGTGGAAGGAACATGCGTAAACAATATCAGAAGTACAAAAGTAACTGACTCAGTGTGAGAAATATTGGTCGGAAATGAGCCGTGCGCAAATATTCGACTTTTTTTTCCTAGTATATGCTCTGACCAGTATCTTATGTCGTGGTAATGATCGCAGCATGCTTATCGAAACGTCGAGTCTCTACGTCTCTTTTAATCCCCCTGGTTTTTAAGCCACAAAGGGGGTCTTGTCATAGTTTATTCCTTCTGTGTGTGGTTAGGTCAACTGTTTAGTGATGTCATATGAAAAGTCAGACTTCATTCTCAATCAAACTTGGTGACAATAATGTTTGGGTATAGGGGGACTTCAGACGACTTGAGACGATTGAGGTCAAAGGTCATCTAGAAATCAAATGAGGTCATTGTTGATTGTTGTTAGGTCAAATGAAAAGTGTGCTTATATATACTAACTGACTGTGTAAGTGCTACCAGCATGCCAGGGGATCGCGCAAGTTTCACTTGCAGTATTTGTAAATGTTTTGCTTTCCATTGTTGTGTCCGTATAGCGTTCTTCCACATTGCTTTTCGTTTGGAATCATTACTTTAATTTCCCGTCATCGGTGTTGCAATCAGCATGTGATGCATAACAATTCCACACAGCCTCTAGGCATATTATCGATTTACTTATGATAAAACCAGGTTGTATATAGCAAAAACAGGTTTCCAACCTAATTACCTCATATATCACGCCACTGTCAGACTGCAGGTACCAATTTGATATGTCTACCAAGCCACAACAACATTATTATGACCCAAGTGATGAATTGTTGGGGATTAACTGGTGATCTTTCTTTGAGAGAAGGTTTTTTTTTCCTGTGCCAAACGGGACTCTGCGTGACCGTCTTTCATTGTCTGTTGTGCATTAAAGTGTAGTAGACCATTTGTCATTGGTGAATTGTTTTTCGTTAGAAGCAAGAAAGACGGGTGTTTGATAACAACTAACCTAATGAATTCATAAGATTGAATTTTTGCGTCGGGTTGATGTAAATCAAATTACGTTTTTGCCCTTCACCGACGTATAAACCTGATGATGTTTTGGCTCCTGAAATTTTCAAAATACTCTTTCAATGATTCGGACCCAGTTGATATACTATAAAACCAGATCTCAGCATTACAGACATAGCAATATAAACAACACCATGCTGAAAAGATATTATTTCGCTTGTAATTGCGTTCGACAGTGCAAAGTGGTCCCCAATCCCCGATTAGGAATCTATATAATTCAGACTAATCCTAGTTGATGTTAGAAAGTCATGCTAAAACAGACACTCAGTATATCAGACTAGCACGAGTAGGTTCCGTTAAATAGATTCTAAGAAGACAGACTGGTTTTATGTAAACGACCGAGAGTACTTTCGTGCAGAATCATTCAAGATGTCTTTCCGTTCACTTTGCCTAATGACATTAAAGATAAGTCAGCTGCTGGAATGACGCGCACACCACCTCACAATTTACTGTATCTCGGCTGAGTACCTTTCCTGACATCATTAGGAAGTTGAAGGCTAATGTTCCTGTTGCCAATTTCAGCATGATCTGCATGAGTGCTTATGTTAGTCTGACGCCTCATATAGGTCTGACGCCTCATAAGTCCAAAATTTCGGACTTATGAGGCGTCGGACCTATCAGGCGTCGGACTTATGAGCGGACCCCATAATAACAATTATTAATGTGAAGTTGACATCGTTAGTTTTTCTTCGCCTGTGATATAATGAGATCAACGTATTTTTTACCGTTTGGACGACAAATATTAAACACCTGCTTCTGAAGTTTTCGAACGCAGTTAATAAATGTTTTAAATATGAAGTTTGGATATTTGAAAAATGGGCCGTGTAAGTGACAATCGTCAGCGTTGCAAAGTCAGAGTCGTATCTCGGTTTTCACAGCGAGTCCGAGCCGGCCATGAGTAACCTCTAATATTGGAAACTAAATTTTACAGTACTGTTAAAATCTCACAGTGTACATGTTTCCATTTTTCACAGCTTTTTGCTAATTTAATGAACTGGTAATATATGTAAAACATATCTGCCTTTAATAAGGTAAGGCATTGCATGCAGTGTCTGCATCTGGAAGGGATAATCTGGTACCGAACACGAACACTATCAAGCTTGCATTTACGCCATATTAAGTGTGGACGCTGGGCATGTTTCAATTCACTTATTCCTCGAATTAATACATCGGAAACAAGCCAGCCGCACATCCCACGCTATTTTCTTCAACACCGCACAGATTGTATTGGTTGCTCATGAGAGGATCGTTTTCAAAATAATTTGTAACTATATTGTTTGGAAAAAATAAGTGATTTTGTGGTAATTGACCTATCGCCGTTTGCGAGTTAGCCACGCCCCTTAAACAACCCTTTGGAATTGTGTACGTTTAGTTTTGTTTGTCTCGGATTGTGCGCGTTCCGCGTCAATTTGTATATCACGTCACTGGACAATGTTTCACAAGCTGCGTTGACGCGATTCTCCCGCGAAAGATTAATTTTGGTCGAGTCCCGAGTCACGCAGGTCGAGTCCAGAATCACGCAAGTCGAGTCCGAGTCCAATTCCGAGTCCGCAGCGTCAAGTCCGAGTCCAAGTCATTTGTCATTGTGACTCGAGACACGGAAAATGTGACTCGAGACACGGAAAATGTGACTCGAAACGGACTAGAGTCCGAGTCCCAGTCACGAGTAATAAACGTCTGGTAAGAAAGTTCACAAAGGTTGCCCTGAGATCCGGATGGTCCTTTTGACGACTGATACTTCTATTTCGCTGATTAGTACCTCGTTTTGTAAATCTTTCCAGGTCGTGAAACAGAAAGCCGCAGGCATCATCACGAGCTACACGCGGGGCTGCAAATTCTTCCAAAACTGCACGGACGTGGATATGTGCGGCGAGTCCACGGAGGAGTCGGGCGTCTGCCGTTCCTGCTGCAACTCGAACCTTTGCAATGCAGCGCCTTCTGTGGCCCATAACAGACTACAAGGTTCAGTCGCCTTGGCCGCCATCTTGGTTGCCACGTTACTGATGAGGAGATGAGAGCCTGCGTGTTCACGTGATCACACAAAAAACAATCTCACGCGAGTCTTTAAGGATCCAGTAAAATAACAACGCAAGGACTGCAGAGCTGGAAAATGTGTACGTGAAAGGCTTACATTCCAGAGTACCCAAACTTGAGAAGACTTTAAAAGGTGCACCTGATGAATCTGCATGCAGAGTAATATGCTGCTGGTCAGACATAAAGTGAAACAGAAGAAAAGCAAACTCGAACATCAGGTTGTCATAACAACAGAAAAAGAAAGATGCCTTTCTGGTATGTCCATTGTGTGGTATCGTCGTGATCATGTGGCCAAGGAAACAACAGAAACAAGAAACGTATTGATGCTCAAAGGATGTTTGTAAATTGCGCATACTTTTGAAAGAATCGTCTTAAAATATATTGTACATGAAATTATTTAATGTTGGTGAGGTCATTTTAAGCTTGTTAACTTCGCAAAATGATCTTTTCCTCTGGTGAAGGTGAAACTTTCGAGTAAAAGCATTTGGGCCACTACTGGTGTGCACATTGACAATAGAAAACAAAAGATATCTTGGTTGTGGAATGCCATTGGAAGAGCGCTTAATTCTACCTATCAGAAATATACTCGAAATAACATTATCCACTATTGTGCTGATCACAGTATTATACAACTGCAAGCAAATAGTGTGCCTTTAAAGTGCTGTTCCGTTGGAACTTCTCAAACTGCCTTCTATTTCCTGAAGTCTTTGATGGCGTACATTGTAAAGAGGATATAGAGGCTCCGCCCACCGAAGATATTGCACTCAGTGTGATTCAGATCGAGCCTACGTGTGCAAACTGTAACTTGTACCACCCTGCAACACGTTACAAAGATGGCCGCCGTATTGAGCGCTCCTGGGTAATAACCCAGGCTGCGCATACCATACTGGTAAGGTATATGGACGCTGTTGGAATGTAAATTTCCCAAAATGAACTGGTGTGGACCGCGATAGCGGATGTCAGCTGCACATCTGTGGAGCTAGCCCCGCCGATATGAGCCAACCAGGACGGGTATGCAACCACTAGGTCGCGGGAAATGTGGCGACGAATCGATAACATCTGCCCGGTAAACGGGGAGAGGGAAATCCATAATCATCACAAACTGTATGCCTTGTATCAACACTGGGGAAACAGTGCAAGTGTGAAATCGCCGCATCCTCCTCGCAGGTTGCCCCCGCTAACAAAAATTGTGCACGACGATCGATGGTGGTGCGTTAAAATATCAATGGAAACAGCTTCGTGCGTTTGGGAGCATAGAGAAACAGTGTGCCAGTCTTGGTCCAAGTGTATGGCAGCCACCTTTGGCTGTTTGTCTTCTCGGTATAAGATTGGTTACAGCCCGATAGTAGTAACGTTCGACAGTCGCAAGGTTCTTTAGTCCGAAGGTTCATTAGTCCGAAGGTTCATTAGTCCGAAGGTTCGATGGTCTGAAGGTTCGCTAGTCCGAAGGTTCAATAGTCCGAAGGTTCCTTAGTCCGAAGGTTCGATGGTCTGAAGGTTCGCTAGTCCGAAGGTTCAATAGTCCGAAGGTTCCTTAGTCCGAAGGTTCGATGGTCTGAAGGTCCGCTAGTCCGAAGGTTCAATAGTCCGAAGGTTCGATAGTCTGAAGGTTCGATAGTCCAAAGGTTCAATAGTCCGAAGGTTCGATAGTCCGAAGGTTCGATAGTACGAAGGTTCGATAGTCCGAAGGTTCAATAGTCTGAAGGTTCGATAGTCCAAATAGACGATAGGATTCGATAGTCCGAATCTTCAGGTCTGATAGTCCAAATGGACGATAAGGTTTGTTGGTCTGAATGGACAATAAGGTTCTATATTCCGAATCGGACAATAGGACCTTGTTGTCGATTCGGACTATCGGACCTTATTGTCCACTCGGCTTATCGGACCTATTGTCCATTCAGACTATCCGACCTTATTTTCAATTCCGAATAATGACCCTTCCGACTAGTGAACCTTATTTTCGTTTCGGACTTTTGAACCTTCGGACCAATTAACCTTATTCTAAATTCGGACTACCGAACCTTCGGGCTAATGAACCTTCAGGCTATTGAACCTTCGGACTACCGGGCGGATCCCGTAAGAACTACCGGGGAAAATGAGGGATGTAGAAACGTAGATTCTAATTTTTCCTGTGGTTTTTCTAAACACTGACTTACAGAACTTCAGAGCAAAACACAGATAAGTTTGCAACAAAACAGATTTGACCCCAAACGGCTTTTGTTATGGTTAATCATTCACATTTCATGGGCTTTACACACTTATTCATTTCTTTTGGGTTTGTCATTGCCTTGCCGTCAATGACTTGCCAAAGTCTTTGATAGTTAGTTATAAGCGAAGGAATGTTTTTTTATCCTATCTGAAATAAGGTGCTTCGGCTGGTATACAACTCATATATTGCAATCATATCTCAATGTCACATACTTTGTATTATCCAAAAGCAGTTAGTGATTATACACTGTCAAACGTTTGACGATGCCAAGTTTGACATAAATGATACCTTGTCAAGTTTTCTCAATGTGCCATAACATTATATGCACCAGCACTTATGGCACGGGAATAGTGTATGTGCATACATACCGTGTGTACTTGATTTGAAGTAGCAAGCCATATAAACTGTGCTTAATCACGAAACCTTTCGACCAATCCGAGTACTCTATCCTACACTCACGAAGACCCCCTTCAATGGCGCAAGCATTGTGCAAGCCATTGTAATCCATCATAGCTGGCACAATGGTTTCGCCATTGAAGGGGGCATCTGTGAACATAAATTGATGACGTTCTGGGATCGGTCTATCTCTCCCCCAGTCTGTTGACGAATGGTGAGCGGTTCTGTCTTAAGCCGCCCTCAGGACGACCTTCGGACGACACAGAACAGTGACTGTCGGCGAATATTACGATCCCCACCCACATCCTTGCAAATTCCCAGTTAAGCCGTGTAGATGATCAGCTACACTGCTTAGGCGGAGCGGGAGGAGGTGTTTTGGTCCTAACTTCGCCTCCCTCTCCGGCCTAGTGGGTCGCCTCTTACGCTGTAGATCATATTTCAAGATTTTAAATTTCAAATAAAATAATAGTCACTTTGTTTTTGCCTCAAATTATAGTATATTGTCATCCTGTAGTAGAACAGATCCCACATCGAGCCGGGGCCCCTCAAATAATAAAAAGGGGGCCTAAAAATTCCGTACGCTTAAGCGGGATACGAAACCGATTCTTCTGAATCTATTAATAATGTGTACCATCATAAACAAATACCCGTGTGATAATGCGAAATTATTTGCAGTATGCAGACCACTTTGTATAGGGACAAAGCTTACTAAAAACAAATGGACCAAACGTTCTTTAACAGTCTTTCAATTATTAGCTCCGTTCGAAGACCAGTGTGTATCATCTGCTTTATTAATAAAGGTGTAATCGGTTGTAATTGTATTGGTTTTCATAGCGTTGTAAATTTGCGTCAGTCGAAATGTAGTCTATTACCTGGGTCCAGCGTTGGAGTTGGTACAGCACGAACACGCTAGCATCATACACGGAATTTTCTCTTAATAATGACTGTGTCTGAAAATGAGAACTCTCCGTGTACGTCTTTAAAGGCGGAGAAATAGGCATAGCGGCTGCAGTGCACATTGTTCCTGTTAGTGTAACATACTTGATTGCTTACGGTTGAGCAGCGGCTCGAAACTTGCCCGAGATAATTTTGTCTTGGCTCTACTGGTCACTATTTTCTTTGCTTATAATCAATCACCATTTTGGGGCTTACGGTGACACTGACGTATTTTGCCTAAGAATATTGAAATTCACCGACAAAGAATCATGCCAGTGAAAAGTCAAAGTGAAAAGTAGATTTGATTGAATGAATTACACGCTAACGCGTCTGGTGCCTAGTTGTTTATGTCATTGGGAAGGTGTACGTTAACTTAAACATGACGTAAACAATTCGAAAGGACCGTGCTTTGTGTGCTGCCACCAAGCGTCTCAAAACTATGGACCTTTGGTACAGAAATATCTTGGAATGCGCATTCCTTTCCAACTCTTTGGAAAATGCTTACTCTTTTTATAGTAGAGATAGTTCTGCTGTTGTAAGCGATGCTCTTTCAGTCAGAGTCACCTCAGCGATCAGGATTTTCTGTTGACTAGTCCGGCCAACAAACTAAGAAGCCATTCCTGCAGGTGCAACCACGATGTCGTACGAGTTCTGAAAGTCGAGGCGCGCGCATTTGGTAACACACAGTTGGTGCATGTACCGCGTGCCTACGCCCCTCGCTTGAGCGTTGTTCAATCTCAGTGACATAGATATTTATGCGCAGTAATAGCGTCTAACTTCTTTGGTCACTGCATTAGTGTAGAGCCCAATGGTATACGGAACTTTCCCTCAAGTTTTGTATAAAACAGAAACACGACCTGATAAATAGATACAGGGCTAGCTGGCAGAAACAACATTGGTGTATGAAAAATTCACCGGATTGACGAGATGGTCGTTGGGCATGTAAGCTCTTTGTCTTTGCTGAAGTGAGCTTGTTTGCAACCCTTGAAGTTTTATGATTATTTAGGCCTATTGCAGTTAATTCACGACATTGGTCGAAAATCCTGAAAGGAATGTTCGCCTATCTTTGAAATGAGGATGAATTTACCTTAAAACAGAATTCACAGCCCGATAATCAAAGTCCATGTCTTTAAATCGTTTTATACAGCAGATAGGTTCCTGGGAATATTGTCAATTATGTATTTGCCGAAAAGGTAAACAAAACAACAAGATACTGCTTGAAACCCTGCAATAATTGTTTGCTTTGGCTCGGTTAAAAAGAGAGGAGTTTTGCGGATGACTCCACCCCAGAATAAAGTCTTCAGAAATCAATCTACCCCTTAAGGGTAACGTAATGGAGTTTGAGATTTCAAAAGGAACACAGGAAAACAAACGAAGGGAAACAAGGGTCTTCCGCACAAGTAGGCCTATATGTGTATCAGGCTGGCTGGTCGTATTTGAGTCTTTTGAGGGTCGCCATAATTGGCACAGAGTGCGTTCGCGTCAAGGTCAGCGAGAAAATTGAGGGCACACGCGTCAACATCACGGTATACCTCAAATTGATTCTTGCCGATAACTGGCAAGGAAAAAAATGACATGGCAAACAGCAGCGGGGAGAAATCAGCGCAGACACTCACTGCCTGCCCCTATTTTCAGCAATTAGACTGTGTTATGTAGGTGTGTTTAGGTGTTCTGCCCTCTCTTATTGTATTGTGTCCGCCGGGCATCCATTAGTGCCACGGAGCAAAGTGACAGTAATGGTCCTCTGTCGCGATAGAGAATCTCTGAGGTGACCCCAGGCGGGAATCGAGAAAAATAGTCTCGAGTGTAGAGGTCCGGACGGATGTGAGAAACGGAAATGAAATTTAATATGAAAGGCTTCCATTATATCCAGCATGCCTGGGCGAGGATAATAATAGCCAGTCAAAGTTAACCCGACATTCACTTTGCAGAATATGCAAGCCCGCGACTTTCCACTTCATCTAAGCCTCGCAGATCAAAGGGGAAAAGGTATTAAATTGTGTGCACGGAACAAACATACAATAGGATAAAAACGGTGTTTTCGCCGAGTCCATCACGAGTCCGTCATAGGTCCAGTCACAGGTAAATAAAAGTCCATTCACAAGTAACTGGGGACAAGCAACAAAGGAATTCATTCGTCGAAGCTCACTTGATTAAGTAGTGACTTGAACTGGGACTGCATGACTTGTGACGGACTTAATTGTGAGGACTCGCTGAGATTTTGATGTACTCTACTACAACACTGAGGGCAAAAGTGAGGATGAGAAACGCTGTGCTGGTCCAATGATTACGGTGTTCATCTCACGTGCGGTGGTACGTGGGTTCGAACCCTGACGGGGATCATGGGGCTTGTGTGCTTGGGCAAGACACTTCACTACAATTGCCTCTCTCAATCCAGAAGTATAAATGGGTACCTGTGAAGGTAGAGACCAGACTGCGCTGATCTCGAGCTGCTGAAAAAAACTGGACTCATGACCTGATGATCAGGGGTAATAAATGCGAAGCGCTTTGGGACCTTTGGTATAAAAGCGCTATATAAGCACCAAATTACTATTATTATTATTACTTGCAAAACCAACAGTCTTTCTCGTCAATACTTTGTAATTGCCAAGCTATTACCGAAATATATCGATCAATGAGCCGACGTGTGCCATTGTAGTCTTTTTTATTAAACCGTGCAAAACGACTATATGTGTCACGGACTTACATCCGTATCTTGTATCAAGCACGATTTATAGACCTACAAATGCTTCTCGGCGAGGGCTGGTCTTAAAGGAACAAGCCCTTCATGGTATATTGCACCACATGATGACACCCAAACCCCTGTCATATTGAGCTCGAAGAAAACTAGAGCTTATTGAATCAGCACTCGAAATGGGAAAAGGCAATATGACAATCATGACACAAGCCCTTGTAATTTCCGTAAAGCGAATTCGAATTCCTCCGAGATTTGACGCGGAGCCGCCAGCGCCATTGTTGTTTATTGGTCTACGTCATGCACCGGTTCCTATGGTCATCGATCGTTTCTTCACGCTTTTATTAAAAAACCTGCCCCACGTGTAATCCTCAGGCTTAATCCGTGCGCGCCAGTAATGAGCGAGCGGCGATATATGTGTGGGGGTGCAGACCTGTTAATTAATTCCCATATACATGTAAAGGCACAAAAATAATACCCCTACTTAAAAAAAACTGAATAAATACTCACAACTCTCACATGTTATCAAGACATACATCAAATTAAAGCTTGATTTTCTCTCCGTCACTTTCTGTTTTTTCAGATGATTAACCTATAACTTTTTCCCTCCAAAGATAATCACACCTATAAAAGTAGTCCTGAAGCCCATCGGCATTTTGAAAAATTATACCTCCACTCCGTGGAAAATAGAGCGAATTTAGAGGCCAAATTCATCCAGAAAGTTGCAAGAAATACAAGTGCAATAACCGGTTTAGAACTGGGACTCTTTATTTTGACAAACTCTCAAGTCCAGGGGCACAAAGCTGTTTATTAAGAGGTCAAAATGACAGTACACACATGTATACAGAACGTGATTTGGCCGGCGTAGGCAATTTTGGGCCTATTTACTGGTCTGTACCCTTTGAGGTTAAGTTGGGGTCTCGGTTTACCGACGCAAGCTTCTATTAACAGCGCGATCCCTCAATATTAGAGTTTTGGGGCTGAGTGCTTCATCTCCCCTGGCATTCGACAATCTGAGAGCTTTAGGATTTCGATTTTATTAAATTGGTGATATATTAAAAAAAGTTCTCGCCAAGAGTTGTACGCGGCTATGCGTCGGGCGGTACTGATCTTATTACTCTATGTTATTAAGTGGCGCGTGGGTTGCATTTTACCTCCTGGCAATTTCGTCCTTTCATTTTTCATTCCACTGAGGATTGATCAAGGAGGTATTCATCTGTATGCGGAATGCACAAAGAAAGTGATGTGCGACTGCGATGTTTTAAAACTCACAGCTCAAATGAAATCGTTTGATATAACGTTAATGATGTAATAACATTATAACCAGGCTGGTTGGAAGGGGAAATATATATATATGAATGGGAACTTGCCACCTTGCCATGCGCTGCAGGAAATTATAACCCATACGTTCGCCTTTTGACCCTTACGTACGTCTTATAACCCGTAAGTACGACTTAGTACCCGTACATATACGCCATGTAAATGATAAGCCATACGTACCGGTAATAAGTCGTACGTACGGGTTAGTATATACAAGTCGTATCGAGATATACGAGATATATGTTGAACGTACGAGTTCTAAGGCGTACGAGCGAGCTATATAAGTCGTACGTACGAATTAGAAGTCGTACGTGCGAGTTGAGAGAGATAAGACAGACCATTTTTTTTACTGATCGGAATATGATAGACGAAGTTATGTTCTCTGAAATGTTATTACAAGAAGATAAAATTTGGCTGAATAAAACCCCTTAATAAGTAATTTATAAGACAAGTGGCGTGCTGCCTTGACCGTTCGTTGAGCATTTTGTTTATGAACATCTTCATACTGTATTCATTTGCCTAGTTGATATAATTTTACCTGTGTTTACTATAAGTTGTAAACTGTGATACAATTCGTCTTTGTAGACGCGTACTCGACAGCTGTTTATGGCTCAAATTATTGCACAAAGTTCTGCTGGTACTGGCCAGACATGTTGTTGGAGTATTATTGTACAATGCTGGTCGTCTGACATTTTATTATAATTATGTTGCATATTGGGAAGGTCTAACCAGATTACGTCAATATTCATGGGGTTGCTAGGCGTCCATACTGCTGATAGAAAGTGGTCGTACCGATAGCTGAAGTGCAAGTAAACGGATGGCCACGATTCGGAATGACATGCGGAAAAGACAACCTACTTAATTATTTGGGGATGGAAGGTTGTTATTTACAAGTCGTAGTATCGTATTCCTGTTAATGTACCCTTAAGGAGACATTTTTCGTCATAAGTTATACCTTAGGGAGACACCGGACATCGGACATTTCAATGTCTCCCTAATGTCACAAGTCCTATTTAGAGCAACTTTTAGTATCGCAAATAGTCTAGATCGATTGCTCATGGCCCAAAACGTAAATATACCAGAATTTGTGGGGGTAGGATAAGGGAAAATGAGGTTAGGGGTTATTAAAGTTGGAAACATTTTGTGCACAACCTCATGGGAATGTCCCCCTAAGGTACCGTTCCCCGTTATATGTCGTAGGTACGAGTTAAGGCGTACATTCGAGTTAAGGCACAAGTACGAGTTATACATGTATGTATGCGTACGCCTTATAACACGTACATGCCGACTTATATCTCGTATGTAGACGATACACCAGTTTCAACTAGGACCTGCCGCGGAAAAAACTATACACGTTGAAAAGAATCACAAACCTTTGTCGATTTCCTGGGTTTCAGCGATCACATGATGATAATACACCATAAAATACTAAAATGTAATGTTGCAGTAACGTAGTATGCCAAATGTCACGGATTTGAAGGGAAAAAAAGCAAGTCGCTTCATTCTACACTGAATAAATGTTAGATTGGTTTCATTTTGACGCTAGACCATAAAATGTGAAAAAAACTGATTGGATGGCTGTCCTGCAAGCAACAGGCCTAGCCAGAGGTGGCACTTATCTACATTCATACCTCACCCGGGGGGACTAAAAAGATATTTTTCCTTCTCATTCGGAGGTTTTGATATTTAAACTCGTATCTTAAAATTGAGTCTAGGAACCAACAAAAAAAGCAAGTGCGATTCGATTAAACTGTTGACCTGCGATTTGATATACAGAATATTGGCTACTAATAGACTCCTTTAATTAAAGCACCTCTGATTTGTTCGATTGCACTTTACGAAGTTTGGAGAGTGTTCTCGGACCCGACATTTACACTTTATCTCAGCTTTAATACCACCGGCACATTTCCCCTTTTTACCCTCTCCCGAGGTGCAAAAAAGGGGGAAAAAACACGAAACACGAGGCTTTCCATTACTGTCAAACGCACGAGCGCGCCCGCCGACTCTCCTACGGGACGCCCCATCCAATATCACAGGCCGCGTTTCATCAGCCTAGGCGTCGAAAATGATGAAGAGATGCAGCCTCTTCTTTTGACGGCTACTCGCAATTAATTCCGTCAGCCTGTTTTTTTTTTCTTCAGCAGGTGTAAGGGGAAAGGAGGGAAACGAAGGGGTGTTATCAGGTTGTAGAGTCTCGCTTGGCATTAATGCATGATTTACCTCGCCCCTCAAAAATAGGCAACGGCTCACAATGTTTGGATTGGGTAATGTCAGGTCAGTAGCGCATGAGGTGACACTTTCTTTTTTTGCCCTGAGATATGAAGCGATGCCTCGCGACACAGTGTCGGCCTATAGCATACAATAACGTTGCATCTCAATATGCATCTGTGCCAAAAGAGCATGTTTGCTTCACCTGTTTCAAACCATGAAACATGCACGCGCATCCATACGCACAGTCACATGTGTGTGTTGTCTATATCTTCTTCTTTTTTTTTAACAACTATCCATTGAACAAAGTCTTGTAAGGTCCGGTAGCTGAGATTTATTGATACGATTCTATTACTCACTTATTTCTGAAGAGTGAAACTACCTGACGATTTTCATAGAGTGAAACTCTAAACTGCCACATGTAGATATTGAAATACTGGAAAACGAATCACTTCAGAAAAAAAACTCCAGAGAAAACTCAATCTACAAGATCGAAAGAAATTCAATCTAAATCGTCTCGTATTTTCAGTCGGGTGGTGTAACTCTTGGAAATAAGAGATTGGGACTATATATATATATATCCCACACCGACAGACTTCCCCAGAAATTGTAATTTGAAATGTGGTAGGCACGCACAGGCAGTCCGTTTGGTACCTGTTCAAGCATTCTTGTTTCTGGAGTGCACACATTTTGAGAACTACGGAACAAACTGCTCTTGAATTATCGCCAAATTCAAATATGTCAACAGCAATTGAAAAGGCGGGTAAAGTGCGGCCTGGGTTGTTCTAACAGACTCCGGTTACCAAGTGCTGCCCGCGGTGGCAAGAAGTGCCTCTTCAGAGGCGGGGAAATGAGGACATTTTGGCGGGAAGCGTGTTGCAGGCAGCCATCCGTCAAGCGTTCCTTGGAGGGGCTCGGACTCCTCCTGGGAAACGCTCTTCGCACAGTAGCCGGGCTCGAGCCTCGAACTGTGGGTTTATGCAGCGTGGCGAGTCTCTAGCTTGCAAATGCACACGTGTTTGTCAGTGTTGAAGAAAGTGTTGACACATACACACTTATCCGAGGGCTTTATAACACGAGGGACATCGACAGTCCACTTAAAAATTAGGTACAGCGTGATGATGTGAAGAATGGGGTAGCTGTTAGAAGTCAAGGCTTTGTGGCTTCAGTCTTTTATTTTTTATTGTGGGGTCGAGTTTCTTCTGTCTGCTGCTAGGGCATGCCTTTCACACGTTTCGGACACATTTCTTCGTACTCTTAATATAGGCCCTAGTAATAGAAGTATTCTTCAATCTGTATTTCTAGCACGCAAAATGAAGAGATGCAGCCTCTTCTTTGGACGGCTACTAGAAATTAATTCCGTCCGCCTGTTTTTTCTTCTTCAGCAGGTGTAAGAGGAAGAAGGGAGAAGGAAGGGGTGTTATCTAGTGACCCGGGCAAGTAGGCACGGGCAGGTTGTAGAGTCTGGTTTTGCATTAATGCATGATTTACCTCGCCCCTCAAAAATAGGCAACGGCACACAACGTTTGGATTGGGTAATGTCAGGTCAGTAGCGCCTGAGGTGACACTTTCTTTTTTTGGCCCTGAGACATGAAGCGATGCCTCGCGTCCGAGTGTCATCTCTTTTAAAATGCATCCTTACCAAAGGAGGATCCTACACCTGTTTTAAACCATGAAACATGAATAATATTCACTATATCTATTGACAACTATTCATTAAACAACGGTCTTGTAAGGTCCTGAGCTGAGATCTATTGATACGATTCTATTACTCACTTAATTCCGAAGAGAAAAATACCTGACGATTTTCATAGAGTGAAACTCTAAACTAAGATGTAGATTGTCACACAGAGTGATCTGGTGAAAGTTTTCCATATGATGGGGGAAAATCCTTTAAAAAAAATCCTGCATCCAGATGCAGATCCGGATCACTTCTAAAATCTAATCGATTTGTACTTGTACAAAGGACCACGCCTATAAAAAAAAAAGTCATGAAAATCCGTCCAGAACTTGTTTGAGTTATCCTGTTCACAGACAACCAACACTAACCAACCAACCAACCAACCAATACACATACAAACCATCGCCGGTGAAAACTTAACCTCCTTGGCGGAGGCAACAATACAAGAGTAAAATGTTCAGTCGTAGAGCAAGTTTATAGCCTTGTGTCACTCATGACCAGGCGATTTATACAGGTAGCTTGTTACGGGCAATATCAGAAACAAAACCACAGGCAGCTTTTTATTCCATTTCATGTTTTAAAGAACTCCGTAAACTGACGTAAGTCTTTACGGATTCTGTTTGTGTTATATCTTGCAGTATCTTGTGAGTAGCCTCCAAGTTGCCTGTACAATTTATGTTGGCCCTATTTTTTTTGGACATGCATTTATTTTCGCAGACCTTATAGGCCTTCCTGGGTGAATCGCTCATGATCTGTCCCCAAGTGCACGCTAGATTCATTAATGCCACTTGTCGTCGTGACCGTGTCCGTCACGCTGTGTAGGCCTACATCCCCTCCGTTTATTTGCCTTCCGTTGCAGATCAACTGTTGCAGTGTTAACCCGATACCGTGCCTCTCGCCAGGACACTCTTGCGTTATTTCTGCCTCAGTGACATCCAAACGCATGGGTTGTTTACCCTGGGAGGAAGCGCAAGGGGCCAAGTTTAATTAGCTCCGCGAGTCAATACGGAGGGAGTATCAATTCATTCCCGGGAGAAATTAAATTTCCTTGAAGATGACATAATATATGATGGTCGCTTTTCTTTAAGCCCGTGGGGTTATGAAGTCTTGTTTACTTTTTTTTTGTAAATTGAATGTTTTTTTCTTTGTCATAATGACAAGTAAAAAAAAACATCAAGTTTTATAACTTGTCCAGGGTGTCATGTAAGGTATGTGTTGTCATACTTACTGGCGGGATGCCGCGCTTTGCGCGGCACCCGCTAGCTGTGTGGAGTCATATACTAATGTACTACTTTGACCTCTATTTGCATGTTGACCCCTATTTGCATGTTTTGCGTAATAGCGATACATTTTGGGAATCATTTGCCCATAAGCTGAAAAAGACACCATTTCCCTAGTCATCTTTCTAGTGTAAGGATGTTGTCCCCTATAAGCCGACAGTAAATGGAAAGATAGAGTCAGCGGGAGAGAAGGAAGCGGTCACTGCTTCTACCGCAACCCTGCTCGCCCCGAGGTGTCGCCTTTATCACTGATGCCATCTTTAAATTGCAGTAATCCGCCACGTCGACGACTGCATTAGCGTGCAAATGCCGTCTCCTGGGGGGATTCGAGGTGGGAAATCTTCCTCCCTTTTCTTGCCGACTGATGGACGTCGCGGCAGTAGCGTTAATGGCGGTCTAATATTATCCCCAGCATCTTGTAATCTGCCGATGATAATCGCGAAGGGGAACTAGTTCTTGTCGCAGTTTATGGATTGGGTGTTGAAAAAAAAAGCCAGGAGTAGTGCGCTGAACCGTTTTGACTGCGACGCGTGCTTTGGTCATTTACCTTGCCCAAACAAGTGTAATTGCGGACCGAGGGCATTCTAGAGCCTTTATTAACATGACTTGTGATGGCTCTTGAAGCCGACCAGCAGAAGCCATCTGCAGGACCTCAGCAATAAGTGCGTGTAACCTTAAGATGTTTGATGATAATATAGGAAGATAGTAATCATGTTACGTTGTTAAGCCGTAGTTACTTAAGAAGATTAACGTAATGGCGAGAATTTGCTGTGTTCTAGATAAAACGGGTCGGGTTCAAAATAAAGTGTTAAACTAATTCATTATGATGATCTTTGAAAAAAACATCAAATCCCCCATGAACCGACCGTTCGGAGATACCAGCAATACTATCATATATTTATAAAGGTTTTGACGTCACTTATAATGTTTAGCATGGTTCCGGCTTTATTTTATTAATGATCAGCACAGCGTCCATTATGTTGTCTGTTATTGGGGATTTCACGTGCTTTTGTCCCAAACCTTATGGGCAAAGGTTTCACCAAAATACAGATGAAATAAAGTGGCTGACAATACAATCTACAGTAGCTGTAAAAAAAAAATAAGCGCAAAATATTATTCTAACGACCGAGACCGAATGTACTCATGTTAACAAACAGCTTTTATGTTATGCCCAGCAAAATGCCGTTCTCTATTACAGCCAGTATGGCTGTAAGAAACGTCTCACCAATCTTGAGTCTATTGATCACGATTATCGAGTGCCTCGTACAATGCCAATGTTTACAATGTATACAATTTCACGTCGAGCCTCGTCCCTTGACGTCCAATCGCAAGTTTCATCCAAAGAGAAAAACAGCGAAGTAATACCGCCAGTAGCCCCGCGGCGCTGCAATATAAAGTTTGCCCCTCGTAGGCGTTCTTTTAAACGACAGCGCTATTAAAACACTTAGTCAAGTGTCGGAAAACAAGCAGATGCTGATATAAAAAGATATAAAAAATCCTCCCTCGCAAGTTCTATTGGATGAGGATCACGCCTTAGGATGTGCGGAAATTATGAAGGAGTGAGATCCGCCGTTGAGATGAGATCGGACAGCTGGCACCTGAAAGGTATTGGAACTATGTTAAAGTGCTCAAGAAGTATTTTGTAGCCGGCAACATTATAGACACAAATAGTGAAAAAGTCTGCAGGGAAAGAAATTAAATGGGTGAAATGCAGGTTGTTTTTGGACCCTCGATATCTGGGATAGTCAACGGAAGATATCAATCCATAGTGTTTTTCCTGATGAATTCAAGCTCATGGAGAAATGTATCCACCACTACCGTCATGCATGATTCTGCTTTGAAAACGCGTGTGAAACCGAAACCCGATGAACGCAAGCAACCCACACGAGTTGAAATACCAGACTGCGCATCCCTTCTACGAAATTAAATGACACCAATATGACCAACTGACAAGGTGGATATAATTCGGCCATCTGTCTGAATGTTTTTCTTTAGTATTCGTCAGGTCTTTGTATTGTATTGTATTGTATTGTATTGTATTGTATTGTATTGTATTGTTTTATTTTCCATTTGTCACAAATTAATATAATGCTAATGCAACAGTTTATGTACTATACAACAATAACTAAACTTAATAGAATGCTAATACATGTACAACACTTTGATCAATTAAACATAAATGGTGACAGATGGGGGAACCAAGAGGAAGCCTAAGCTTATACAGAGCCTGGTCCCGTTTGTGAATAACTTATGAAATAAACAATAATTAAAGCTATAAATGAACATCAATAAAAGAATTTCACACCTGTTTTGCTAAAGCGCATGTCTCTCTGGAAACAAAACATTGTCAGGTCTCAATTACAGGAAACAAACAATTACAATGAATAGACTCTATCAACATATTTTAAACCTACGGCAACAGCTTATGGTTAATAAGTAGCGTCTTTGTTGAACACCGAGTCCAGACATTGCTCAGATACAAAATTACTAAACCTCAGCCATTCCGATATGAATTGCTTGTATGCAATGTCACATTGCCTTTTCGTGCAAAAGAAACATAAAGGTATTCAGACAATGGTGAAGAAAATTGCCAAAAGTAGGCCTATATTTATATAACAAAAACCAACACTAAATATTATATATTAATGAATCTGACTTTTAAAAAGGAGATAACCTATAAATTTTCAGGGATAGATATTAACCAAAACCACATCATCTCCATACAGTCAAGGAAGCGCTCGATAGAAAAAAAAATGTATATTCCGTTGACAAAACTGAACGGTGGTGTCGGTGCCAGCACTTGTGCTGGCTGTTCTTACTCACATCTGACAGATAATGTTCCGCCCGGAGAACTGATATTTGAGTTCATCGTAAAAAGTCACAAAGGGTGACGGGTTTGTTTACATCGTGCTCGTCCAAATAGCATAAACACTTCAGGCAGCGTTCGGCTAGGCTTGTCCGGAATTAATAATGAAATATCTTGTTTGTGTCCAACGGTCACGTTCATTACTTGCAAATGAAACAAAATGAAGTCACACGTCAGCCGGCAATATGTGAGATATTTAGACCCGCACATTTTACGATGAAGTAAAAAGTGAAGGGGTGGACATGCGGGGTCTACTCTAAACAAAAAGAAAGGCCCTGGTCCGATTATAGCTTTATGGATTTGACCCAGAGTCTGGGTTCTATTTGGTATAACACTTTTCAGGGTCGAAATTGACGCTTTTCCGGGTCAAAATAAAACCTCCTCTGGATCCGCGCCAGCAGAGAAGTTTCATTTTGACTGTGCAGGCACGGATCCGGGGGTGTGGGGGGGGGGTGGCCGCTTTTTTAGGGGGGGGTGGCCCCCTCCTGCCCTGACGTCCAAAACAAATGTGTTAACGTTTTATTAAGGCTCTCTGCGGACAATTTTTATACGTCATCTAAACGGCACCCTCAAGCGTCTAAAACGAGGCTTTTTAACATCTTATTAAGACATATTTTACTATATACCTGGGAGTCAGACCCCCCCCCTCCTTTCAAAAACAAATCGTGACATTGCATCTGAACTCTTGTCGGGCATCCGTTGAAATTTCGTCAGGAAAATGCAGGAAATTAAACAAAAGTAAAAGGTTGATGTCAGATGCGAACGGTTTAGATTGCCGCAGTTAAAAGACTGGCCTCTAGTCATGTAGTTCAAGACGATACTGTTACAAAACAACTTGTGAAATACTATTCCCCCGAGGTGTTGTATAAAAAGAATCTTGTACTTTACGGCTATAATTAGCCCATCCATCTTCGACGGGAGTGAATACGGTATTCATTATACAACCGGCAGTGCCTGCTTGCATCACCTGGTCACGTGACACTTCATCAATTTGAAGTGACGGAGCGAAGTTATTTGCTGTTTCGGCAAACAGCTATTGTTTTCGTTAAAGTGTATTTTGTTTTCTTTCCTTTTTTCTCCTTTTTCAGGTTTGTACACATATTTTTCTTCTGCCAGTAGGCCGTACACTTTGGCACTTTCGTAAATATGATCGACATCAGACTTGGCACATACTTTAAGACCACCACCCTCAGATGGTCCCCAAAGATTTTCGTTACGATGACGTCATCAGGTGTCGAGTTACGTCACATTAAAGGTGCAATATTTCTCCATAGGGTTTGTACACGTTTTTATTGTACAAGTACACTTTGGCACTTTCGTAAATCTGATCGACTTCAGACTTGGTACACGCATAGACCACCACGCGCAGATTGCCCCCAATGATTTTTGTCATCATTACGCCATCATGTGTCAAGTTACGTCTCATTAAGTGTGTATTTTTCAACGGCCTTGTATCTTCTGAAGTGCAAGTCCGATTGGGTTGAAATTTTGTAGGTAGGCCTACAGGGACGTGTTATACAAATTGAAGTTACATTATAATGACGTCATCTTAAGTCATGTGAAGTCACATTAAAGGAGTCTTTTTAAGACCTATATCTAAGGAAATATAGGTCCTATTTGGTTGTAACTTGATATGTATATACCTAAAACTTTTTACTGTTTGTAAATATTGAGCGCAAGTTTGTATGGGCTTCCGCAAGCGCATAAATTGAAGCCGTGGTTGGCAATATATTTTTGTTAAAAAAAAGTCCTCCTAACACCTAACCCTCGTTAAATAAGAAAAAGGCATGTTTAGGAAATATTTTGAATTGAATTGTTTATAGATTTTTTTTATTATTTTTTTTTGGAACTACAAATGCCTCGAAAAGTGCCACATTGGTTACTTATTACGACACTGAATTCACCCAAACTCATAACACTAACAAGCATTCTTCATTTTACGATCACTCCTTTAGGTATTATCATGTGACGGAGCGCGTTAAAAATGTGACACTTTTCCGAATGAAAGGGTCACCCTTTGCCGATACTTTCAGCATGCATCTCTCTCAAAGCAATACTGACCTTCTTTGTAAGAGACAAAAACGGAGCTTCGTAACTCTCGTTGGCGTCGCGTCTCTCCTCCCCAAAACCTTCCGACTAATCAATTCAGATGTTTCACCCTCGTCCCCAGTGGCTTCTGGCGAACAACCTGGGAATGGTCACAGCCGATTTACCGACCGATCAATCAGGGACGAGTATGATTATTCTGAAATTCGTACGCATAATGCCACTACCAGAAATGACTGTCCGGATGCGCTGAATACTAGCACTGTGTGCGACAGAGGCAGTCAGTGCATGCTGCCCATGTCTTTAAAGAGATCGGTATAGGGTCTCAAACATATGTCTGGTGAGCTCTGGAGTTCTTGACATTTTCTGACCGGCAACGGTATTCTTTGTTTGTCAACCAGGAAGGTCTCTGCCAATCAGGGGCGGATCTAAAGGAGGAGCCTTATCAGGCCCACATTACCCAATAGGCACAGTAGGCACTGTGCCTCGGGCCTACGAAAAATTTGGGGGCCTATATACGAAAAAAATGGGGGCCTACGATAACTTGGGGAGGGCCTACGAAAATACTGCAATGTGCTATAAAACACATAGGCCTACCCACACACACGCGCAGAGAAAAGTTGGGTTTTTTTTGTTTGTTTTTTAGGTCTCTCTCAGAATTTTCGATTTCACCAACTGACGCTGTACAGCATGTATGCATTGGCCCTACGTATAAAATGTACGTGTAAAGTCTGTCGTTGTGAAGCACGGTGCCAACCATGGGCGTCGATCGGTGGGGAACGGGGGGACTGATGTCGTTCCCCAACGATTTTCGTCCCTAAATCAAAAGAAAAAGATGTGTAAATGGTGATCTTGTGATAAAACTTTAGCAGTCGTCACAAATTGCCTCAGATCGCACCACATGGCGCCTAGAATCCATTATTTTTCAAAATCCCGCGCCGTTTAGGCTTCGCACTCGCACAATAAGTACTGATCAAGATACACATGTATACATGGCATTGGTATAGGCTACTTGAACCACGGCCATTTTTTTAAGTAGGCCTAACGTCGCAATAAAGGTAGGTATTATGTTAAAGTGGTCCGAAATTGCCTCAGATCGCACCACAGAGCATCTAGAATCCAAAAATATGTCGGGGAATAATACGGCCCGAACCCCGGGCCGTAAGTTTTGGGACCCATTTTTTGAGGGGACCAAAATTGTTTTGCCCCCCCCCCCCCAAAAAAAATTGTGTTCTGGATCCGCCCTTGACCATACGGCCACATTAATTATTAAGCAATGAGGCTGTGAACACATTTTGAAAAATCGCCACTGTCCATGCTGTCTGACTAGTATTTATTTCACGAGGAGTGCGTTAAAACAAACCCAGGAAGCGACATAAATAGTGTTGGTTACAAATTCACACCACTATAGGCCTACAACCTCAATTAAATGACGAAGAATGCTCTCCAGTCAGTGTATTCATTATATCGAACGATCCATTTTGTTACAAAGAACTGATTTTCATTTTTGTTAATAATGACGATGAATGAATATAACATTATTTTAGTGAGACAGGTAGTTTCTGCATATATTAATTGTAATTTTCCCCTGACGTTGTTTATCGATAATTAAAGTCAAATGAGATGTTAATTGTTTTAATTTTTTTAAAGAGCAAAATATAAAAAAAAAATCTACCTTCAACCTGAAAGCTAGTTCATATGAATAAGAATGCATTCATGCGTAATATAATGCACCGAGACCAAAATGTCACATTCGCCCGTTCAACCTGACGAGCCGGACAATTTCACACGACCTTCCAACGTAACACGCATGGGGAGAAATTTCACCTATTCATGGGAGACCGCGAAATTGATATAACCATCATTATTGATCGACAGCCCGTCGTAGTTCCTGCATTTTTCTCTTTTATTACAGGCAAGGTCTGTTCTGTTGTGTCAATTATTACATACCCAAATAATAGCGTACAGAAAAGGGCGCTAGCCGCATTGAATTGACCTCACAATTACGATTTCGGAAGTAAAATTAATATCAGATGAAAGTAATCTCCCGTGTTCTCATGGTATGTTTTTAATTCACTTTATTATCCATGCTTTGTTCGTGTCCAGTGTAATTCCGCTTGTCGTCAAACAATTTGTTCGTGGAGTTCTTCAATTTGAATTTTCATACTAAATTCATAAGTTTACGTATTTGTAATTTTCAAGATGCAGCCTTACCATTCAATATAGAATATACCTACACATTACATCATGGTTGCTTCTATAAAAACAAAATGTGATGGTACTATTGCATAAATTTGCTTTGCCCAAGGCTGATTATTTATTGTGCTAGCATGCTGTTACCAAATTGAAATTGAAAACTGTTGGGTTTTTTCTCCAGTAATTATATATCTGCGCTGCGGCCTTGTCTCGTATTTCAAAATTGATCAAATCCAAATAGTAAACAAAGCATCCTCGTACAATACAAGCCGGTGATGTGACATTAAATTTCATCCATTCTCGATTTTGTTTTTTCCACTGAATGCGCCGGTAGTGAAATTGGAGACATCATTCCCTGGGGCTGGCGAAGGTGACCTTATGGCTTGAATTACTGCAGAAACAAATACAGAAAAGGGAAGAGAATAATCGATATGCTTTTAATTCTTGAAATCATAAAACTGAAATTCCTGGGTCAAATTATTACATCGATATTGCGTGGTTGCATTTCGTTGTAATGGAGATTCCTTTCAGTGAAAGCCAACAAACACAGTGACGTACGGTACGTTTTGTATGAGGCCGGATGGATGTATAGGCCTGCAAGAAATAATCTGATTGGAAGGTTGAATTCAACAATAGCTTCAGTGTTGTAGGCTTACATGTGCACTGAGATGAAATTAGTAGTTTATAGGTTAGTCTGGTTCCCTGTCCCCATTGTCCTTTGGACAAATAATGGACAGGTAGAGCAGTGTATCCTGAATATACTACATGTAGGTGGCTTTCCGCCTAATGTATGCACATTATGACGTGTAAGTCTGAATCCTGAATCCCGCCTTCTGAATTCAAAATCACATATATCAATACCAACTGAAGCCACGGATGCCATTTTGTGTTATAGGTTGCCACTGCTGTCTCCTTTTCTATTCTCACTTTTGTAGAAAATCCAGCTCAGGAGTTAAAGCACACAGAGGGCGCCCGTCCTCTTTTCCGTCAGTCTTTTTGCTTCGCCTGGAAGCGGTTATTATTACTCTTTTATTTTTTGCAAAGAGGGCGCTTCTCATATCACACTGTACCAGAACCTTAGCTCACGGGTGGTAGTACGGCTTTAGACGAAATAAAGCGGGAGTGTCTTGATTGGCAAAAAATGATTGAACGGATGGGACATCATCTTCTTTCACATATTATATATAGTGACCGTTATGAAATTTCAAGGTGTGAAAACTGCACGGCTTGTTGCTGGAAAGCGGGCAACCTCGATTCCTGTCAACAAGCTACTTATTTAAGCAAGTTGCAAACGCTCTTGTAAGTCTTACTTACGCCGTTGTTCAGTGATCGCCACTTAGCTAAGTCTCCTCGCCATCAAACCGAACTGACTTAACGGTTTTGTCTCAAGAAGCCTAAAAAAAGCATCTCCCAAGCAGTAAAGGGATAATGTTTCACCTGTCTAACACTATCTCGTTGTCCTCTTCATCCTTTGAGGGGGTTCCGATTTTGCGCAGTCTCTCCTTAGCAACCTCGGCCATAATGGCGCGCATTTCCGGATTCTCCTCCAAAACTTTAGACCACAAAAAGAAGAAAACATATTTACAAGAGCATCGATCGTTCAGCCGATAAAAGCTCTCAAAGTAATGTGTCCCAAACCAAATAAAATCCATAGCTTTTGCAATCTCAAAATTCAAGATGAGAATTTTTTGGGGGAGGGGCTTGTTGTCGATAAAGATCCAAAGAAGAAACAAAGTGGCGCACCTTCCTCGAAATCATCTTTGGCGAGTCTGTAGAGGTCGCAGGTCGATGCAGCCAAGACAGATGCAACCCGACGTTCATCAATAAGCAATGAAATCTCTGGAAGAGGAACGAAAGGCGTTTAATTATCCACAGGTGATGAACGTCCCTAAAAATGGGACTGCCATTATCAAGACTCTTGTTGCTTTTCGTAAAGGAGATTTTCAAACCTCGGTTTTGACTCCATGCAGCTTAGGCTTAATCTCTTCCTTAGTGAAAACCTTCGCGCTGTGGCATTGTGCTCTAAAAAAAAGTCCGGTTTGCTTATTTCGTTAATACTCCGACATTTCGGTAAAAAAACATATTTCTCAAGTTCTTCATTCAAACATAGCCAATTAACACTGTGAGTGCCTCCTTTAAGTAGCTTGAACTATTTTGACTCTGAAAAACCTAACCAAACACCTGCCCCAGTGACAACAGCCACACGTTTGTGTAATAAAATCCTCATAATAAGTTGAGCCGGCCTCGCCGCAGGACATGGATAATTAATCATCATGTCAACAAAACTAGTCAGCAAGCTCAAGTACGAATCCCGGTACATACCGTATTTTTCGTTTTACCGTTTTGGATTTCCTCAAAAACAAAAACAGTAAACGAACCATTGACCGTTTTGTCGTTTTACAGCTTTGTAAAACGGTCAAACTTGGATTAAGTCACTGCTGTTTGCAGTCGTCTGAACGAACCATTGACCGTTTTGTCGTTTTACAGTTTTGCAAAACGGTCAAACTTGGATAAGTCACGGCTGTTTGCAGTCGTCTGATCATGTGCAGGATACAAACTAAATTTGATAGAAAACAATTGAAGTGTATTTGACCCTCTAATATCAAACGTGTACTGTAGTTTACAGAACGATCATTAGACGTGGGTGTAAATGATAGTGAGGCGCATATCAAAAGCAAATTTGAAGCTAAAGTTTGCCCCATGTTGCATCTCCCGAACTGGGCCTTAAATTATCCGAAATCGGACCGGAGACAGAGCCAGAAAACTGCTCTGTAATACGGATGCAGTGTCTTTTTAAACACAAACCTCCAAAGTGGTCCCCGTCCTGCAGGGTACCAACCACCCGGTCGTTCACACATATCTCCACCATGCCATGCTCGATGAAGTACATGGCATCCCCGCGGCTGCCGGCCTTGATGATGACGTCACCGGCTAAATATACCTCGAAGTGGAGCTTCTCGATGATGTCAATGACGAAGCTGGGGCTGCCTTTGCTGAGGAATTCCGCTTTCTTGACCAGTGAGCGCAGGTGGTGCTGCACAATCTCCTAATTCCGACACCGTGGATAAAAGAGAAGAATCTTTTGCTTCATAATTATATAGTTGGTAGTTTTTATAGGATGAAAATTGGTAGTTAGTAGGGTTTTTTTTAATTTGTAAATACATGTAGTTTGTCGCAATGGAAGTGGGCCTATTTCGTCACTGCATTGTCGTTAAGCCAAATGCAAAAAAGAGTAAGGAGTCTGGTTGAGTGCAAAATAGGGTGTGGTCATCTTAAGTTAATTTTGATGACGCAATTGGAACGTAACATATTGGACCAGTTCTACATCTTCGTGGAAGTGGACTTTAATACGTACCCTCCTCAATGGCGCAGACTGTTGTCGCAAAATGGCGTCCTCGTCAAAGTATTTTCGTTGGTAGCGGTGCTCGTAGTACATTAATACACGCTTCTGTGTGCTGGCTGGTATCTTGCGGTAGCGCATGTATTCCTTCACTTGGCATATCTTTGCGGAATAAATATAGCGACTGAAGTCACCTCTACGTAAATCTGGCTAACAACAAAGTGGCTGGCAAATTAATTCTACTGAATTAAGTGCGTGTATATCCTATCCTGAACGTACGTACAGGTACGGTTTGGTTGGGAAGAATTGAAAAACCTCTAAAAAAAATCAGCCACTTTCAAGGCCAGCTGCTTTATTACCTTTTTCATTGTATCTGAGAGAGTTTACCAATTCCTATTGGTCAAGAGCCCGCGTAGGTGGTTTTAAACCGCTGGTAAAACACCGCTGCGTTCTGCGCCACATCGCGCAGTACGCGCCACATGCGCACCAATTTCCATATACATATAAGGAGATTTTTAGCACTACGCGTGCGAGGTACATACCAAAGACGTGGCCAGAGGGGTGTTTAACAAAACACCAATCGTTGGAAATTTTTGAATTTTTCGATTTTCGATTTTGATTTTAAACGTAATTATTTAGAGAGGGGGCAAAATTAAGACTTTACTGTATCGACGCCTAAACGCCACTGTTTTAACAGTGAAGTTGCGTATCCGTGATGATACGCCTTTTTTCACACGGCGTAAAAGCTCACACAGAGAGTATACAGTAGAGTTTGTGAAATTGCATCACTCATTATACGCACTGAACGCTAAGCTTAGTTGTCTTTTCCTGACGCATATGACGGGCACTTGGATTTTCAGCCGTACCTTTTCGTTGTAAATGCGCCCGGATGCGTCGATGGAGAGCAGCAGCGTGGACATGTTACCAATAAAGAGCGCGTAGAAGGTGGCGCCTATCATCATGCTGAGTGTGGCGCACCACATCTCCGTCAGGTTGTGAGGGGGATGCTGCCCGAAGCCAATGCTCAGCATGTGGCAGATAGCCTTGAAGAAGGACCAGGAATACTGCTCCCACTTGCTGGCATTCTGCGAAAGTCATAATATGTTGACAAAAAGGTGTAAGCTTTGTATTTGTACTCCCAGATGTTTCAAGGTAACATAAATATTTTGCGAAAACCAAAATAAATGGGTGACTTTTTGGATGCTCAATTGTGGCAGTTAAAACACTGGTCCTTTTTTCTGTTGTTTGTGTCATTTCTGAACATGCGCACATAAGTCATTGGCTTATAACATAACATGACGCAGCAATTGAAAAGGACCGGTATATGTTTGCTGCCACCGTGCGTCTTAAAAGTCTCCCATCGCATAAGTGCCTTTCGGGTCAGGTTTTTTTTTTTTTTGGGGGGGGGGGGACAGCGCAATGGACACAAAACAGATAGTCGTATAACCATACAAACGGTCTGTTAACCGTGAAGCCGTGTAACCAAGGCAGCCTTAACGACGTCATCAGGACCCGCCAAAAAACCCGCCAAGTGCATCAGTAACAACGTGCTGCATTACCTATATGTCCGCCTGTCCGCAACAATCGACCATAAAACAAACTCTGGCGGGCCTGACTCCCCCCTGCAAAAATTCCTGGATCCGCCCCTGTTAGGGTATTGTTTTTCATGCCAATACCCTTCACGACATTTCTTTCATCAGTTTGGGTGTTGCCTTTTAGAGTCTGTTAACCTTGGTGACCAATTTTTTGGGGAAGCTGAACACTATTTAAAAAAAAAATCGCCACAGATTTCTTCCCTTTTTCCCATTAGGAATTTCCAGATGATCCAAAAAGGCCGAAGTGGAATCTTCGAGTCTGACTAACCTCGAGCCCGCTGATTACGACCCAGCTGTCCCTTGGGAACCCCTGGAAGAACGGAACCAGAAACTGCATGCAGCCGTTCCAATGGATGATCACGAGCACCAGGAGAACGAGGTTGGTAATGCGAATTAAGGCGCCCTCCACATTCAAAATCTAAAAAAAAAAATGCGTGAGGGAGCATTTAGAATGATGGTGTGTGCACGTGATACGTATGTGCATGGGAAAAAAAGGTAGCTGGTTAAATTATCAGTTATGTGTGGTTATTTCACCAAAACTATAGGCCTATATAAACTTAACATTTGGACTGTGCCAGATGACATATTACACGCAAAAAGAAGATTTAACAAGCAACTTTTCCCAAGCTACATAAAACTTTTCCCGAGGTCCCTATTTGCATTTGACTGCTGAGCCAAAAATGTCATGTCGCTAAACGTTCAAGTTGTAGTTGTGTCGCAGTGAAATGTTGTATGTGATTTTGTTTGAAAGTAAAAAAAAAATGTAGGTGCCGGTATTTTGCCCAAGATGTCAACATCAAAGCTTTTATCAGAAATAAGTGGAATCAAGTTTGTAATTTGTCAGGAGATTTCACAAAGGGATAAAAGAAGCAGATAACTTTCAAACTTTGAATTGAGGACGTCTCGCACCTAAAATCTCCAATCATTATGTTTTTGGAAGAACTGCAAATCGTTCAAAATGCAAATGTCTTTCGTAAGCGGTTTAAATCCACGAAGTCGATTTCATTTTCCAGCATGGAGAACGGCTACATTGGGTGAATTGGGAGAATCAAATGGATTGTACTGGTAAAGTCATTTTGACCGGTTCTGTAAAAAAAAATCTTTTTGAGAGAAGAAAGAAAGAAGCGGATCTACCTCTTCAAGACGGTGGACGTAACGCAGTAGACGGGTAAGACGGAGCAGTCGCAAGACACTCAAGATTTTGGCCAATCTAAGAAAGGAACAGGTTTCATTAAAACGCCACATAATTGTGTTTGATGAAAAGTGCAGTAGGATAGGCAAGTTTAACATTGCAAGAGCAGCAGTTGTCTTGAAAACATAGAATCACAGATGAAGCATCAAAAACAAAACTGCCAAAATACAGTAAATTACAAAAATGAGTGTGACAGATGGAACGTTCCGTGGGACGCTCCATCTATCACATCATGAAATTATTCTTACTATTGCACTCGAAAACATTTATTATTTGTATCCTATTTTGGCAGTTTCTTTTTTGGATGCTTTTGCAATTATGGCGTTGATTACCTTTGATCTCTGATCCTTTATCCTACTTTTTGGTATAATGTGACAGATTATACCGTCGCCGACGTTTCTAAAACAACAAATATTTGCCACAACGTGCTACCTGATTGCCCGAAGTTTCAGCGCAGTTTGGTCGTAGTCGGAGTCACCGCGGAAGAGCAGGTAGAAGTAATCCATGGGGAAGGAGGATGGTAGATCGATCAAGAACCAGCCGCGGAGATACTTACAAGCGATCGTTCGACGGTCCAAGATGACCTATACAGAGATATGTTTGAAATGAAGACTTTTTAGCTTGATGTAACTCTCTCTTGAAGACAACTTTCTAAAACGTTCTGCGTTATGACCCCACGGATATGGGAAAAAAATTCACAGACATGAGAGAATCAAACAATGTTACCTCCTCGTTTTGATGATGAACAATACCGGTGAAGAAGTTGAGCACGATGTCTGCCATGAAGAAGCTATCCGTGACGCAGTTAGTAATGCTCCACTGCAGGGAGAAATGCTCACTGAAGAAGGCGATGTTGATGGGGAGAATGACCAAAGTGATCGCCATCAGCAAGACCATGAACAGGTCCCAATACCATCTGGACCAGGGTAGTAAAAAAAGAAATCCTGACTTGTTGCATGCAGAGATCAACACAAGACTTCTGAAGTTGCAAGGGATGGAGAGAATTGAATTTCATGTGGAGGCAAGCTTGTGACCGAAGGTACGCGCATACGATTTGTATACTAGCTTGCAAGTCGTGGAGTGCTGTGGCCTCGTGTTTAAGGGCACTGGATTCGTGGTCTGCGGATAAAGCTGCGGGTTAATGTGGGTTCGAGTCCAGCCTAGGGTCATGGTTCGTGTGCCCTTGAGCAATGCACTTTGTCACTCATTGCTTCTCTCCACCCAGGAGTAAATGGGTACCTGTGAGGGCAGATCTGCATCGCTCAAATCTGCATGGCGACGCCCTTGCACAAAACAGGCACTTATGATATACCTGAAGTTGCTGAACGGGTGAATGACGAAGCTCTTGATATCCTGCTGCCGCTGCTGCTCCTCCTTCAGCGCTTTCTCGCTGCGATAGATCTTCTTGACGAAGTCCTTCTCCGCGGCATGAAAGAAATTTTCCCTGGTGAAGGCCGCGCCGAGGGCTGCAGACACGGACGAGCGGCGAGGCCTGGGCGCGGTGGCCGTGGCGGGAAGGGTGGTCAGGGACTGGAGCACGTCCAACTCGCTCCTGGCCCGGTCCGCTGTCAAAGAAACAACCTCAGGAAATTGTATTACGTTCTCCGATTCATTTACCAGGGTAGATGAATCAGTTTTCAAAGAACGCGTGCTTCTTGAGGCCCTGGCTGAGAAAATCATCTCTCAAGTTATATGATGTTTTGGGTCTCCGCAAAAAAATTGTGCTAGCAGATAACCTGGTGTGTAACAAAGAAAATGCATTCTTCAAAGCAATATACTTGCTTAGTCGTCAGTAGCATCACTTGCTAACTCCTTTGCAATTTAAATCAACAATGGGCATTATTTTCGGACGATACCTTGAACGTCCCCATCGACCTCCAGCACGTGACGATCCGATTTGCCACCGGCATGACCAACTCTTTCCTCCGGGCCTGGATCAAGGGGCGAGACCTTATTGATCACGATCCAGGGGCGGCCCGTCAAAGACATGTATCTGATCTATCGCCGGCCTGTCTTTCCCACAATTTTCAACCCTGCACCACCAATCAGAATCGTGGGTCCACAGTCACAGGCGCATTGCAGATGGCGGTGGTGCTGCAGTTTGTGGAATGTGCTGTCTAGAAATTCTGGCAAAGGGCCAGTCCGCCTCCTTTGATATCTTCCACGACCGGAGTCATCATCCTGTCCTCATTGCGAATGACAGAGAAGATGCCCTGTATTCCCAACCGGAGAGCTAGGACCTCCAACTGACTTGCGAAAGCCTTCCGTTGCCGGGGTGATGACATTCTTTCGCGCGCTGTATGGTGTAAGTGACGTCACAATCAAAATGCATATTCAAACTGACGTCAACAAAAGAGACCTATCCTGCGCGCAGCTTGCAACTTGACCACCACGTCCCGAGACAATGATTAAGCCCATAGAGTTATATTTAAAAACTTAAGCCCCGCCCAAGGGTGTTTCGACCAATCACAGCCGATGTAGCGTGAAATCCGACTCCATGATCGATGATGGACTCATTGGAAGTGTTGCGCATGCATCAGTCGGTGGGGGCGCTGTTCAAAACCCACGATACACATACGCACATACGGGCAATATTGAGATACATGCGCGAAATGTTAAGAAAAGGCATCCGTACCAGCCGATTGAACCAAAAAAAAAACACCAACTTATTTTCAGAAAGGGCACTTGTTTTAAAAGGGCACTTGTTAACAAAAGAAGGGCACTTTTCACAAATATTGGGGGGTGGGGGTAATAGCTGGTGAAAAAAGGGCATTTAAATGGAAAAGTGCAGTCTTTAAAAAATATTGCTGGCTATGCCTATGAGCAATCGGCCTCGCATGTGTGTCTAGGGCATGCATCATACGGAAAATTGTAATTTTTTTTTCTAATGAAGGTTTCATTGGTGCATATGGCTTTTCATTTAATGTTTATTACCTGGAGCTTGTAAACTCATTGACCTTTTTTGAACTGTGTTGAAATTCTTAGGCCAAAAAGCCGACGACGATGTTTCTGATGGGGCACTATGATTTCAGTCAAAGGATTGTATCTTGAAACAGCAACCAGTATGCTTATCATCGATGCCATAATTATAGGTGGGTGACGAGGGTGAGTCATGCGCGACCCTAAAATGAGTTTGTTTTTGATTGATTGAGTTGAAGTTTCTCGATGTAATGTGGGTCAATAACTTCCAAGGGTCGATGCTATCAAATCAAATGTTGCCAACTATCAATCGAGGGAGAATAAGTTCAGCGTTATTTTGGTACCAAAAGGATATCTTAAAGTGACCATAAGACCATGCTTCACGGCCAACTCGGGGCGGATCCAGAACACGATTTTTAGCCCCCCCCCCCCCCAAAAAAAATGGTCCCCCAAAAAAATGGGTCCAAAAAAAATGGATTAAAAAAAGTTTAATTCTAGATGCTCTGTGATGCGATTTCAGATTTCATGTTTTTAGGAAAAGATGATGGTGTAGGGCCGACGCAGAGGATGCTTTTTTTGCGACGTCTTTTGAAAAACTACTTTGGGTGGGGGGGGGGGGAGGGGGCAGGGCCCCTTTGGCCCCTACCCCCTGGACCGGCTTTGCCTTGCCGGCCCGTTACAAAAAAATAAAAAATAAAAAATAAGTTGCGTCACGTCACGCCGTGTGTTCGTTTGTATAAATACGAACTTCCCGATTTCTACGCAAATATTTGTTTTCTAAAAAAAAAATATAAAACTTTGGCCAAACCTAATAACAACACCAGCAAACATTCACACGATTGTCTTATTTTCATTTACTTTGATAACTTAATTTTTTTCCTTGTGAAAAAAAAATCAATGAAAATGCTGCTTATTAGCATCCCCGGTGCGCGCTGTACGGCCTTTTCGTGCTCTGTGTGAATTCTTTATGGTGCGACCCGACTTGACCGTGAGGTCAGTGAACCCGTCAAGGCGAGACGGTCTGGTACCTAATTGCCAGTGTGTAATATGCGCGGAAGATCATTTTTCGTCTGGTACCAAAACACTGGAACGCAGGCTGGGCGAGCGGAGAGTGGTGGCAAGACTTTTACTTTTTCAATTTTAGTCCACTTTTGAGCAGTTTTGTTTCATAACTTGCAAACGAACGTGATGGTGATGAGGTGAAATGGTGTACAAACAGCGGTACGTACGTGAGTAAAGTAGCCCAGGTTGGACGACGTCTCCATTACGAGTACGACTTACTATTTTTTTTGGCCTTATTGACATTGTGCTCAATTGACAAACTATGATTGATACATTTCAAGTTGTTTTGCTTGAATGAAGTTTTTGTACGGTAGCTTACATGTTGTAATTCTTTAATTTATACAGGGTGTCCCCCAAAATGTCTCTCTGGAGGATGTACAGAATTCTCGTAATTTATGGAGAAATTTCTATTTCAAATCCAATTATAGAATTGATGAGTCCAAATTCAACTCACTCCAAACATTTGTCTGTCTTGTGTGAAGTGTTTGCTGGATTCGGTTCAAAAAGCATAAGGCCCCAAAAAAGTCTCCTGTTTCTTGTGTACGTGTGGAGCTTTCCCCAAAACTTTTTGTTTTGTTTTCCCCTACTTTTTTTAAAATTTAAGGCCATAATTAAGGCTTGAGACTTACCTACGATCTCGACCGACACAAACATACATGTACTTCAGGAAATTTGGATAGTCAAAGATAGTGGATATTTTGCCGGAGGTAATGACGGCAAACTAACGTTTACTAAAGGTTTGCCGGCGGCAATCCATATCAACAGAGGGCGCTGTACTCTTTAAGATACTGTAGGGCTGAATTATAAGATGTATTAAATTCCCATCAAAAGTTGTGTAGCACGTTTGGTGTAGTGGTTAAGCAGAAGCTTTTGAGAGCGGGATGACTCGAGTTCGAATCCGATCGCCGCCACATTTTTAATTTTTTTTTTCCCATCCCCAAATAAATAAGAATATTCTTCTTTTATTATTTTAATATGTCTCAAACATTTTATTGCAGAGTATTACATTTTCTTTTTCAGATTTGTGGCTCTGGAGGATTTTTTTTAAAGGGAAATAAAGTCCGAAATTATAAAATGGTCTGAATCCCATCTTGTGAATACGAGGTTACAACGATAATATTGGCATGGAGCCAGACTAAAATTTGTCAGCGGAAAATGTTTAAGTACAAAAAAACAGTGACTGCGCATGTTCAGTGCATATCCGGCAAACTAACGTTTACTAAAGGTTTGCCGTCTCCGGCAAAATATCCACTGCCATAGTCAAAACAGAGAAAGAGGGAGTAATTACGTTATAACTTAGACCATACAGCGACATCGACATCGTGCATACATTTGTAAGCTGCCAGGCTGGTCATTAGTCTGCTCCCTTACATATTGCGCTAATTAAAAAGCGTTTACAGGTTCCAGGTACACGACCATCACTCCCTCAGTCTGGCTTTAAGATGCACAATTACAAAATTAAGACACCGTCTGCAAATGTGCCCGACTACATTTGTCGATTTATTGCATACAAAAAAAGGAGTCCAGAGAAACCACATTATAAAGCATATACATGTACTCGATCGTAAACCCCATCTAAAGCACGTTAAACTTGTGCAGCAGCAGGATTCCAGTCAAACCAGTGAGTTTGGCAGTTTTTGAAACATCATCTAATAGGCCTATTGAAAAAAAAAACTTTTTAATTTTGCTGAAGCGCATGGCTACCGCAACGCGGGAGCAGACCAGAAACCAGAGACTTTTTTTTTTGGCCTTGGCATCTATTTTGGGAGTTGATGAATGGCTATATTTGTCCAATACTAACATCCTTTTGAAGATGCCCTACTTTAATGATAATAATCTTTATGACAACAGTCCTTAAATAGAATTTACGAGCTAGGATGACAAATAAACACCGTAGTATTATTATAGCCAGCATTGTCACTTGATTCTTTAAACAGATAATCCTCTAACTGTGTACATGAACATCACTTTCATATCAACAATGATCAAGAATTAGGCTTTTTCTTTTGTCATTCATGTAGATAAACGGGCTTGTTTAGAGGACACACACGTTGCTTTTTGATAACTCCATCATTTATTAACTGCAATGTTTTATCTTGCAAATGTGAACACAAGGTTAATAATAATTTCCTCTGTGCCATTCACGCCATGTGTGGTCCCCGAAAAAAAAGTACTTGAAAGAGGACGACCTAATTTTGTATATATTTCTGTCCATGCTATTTTCGAGGTTCATCCAGAAATAAAAATAGGTTCTTTTTGTTTGTTTTTTGTTTTCAAAAATAGAGTAGCTGATTTGTTTTTTTATTAACGGAATCCAATTTTGAAAAAAGATATACATTTAGGTGTTTCTTTGCACTTAAAATTTTGAATAAGTTACAGCCCAACAATACCGGTTTGTTGGTTCTAACCAAAAAATGAAACCTTTTTTATCAGATTGTGAATCAGAAAAGAAAAATAAAAAAAAAAAATTAATATAAAAAAATTAAAAAAAAAAATTAAAAATTAAAAATAAAATTAAATTAAATGTATTATTATAAATTTAAATTCAATTTTCAATATTTATTCATCAAATAAATATTCGAATAACTGAAAAAAAAAAAAAAAAAATAAAATGATGCGCACTGCGCATGGAGTTATTTTTATCATAAATTTTTTAGTTTTTGTAGTCAGACGGTAACTATTTGATTGCATTCATCAGCAATAGTTTGTTATAATTCATTAACAATGAAGGCACAAGAGTTCTACTCATATCTCTGTTGAACAAAGGCAAATGAAATGTAGATTAAGTTAAAGGAAATAGACTGCAAGGTTATGCGTATGTGTACCAGTCTGTAATTACCTTACTGAAAAGGCTTAGTAACTGTAATCATCATGGTTAATAGAGTATACCTACATGTAGACCGACCTAAGCACCAAAGATGACATGATCCAGAAAAATTTGTTATGTATGATAAACAAGACGCACAAAATCGGTTACTCACGTTACATTTTCTTAATACACGAGTCAATTGGGTCTCTGTTCGCAACTTATCCATTCTAATTCCTATTGGTCCATTTTGTTTATTGAGCAATTAAACGGCGTTTGTACATGTTTTCGTAGTATGGCTGTGCATCTTGAATGTATTGGCAGAGGTCTTGGTCATCTTGCTCTTGACTTTTGGATGAGCTGTCGCCCGTCTTTGCACGGAAGCAGGTACTCTCAAAAGCATTCTTGAAGTAACCCACGGTGCTGGAGTAGGCCCACAGAGACTTCGGCATGCTCCAGTTGGAAGGCAGATCTTTGATGGGATCCCAGTGAAGCAAGCTCTGGCTGAAGGGCAGCCCTGTTGCTTCACACAACAGCTGTAGGGATTTGGCAGGCTGAGCCATCAGGTCCTCGGCATCAAGCACAACTGCTGTTTCATGTGGACGAGTTTTCGTGACAAACTCATACAGCTCGTCCATCATTTCAAACTGGTTTGGACCAAGCAAATGAGCTCTTTTCATTTCGGATGTCGCAAATGCATACACTTTGTTCAGGGATGGGATAGTCTTTGCAGGGTATCGGATCAAGAAGATGTGTGTGTAGCCGTGAGGAATAACGTCCATTCGACGGCCTAACATGTTAGGCATCTCTTTGCCAAGAATCAGAGATTTTCCTGGGTAGTCCTGCTCATACATGGCTTTCACTGACTGGAAGGTGACGTCCGGCTCCATGTTGACCAAGGACTTTTCTTGAGAGCTTTCATTGACAAGTGCATCAGGTGCAGTGTTCCAGCCTGCAGCCATGTAGTACTCGAAGATGACCTGCGTGTCTGGAATCTGGGAGAGCGATCTGACGAGAACGGTGGAAAGGGATCGCGTCACGGCCCAGATGAGGACCCTCTTTTGGTTGGGCTTGGCTTGCTCTGACATGATTGTTGGTTAAGTATTTCTGTCTTCAGTTGCTTGTAAAAACGCGAGACGGTTCCGCTGTGCTTCGACAAGCAAAGAATAAAAACGAGACAAGTCAAATGTAATAAAGCTTGTCTCAGATGGTGCTTAATTTTATTCAACTAATTCAAAATAAGGGGACAATGGTGTACTGTTTTAAAGGGTTCATGAAATGAATTCTACTATTGAACATTTTTTGTGCAACTTTGGACTCCTCTTAAATGTATGTAAAAAACCTTTGATATCCCTTTTTTTATGTTTATTGAAAAAAGTGCACTTTAAACTTTTAAACATTTTCCATACTTTTCCAGACAACTGAGGGCGCTGTTGCTGTGATGTCATTTCAGGAAGACACTGTTCAGTTTAGCAACAGCACGCGCACCATGGCACGCGTGCGGTTACCAGCAACAGAACGCGCGCCATGGCGCGCGTGCTGTCTGGCGCCAGACGACGGCTGATTTACGTTAGTAATTCTGCATTTTCATTGGTCAATTCACAACGGGTAATGCATTATGCATGTCTACCAAATCCGTAGACAAATGTAAAAAAAAAAAAAGCGTTCCCCACGAGATGGTAAAGGCCCTCGCGGCTTCGCCGCTCTTGCTAGTCTTTTTACGTGTCAGCATCCAGGGTGCGTCACGTGTCCGGGTAAGCGCGTGGGACTTGACTTAAGGCTATCGCCGTCAGGGCTTCGGGCTTTGCGCTCACAGTAGCATGATTACTTCTGATCAAGCTGCATCGCCAAATTCTCACTCTCAGCTGCTCTTACTCAAAGTTGGCAGCCCTGCCTATACAATACCACTTTAAAATAAACACAACACAGTGACACAGTAGAATCAGCAATGAAACAAAAAAATGCTTACCTTGGGACTGTTGGGATGGCAGCAATTTTAATACAGGTTCTAACTTGTGTCTCGGACTGTATGTGTGGCTTGCATGTAAGCTTTTCCAATTTATATGGTTTCAGATAAATCTCCAAGTACCGCCCAGTACAATGTTCATGACAATATACCGTACTTGGGTTTATATAGATCCATGTATGATCACACTGATTAAAGCATACAATGTACGTCAGTCACAAGAAGGCTGTAACCTGTATGTAACCTTTGAAATCCAGCTGGCAACCCACCACGCCCACAGTGTCAGTTTTGTTGTACTGATACTAGTTTACTCATTATTGTACATTAATGAATCCGTAAAACTAGAGTGCTGGGGCAGTTTAGGACATAATTACAGGGAGTATTAAAGGGAATGTACATCATTGGGTTTTGCTGTAATATTCAGAAATGAATTATTTGAGGGGTTAGTATAATAGATCAAATATTGTTACACCGACATGTTTGCAGTTTTGTGTTCGAAAATGCTGAAAAAAAAAAACAAGAAAAACAAGAATGTTCAAGTACTCTGGTTCCCTGACTCCACTAAAGATAATGGATCAATTTATAGTTGCCAGAAATTGTAAGGTAAGGGAACCAGTGTAGCTGGCCTGCACCCGTTCATGAACATGTAACCAATAGCAAACACAATTTGGACTGAAAAAAAGGTAAATTTGGAGCAGTAGTTGAAAAATAGTTAGGTTTATCCAACGGTGGTCGGCCGACCACCATTGGAAATGTTTACAAAAATACTATTTTCTTGAAAATGACTTCACACCAGGTGCCATAATTTTACAGGATGCTTTAGACTGTCATTTACCAACATCCTAGTAAGGTAGGGCCTATTTCGTAAAAACTTGGTAGTTTTATTTTTCGATGTTTGCAAATGTTGTATATTCCCTTTAATGAATCCGTAAAACTAGCTGGGGCAGTTTAGGACATTAATTACAGGGAGTATTAATAGGCAGGGCAGTTTGGGGCGGTACAGATCTAGCTTTGTTTTGTGATGTTTGCAAATCGTGTATATTCTCTTTAAACATAGGACATGTACAATACCTCATTTTTTGTAAACCCCCCCCCCAAAAAAAAATTAAGCAAAGGCAAAAAAGCTTGTTTATTATATTTATTTATCTGTTTTTTTGTTTGTTGGGGGGGAGTAGTTGGAGAATTGACGGCATGTATATTGCTGTGAATTGTTAGTGCCTCATTCCTGAAATTTAATTTAAAGAAAAGCAAATCAGATATGAGACGGATTACACAAATAAAACGGAGGGCATAACTGTATTACAGTTGAAGGTCCAAACAGCAAATAATTGTATGGTTGCATGTCGTACACATTTATTTTTGCAGTCATTCATCAGAAGCTGAAAAATCAGTTGCAATGTACCAGTACACTAAGACAAATGACATTAATACTACATTTACTACATGGCTTATATTGAAATTGCACATTGAAGGTGGCACTTGTTTTGTGATCAACTTCTGTTAATTTGGATAACGCTCTTTAAAAACAGTAGGAACGTAAAACTTTAAGAAATTAAGTTTATACATTATTTCTTTTAAATGGCAGTTGTTGGATCTTTGTAAATTACATCTATTTTATTTACATGTAATTGCTGAATGGAGCACTTAGAGTGTACTTATGTATAAATTGTATAAAGATTTAATTTTGGGAATATATGCAATGGCACTTATAAAGCGCATTTGCCAAGTGATCAATGCAGAGCCCTAATTATAATTCCCCCTGTTCATCAGGCCACGAGACCCTTTTTCTGCAGCGGCTCAGTCAGCACATGTGGTCTGTAACCCTCACAGGTACCCATCGATACTCCTGGGTGGAGAGAGGCAATTGTAGTAATGTGTCTTGCCTGTGAACACAATCACCATGTTGTCCGTCAGGGTTTGATGAGCCCGTGTACCATAGCACATTGATCAAACACTGTAAACTAATGATTTTCTCTTTAGAAAAACAGATTTGAGTATCCATACAAATTAACACCCGTTCTGCATCACACACCTGTGGTAAAATGAGTTAAATACATGTAATTTCCCCTCTCTCATGTCACTCAAAGAGTTATATATGCATGTGTAATTTGACCCCCAAATAACTCCAGCCCCCCCCCCCCTTCAATCCACCTGTGCACTCAAACAGTTGTACATAATTGATAGCACATCTAAATTTAGTGCTTTAAACTGTGGCAGATTTTGTCCGTGGAAGCAGATACTGGCTCTATGAACTTGGTGTGCATACAAGTGCAATTTGTACACGTACATGTACACGTGTGTACGTACACTACATAAAATTAACAGGCCTTCAATTGTTAAGAGGATGGAAGTTGAATGACACTTGTTCCCCATGATTGCTCCCTACATGTCCCTAAGCTCTGGTGGGGGGACAGATGGGGGGCAGGGTGGGTAGCGCCACCACTGTTGGGACGTACATATCTCATTCCCTTCGTGGACAGAAGCTTTAAAATAAAAGTAAACAATGCTTATTTAACATTTGATGAATTGATTACCACAGTTTTGTTGATTGGTTCAATGTTTGAGCTTTGCCATGTTTACTGTTCTCCAAACTTCAGGGCTGCCAACTTTGAGTAAGAGCAGTGAAAATTTGATGATGGAGCTTGATCAGAACTAATGCAAGTACGAAGCCCCAATGGCCTGGGCAAGCGGGCCCCGAAAAATGTCCCGGTAGTGCTATCCTGAGGCAATTTCTGTCCACTTTAACCAATTTTAATCAAGATTATCCTTTAAATATCATTTTAGAGTTTGGAGTCAATCGGCTATTCTGAGCTATAGTTAATTTCTACATTTTTTTGTGTGTGTCTTATTTATTTTTGTAGCGTGGGCATGAGAGTGTGAGAATAGCCTGAAATGTGCGTGTCTCACGCTCAGTGTGTGAGAGTTGGCAGGCCAGCATCTTAAAGTGTCCAAATTTCAGCCCATTTTACTGAACAGTCAAACGGCGTTCGTACAAGTGTTTGTAATAAGGCATAGCATCCTGAATTAGTTCACAGAGTTCTGGATCAACTTGCTCTATCCTTTTGGCCGAGCTATTGTCCTTCTTTGCACGGAAGCAGGTACTCTCAAAAGCATTCTTGAAGTAACCCATGGCGCTGGAGTAGGCCCACAGAGACTTTGGCATGCTCCAGTTGGAAGGGAGATCTTTGATGGGATCCCAGTGAAGCAAGCTCTGGCTGAAGGGCAACCCTGTTGCTTCACACAACAGCTGTAGGGATTTGGCAGGCTGAGCCATCAGGTCATCAGCATCAAGCACAACTGCTGTTTCATGTGGACGAGTTTTTGTGACAAACTCGTACACCTCGTCCATCATTTCAAACTGGTTTGGACCAAGCAAAGCTCTTTTCATTTCGGGTGTCGCAAATCCAAAAATTTTGTTCAAGGAGGGGATAGTCTTTGCAGGGTTACGGATCAAGAAGATGTGTGTGTAGCCATGAGGAATAGCATTCATTCTACGGCCTAGGTAGTGCGGCATCTCTTTGCCAAGAATCAGAGATTTTCCTGGGTAGTCCTGCTCATACATGGCTTTCACTGACTGGAAGGTGACGTCCGGCTCCATGCTGACCAAAGAATTATCTTGAGAGTTTTCATTGACTAGTACATCTGGGGATGTGTTCCAGCCTGCTGCTACGTTGTACTCGAAGATGACCTGAGTGTCTTGAATCTGGGAGAACGATCTGACGAGAACGGTGGAAAGGGATCGCGTCACGGCCCAGATGAGGACCCTCTTTTGGGTGGGTGTGGGTAGCTCTGACATGATTCTTGGTAACTATAGCTGCCTTCTGTTCCTTCTTGCCAAATATGAGATTGTGAGAACCGCTGGTGAAGTGTCAGGATAACACCTGAAGGAGGAACAAGAGTACATGAACATGGTTAGAAGTTTAGAAGTTGTGATGTCATTCAGAGCAGAAATTTGGCCACAGCTGTTATTGGGTTATTGGAAACAAGAGATAATGTGGTCAAGTGGTCAAGGAGACAAGAAATACACGGATGGTGTCAAGTGGTCAGGGAAACAAGAGTATGTGTACCGGTACATGAATGATGTGGTCAAATGGATAGCGAACCAAGAGGCACGTGGATGATAGTGTCAATTTGTCATGGAAACAAGATATAGGCCTACATGGTCAATGGTCAGTGAAACAACAGATACATGGATGATGCCGTCAAATGGCTACGAGGAAACAAACGATGAATGATGTGGTCAGTTGGTCAGGGAAACAAAAGATGGATGATGTCATTTGGCACATTGCTACACACGCATGCTCCGAGTGGCTCTCAATGTATCCTGGGAGGACCACGTAACCAATGAGGACCTATATGGCAACCTCCCTAGGGTTGGTGACAAAATCGCAGCCCGTTGGATGCAGTTAGCAGGCCACTGTTACCGGCACCCAGAGCTGAAGGCACACAAAGTCATTCTCTGGAAACCAACCCGCGGACACAGGAGATGAGGAAGATCAAAAATGTCTTACATCGGGGTGCTGCAAAAGGACACCGGTGTAGAATCGACAGACGAACTGGCCACCCTCATGCAAGACTGAATTACTTGGAAACGCCATACTCGAGCCCGCCTGTGGGCGACCGAGTGAGTGAGTGATATTGGAGGATGTTGCGAGTTGGTCAGGGAAACTAGAGATGATATCATGTGTTCAGGAAAACCAGAGTATACATGGATGGTGTTGTCAAATGGTCAAGGAAGCAAGATACATGGATTAAAATTGGTTGAAAACATCAAATGGTCAAGGGAAGAAGAGATTAATGGATGAGCTGGTCAAATGGTCAGGGACTGGGTCCGGAGTTATGTTCTTGCAGTTGCTTGACACAACCTGACAAATGGAACACAAAATAAATCTAGGGGCAGGATCCTCAGACAAACTTTTCTTTAAAAGATGAAAGAAAAATTCTTACTTCTGCGTATCGAGATGACTGGTTTGTTGGACAGATGGTTTTCTCCCACAAACTAACCACTGGAATATACCGGTATGGTTAGGTATGAGTCTCAAATCAGATGTTTGCTGCTGACTCTCAAACTTGCTGAACGTCAAACTTGCTGTTCTTCTGAAGAGTATATGCGTTCATAACGAGTGTCCATCCCTATTTATATGTTATTGAATATCAGATGGTCACTGATTTTTGCCCTGATAATTTTGTTTATATTTAAAATGGCCTAAGCAGGCCCCTAACAATGCATTTCTGGCCCATGTGATTGGCTGTATGATTTCCTTTTCTTTTGTGTCTGTGTGGTCCAATATCAGACAGGCCAGCTCGGCCACGCCATTAAATTTCCCCATTTGGATACCATCAGATTTGTTATCTGTGAATAAATACATAGTCTGAGTTTGTGTGGACCTGCGCTTGAACGACTCATCAGTCAGCACCGCAATCTTGTTTATTCTGATTTTTTTCTGAAACTGCCAACTGTGTCAACATTACTCATAGCCTATCTGTAGATCCCCCCCCCCCAAATTGGCAAACAAACCCTATGGACACTGCTGGCGGTGCACCACGCCACTCAAAGTATGTGCTAGAGGAGTTGAAGGCAACTCATGATCTGTCGTTCCTCAAAAGTCATCTCACGTTTGTACTAGATTTTCCACTTATATACACTCTTCATTGACTGCAACCTTTGCAGAATTTTTGTAAAGATTCTGTGGATGACTCTAGCTTTTTTGCCCTTTTTCTTTGAGAGTTTGGAATAATCCAAGGTGCATTTAATTGTACCGTATCAATGCACAGGGTCGGTTCAATCCAGAAAGGGGACATTTCCCTTCTCAACAATATTTTTAAAGTTATAAATTTTTCCCCCAGAATTGGCTTTTTTCTAACTGGCATTGATGCCATAGCTTATGGACTATTTTATTGACATGCAAACGGCAAAACCGAAACCAAACTGGTAGTCATAGAAATGGTCAGAGTCTGTCAAAAAGGGGATGGTGACAGTATACCCGGTACCTAGCTGTGTATGATGTTCATGTATAGTGCATTTTGTAGTTACATTAGATGAAACACTACGAAAAGATGAAACACTTTCGATCGCTGGCTGTGCTCAGTCCGTGGTCATAGGGTAAATGGCTGACTGCTAAAGGCACCTTTACATGCCTTTGGTTGACTACGTTGTAGTCGCGTCCTGCGCAATTCAGCTTCTCAGCTGCGAGTAAGGATTATTAGCCTCCATAATAAAGCTGTATAGGGTCAGATCATTTGACGTCAAAGCACCATGTGACCATCCAGTTAATTTTCCTTGACCCGCCACCACTGCAGTAGGTAGAATTCTTCTCACATTAGTTCGCTTTCAGGAACATTTAATCTCCAGAAACCAAAAATATATAATTTACCTAATAGAAAAAAAAAACGTTCAAATTTATGTAGCTGTCACATGTTATTGCTCATGGAGTATACATGTACGTGTGCCAGCAGAAATCATAAAAATAATTAAGCACAATTATTTCATCATGCAAAAGTTTCCCTGATTACCATGCAGCCCTGAATTAAACACCTGTATGTAATAAATAGCAATGCGAAGCCAGAAGGCTAACAATTAAGGTGTACAGAACTACATATACACCTGCAGGTAATTAAATGCCCACAAAGGGGCATATCATGCTTGTACCCGTATCAAGAAATTCAATAAAAAAAGAAAGATTATTGCAATATACCGGTAGCCTATCCACAAGGAGTCTTCACCATTGTGCATATACACGTCAGGTCCGTACCAGCTGGCACTTTTGGAGTTTAACAGCACCCTGTGCTCATGAACTTTCTGATGAATCAAGGCCACAGTAAATTGGTCAGGTTGGTACCAAATAGGACAACATCTGCCAGAAATGTATTGCCTTGATTGGGTTTGCAACCCTGTTGATGTCATGCACAGGATCATCAACAACAGGTTGCTTAAGTTTGTGCTTTAGTCAGTCTGTCCTGCACAATCCAATTTCCAAATGTCAGTATTCTGCGCAAAAAAAAAACAGTACTGAATGATAATGGTTTTTTTGTGCAAAAAGGAACAAACTACTTTTCCTTCCCGCCTCGCTTTGGCTACGTTGATTTGAATGGAAAAAAAAAATCAAGATAGCCACAATATGGTCCTCTGCATGATCATCCACCAGGAGAAATGTTCTTGTCTACTAAATGTCCAAACCAAACATCTCTTTTAGACAGCCCAGCTTAGTGTTAATTTAAGTTGTCAGGGTTTTGCAGGTGCAAAGAAAGAATGTGCCATTACATTTCAATACTGCTGCGTCTTGAAGATTCAGGAAAATTCTCAGTAAAGGAAGGGGGAAAAAAGGCTAGGGAGTTTGGTATTCGAGCAATCAAAGTCAGAATGTTGCCTTTGTGTTTTCCTGTTTGTTCTGGTCGTAGGCGTTGAATGCTGAGGACTTTGATATGGGGTGATCGCTGATTAAAGTTGTGTGCGTCATTGCGGTGACCTAAATTGTGTTCTTTCAAAGTCGCAAGGATTCCCTTTCAGTCTGCCTGTTGGTCTGGCCGGGCCATCAGGGTGTTTTTTTATGGCTTCATAAATTAATAGGGCAAGTTGCTTATCACAAGTCAGTCTTTCGCAAGACAGTATGCGATAAGCTAAAGCAATAAGCTCATATACATGTAATTACTGCCAAACATGTACATTTGCAGCATTTATCAAAAAACAAATTGTAAGATCCTGTTTAGTAGTGTTTGCTCTGCAGCCTAATTTACACAGCTTTTGATAAATATTCAAGTGTTGTTCATGACGTATGTACATAATGTACATGAACAGGGCGTTTCCCCCTAATTCCCTACTGCCTCTTTTGAGTACATACATGTACATGTAATAGTTTTGTTCTAAATGACTGATATTGTGAAATTCCAGGAAGTTCAAACAATTTCACATTTCTAGACCCCTTTCAAAATTGAGAGAAAAATGTCATTTTGAACTGTTTTCCAGATTTTCGTTGAAGTGTCAAAATGTCTTAAATTCTTTTCTGACAAACTGAAGTAGGGTGTACTGGAGATAGAATAATCACACTTTGTAAACTTGTTATGTCAAAGAAACTCTGACTTTATATCTATTGGATTTCTTGGGATCTGTGCGCCACATTATTAGGCAAACCAGTCCATCTGATTTTGCTCCCAATTTTTGAAATCTTACAAGACTGTTAAACATCTTATAAAATTTTAGAAATATTATAATACTTTTCTTAGAAACCTACATCATAAATAGACATTGCTCGTTACCAGACATCTATGAAAACCCATGACTAACAAAAGGATCTTGTGTTTGTTGATGAAATAAATATTTAAAAAAATGACACCTCAACAATTAATGGATGCCAGGACAGTAAAAGTTTTTTGGGTTGATTCATGTAATTGTGTTGGAAGAAGGAGCCTTCATCACTGCACATTCAGTACATTTTTACAGGATCACGGTACCTGGCCCTTTTGGAGTTCGCCAGCGCCCTGTGCCCTTGAACTCTCTTGATGAATCCAGGCCGCAATTGTACCAAATGCAATGTAGGTCGGAGCATCTGTGCTGCCAGAATAGCATTGCCTTGATCGGGTTTCCAACCTTGATATCACCCGTTCAGGCATGATGGTCATCAACAACAGGTTGCTTGTAGTTTGTGCTTTTAATCAGTTCAGTTTTGCTGCCTTGCGCAATCCAATTTGCACATTTCAGTACTTATCAGATCTGCACAAAAATAGTTGTTATTGCTGGGAGACGCCAGATTGGGTAATGTATTTCCTAACGTAGTTGTTTTTTAACCAACCTGATATCTCCAAAACCAAACATCCCTGCTTCTGTTAATTTAGTTGGGATTTTTACAGACCTACGTCATGCCTACATGTACATCTAGAATGTGCCTACATTTCAATTCTGCATTGTCTTGAAGATTCAGGAATTCTCAGCAAAAAAAATAAAGGGCTACAGAGTTGGTTATTCAAACAATCAAAGTCATCGATGTTGTCTAAATTATAGCTTCGTGTGTGTTCTGGGCGTAGGCGTTAAATGCCGAGGACGATATGGTGCGACCGCTGATTAAAGATGTGTGCGTCATTGCGGTGACCTTGATTTTTTGTACTTTCAAGGTCGCAAGGATTCCCTTTCAGACTGCCTGTTGGTCCGGGCCAACAGCTTGGTGTTTTTTTGTATGGCTTCATACATTAATGGACAAGCTGATAACACAAGTCAGACTATCGCAAGATAGTAGTGATAGAGATTGGAGATTTTGAGATCTTGGTGGCAACAAACACACTGGTCCTTTGTCCGTTGTTTGCATCATATTGGGCATGCTCGCTTCAGCTTAAAACATGAAGTACATCTATATCTATGTCTAAAAGGACCGATGTGTTTGTTGCCACCAACGTCTCAAGTCTCCCATTAGTGCCAATACATGTATTTATACCGGTTCAGGTGTTTTTTTTTAGAAAAGTGGACCCAGATAACTTTTATCAAAAAACAAATTGTAAGGTCCTATTTGTGTTAATAGTACGTGGTGCTTATATCTACATGTATAGCGCCTTATACCTACCAGTACAAGGAGCTTCAACGTCTGCAGCCTAATAGACACATTTACATGTACCTAATTTGATGAATGTTTGAGTGTATTGTTGATGGCATGAACATACCTGTGAACATGAACGGGGCTTTTTCAAAAATGTGGCAAACTTTAATTTTCCCCCCTAATTCCCTGTTGCCTTTTTGAATACATTAATAGTTTTATTCAAATGGCTGATACCAGGAAGTGAAATACCAGGAAGTTCAATCAATTTCATATTTTTGATACAAAGTTGCGAGAGAAATGTCATTTGAAACAATTTTCCGATTTTTTTTTAAGTGTCCAAATTTATAAAGAATTCTGTTCTGACAAACTGAAGTAGGGTGAAGTGGAGATCAGTATTAATGGTTAACGTCGGGCCAGGATTATTTTGCCGAAAATTTCAATTTGCGCAAAAGGCAAGATTTTCCAGCCAACTTCTGATATTACATGTACATGCCAAACATAAACGGGTGTATGGAGTGACCGAAGTGCGACGTCATTTAGAACCAGAAAGTGTATAGTGCAAACGAATGAAGAACGCGCGCGTGTTGGTTCACGGGCTGAATCACCCGCTAATGTCTTTTAAACGCATTTTGTGCGCGTGACTTTGGTACTCCATAAATGGGCACCTGTGTACATGGAGGTATGCATGGATCTCGAGCTGCTGCAAATACTGATCTCATATGACCTGATGAACAGGGGTAATAATTGTATTAAAGCGTTTTGAGGCCCTTGGTATAAAGTGCTATATTATAAGCACGTTATGACTTTGAAACCTGCTTAGACTAATTTTTAACTTTTACAGATATCAAAACTGTCACTTCCATAGAATTTGAAAGAGAAAGATGGAGAAGAATGAGGACATTGAAGAAGCCGTGCCGCTGAGCAACATACCAACTGATGGCGCCTTCTCCTCATCAGCAAGCAAGAGAGGCTCACTGCGGGGGCTGTTTCTGGAGAGGGTCAAGCAGAACGACGTCGATGGCGTGAGACCATTAGCCAGAGAGCACAGACTTGAGGACTCCAGCGCCTGTGACGAGCTGGGACGAACCGCCTTGATTGTGGCTATTGACGAGGGCAATTATGGTGAGTCAAACATTCTGAAGGTTATTCTGCAGCTTGTAGGTTTGAGTCTGTTGTGCAAGAGTAGACACATTGTCATGTTTCTCACTATTTGCTTCTTGATTCCACTAAGGAGTGAAATGGGATTGTCTAGGGCAGAGATGGTGATTGATTTTAGCTGCTCTTAGACTTGGGGACAAGTCCTTAGACACTGTCATGTCCAACGAGGCCCCCAATATTTACTAGCACGGGGCTCGCTAGCACTGTGTATCATGTTTACATATCTGGTATAACGACTTGACTAACATGAATTCGGACGGTTATTTATTGATGCGCCCAACGAAATATATTTCCATAGAGAGGGCAAATGATCATCTGTCTGTATCGCTGCGGAAGCATCCATTATGAGAGCTGGGATATAGTTTGCAGCAAAATGCTTCATCAATGCTTGCTTCTTCTTTTTTCCCTCCGTCTTTTCTGAATGGTTTTCGTTGAAAAATTATACTCAGTGGTAAAATAGAAAATGTAATATCCAAATCTTGTTTTTGTTCACGACAGACATGATCAAGTGTCTCCTAGAGCTTCAACATGATGCCGGGGATGCGCTGTATCACGCTGTCAGTGTGCAGAACGCTGCTGCTGTAAAGGTGCTCTGCAAAAACCTCTCTGAGTCGGTAAGCTGTCAGTTTCTTCATCGGAAGCACCAGTACATGCACTCAGAAATGTATCGGCACATGTATGGACATTTGAAAGACCATCAAGTAGAACCATTTGAATCATTTTCTGATCTAAAAATGTACTCAGTGGTGTCGAAAAATTAACATTTGGACACTTTGAAGTTTTGACTCAGTTGGTACTAGATCTTTTCTGATCAACAGGAAAATGTAAGAGACCCTCATTTTTCTTCAGAGAAAATGCTATAAAATAGAAGAAGATGGTACAAAATTAATGTCGGATTGAACAAAACACACCTCCAAGATGACTGCTATAAGGAACTTTATCGTTACTTCCCTTTTCAAAATGGCAAGTTATTACCAAAAGTGATATATTTGGCCTTGTTTCCTTTCAGTGCAAGTCACATGTCATCAACGGTTTCCCCTGCGGCCGTCATTACCCTGCAGTCATGACACCCTTGCTGCTCGCCGGCAAAAACAACAACTTTGAAATTATTGAGGTATGACTTGTATATCTTCTCACCCATACCATATGTACATGTACAGGTATTTGTAGGAAGACTTCACTTGCTTGGATTATTAAAGGCAGGTATATTTAGGAACATTGGCAATTGCCTGGAAAAGCACCTACATATTTCATAAGAAAAAACGTAAAGATTCTGTGGCCTACGCACGTAGAAATGTGTGCCCGTCGGCACCCTAGCTATTTTGAAATCACTTTCGATGTTACTTTTGAAAGATTTCATGAGGAATAATTTCACATGGGTACCCCGGTATTTGATGCTCGACCTATCTTCACTTTGAACGAGGTTTCTGTCATTATTATCAGCAGATACTTGTCTGGGTAATTGCAAGTGATGCTGAATGTATGTGGCTTTAATTAACAAGATCACATTTTCCCTTCTACAACAGGTGCTACTCCATCATGGGGCCGAGCTGCCCGACCTTAACGACCTTGTGTACCGGGCCGAGAGTGACCCCTACCTAAAATTCCTGGCATTGGTCAACTGGTACGAGGCGGCCAGCAGCGAGGCCTACATTCTGCTGACCTCAGATGACCCCTTGGACACCATCTTTAAACTTGGCCAATCGCTGCAGGAGGCGGAAGAAACTTTGAAAGTGAGCCAGAGTGTCTATTCTTTTCTTTTCTCAGGAACTTTGCGGAACAGCCTTGTTTTGTGTTCTGATTATTATCATTTGTTTGTTTTGTTTTTGTTTGTTCTTCTATTCCAAACCCCATAGACTTTATACATTATTTTCTTGGTGGCACTTTGTTCCTTTCGAAAGCTTGTATCTTATCAAACTCAATACGAAATTTTGCGTGAAACACTGTGAATGCGCGAGAGTTTGATTTGCTGTTCGCGAACGCTTCGCGTGTATACATGTCCACGACCGCCATTAATGCTACCGGTACTTCGTTAAAGATATTGATGGTTTGCAGAACGTTATCATACACTTAACCGGTATGATGCTGATTATTAATAGTCTCCTGCCTCACAGATTTGTTATACACACTTCTCGGATGGTACCGTAATTCCGAGAATACGTGCGATCTGGTACAACGACGTTTTGTGTACTATTTGGTTTCAGTTACTTTGTAAAAGAGTTGTAATATGTCTGTCGGCTATTTTGAAAATGTGTACAATGTAAATGTGTCCTTGTCCTGAAGATAATGGAAGAAATAATGTTATCAATGACTGTTTGCCTTTTCTTCTGCAACATTAATTTTGTTTTCCTGTGACCACTCCCTGTGAAATTCCAATCAGGTTCCACTCTTTAACGTCGAGTGTGAGCGGATCGAGAACAAGCTGGCAGACTTGAGTGTCAAGCTGCTGAGCCTTGCCAGGGACAGCGGTGAGATCGGAGTGCTGCTACGAGGCGGAGAGGAAGGCTCGGCCGATCCCAGGGTGCCGCTAAGGATCAAACAGGCTATGGAAATCGACAGCTTTAAAAAGGTACGAGTAACTGTACATCGTTGAGCAAGCTCATTCAAGAACCATTGGTCCATTCGGCTGCTCTAGGGGAACAAACTTTGCCCAACTACCGGTATACTTTGAATAGTCTAAATGCACAGGTTCTATCAAAGTTGATTTATTTTTGATAAGGCCAAAAAAAAAAAATAAGTCGGTCTCTGGTCAGCGCGCGCGTCGATTTTAATCATGCGCGTCGATCTTTTTTTTTCTCCAAAATATTCCGTGGTAGCTCCAACAGCGCCCTCTATTTCCGCACCTCCTCAACTTTTTTTACCAAAGAGCACCAAGGAATGGGAAATTGCACCAAGGCAAATTATGGAGGACACCAATGTACATGAGGACACCCAACCTTGTCTGTACAATCCAAGCTTGAAGGAAAAAACAAAAAAAAGCCGCGTGTTCGCGTCAATTCGGGAACTTTGGTCTGACCAGAGACCGAATATTGTTTTTTTGGCCTAACCATAATTCTCACTTCAGCTCGCTTCATCTTCCACAATTTGCAATAATATGCCAATCCAGTGCCCTCGGACTCCGCGTTCCCTCCCCCTCCACAAAGGGTTAACAGTTCTTATTTCATCTTGAAACCATGTGCAGTTTGTATGCCATCCCAGTGGTCAGGCCTACATGATGCACCTGTGGGACATACCACGCCCCCATTGCCTGGCTAAGCACTCCTGGTTCTTCTACTCCTATCTCTTCAGCATCATGGTGGTACTGCTGTACCCTATACTGTGTGTGGCTTATATCCTGTTCCCGTGGAAGACGGCCCATTTCATGAAGAGACCGTAAGTAAGCCAACCTAAAAGATAGAGTATTTCATTTGCAGCTATCAAAAAAAGCCCTTTTCACACTAGAGCCTCTCAACCCGGTTGAACTCAACCCTGGGTGAATCCAGTACCGCCCCGGGTTGAGTTTTCGATTTTTCAAGCCAACGTTCAACCCCGCATCGTTTCACACTTGTTTCATGCAAATCAAGCTTATCATGCTCAGTTACTACTGTTTCGAACCCTGGCAAGAATTTCAACCCGGGTTGAAAATCTCAACCCTGGTCTAGAGCAGGGTCGAGCTCAACCCGGGGTGAAATCAATCTCGGGGTTGATGCAGGGTTGACGCAGGGTTGAAAATCTTGGTACTTATTTCGATACACCCTGTACATTATAATAAGATTGAAATTGATGCACATGTTTCATTTGTGGCATTTGGATTTTGAAGCGTTGGCATTGAAGTTTAAGTCTGTTGAATTGTCCCATTGCTAAAAACAGTGGACTGTGCTTATAAAACCTGTAAGAAGAATTGGTCGTTTTTGCTTCCAGGAAGATCCGGTTCTTAATGCACGCTGGCTCCAGATTGACGCTGCTGTGCGTACTGATATTGTCCACTCGCAGCTGGGTGGTGGATCTACTAGTGATGACAGATTTCAACGAAGTTAATATATCCGGCAAAGAGGTGACTGATCTATACATTGCGTCCCTGACGCGTCCACTGACACCTGTGAGCATGCTCATTCTAATATGGATTGCAGGTGAGTTTCTAACCGTGTCACTCCTCATACCGCCCCAAACCGGCCCAGCACTCTATGGTATAATGGATTAACCTCCTGCTATTTAAACAGTCACAGACACTCAAAATGTCCACATCCCCTGCTGTGCTTTTAACAAAGGCTAGTCACCAGCAGTCAGCATGTCAGGGATGCTCCATCAACAGACCATGAACAGACTTTAGCAAGTTGTGGGAACAGCTGGCTTATCAATTTGGCAGAGCGTTTTGGCTTTGGCTTTGGTTTTGGCAGAGCGTGTCACATTTAATGTCTGTTTTTATTGCCTTCTCAGGTATGACAGTCCGTACCATCAAGCAGCTGTGGACCCAGGGTGCATCTGTCTATTTCAACAACGGCTGGAATGTCATGGATTTCGTCCAGCTTGTCCTATACTGGATTTTTGTCATTGCCGGCATTACTGCATATTTTAAGGTACATGTATGCGCAGTTTTAAAAAAATGTATGGGTAATCCGGTGAACAAAAATAGACGCCATTTTGGTAGTGGTGTCACGCTCATGCCACGTGCCGTGGGCACGGACTTTTGTAACACCATTGGTCAAAGGAGCCCGGAGTGCTTGCGTACCTCATTTACCTGAGCGCAACCCATGTCAGCCTGGTGCCACCGGGCCATGAGTCTGGACCCTAACCTCCTATTGTGGAGTGATTTACTGATAGAATCGTCATCACTGCTGCAAATTCCAACACCATATGATAAAATGCTTACAAAAACTGTTGGACTCTGATTATTGGTGGTATGCCTAACCCCATGTAAAGCATCATCAGTTTTACTATAGTGCAGTACTCACTCCAACAGATTCCACCAAACCCTGCTGTTGGAGTTTGACTGGATGGGGATTGTTAGGGTTAAGGACATTTTTTCAATTTTTTATTACTGTCCTCATTGCAGAGGAAGGCACACACAATCTCCTTGCAGTTTGTACTTCACTCAGTTTGATAAATGAGTACAAAATGTATGCTGTAAATTTGAAAATGTGGATTTCCCGGTCATTTCCATCATGCGAGTTTTGCAGTAATTTTTTGGAAGCTAACAGAGGGGTACACCGGCATTAAAGTTGGAATGATAAGTGACATCTTTGTCCTTTTGTTTACCCAGTCCCTGGAGATAGCTGAAGCCGAAGGAATCTTTGCGAGGGTACCTGACATCAAGCAAGCCCTCTCTGGGGTTAACACCAGGTGAGCCATCAGCTACATGTATAGTGTAGTCTTAGTTCCAGACATTGATTGGTAGTGGATGCCACACAGTGTTCTGCAGTAGCGCCCTCACTGGACCTGTTGTGAATCCCTCAAACGAGGGAATTCTGCATACCGGTAGCTCGTTGAACTTCTTTCTTTTTCTTTTGTGACATTAGAATCTTATCGATATTATAGCGTGCATCGCACTGTTTCCCTATTGCCCGCAGATTTGTCTACAAAAACATATGTATAACATGAACCTAATGGCAGTAGTAACGTATGTATTTACTGCTTCATTGCGACAGTAACAATTGGAAATTTCGAACTTTCCTTTGGCAGGAATCATAAATATAACAAGATACACAAGTACTAGAATCATCTCACAAAAAATTTAGCAAAGTCAAATTCGGTTTTAGAAAAAGAAGAATTTGCCTGAAATCCAGAAATTGATTGTTTGCAATAATCCATATAATAAGTAATTTAACAGGAACACAAATATGAAAAAAAAATTAAATGAAAAGGATGTGGTGAAAAAGTTTCCTGTCACTTAAAAATTCCAATTGAAATGTCATGAACTGCTCGGTATACACCACAGAGCATCTAGATTCCAAAATGTTCTGGTCCCGCGTCGTATTGGCTTTGTGCTTCCCACCACCTTAATAGAAATATTAATTATCCTTGTTTTCCAGTGCACACACACCCGAAAGCGTAACAGAATTGCCGGGAGCAACAGTGACTTCCAGTAATGGTGAGACCATGATTGATAAGGCCAAAAAAAAAAGTCTCCGGTTTCTGGTATGCACGCGCGTCGCCGTAGCCATGCGGTCGGCAAAATGAAAAAGTATTTTTTTTTCAATGAAAGATGATGTCTCAAAACTGCCAAACTCACTGGTCTGACTGGAATCCTGCTACTGCACAAGTTTAATGTGTTTTAGATGGGGTTATGATCGAGAATAAGCTTTATGTGGCCTCTCTGGACTCCCATATATTTGCACTAAGTTTAGTCGGGCACCATTTGCAGTCATCAGCCGACATTTGAAGCAAAAAAAACAGGTAAAAAAAAAGCCGCGTCACCCCACCACTTTTTGGGCAAGCTCCATACCAGAAACCGGAGACTTTTTTGGGGGGGCCTAAGACAAACAAATTATTTCTGGGTTCTCAAGAATTCTGTGCGAGGGAATGAGGACTGAGCACTCTGATTATTTAATATATTCCCCTCCCCCCACCTTGGTTTTTTGCTTGCAGAGACGCAAGACATCACGGAGCACACCTGGCAAGACTTCCAGGCCCAGCTGGTCTCGGAGGCAGCCTTCGCCATCGCCAACGTCCTCAGCTTCCTACAGATCCTCCACCACCTCCTGGCCTTCGCCCTGCTGGGCCCCCTCCTGGTCTCCTTCACCGGCATGGCCTACGACGTCCTCAAGTTCTTCATGATCTTCTGCTGCCTGCTGGTGTCGTTCTCCATCGGGATGACGCAGCTGTACCACAAGTTTGAAGCGTTGGAGGTCAAGGCCTGCCACCTGAAGGCGGAGACGTGTGGGGACACACCCTTTCTCAAGTATGTTTGAGTTTGTTATAATTTTGCTTTTTGGGCTTAACATTTCACTGATGACAGTGTACATTATGAAACATCAGATAACCGCAAAGGGAAACTTGTGCAATTTGACACAGTTGTCATAAATGCAGTTGTCATAAACGGGTATCTGTGAGGGCAGAAACGATTACGTGTATTGTGATTTGGTTGTTTTGTGCAAAAATGGCAGTATTGAGCTGTCTACTCCCCAGCGCTGTGTAAATACGTGACGTTATGGTTTTTTTCCTTTTAATGAAAATACGTGACTTGAGTCACGAGTCACCAAGCTGGAGTCCGAGTCATTATGGTCGAGTCCGAGTCCAAGTCCGAGTCATTTTCCAATGTGACTCGAGTCGAATCCGATTTATGAAAGATGTGCCTCAAGTCCGAACCAAGTCTGAGTCCTGCGACACAACGCTGCAGCATAATGCTGTGCACTGGCCAGTCACTTAACTGGCGCAACGTGAAGAATAAACAGACTTTAAAATAAAAGAAAATATGCTTCTGTCCATGTAAAAATGACGGTTTGTGCAGGATTGTCGAGAGCGCAGTTCAAGCCTCAGGGATTTTGTGACAATTTGATATTTTCCACAACTGCTCAGGATGAAAAATTAATCATTCTACCAACGAAGGTGCGCGCTGCCTACTGAGCTCATAAAGCTTGTGAGGCTTGCTTGAGTGAAACCGAAAGGCGCGCAATAAATAATGACCAATTAATTACCATTGCAAGACAGCTGTCATTATCAGTGTTCGCCTCTGCTCAAACAATGCACTTGAACACTAAAATATTAACAGTGAAACGGTATTGTAGTTTGACACTAATTTATTTCCCACTAAATTGTGACAAAAGCCATCAGAGCGAGTAGCTCGGGAAATACTTAAACATTTATAATGATTGACAACAACACAAAAGAGTACAATTATGGCTTATTGTAATGACAGTAGTAATAGCAAAATCAATTACACGTAGTTGACAAAGGAGCCTTTCATTGCACTTTAAAGAGGTTAATTCATATTTGTGGCCAGGTCTGCCAAAACCAGGGATGCAACTCCTCCTGCTTTTGTCTGATTTCAGGCTTTTTGCAAATTGTGCAAATTATTGGCACCATAGGCCTATGTATAGTAGTGGGAGAAATCGGAGAATTAAAAATCCATGCACATCCGATTTTTTTTTGCACTGTTTAGTGCTGTCATATAAAAAGTGGGATATTTTGCAAATTTGCATAAAGTGTGCATTTTGTTGTCTATATACATGTAGGGGGGAATGGTTTGACTTCTCTATTTAAAACAAAGAAAATATCCTTTGTTTTATTTTTTTCGTTCTTAATTTAATGAATGTCTTTAACCATGTTCAAGAAATTTTGGTTCAAGAATAGTGATACAAAATGTTTTCAATTAAATTGCCTTTTTTTCAGGCCAATTTTCCCCCTTTTCTCTCAATAACATGTACATGTACACGACTAAATAATCTACATGTACATTCAAGCCTTGAGAACAATATCTACAAAATGTACAAAGCACACAAAACAATTAATCCCTACAGTGATTGTGCTTGAAACAACATGCACTAAGTGTAATTTTAAATTATGATTGTACACACTAGATCAATTTGTTTATTTTTGTCACAATTCATTACAAGTTTGCTATCAAATATTTCAATGTGTACATGTGCATTTGCTTTGTTGTGCAGCGGTGCTATAACTAGAAATATTGCACGTTACTTTCTGCAAAGTGCATCACAAACCAGTTTGAACAATCTATATTATATAACAATTAGAAACACACCTCAGAGTACATGCAGAATGTACCAGTGTCTTGAAACTTGGTCGGGTCATCGGAGCGAGTTGCGTTATTCAGTTGGCACAGTTTCTGTCCTCCTTGCGTCTTGATGTTGAAGGAGTGGCATCGGCGCTCCTTGGTGCAGGCGGAGCCGCAGCCAGTGATGGTCCCGGTGACAAATTCTCTGATGACGTGGTCCACGAGGCATGAAGAGGTGAGATGTCCGTTGGAGTCGGTAGAGAAGCAGTACTGACGAGGGGCACATTTAGGGAGACGGACACAAACAGCTCTTCGATTTGTATCACACGGCAAGTCATTCCACTTGCCATTTCGATTTCCCCAGATTTCAGCACAGTCTTCATTGCTTAGATGATTTGGTTCGCCGTCTGCCCAGTTGAAGAATGGCTCACCCTGGCCGTGCCCCTCACATACCCATGCCCTCTCTTTCTTTTTGTCGCTGCAATCAATCCAAACACTCTCCCGACTTTCCTTCATCTTAGTCATAAACTCATTTTCAGGGTGCGAGTGTGGAGCAGCCATCTTGCCTCCCATTTCTTGGCAAGCTACGTGGGACTCCTCCCAGCTCGCCCCCTTTTCAGTGAGGCGATAGCAAGAACCCCGCCAGAGCGTCCATTTTGGTGGACATACATGTACTTGCTCATTAGAAGATGGCAATGATGGGCAGAAGTCTGAACCTAGTGCAGCTGTCGTCAGTGCTACAATGCCGGTGCAAAGGCTAACAACTTTGCACAACAACATCATGATGATGACTTAAGGAACAGTTTATAGTCTTTGACTCGCTCCAAGCGTTTTTAGATGAGCAAACTATAGTTGATATGCATGTACAATACAGTTCTTCTCAGCTGTTTTCTTAAAGTCAGCAAAATTGTGCAGCCTGGCTGACGTTGCCGTGGATGTGGTGCAGTTATCGGGCTCTGTTTGGAAAAGTAACCGCTGGATTGGTTGCACTTGGACCACAGCCTGACTGTCGACTGATGCCCCCGCTGGCTGCTTGGCTTTGTATAAGCATATTGGGACATCGACACAAAGTGCTGGGCATACAATAATTGATGTCTGCTTACTTGTAAGCTGACTCTCGTTCATCATTTCTACTTAATTATTAGTGCTAATGGATAACACCATTAGAATTCAATTGACTGAATGACAAGAAGTGTGACCTCGACCATAACTCATCGATGCATCGGTGACTTTGGATTTACTCATCAAGCACTTGTCATGCTTGTGTTGTGGGCTAATTTGCTTTAATAAATTAGTGGGTAAAAGCTCTTTGTTCATGAAATGTGCTACGCATGTAGACTGGAAGTGTAAATTTATGATACTGCATTTATTCAAGCCAGCAGTTTGAACTTGCACTTTTTTGGGGATCTTATTAATGAGTTGTCATCTTATTGCCCTTGAGCAAGACACATTACAACAATAATGTGGGATTGCTTGGTCGTACACCAATATGCACAAAGAATTACATGTGTTCTTGCTACAAGTACAGGTACGTTTCAGCCGCACTTTCCACTGCGCATGTTCGATTCATAGGGTTATTTGTACAGGTCTAAACAATCCATTCATTTTAATGTTCTGATCTCTAATTCTGACAGTTTTAGCAAGTCCATGGTGACCCTCTTCTGGTCTTTGTTCGACATGGTTGACCTGGGAACCCTAAGGGTCAGTGACAGTCTTGTCGTCACAAATACCGTCGGTTCCGTCATGTATGCCGCCTTCATGCTGATTGGCTCCATTGTCCTGCTCAACGCACTCATTGCGATGATGAGTAACACGTACACCAGGGTGGAGGTGGGTACCAGTGAACATTTTATAGTTGTCATATATTCTTTTAGTTTCAACCTCGTTTCCATGGGTACTGCCTCGCCATTTCGGTTCCCATCATGTATGCCTTGTGCGATCTTAACCCCTGGAACTGTGTAATTTAAATGTGCCAAATAGTGGCACATTTTGATAAGGACTGCAGTCGACGTATCTAATGCACGGCGCAGTGCTTCGCATTTTGAAAGGTGTCATTTGTCAATCCTTTCAAACATGAGATTTCGACGTTTATGTAAAATGTTAACAGACGTGCCAAACCTAGTGTCACGTGGCATACATTAATAAATAAATACATGTACATTAAATCACTGCGATGTGACCTTTGATAACTGAATGTTTTGAAGTCGGCCATGCCGGACACGAGACTGAGCGTTTGACGTTACAGTTCTCATTGGGCAAAACAATGGTTCCACACACAATGAACGTGATTACCAGAATCAGGATTTTTTTCTCAACAAGGAAAACTCTGAGGTTGAGTGGAAGTTGGCACGTACCAAGATCATGGCAGAATACATCAGCGAGAAAGCCTCCCTGCCTCCACCCTTCAACCTTGTACCCACCGTCAAGTTTGTGCTGTGGCTGTTCAGATATATCCCTCGTAAACTCCGTCGGTCTGGCTGTCTTGCCTCTCAGGTTTGTACTTTTGTGTGCATGTACTTAGCTTTACTAACTTGAGGTTTACTTCCGTGTGTGTTTGTAGTTTAAAGAGTAATTTTTGCCATTTAAATGTTGCCCAAGTCCACACAGTGTCTCCTCTACCTGGTTCATGAGGACCTCTTTTGCTTGGAAGTCCACACAGTGAATGTAATGCCTACCCACTATAACACACAAACATGCAAAGGCCAAAAAGATTATTACTATATTTTTTTTAAAATTTACATCATGTATATATGTGTATATATGTGGAAAGTAAAAGTAGAGCAGTGCTCATCACTGGATAGTAGAACCCGAGCTTTCGGTGCGATGCTTCATCAGGGGGATTATGGCTTGTAATTCCTCTGATGAAGGCGCATCTCACCGACAGCTCGGGTTAAACTATCTGGTGATGAGCACTGTTCTACTTTCACTTTTCACAGTTTCCATGCTCTAAAGTGCTACCCAGCATCTCCACATTTGTTATGTATATGTATGTATACAAGGGCGGATCCAGAACACAATTTTTTTGGGGGCCAAAAAAATGTTGGTTCCCCGAAAAGTGTCCCAAAAAATTACGGCGTTACTAATGTTTTTTGAGTAAAAGGATGGTGGTTTACTCATTGCCTGCCTTTATAGCGAAGTCATCTTAAATAATTTTTAAAAAAAATGGATTTGTTTTTGTTTTTTGTTTTGGGGTTTTTTGGGGTTTTTTGGGGGTTTTTTTTTGGGGGGGGGGCATGGCCCCCTTTGCCCCTCCCCCCCCCCATCTGCCCTTGATGTATAGAGTGTTATTGGTACTGTACATTTACTTTATATGGCCTCTTCTTAACAATGGATAGATTTTCCAGATATTTCAAATGTTCATATACTCTTTTTATTGTTTTTTTTTTGCAGCAGCAGTTTCGGGCAACGGACCAAGAAGGCCTGCAAAATGCTGCATACAAGGTACAGTATAACATTGAAGTTGACATGAAATTTTTGTGCACAGATGCATGGATTTATAGTTGATTGTTGGTTTATGTAAAATCCTGTTGCAACTCAGGGCTGAAAGTCATGAAATTTTACTATAAAATCAGAAAGTGAGTGATAAATTCACTAATATTGTCCTCCCCCCCCCAATATGTTTGACTGTGGATGCCAGAAGTAGTCCTTTCAGTCAAAATCAATCAAGTGACTGTTTTAAACAGTCCCAGCCTACATGAAGCAGGATTGACAGGATGGGACTGTTTGAGTAATTTGATACAGCTATTCTAATTGACCCTGGTGAATGATAAAACAACTGTATATATATCATTTTAACATAAATGCAAATTATGTCTGCAATGCATACATTCATCAGAACTATGATATACATGTTTGAACAGTAGCCCTTAAGTCTGATTCTGACAAGCCCCCCTCCCCCATCGCCCCACCCCACCCCCATCAACCTCCCCCCCCCCCCACACCAGTGAATTTCCTGAATGATAATTATTTTACAGTTGTGCTTACGTCAAATTGAATTAAAAATTGCAAATTTATAATAGTGAGGTTCTTGTTTTGCATTACAGCTGGAAGTTCTTCAAATTAATTTTCCATTTTGGTTATGAGGGGCCGGTGATACTCACCTGATTGAATGCCTGGCAAGTTGGTTGACTACTTGAAATTTTTTTGCTTTGTAGGTGGTGGTTTTTTTGTTTTTTGTTTTGCATGCTTTTTGTTCTGATCAGAGGTTTAATGGTTTGTTCTGTAGACTAAATGTCACAAGTGCTAATAAAGCCCTTGTTTAAATTTGCTGCCTTGATTCTGTGTGCAAGTATACCCTCTCAGCGATTGGAAAATGAAATTTTGGGGACACCAATGGCGCTTGACACTCGATGTTAAGACGCTCTACAATCCTGGCCAAATCTTGCTGGGCCCCCAACCCCCCGGCCCCCGTTCAATGTCTCTCATTGCGCGGTGTGTGCTCCTCTCAGCTGGAGAAACAACATTGACCGGGGGAGCAGGGGAGTGGGTGACCATGGAAGGCTAAGGTTATTTCCAAGTGTCCCAACCATTTTGGCTGGCTGGATGGTAGGTTACCTGACGTTCAGGCAATACATGTACTACAGAAACTATGTGTCTGTCTGACTATTTTTGTCATAAAATTGCATTTGTCATAATTACCCATCCAGACTCCCACCGGTCTTAAACAGAGTGTTATAATGCCTCCCGAACGCACATTTATTTCCTTATTATTCGCTTATTGCTGGCTGGTTGTCACACCCCTGAGCCATCCCAAAACAGCATGATCATGTACATTTACATCAACTTCATGTCTTAATGCTCGCTCCCAACATACATGTACTTGAAGTGGTAGCTTAATTGCTCTCATGCTTACCGACCCCTGTTGATTCATACATAAGATGGTACTTCGTAATTTCTCGATTTGTGTGAGTATAAGCACAACGGTAACTTAGAGAGTCTACATGTGTGGCATAAAAGTACTTGCAGATTTCATTGGAATGTGCACAGATGGGGTCCGCTCATAAGTCCCGGACCCCACATAGGTCCGACGCCTATGTGGCGTAAGCCTGACACTCACATCCCCTAACCAAATAAAGGCCCATAAGTCCGATGCCTTATAGGTCCGATGCCTCATAGGTCCGATGCCTCATAGCTCCGACGCCTCATAAGTCCGACAAATTAAAAGCCTCGTTTTCCCCACGTCAGACTAATGAGGCGTCGGACTTTTGTGAGGCGTGGGACCTATGAAGCGAAATAAATACATTTTATGCCTCATAAGTCCGACAGCTCATAAGTCCGAAATTTCAGACTTACGAGGCGTCGGACCTATGAGGCATCAGACTTATGATACAGCCCCACACAGATTACCTGTATTGTCTTACGGTCAGTCATATGGCACATGTGGATGCATGGACACATACAGATGGATGCACATGCATGCGGGGTGTCCCACACACTAGAACTCTTAAATAGCGCCATCTATAATGTTCCGCTTTGCAGTCTAGTGCATTGGGCAGCTCCCTGTGTGGCAAATTTGATTTGCTTGTTGCCTGGTTTGTCATAGCCTGGTGGCTTGCTTTTGGTTTTGCTGTCATGTCAGGCATGTTGACTATATTTTTTTGTCAATGTATCGGTATGTTTATTTTAGATGACTGAGATTTAACTCACTAATTTACTTTGATTTTTGCCATTTGCCAAGCCTGTTTTGCTTTTAATTCAGCAGATTTTTAATTCCCATCTCACTGGCTGTTAATTAACCATGTTAACCAACTGAAACGTTTTTAGTGAAAATAGAGTAGCACGCATATTGGAGGGTTTCTTTTTGAACAGATAGAATGAAATTGTTGGATTGTTTATGATTTGTGTGGTAGGAGGCGAGTCTTGTTTTGGGAGAGCGCTGCCTCCGAGCAATGGACATGGAGCGAAGTGAGTCTCAGACGAGCAGTGACCTCAAGACACTCAAGAACTCGGTTGAAAAATTCAGGTGAAGATAGTTCAGGGGAAAGATTTCCTAAATTACTTTCTGTGTTTAAACCCACTAAACCCCCCCCCCTTCTTTTTCAAATTTCTACAGTCGGGCAGTTATGGGATTTTGTCGCATGGGTGACTACTTCTGTTAAGAGTAGAAGATGTGGAAGGAAATTATAGTTTTGGTGGCTGGAGGAAAAACCCAAAATGATATTCACGGATCCACAGACTCGGAAAGGGACTGAAAACGCAATCCACAGGGCTAGACGGGATTCGAACCCTGGTCACAGCCGTGGAAGGCGAGGAAAGTACGCCCACATTTACTAAGCTTGCATTGTCTTGTGTTATTATAGCTGTGAGATGATGGGAATCCAGCAGCAGTTGACATGCATCCTGGAGATTCTAAACCAGACGAAAGGAGTGGTGGAGACGGGTGACTGCCCTGCTGAGGAGGCAACAATTGCAGATAAAACATCTCGGTAAGGAGCGCATCAGCTGGTATGTCAATGATGCAAATCACATTAAGAGGGTTCTACTTTTTGGTCGGTTAATTTTTGCATGTTTGATGGTTTTGAATTTTAAATTAGTTTTTTTTTTGCCCTTCGTTTTGAATTTGATTTGCATGCATTTGTGTTATTATACTACTGTTACTTCTATACTACTTCTAATAATAATAACAATTACAGATAATGAGTCATCAGGGAGACATTCCGGTAGACCTGTGCACAGTTTTGTTTCCAAACTTTAATGACCCATAACCCAAGTTTTGGCGCAATGCAGCTAAAATCAACTACAGTAACCACCTCTGGCTTTACTCCTTTTTGGGGAGAAGCAACGAGTGACAAAGTGCCTTGCCATAGATGAGTTGATAATAACCTATAAAAGTAAACAATCTTAGTATTTCAATGTGGAAGTCATCCAGGAAATGAATGTCAGTTTTTGTAATGAAAAAAAAATATGAAGGAAACCGAATACCAGGGTAGCAATTTTTGTACACCAGGGGGGAATTGAACCACCATCACCCGAGTTGAAAGACCTGGAAGGTACAGGCACCACCTTGCCGACCGGGCTACCCATACCGCTGATTTTAAAAAATTTGGAGATAAAGCTATAATTTTTTTTTATTTTTTTAACTTTTACTGTTGCTCATCAATTTCGACCGTGCATAAATGTATTTTAATATTAGACAGAATATGAACTATAAAGTGGACTTTAGTTAGGCATGCCTTAGACGCATTCCTTTCAAAAATAACATAAGAAAAGAATATGGTATATTGTTTTACTGCTATATACAAATTAACGGTGTTGGTGGCTGATTGAAACTTTTGTTCTATTTTTTTATTTGACTTTGAGGGTTGGTTTTTTTTTTGGCCTGGGGTGATTGCATTCGTTTTTGAGTTGGTCTATACGTTTGTGTTTATGTATTTATTGTCAGTACCAGGCGTTGTGTTGAACACTTATGTTATTCATTTTTACATTTTCTTTCGTCTCTTTCCTCTTTTTTTCTAAGAAACTGAATTGTGGCAATTTGAAGTCATGTGGGAAATCTTATGCAAAAGTTTAGTAAATATATTACATAGTGACATGCAATGATTGACAGCTTTATGTATGAAATTTATCCATGATTTTTTTTATTTTTTTATTCTCTTCTGAAATAACTGTCTTCACAGTCGGTGCTAATATTTAACGTATTCTACACATTCCAGTGTTAGTATACCTGTAATGCAATAACATAATGTTCCTTTGTAGGCTTACTTTTATACTATTAGCTTTTGTGCGGACTTACAATTTGTACAGTTGCCTCGGCTTAAGTATGGCTATACTATTTATAATGAGAGGTTACGGTAAAAGCTAAAATAACCAGCTGATCTTAAGGCCCTGTCACACTGTCACATCCATGCATGGCGTTCATATTGCGTTGTTGAAATTCTTAAAAATGTAATAAAACGCCATGAAGACGCAGGATTCATGGCGCCAGTGGCTCGGCAAGCCCTCCATCAGAGATAAAGATACGTCTCTGTGAAGTCCACGGAAAGTCTAGGACGTCCGTGTAACGTTCTCTATGAGTTCCATTGAAGACCAATAAGAAGTCTGCGCGGCGTCCTCTGCGGCCTCGATCGCTGCGTCCTCATGGCGTCCAACAAGTTCGTACGACGTTCTTGGAGTCCTTATCGCGCGCTTGATGCGACCTTAAAACGTACGTGTGACGTCAGCAGCCAGAAGCGCGGGGTGTATAGATACTCGGGCCAAAACGGGCGATTGTCACCGTACTCTGCGTCACCATGCACGTCCGTGGAGTTCTTATGACGTCGCTCCCGTCTGCCTTCGCGTTGCCAGTACGTCGCGAGGAGTTTGCGCAGAGTTCTTATAATTACCGCGTTCTGGTCAAAACGCCGAGGCGCTGCGTTTGTTTTGTGCATGTCCAAAACGAACGTGGCAGTTTGGCGTTCAGCGAAGTCCTTGGAGTCCCCCTGAGGTCCTCAACTAGTATCAATGAGTCCCCACGCCGTCATCGGCGTTCCCACCACGTTTTAGTCAATTTTCTTGGTCGCGGTACGAACTCCATACCAGAACGTGGTCCTTAATTGCCTTAGTTTGAGGTCACAGAAAAATGAAATGGTCGCACTTAATAACTGGCCGTTAACAAAGGTGGCAATATTTTACCACACTCACTGATGGTATTCAAGTGCATGGTCGCCTATAGACGTACGTCTTATGCAATGTAAAGTTTATTGACTTTTGTACTGTACTTTTTGGTACTTTGATGCTATGTAAATGATCAACGGGTAATGGTTGGTTTATAATCACGATTTTTGATTGACGAAGAATATATGCACGGGTTTTAAATAATTTGTGTTGTGTTTTGTTTCATTATTACAGACACGACAAAAGACAAAAATTGCAAGTGTGTGGCAGCATCGTTGTGACTTTGTGTTGCTCGGAGTATAAACAGCTGAAACTCGCTGTGCTCCTCCGAGAAGATACAATTTGCTAGTTCCCTAGAAGGAGCTAACATTTTGCTTCCCAGACATCCAAACTAAATAATCTAAATTTAATATTTAACCAGTCAGTTTGCAACTTCCATGTCTTAGTTTCACAATTAAAAAAATTAAACCGGTTTACAGTTAAAACAAAAATAATACGGGCTGATTACCACTTTCGGACAACTTACCCCACCTTTTAATTTAGTTTTAATTTAAACCCCTCCCCAACCACCAACACCTACACCACCACGCCCAACGCCTACACCACCACGCCCAACACCTACCAAAACCAAATTTATGTTTGAATTCCTTTGCGAACCAAGTACACAAGTGTGTCAGGCGTATAAAGTTGTGAAACTGGTTGGCAACACGCGCGGTTGGCAACCAGTTAGTTTGCCCCGTCCTCGAGGGTTTCCGGCAGCGGTTTGTTGTGAGTTTCAGGCAGCATGAGCACGAGCAGGCCGGCAACCAGCGATGTTACCGCAAAGACGAGTAGTGGAATGGAGGTGTGGAGAACAGTCTGGAATGGAAAGAAATTAGAATGAAAAAAATAAAGATATGGTAGGCACACTGCGATTAGCAGAAACAAGAGTAATGAATGAAGAAGACGTGGATGAATATGTGGTATAGCTGCAGTGGCAGTAGCAAAAACGTAAACATGGGCAAGAGTTTGTGTTACACGACTACGCATTGAAGCATTCATAACTGCAGCAAGGGAAGCAGAAAAAACAGCAGCGTAGAAGCATTGATTGCTTCATCAGCTATAAACAGGTCTTCAACATCAGAAATGGAAGGCAACAAGCTCGATCGGATCTCAAGAAGCTTCGGGCCAACGAATGCGTGTTGCACCTTGCCGAATACTTTATCGTGTGACTCGTGATTTGTAATGTTTACTGTGAATTAGGACTTAACTTACAAAAATTGTCAGCGCTTGACTCCACCAACCGAGCACAGCAAGCATAGCTACGTAGGCTGGAGACCAGCCGTATAGATTTCAATGTAGGAGAGTTAGTTACCAGACTACGGCAGCAACGCGCTTTACGTGCCATCAACAACAAAAAAGAAACTTCACGAAGCCGGCCACCAATGACTCTTGGAGGGAGTCAAATTACCGGTAGAAACAACTGTTAGAAACAAAATAAAATAATAAAAGCAAAAGTGATGTCACTCACTTACCAAGTAGACCACAAACGGAGCAACGATTCCACCAACTCGACCAAAGAGAGACGCACTTCCCACACCGACGTTTCTAGACGTAAACAAAATAATGAATACTAAATTTATTAATGGTTGTAGTTTGTATATCAGTTTTAAATGTATCGACGCACACTCAAAGCTTAGGTTACTTGCTCCATGCCTTTCAAGTTAAAAGTCAAGCAGCACTGTCCGGGATGAGCAGCAATGTGAACAGGCCAGGATTGTCTGCAGCTGCTAAGTTTTGATCACCCATCATAAGAACTGTTAAATGACAGGTTTTTCTTGATACAACTACCGATTCCATAATTCTCTCTACCTCAGAATGGTTGGAAAGACCTCTGCAGTAACCAGATACGTCACGTCAAAAGCGGCAGTGATGAAAAACTTGCCAATCATCGCCACGATTACAATAAGAATTGTCAGGTCAACCCCAGAAGCTGTGACAAAGAGGAAGACGTGTCAGAACTTCATGAAGCGTGATAATAAGTGTTATGTGTTGGTATAATGTTTAGTCGCAAAGGCCCTTGATGGGCAAGGCCCTTGATGGGCAAGGGCCTTTCTGTCACAGGTATTCCTATGAATCCATTCGCTGGCTGGTTCAGAGGGGTCGCGTTCAAGAGGCTGAGTGCATACCTCCAGAAAATCGCTGCCTCGAAAACATCGACCAAATCCGAGGTTTTCAATCCACCACTGCGCGGTCTGAAAACCTCCATGATACTCTTTTCACTGATCAGTGACCGGCTGGAGGGAAAGTTGGGGATAAATGCCTTTTGAAGGGACACAAACATGATTCCCCTGCTGGTATTCAAATCGACAACATGAAAACTGGGCCACTAGGTCTAATGCTAGCTTTGCGTACATAATATTTGAAGAGCTGAAAACGTAGACATGCACTTTGCAAGTCATTGCATAATAGAACTTAGAAGCTACGCGGTACTGATACGGTTGTAAAGTAATGATTATGATGACAAAGCGTCTTGCTCAGTGACATATTAAGTTCTTTGTCGTGTCATAAACGCTTACCCGTGAGTTTCGGGATGAACGCAGTCAGAAGACAGGCCACACCACAGAGCTCGTAGAAGAGTATCAGGGGTCGCCGTCGGCCGAATCTTGGCGGAAGAACATCAGAAAAAGGTCGACCGATATAATTATTAAGTTTATGGATGTTGATACCGTGTGCACAACAGTTCGGCCACGGAGCGAATTTTTTAGGACAAGCAGTTTGGAAAATCGAAAGGGGGACGTCATTTGATTCTATTGATGCGCCGTTCAAACACAAAAGCGTTTTAAGCCTATTTGATCATTCAACAGACACACATTTCTGCCCGTTTTCATTTGAGTATTGTCCTAATGTAAGCAATTGGTGTGGGTTTTTTTTGCTAGAATATTAGAGACCCCTAAAGTATTAGAAAGTAATTGAAACATACCTCAGAATGACGAAGAAATCGAATATGAAACACGGTATCTCTGTCAGGGACATAAGGAAAAAGTTCAGGTACTTGTTCCCCGCCAGATTGGTGACATTGAGAGTGAAACCGTAGTACACAAAGTTACTGGTGAACCTGAAGCAGTGGGTGAAGAATGACAGACATGACGACGGTTACACAAATGAAAACATTGCATAACGGCGCTAGCATTGGCAAGTTCATGCGTCATCTTTTTTTATGGTACTGTCACACCGCCACAATGTCACTGTCATGTATGATGTCACTGTCTTTACTGTATATGAAGCAAGGCCACAATTTATTATCACCATGTATTTGGCATAATGTCAGCGTTACAATGTCACCGACGCAATAATAATAATGATAATAATTTGGGAGGCTAATCATCCTTACTCGCAGCTGGTATGCTGAATTGCCGGCCACATCGACCCATAATGACCACGGAGCACAGCCTGAGATCGAAAGTGTTTGATTTTTCCAGAGGGAGGAAAACCGGAGGGCCCGGAGAAAAACCCTCGTGGCACAGGAGAGAACCAACGCACAACTCTACTCACATGCGATCCGCAGCCAGGATTCGAACCGTGGTCACCTTGGTGAGAGGCGAGCGCTTTACGCACAAGCCACCCAAGCCACCCAATGTCACCGATGATAAGTAATTAAGTCAAAACTTTTTGGGAATTTTTTTTATACGTGATCTTGTTTTGCTGGCAAAGTTGTGGAAGGGAAATGAAGACTTTACTCACCAGCAGTAGAACACCACCAGAGAGCGAAGAACGAGTGCACGGGTCTTGAAGAGATCCAGGACTGTGTACCTCGCTCCTCTACGTTTAGTTTGGCATGCGCCAACGTCGTCGCATGTTTCATTGTGGTTCTGAGGATGTGGCCCTGCGTCCTGATCCGCCCGAGTGGGGACAGTGAGGGGCAAATATGCGCCAGTGGCGGATTGAGAACCTCGGGGTTGGTCGATGTTTTTCGAGGCAGCGATTTTCTGGAGGATGCGCTCGGCCTCTTGAACGCGACCCCTCTGAACCAGCCAGCGAATGGATTCATAGGAATACCTGTGACAGAAACAGTTAACAAATATGAGGGGTACTGTCTTGTTTGCTAACAAGAGGATTTGCGAATACAATCCTCTGCTCGCAACCCCAGTCACATTTGATTAGCCCAAACCTACACTGGTCACCCAGTCTCGAAAGTCCGCCCATCCCATTTTTCGTAGCGGACATAACCGGCACATAATTCATGCTTAAAAATTGAACACGTCACCAGAGAGGAAGTGTCACTGAACGGGATAGCAACATCATTTTCTCAAACTATCTGTACATAAAATAGGTTTGCATCTTGCTCACAAAACAACGACCATTTTTTAGCCCTCTGTCCTCATGGAATGTCTACATGACAAAGCACCAAGATGCGGTACCCCTCATAGATCGTGCATGAATCAGATAATATACAAATTTTCGCTGAGTTTTCTGCCTCGTTCGCGAGGCCGTGAGGCAAATATCTATCCTGTTTGATTTTTTTTGGACTGCACACGGGTGGTATTTTGTGAGCTACATGTACGTGACGAGCAAACAGCCTCGAATGACTTTTTGCTCAGCACGTAGCTGCCGTGTGCGGCGGCTTTACAGAGCAACTGAAGTAAAGTGGCTTGCTCAACGACACAGACACCATGCTCCTTCATGGTGTAATTACTGCCCTAATACTCCGCATGGACCACATAGCCTACCTGTAACATATTGATTGGAACCAGGTAGGACAGTATGGCAATTACAGTAAAAAGTCTTGCTCGAAGACACAAGTATACCGTGATCTCCAGTATAAGTATCAAAGCTGCATGGATGTAGCGCACCCATAATTATGAGTCGTGCATCGGGCAAAATAAACCATTTAGGAGACAGCACTCACCACACAAGTGGTATCAGGATAACACACGGCAGTGTGCCCACGAGCTGGAAGTGGCGCCAGTCCGGCATGAGATAGGCAAATGGACCAACAAGCATGACGCCTAGACACCACGGCATGGCGCTGAACGTATGGCCGATCAGACGCTGTTTAGGCGTGTACATCTCAATGATTCGCACATAACGGACAATCAGTATCCCCTGAAATGTAGGCATTAAAAGTCAAAAAATAATAATAATAATAACTTGAAATATTTTTTTTTAAACTTGTGCTATGCCATTATGAAAAAAATAGGACATGGCGGATCCAGGATTTTCCTATGGAGGCTGGCTCGTGTGTGAAGTCCAAGACTTCGGGGGTGATCTGAGGCGTTGCAGCCCATACTTTAGACCAAAGACTGGCCTGAAACGATGAATTGAGATTTGCAATAATTCAAGTTGTGATGTTTCCCTCCGCCAATGAGGTTATGTTTTCATCGGCGTTTGTTTATTTGTTTGTTGGTTTGTCTGTGAACAAATCGATTAGATTTTGGTATTTACCCCCCCCCCATATTTTGTAAAGACTCTCCTTTTCCATTCCAATGCCCTTTTTTCATCAGCGCTTATACCCCCCCCCCCCAATATTTGTGAAGAGTGCCCTTCTTTTGTTAACAAGTGCCTTTTTTTCCGAACAAGTGCCCTTTAAAATATATAGTCGTGGCCTTTTTGTGCCAGCGGCCGTTACGAGTGTCTTATGGTGTAAATCGACGATTTTCTTTTGTTCCTCTTCCCTTTTCCTTTGTACTTTTTCGCAACAGCTCTCGTTGGTTTTGTACACGTTTTCTAATCGAGGTCGTCCTCGATTTGGTTCTTGTCTTCGATTCACCGATGATGTTGCACGTGTGTGTCCTCGATTTACACCATAAACAAACGCACTAGCACAGTCGTGTTCACAACGTCGATCGTGGACGTCCTATTGTCCCTCTTTTATTTGTACTTAAATGTTTAAGGAAGACTCCCATATGTGTTGTACACGACCCCAATCGCGGACGTATGCTGGGAATCGTGGACGACATTGTTCTCTTTGTCCACGGTTTCAATAGATGGACACGCCCACACCCGCTGGCTACGCTTATGGATCGGATCAGGTTAAAACTCTACAAGGCCCACTGAGAGTGGATATTTCTTCGTGCTAAATTTCATTAAAATCTGTCATTGCACGGTTGGGGTGTGAGGCTGCCCTTATAAAGTTTTAACTCACCGGCAAGAAAATCCCCAGCATGAAACCGAGGGCAAACATGAGTTCGTAGTTCCAGGTCACGCTCATTGCTGTCCCGAACACGACGATCCCGACAAGGGACACGAGTAGTGCCGGACGACGGCCGAAGGTATCCGAGATCTGGCCGATGATGTACGAACCGACCAGAATCCCAAGGGGTATGCTGGACTGTAGGGTTCCTCCCAGGAAACCCCGATGACATACCAGATCCAACTGCATTGGTGATAATTATAAAGACCGGTTTGGTATTTTTATAAGATTATTGTTTGACAAAATATTCAACAGCAGAAGAATTTACTTGATATACGTAATAGTTAACAGTATCCGTTACACTTTACTCGGCCGTTGTGTATGTGTTATACATGGTGTATTAAAAAAAATCGTAATACAAACATAATAGGTTAATATTAAAGGTTATGAACTTGGACACTGTAGTTAATGTCCATTCAGCTATTGTGTGATCGATATACTGGATGGCGTAAATTTAGCCTATGCATGTCCTTCGTGTTTTCTTTTTCTAGTATATATGGCATGCAAGTTGTTTCCAAACCATGCCAGTCGTTTCCCACGACTCCTTTTATCGCTTAATAAAAATGCAAGAATCTCCTCTAAATAAGAACGCACTTCGCCTAGGCCCACAATGAAAAGGTTACTTCAGTTCAAGAGAATCTCCAGCTTGAGATTAAGCTTGAAATCCACCCGACGGATGGAACAAAACCATGATCAGACAGGCACCCATCATTAGCCCGCCTCATTACACAGCCTCATTGTAAGAACTGAGACGCTTTGGAAATGGGCGTCTAATTGGTGGATCCGTTTCCTGTCCTCTATTGTTGAACTGACAACCGCGGCGGGACTAGACTACCAAACGGCCTCGTCCCTTTGTTCAGATATTTTCTTCAAAAGCAAGCGCCCGCCCACCGTGGCCTTGCTCATCCGGGTTTCCCAGGTGTACATGTACTTGGAATGCAGGCTTCACATCAACAGTTAAGGTTTATTGTGCCCCACTATCCATAAACAATGCTTAAGCAAGTTGCGAGAATTAAAGAACTCACTGATTCAATTACAGCACACAATCACAAATTACACAAATTATACCTTTCACACAAATTATACCTTTCGTGACTTCAGAAACTTTCCGTGTTTAAAACTGTACTTGAATTTGAGTTTAAGTACTAAAAAGATATCTGTTTATTGTGGGTCCCAAAAATATCAGTACAGGTCTGCAAGTAAACGCCAAGAAAGAACGAGACTAGATGAATCATTCGCACTTTTTGAAATCCTTTTTGAAAGATTTTTGCGTAGGTACGTAGCGATTATTATCCATGTAAGTTGTCCAAATTAAGGTTTTAAACGCGAAGTGTTAAAATAAAACTAAAAGATGAATCGAGAACTGAAAGGAAATGCAATAAATGAAATGCATGGAGTTATTTCTTTCTCTGTTCTTTGAAGTTCTTAGCTCATTACTATGAATGGCCTTGGTCTTGTGTTAGGCCAAAACCCGTAACGGTACATTAAAAGAAAAAGTGGAGCTTTGTCGTTTTCTTATTTGCGACACATCCTCCCAAGTTGTTTTTACCCAAATTGTTTTGACACAAAAACAAATTGTAATGTGATCTCGAAATGCAGCAACACCCGTATAAAACTTCCGTTCCAGAGTCACTCCAAACCGAAAATATGAAAAGCGACTATAAATCGGTTTAACACAGACAGGTAAACTTTGTGTATTATTAACTTTTCGTAGACTCTAGAGTCAGACGTAATCTTTTGACCCCTATATATATGTGTACTTGGTACAGTCATTACTTGTTGCTCTTTGACATTGGTATGTGTTTTGAAACCCGATGACATGCTATTGAAAGGTGTACACGCAGCAATTGGCACAGGACCAAACTTGTATCATTGCATGTACATATGTTGTCGGTTAAAGGTACGTCGTCATAGATATGGATTTTGTTTTAATTGAAATGCAGACAGTCTCTTCAGACTTCTTGAGTTTATCCCCCCCCCCCCCGACACATTTCCAAAATGATTCGCTGAGAATTAAACTACATTAAGAACTTGAAGTATATATGATCTTTAAATTATAAAGTACTCGGCAATTTTGTTTCTTATATCTACTTTTGTGCTGGAGGGTTTTTGTTTGTTTTTTGGGCTAGCTATCAGCAGAGTTTGTGTCACCAAGATTTCGGAATGGGAGAACAAGAATTTGCTTCATTTGAGCACAAGAACTATTCTGAAAACAAACTGTGCGTAATGTGCACCGTATACTCACGTCCGTCACGACGCTTGTTTCACCGTGACTTGTTTGGTACTGCCAGCCAGTGTCACATGCCGTGGTGTTTTCCATAACGCTTCCATTGCGGACGTCGTAGAACATACATCCATCAATCTCGGTCTCTCCCCCGTCGTCTAGCGATTCCTCCCAACCCGGTACCGTCTCGTTCGCCGTGAACCCCTCCGGCGGTTTGCAGTGATAACCCTCCGGCTGGCCCATGGTGAAGGCGATCCCCGTCAGCTGGAACGCCGCCGGGAACACGGTCAGGGCGTAGATCAAGCAGTTGAGGTTTTGGAGTCGGCCGTAGGACCCTACAACTCGGAGGTTCGCATCCACATCCATGCTTGACGGGAGTCGGCAGCTTCCCGAAAATCTGACATCCGACACGATCGAGTTGCATGCGCGCTAAACGCTGACCCTCTTCAGAGTGATCAAGAGTGACGAGACCACCCAGCCAGGCTTAGGGAAGTGATTCAGTATTTTATATTGATGACCCTGAACATGCATGGGCCACAAGCACCCACTCGTCATGGCCCAAGTTGCAAAGGCGCCAATAACAACTGCACATAACATTCGCTTCAGTACCCGTGCAGTCTCCGCTGGCCCTGTATCTCATAAACTGCGGCTGCTGAAGATGCAGAGGAGAGGTTTCTATGAGTTAATTTCAGTTTGTCTTATATGCTGAATCTGAAGAGGAACTTGCTTCAACTCAACAGGGAAATTGCAGGGGGCTTGAGCTAGGGCCAATTAGTTGACAATCACATTGTTTACTGATAATTTTTTTGGCTTGAGGAACTATAAGGTAACTAGGTGGCGTGAATTCTGGACATACTTCAGCGCACGAGGTGAACTCCATCAAGTAGCAAAACGTGACTCTTCGGAAGGCAATTTATTCAATAATATGTTTTGCCCTTCACCGACGTATGAACTGATTTAATGTCGCAGTTTAATTACCCCTTTTATAACTGCGCTTACAAAAACCATACGAAGTTGCTTCACCTCTAAAAACGTGAAGTATTTATTCACTTAACGACGTACAGGTACGCTGGGTAGGCTATATTTTAAAGGGAAACCTGTTATTTTCTAACAGTTCAGGGGTAAAAACGGCTTTGTTCAACACGGCATAAACTTTCGGAATAGTCTCAGTGACCCAATGAAATCCCATCCAAAACTTTCGGATAGTGAATCTTCACTTGGCTGTCCATCTACGCTCCTGTGCAAAGTTAACCTGTCCTGATCCAAGTTAACTTCAACCAGGTAACTTAATTGGTCGAATCTGTCGAGGGGGGTTTTGGGGGTCAACCCCCCCCCCCCCCCAAGCTCTGTCCCCCTCAAAAAGTTCTCATACAAATTCCTAAAATATAAGTCGAAACCCTGCCCCCCTGCTGTGACACCCCCCAAAAAATTATACTGGTCTAATGTCCGCCTGTTCAAAATCAGTACACCATTCTGTAACGAGTGTTAATAATCGTCGAGTTTAAACAGCGCCCCCTATTGACATTGAAATTGGTCCCCCCCCCCCCCCATGCGTGTGGGATACATTCGTTATCCCATACACGCTCGTGGCCTGAGGCACACAGACGCACTAAATTATGCAAACTTTAATTCCGTGTTCCACTTGCGCTCGTAACAATAGTGTCATAACATGCATCGATGGTTTCCATAAGATCTGACTTCGTACGGATATATTGTGCTTGGGAAGAGAATAATAGTCTCAAGATCCTGTGAAATTATGACACCTGATGTACATGGGCGTCGCGAGGGGGGGGGGGGCAAGGGGGCTTACAAAAAAATGCTGACGTTCTAAAACTATAATTGTTTCTATTTTAAACTCACCTGATTGTTCGAACAACCTTGCTCCTGAACAACGGAGTTAACGAGGCATTATTGCTCCGCCGCGGCCCAACAAATTTATATTATCAATGCCCGCTGAATAGATTGTCATTTACACGTACGTCCGCGTGTGGTCTGTAGTCAACTGTTACAAATTTGGGTGAATTGAAATATGAAACGTCAGAAAATGGGGATCTCAAAAACAGCGAATCTTCTGAAAATGAGGACTTCCCCCGAAAACGATGACCTCAGAAATGAGGGCCTCCTCAAAAGTGCGGACCTCTTTGCCCCAAGCCCCCTACCCTAGGTACATCACTGCCTGTGTTAGAACAATTCCTTTGTACTTGATATATTAAATTGAAGTCATTTTAAACTTACGCTCCCCATTGACCCAGCAAGTAATATCGATTCCCTCTCGCTGAAGAGTTGACAATTGTTATTGTGCGAGTGGGTGAATTCAAACGTCAAACAATTATACACGGACACTTGTTCCATATTTCTATTAGCCACTGTCGTCTGTGTGTTCCAAAGCACGATTCAAGGGGGGGGGGGGGCACTTGCCCCCCTGACAGATTGTTTTGTGTGTGTCTTATCCCCCTTTGCGTTCCCCACTCAGTATATGGGAAATGCAAAGCGAGCTTTTTATTGTAAAAAAAATGAGCAAGGTACCCAATTCCAGACAGTGATACCCCTAAGTTCCCCCCCCCCTCCCCCATGCCAGATACCGCAAGCTGCACTTTGAGGGTTGAAAACGAACACGTGTGGACACAAAATATTAAACAGCTCGGTGGAACGATGCCCATGGGCGTCGCGGGGGGGGGGGGGCTGGAAAAGCCAAAAAAAGGGAAGAAAAAAAACGAGAAAAAAAGAAAAGAAAAAGAGGCGCGAAGTCACAGTAGTGTAAATTTAATGGTTGGGGAGGGGGTAAAATGTCCTTGCCCCGGTCTCTGGTCAGGCCAAAGTTCCGGAATTGACGCGGCCACGTGGCTTTTTTTTTCTTCAAGCTTGGATTGTACAGACAAGGTGGGTTACTATTTTGCTTTTTTGGTATCCTCATGTACATTGGTGTCCTCCAAAATTTGCCTTGGTGCTTTCGATCATTTGCCTTCGTGCAATTTTCCATTCCTTGGTGCTCATTGGTAAAAAAAAATTGAGGAGGTGCGGAAAAAGAGGGCGCTGTTGGAGCTACTGCGGAACATTTTGGGGAAAAAAGATCGACGCGCATGATTAAAATCGACGCGCGCGCTGACCAGAGACCGACTTATTTTTTTTTTGATCAATTGAAACTTCAATTACTTAACAGGGACCGAAGATGCTACCGTCATTTTATTATTATTATTAATAATATTAGGCCTATAGCACGATTTTCCGTGTGCTTGAATGTATTGTGCAATTATTTCCTGATGGCTGACTCGGAGGGGAGGGGGGAGGGGGATTATCGATTGACGTGTGTAAGTGGATTGCAGTTCGGATGATAATTGCACGTTGGGTAGGTCTGGAAATTGTCGGCAGCTGGAGCCGTTTGTGGAGTTAGCTTTTCGCCGCGGCGAAATGGACGCTTACATCTTGGTTGTGGCGTTGCAGCTGTTTTTTCAGCTTGCTATGTGTGAGCTAACAGGTGAGGGTTTTTGTTTTGTTTTGCATCTTTTTAACTCTCCGTCTGTAACAAGGGCAGATCTTGGAAACAGGCGGGAGTGTTTGACTTTTTAAATACAACTTATCAAGAATTTTAGCTGAATGAAGCAGCCGCTATAGGGAATATTTTTACATTGGCTTGTCTAGCTCCCAGACCTATGTTCTTGAAACTCAATGGTTCTTGAGTCTGGAGTGCTAAATGGTAACACATAGCAACCGATGCAAACTGTATTGTGTAATCCTATAGAAATAAAAGCATAACGCCACCGTTTCGAACACGACGCTCAAAGTACTTTAAAGAAGTAAAATGATATAAAATATTCACATATATTTTAAATGTTCACAATATTTTTTTCTTTCCAAAAATATACAAATAAAACGAATTTGTGACTTTTGTCTGATTACAGGTATATTTTTCTGATTTACAAACCTGAGACAGTTTTTCTTCATCTTAAGACCTGCTGTCCTTCAAGGCCAAATTGTCATAACCAATTCCTACCCAATTACAAAAGTGTTCACAAAATCTCTCCCCGTATGGCAATCGAAATGTTTTTATCTTTTCAGCCTTTTCTGTCATTGGAAAGCCAGCGTGGCTGAGCACTACACATTCCAGCTTTCTTGCGGGAAACGCTGTCGACGGCAATCTTGCGACAATCGCTCACAACAGTAAGACCATGGCATTGAAACGTTTTGAATGACACTTGCAATATACCTTGTCTTACTGAGTGACAGCCTATTTTAATGTGCATTCATAATCAATTTGGAACGGTAAACATTTTTTACCCACATGTCTACATAGGTTATCGTGTTGAATAAGAGCGTATGTTCTTTCCACTGTACATGAAAAACCAAATGGCGTAAATTTGCCGTAAGAGTTTTTTCTTTCTTTCGATATCCTTAGGACACCTCAATTAAAGACACGTAGGAATCTACTAATTTTATGAGAAGACCTTGCTCAAATGAAAGATAGAGCTGTCACTGAAACACCCTGTGAAGTTATTCTGCTTGAAATGGTATCATTCGGAAGAAAACAATAATCAAAGATGGTTTTTAAAAAGTGTGCAGACGTTTTTCTGATGTTTTTTTTATTTGATGATAGTCGTTAAAGGTTCATATATACAATTATTTGCTATTTGTGCATATTTTTTTCACGTTTAAAGCAATGAAATTGCTCGAAATCTTAAGAATGATATGTCACGTAACTGGATTCCGTTGCCAATGCACTAGCAAACCAAACTGCCCGCGGGCACATTTTCTTAAACCACCTTCAATATTGTTTTCTTCCGAATGATACAATTTCAGGTGGAAATACTTCAGAGGGTATTTGGTGCCAGTCCTATCTAGGCGTGAGATTTTTTTTCAGACTTTTGTCTGAAATCAGACTTTTTGAATCTGAGAGAAAGAAATCAGCAGTATACAAAGGTTTGCATCTTTCAGACCTTGCATCAATTTCAGACATTTTTTTTGTAAAAATTGACAATCTCATCTCTGGTCCTATCTTCACTTTGTATGAGCAAGGATTTCTTGTTAAATCAGAGGTACGTTTCCAGGTAATTGCAAATGTTCCTTCATGCAAGGAGTCCCTATAATTGGACCAGAACTGACTCTCAAATAAAGCAAAGGAAAAACCAGTTGAGCAAGCAGAGTCTTACTTTTATTCTGACTGTAGGATACGGCGACCCGCATCCTGTGTTGCGAGTTGATCTGGAAGAGGAGGTGTGCATGGGGCGAGTCACCATCACACTACGCGACTCAGGCTGCGGTAAGCATAATAATATACTTTCAGTTCAGGAACAGTGTCCGAATCACTGCTATGGTTGGGAATAGCACACGCACGTAAGGAAGTCACTGACTAGCTGCTGCTGCAGCAGTTGTGGCCACTTTCCACCTTGGCGGTGCATTGCTTTTGTTCCGTATAGAGATATAATAATAATAATAATAATAATAAAAATACTAATTTTGATTGAGGTTTTGTTAATATTATTCATTCATTCATTTTATTCATGTTTATATATTACTTTTTGTTGTGAAGGCCCTCTGCCATGTTTCCTAGGAACGGTAATCCGCGCTGGGCTTAGCCCGAGCTTCACCGACAACCCACCGTGCGGCTTACCGGGCACGGCCGCGCAGTCCACCCCGGGTGCGGTGATAAAGTTCTCCTGCGATGTACCGCGGCTTGCCCGCTACATCACCCTGGACATCGACCCATCCCGGCCCAACGTCACCGACCCGACTCTGAAGATCGCCGAAGTTGAAGTCGAGGTGTACTCAGCTGGGGAATGTGCTGGTATGAACGAATTTTTTTTTATCCATTTTGGACTTCGTCTATCTGTTTGTCTGTGTCGCAGTGTTGTAGGTCTCGAGACCGGTCTCTATCTCGGTCTCGGTCTCGAGACCACTTTTTGCCGGTCTCGGTCTCGGTCTCGGTCTCGGGAGCTGTGGTCTCGGTCTTGGTCTCGGTCTCGGTCCCCTTTGGTCTCGATATTTTGGCTGGTCTCGAGTCGAGACCAGCCAAAAAGTGAGGGGGCGGATTCCGCCCCGGCCCTTTTAGGGTTAAGTAAAGAATCAGTTTAGGGCAAATGTGACTGCAGTGTGATGCTAATGGACATCTCTCTCATCACTTCCTAGTGAGTGAGGCATAGTCCAATAACCATTGCTCCTCTTCTTATTTCTCGTTTGTATTGTGGGATGATCTGTTGAAACAAGCACTTTATAGCCATCCTCATTGATTCCAAATACAACTGAGATTTAAATCTTATGAATCAAGACTGAAACATTATTTTTACCGTCAGATTTTGTATTTTGAATATGGGGAACAATTCAACTCCTTTTCCCTAGAAATATTGGTGATTTTTTTTCTATTTTCCTTTTCAATTTTTCCTTTATTCGTGGAGGCGGGAAAACGTTTGTTTTTTTTCCATTATATTTATTAATGGATATTCATCAATTCGTAGACCGTTAAATTGGTATTAGTGGTGGACAACTGAATTTTGTGATCTCTTTATTAAAATAGACACGACTTGGGAATAGAGTATGCAAATTACGTGAAATGTTCACAGTTACTACTCAATAACATGTTCTTTATCCCAATTGTTGTTTTTTTACAAAATGGAGCGTGCCATTTTATTTTATTTTTCATACGGTCACTTTCTTTTTGACTCACCATGTATTCATCTTTTCATCTGTGATAAACACAAATTGAGCTACTGTCATGGTCACACACAAAAATAGAGTCTAATTGCCTGCCTCGTCTCCTTCCTAAATGTCAATTGCATTTGCATGAGTCGGAAGAATTGTGTTCCATTAATCGCTATATGCTGTTTACGGCCATCACAATAAACTATTAATATATTGGCAATATGTCGTACTTGTTAATCACTAAAATATTCAAGTAAATCGCCCGGCAAAGTAGCCGATGCAGGAGATACGCTGGCACGGTACAAAACACAGAGAGGCGCGCGCACTGAGCCATGAATCCCAAGAGTACATCTCGCCCAGTTTGTGACAGCGCCCTTCTATTGTGTCGGCCATATTCTCAAATAGGCTAATGACGATGATGACGGCGGGCTGAATAACAGAAGATAGATCAGGTAAATTTTGTTCATCAATCTTCTATAGTATATGTAACGTTATTGACATTAAACAAAAATAAAGTGGCATTACATTTCAGCCTTAGCCAGGCCTTCAGAGGTAAATGACAGATGAACAAGAAACAAACATGTAGGGGACACACAAACATGCAGGGTTGGAAGGAGAATCACAAAGAGGGATGTGGGGGGGGGGGCAGACCAATCCATATCTGGCCACCATCTCTCAATTTTTTTGTCTACATGTACACATCTATATTCCATGACTGAAATAATCAATATTTTCTTGCTCCAAATTTTTTTCGAATCAGGTTAACAAGGAGGTCCAATGTAAAATTAAAGTTGCATTTAAATATTCGTTAGTGGTCATTGCTGAAACCAAGGGGTGGCTGTGGAGTTTAGGGTCCGAGTTCCTATAACAGATGAAACATCCACCTTTAACTTTTTTACTTTTGTCAAGTTTCAACATGTTCATGTTTTGCAAAAACTAGTACAAATTGTCGTACTCTTAAGTTAGAGTTTCTTCATCAGATTTACACTTTATAGTAGTTAAACAATATTTGTAAAAAAAAAAATTAAAAGTGGCAAAAATATATGGAGTTCATCAAATAAGGTTTTCCCCTTCTTTAAATTAGGTTGCTTCCAATTTTTTTAATTGATTGTGACAATAACAAATTCTGTTGCCATGTTGTAATTTATGGCATGAGGCAAACACGAAGAGCACTCGCATGACACAATTAAGCAGGTACATGTACAAGTGATTGCTAACTTTCAATCACTTCATTCACATCCCCATGAACATCAACATCTCAAGGACAGACTGTTCAGCTGTAATTAGTGTCTTGTTGTTTATTTAGATTATTATTATTTATTATCCGTTGTCTCGGTCTCGGTCTCGGTCTCGGACCATTTCGGTCTCGGTCTCGGTCTGCCTTGAAGGGACTGGTCTCGGTCTCGGTCTCGGTCTCGCAACTTCAGGTCTCGGTCTTGGTCTCGGTCTCGGACTATCCGGTCTCGACTACAACACTGATTTGTCGGTGTGTATAGACTGTCTAGATTATTCTATAATCTCCGCCCGTAATTGGTTTGTGTACATTTTCTCACATTGCTTGTGACTGAGTCAGTGACCCAAGTTTGACTGTGGCCATCTGACGTGGTCTAATTGGTCAAGGCAGTGTGCACTGTTTGATTCATTTGATGAAATTCGAATTGGCGATGAACTAGCAATGAGCATTGGTGTAACATGCTTCTAATGTTTTATATTTTGTTGATCAAAATGTTGGTATGCGGTTCGCATGGTATCTAGGGCCAGCTACACCGATCCATAAAGCCACGCCCATCATGGTTGGCCATACCACAGACGTGAATGATGTCCGACATGCACGCGCACAAAAGTCCAACATGAGTGCACGTGAAGACGACTCGGGCATTTTCTCAAACACAGTGCAGTGTGCGTAGGAGAGGGGCAGGTGTGTTTTGCCATATACTCAGTATTGGTTGGTGAAACATTAATGTTTTTGGTTTTTGTACAAATCTCCCCACACAAAAAAGTGATTAGCTTCATGCTGCCAGGTGGCAGTGAAAGGCTGGTAAAGGTATCACTGAGCGCAAAACTACCAAATCATCACCCGTACGCGTACCATCCGATTTTTATTCGACCACACAACTTTTTTCCCTCAGAACCTGCCGTTGACACAAGCTCCGCCCACTTTAGGAGGCTGCATGAGGGAGGCTCCATCGGCAACTCCGACCCCCTGTCGACCAAGAGGGCGTCATCTCTCACTCGATGCGCCCTCTACTGTCTGAAACATGCCAGTTGTTTGTCCTTCGATTTCGCGGCAGTCGTGGGCCAGTGTCACCTCTACAGCCAGACATCGGAGGATATCGAGATGGCTTCAAACACCGACTTCAACATCTACGTGCGCGACAGCAACTAGTTATAAATGCAACACGATAAGGGCCAAGAAAACATTTTCATATTCAGGGAGTAAAAAAGAAAATGACCGAATTAGAAAAAAAATATCTTGAAAAATATTTGGTTCACTCCATTTCATAAAAGTAACACAGGGATAGATTACGTGTCATTGACTAGTTACTATGAACATTTCATGTTATTTGCATTCCTGATTCCCAAGATATGTGGATTTTAACAATAACAAAAATCATCATTAAATTGAAGCTGTCCTTCACGGATCACGAACTGATGAATACCCATTACATGAATCCCCCCCCCCCCCGTCGCTTTATCATTAAGTGCCACTTATTTTGATGTGAAGGCCTACGCCTATTTTTGGAATATTGCAGAAGTCATGCATTCTTTTTGTTTTTGTAAATATGCCTATAATACGCGTTGTAATTATCTGTTCAAATTGAAGAGAAATTCAAGGACGCAATTATCTTGATTAGCTCGTCAACTGAATGACCATAATGTGATATATCAGCTCACTGGCCGTAACAAGAGAATTTTTTTTCGAAATCTTTTTTAGGGGTCGTTTCTTCACAACGCATCACGTGAAAAGTTCAATGTGCCTATTAAACTCGATTCCCAAACTCTTAAGCTACATTCCTTTTTTAGTTGCTTTTAGTTATTTGCGTTATATTTTTATAATGTCTTCATGACTTGTTAAAATTAATTAGGAATCACCTAGAGATATTAAGGGTTGTGTTATGAAAGTAAATATTCACCAAATAGTAAAATAAGTATAACATTCATGATTGTCGGAACATTTGGTAAGAGAGTTTACTGAGACTACAAATGAGCAAAATTATCCTCAGAAAAACAACTAGGAAACACTATATGATCTTTCGTATTCTTAGTATTGAGTTTTCATTGTTAAAACTCAATATCTGAAATCATTTCATGACCATTTCATTTGTGGTCTTTTTTTAACAACTGTAAAAAAAAGTCCTAATACTGTCAATTTTAGTGTTGAACCATCAGTCCTCTTCAGGTTTCTTTTATATATTGATTTATATTTATCATCATCTTGTCTTTGTATTGATTTTTATTCCATTGGAGTTTGTATTGTTTGGTGTCTGGAGTAAAACAAATAATAACAGCTGTATCATCAAATGCATTGTGTGAATAACAAAAATGGATTGATTTTTGATATGGAGATTAGAATTTAAAGACAAAATGAAATACATGTTTAAACCACTAAACAGGAGATACAATCTCTACTTGTTATCGACGTAAGAAGGGACCCAAAAAACGACAGGAAATAGTGCCAGTTTCAGTCTTCCTTTTAAAGCAAATTGTGTTTTCTACATTTTGTTTTAAAAAGTGAGTTTCCTTGAAATTTCGTTCAAGATAACAGGCGTGTCTTCGATATGGCATACTGATGAAAAAACGTCAGCCGGTTTGGACAAACAACAACGCGCCTCCTTTTCTGTCGTCATAAATGATCCAGCAGTCGATCGATGACTGTCGAAATTCAATAGACGTAATTGCAACCGTTGATAATTGCAGCAGCGAGCCGAGGCCAAAGCTGCCCTTAGTCAATGAACATTATGGAGTCAAGGCTGATTTGAAAATGTCACTTGAATTTCCTATGATATTAACCCTTCTTATTTTTTTTTGCACACAATTTAAATGCACGCGCATTTATCTTGAAAGAAATTTCAGGTTTGGTTCAAACTCATCTGTTCATTCATTTGCGACTGATTTAACCCCAAATTTATCGACGCATTCTTTTCTTTTGAATAGCACATCATTCTTTGGAATGTTTTCTTCCCAAAATCGGCTTTTCTCTTAACAACTCAAAAATTGCTCTGGATGGAAGAAGAGGACAACCAACATTTCGAGGATCTGGGAAAAAAATCATGATTTTTTTTCACCAATGAACATTTGGACTGATTTTCAACACAATTTTCTACGCGATAATTCTTGAATACCACGTGTGTCCAGAAATGGAGTTAGGATGTGTTCTAGGGCACTTTTGGCATCTTCCCTGCAAGTTTCAAGCAATTTTACTTTTCGGCCAAAATTGAAAAAAAAGGGGGTTGCCTTACATTTTTATCAAAATTTGGCCCCCAAAAAAACTTTTCTCCAAACAATGCAGAAATTCCTCTTGAGACGACTGGAGCATGAATCATAATTCAAACACCTCAATTTTGGCAGATCTAGACAAAAAATAATCCGGTTTTTGGGGGAGGAAATACATGTAAATAAAACAGAATTTTGAGTGTTTTTACCCCAAATTTTCGGCCAAATTTTCTTTTTAAAGGCACATCTGTTCCCAAATAGAATTGGAATGTGTTCAGGGTAACCTTAGGCATCTTTCCTGCAAGTTTCTGAAGATGAGTGGAGCATGAATAAATATTCAGAAACATAAATTTTTGTAGATCTAGGCAAAAATAGTCCGGTTTTTGGGGAAGAAAATACATGTAAATGAAAAAAGAATTTATGTGTTTTTACCCCAAATTTCGGCCAAATTTTCTTTTCAAAGGCAAGTCTGTTCCCAAATCGAATTGGAATGTGTTCAGGGTGACCTTAGGCATCTTTCCTGCAAGTTTCAAAAAATTTAATTTTTTGGCCAAAATTGAAAAAAAAACAAGGGGTTAGCCTTACATTTTTATCAAAATTTGGCCAAAAATGACTTTTCTCCAAACAACGCAGAAATTCCTCTGAAGACGAGTGGAGCATGAATAAATATTCAGAAACATAAATTTTGGTAGATCTAGGCAAAAATCGTCCGGTTTTTGGGGAGGAAATACATGTCAATAAAAAATGAATTTTGAGTGTTTTTACCCCAAATTTTCGGCCAAATTTTCTTTTTAAAGGCACATCTGTTCCCAAATAGAATTGGAATGTGTTCAGGGTGACCTTAGGCATCTTTCCTGCAAGTTTCAAGAAATTTCATTTTTTGGCCAAAATTGAAAAAAATACAAGGGGTTAGCCTTACATTTTTATCAAAATTGGGCAAAAAAATGACTTTTCTCCAAACAACTCAGAAATTCCTCTTGAAACGAGTGGAGCATGAATCAGTATTCAAACACCTCAGTTTTGGCAGATCTAGGCAAAAATCGTCCTTTTTGGGGGGAGGAAATACATGTGAATAAAAAATGAATTTTGAGTGTTTTTACCCCAAATGTTCGGCCAAATTTTCTTTTTAAAGGCACATCTGTTCCCAAATCGAATTGGAATGTGTTCAGGGTGACTTTAGACATCTTTCTTGCAAGTTTCAAAAAATTTCATTTTTTGGCCAAAATTGGAAAAAAAACAAGGGGTTAGCCTTACATTTTTATCAAAATTTGGCCAAAAAATGACTTTTCTCCAAACAACGCAGAAATTCCTCTGAAGATGAGTGGAGCATGAATAAATATTCAGAAACATAAATTTTGGTAGATCTAGGCAAAAATCGTCCGGTTTTGGGGGAGGAAATACATGTAAATGAAAAAAGAATTTTATGTGTTTTTACCCCAAATTTCGGCCAAATTTTCTTTTCAAAGGCACATCTGTTCCCAAATCGAATTGGAATGTGTTCAGGGTTACCTTAGGCATCTTTCCTGCAAGTTTCCAAAATCGGGGAAATACATGTAAATAAAAATGAATTTAAAAGAGTTTTTTACCCCAAATTTCGGCCAAATTTTCTTTTCAAGGCACATCTGTTCCCAAATCGAATTGGAATGTGTTCAGGGTTACCTTAGGCATCTTTCTTGCAAGTTTCAAGAAATTTCATATTTTGCCCAAAATTGAAAAAAATACAAGGGGTTAGCCTTACATTTTTATCAAAATTGGCCAAAAAATGACTTTTCTCCAAACAACGCAGAAATTCCTCTGAAGATGAGAGGAGCATGAATAAATGTTCAGAAACATAAATTTTGGTAGATCTAGGCAAAAATAGTCCGGTTTTTGGGGAGGAAATACATGTCAATAAAAAATGAATGTTGAGTGTTTTTACCCCAAATTTTCTTTTTAAAGGCACATCTGTTCCCAAATAGAATTGGAATGTGTTCCATGTGACCTTAGGCATCTTTCCTGCAAGTTTCAAGAAATTTCATCATTTGCCCAAAATTGAAAAAAAACAAGGGGTTAGCCTGACATTTTTATCAAAATTGGGCAAAAAAATGACTTTTCTCCAAACTACCCAGAAATTCCTCTTGAAACGAGTGGAGCATGAATCAGTATTCAAACACCTCAGTTTTGGCAGATCTAGGCAAAAATCGTCCTTTTTGGGGGGAGGAAATACATGTAAAAAAAAATGAATTTTGAGTGTTTTTACCCCAAATTTTCGGCCAAATTTTCTTTTTAAAGGCACATCTGTTCCCAAATCGAATTGGAATGTGTTCAGGGTTACCTGGGGCATATTTCCTGCAAGTTTCAAGAAATTTCATTTTTTGGCCAAAATTGGAAAAAATACAAGGGGTTAGCCTTACATTTTTATCAAAATTTGGCCAAAAAATGACTTTTCTCCAAACAACGCAGAAATTCCTCTGAAGATGAGAGGAGCATGAATAAATGTTCAGAAACATAAATTTTTGTAGATCTAGGCAAAAATAGTCCGGTTTTTGGGGAGGAAATACATGTAAATGAAAGAAGAATTTTATGTGTTTTTACCCCAAATTTCGGCCAAATTTTCTTTTTAAAGGCACATCTGTTCCCAAATAGAATTGAAATGTGTACAGGGTGACCTTAGGCATCTTTCCTGCAAGTTTCAAGAAATTTCATTTTTTGGCCAAAATTGGGAAAAAAACAAGGGGTTAGTTAGCCTTACATTTTTATCAAAATTTGGCAAAAATTTCTCCAAATAAAAAATTTTTGAGTGTTTTTACCCCAAATGTTCGGCCAAATTTTCTTTCATTTTTTGGCCAAAATTGGAAAAAAAACAAGGGGTTAGCCTTACATTTTTATCAAAATTTAGCCAAAAAATGACTTTTCTCCAAACAACGCAGAAATTCCTCTGAAGATGAGTGGAGCATGAATAAATATTCAGAAACATAAATGTTTGTAGATCTAGGCAAAAATAGTCCGGTTTTGGGGGAATAAATACATGTGAATGAAAAAAAGAATTTTATGTGTTTTTACCCCAAATTTCGGCCAAATTTTCTTTTCAAAGGCACATCTGTTCCCAAATCGAATTGGAATGTGTTCAGGGTGACCTTAGGCATCTTTCCTGCAAGTTTCAAGAAATTTCATTTTTTGGCCAAAATTGAAAAAAATACAAGGGGTTAGCCTTACATTTTTATCAAAATTTTGCCAAAAAATGACTTTTCTCCAAACAACGCAGAAATTCCTCTTGAAACGAGTGGAGCATGAATCAGTATTCAAACACCTCAGTTTTGGCAGATCTAGGCAAAAATCGTCCTTTTTGGGGGGGAGGAAATACATGTAAATAAAAAATGAATTTTGAGTGTTTTTACCCCAAATTTTCGGCCAAATTTTCTTTTTAAAGGCACATCTGTTCCCAAATCGAATTGGAATGTGTTCAGGGTTACCTGAGGCATCTTTCCTGCAAGTTTCAAGAAATTTCATTTTTTGGCCAAAATTGAAAAAAATACAAGGGGTTAGCCTTACATTTTTATCAAAATTTTGCCAAAAAATGACTTTTCTCCAAACAACGCAGAAATTCCTCTGAAGATGAGAGGAGCATGAATAAATGTTCAGAAACATAAATTTTTGTAGATCTAGGCAAAAATAGTCCGGTTTTGGGGGAGGAAATACATGTCAATAAAAAATGAATGTTGAGTGTTTTTACCCCAAATTTCGGGCCAAATTTTCTTTTTAAAGGCACATCTGTTCCTAAATAGAATTGGAATGTGTACAGGGTGACCTTAGGCATCTTTCCTGCAAGTTTCAAGAAATTTCATTTTTTGCCCAAAATTGAAAAAAATACAAGGGGTTAGCCTTACATTTTTATCAAAATTGGGCAAAAAAATGACTTTTCTCCAAACAACCCAGAAATTCCTCTTGAAACGAGTGGAGCATGAATCAATATTCAAACACCTCAGTTTTGGCAGATCTAGGCAAAAATCGTCCTCTTTGGGGAGAGGAAATACATGTCAATAAAAAATGAATTTTGAGTGTTTTTACCCCAAATTTTTTGCCAAATTTTCTTTTTAAAGGCACATCTGTTCCCAAATAGCATTGGAATGTGTTCAGGGTTACCTTAGGCATCTTTCCTGCAAGTTTCAAGAAATTTAATTTTTTGGCCAAAATTGAAAAAAATACAAGGGGTTAGCCTTACATTTTTATCAAAATTTGGCCAAAAAATGACTTTTCTCCAAACAACGCAGAAATTCCTCTGAAGATGAGAGGAGCATGAATAAATATTCAGAAACATAAATTTTGGTAGATCTAGGCAAAAATTGTCCGGTTTTTGGGAGGAAATACATGTCAATAAAAAAAGAATTTTATGTGTTTTTACCCCAAATTTTCGGCCAAATTTTCTTTTTAAAGGCACATCTGTTCCCAAATCGAATTGGAATGTGTTCAGGGTGACCTTAGGCATCTTTCCTGCAAGTTTCAAGAAATTTCATTTTTTGGCCAAAATTGAAAAAAATACAAGGGGTTAGCCTTACATTTTTATCAAAATTGGGCAAAAAAATGACTTTTCTCCAAACAACCCAGAAATTCCTCTTGAAACGAGTGGAGCATGAATCAGTATTCAAACACCTCAGTTTTGGCAGATCTAGGCAAAAATCGTCCTTTTTGGGGGGAGGAAATACATGTAAATAAAAAATGAATTTTGAGTGTTTTTACCCCAAATTTTCGGCCAAATTTTCTTTTTAAAGGCACATCTGTTCCCAAATCGAATTGGAATGTGTTCAGGGTTACCTGAGGCATCTTTCCTGCAAGTTTCAAGAAATTTCATTTTTTGGCCAAAATTGAAAAAAATACAAGGGGTTAGCCTTACATTTTTATCAAAATTTGGCCAAAAAATGACTTTTCTCCAAACAACGCAGAAATTCCTCTGAAGATGAGAGGAGCATGAATAAATATTCAGAAACATAAATTTGTGTAGATCTAGGCAAAAATAGTCCGGTTTTTGGGGAGGAAATACATGTAAATGAAAAAAGAATTTTATGTGTTTTTACCCCAAATTTCGGCCAAATTTTCTTTTCAAAGGCACATCTGTTCCCAAATCGAATTGGAATGTGTTCAGGGTTACCTGAGGCATCTTTCCTGCAAGTTTCAAGAAATTTAATTTTTTGGCCAAAATTGAAAAAAATACAAGGGGTTAGCCTTACATTTTTATCAAAATTTTGCCAAAAAATGACTTTTCTCCAAAAAACGCAGAAATTCCTCTGAAGATGAGAGGAGCATGAATAAATATTCAGAAACATAAATTTTGGTAGATCTAGGCAAAAATTGTCCGGTTTTTGGGAGGAAATACATGTCAATAAAAAATGAATGTTGAGTGTTTTTACCCCAAATTTTCGGCCAAATTTTCTTTTTAAAGGCACATCTGTTCCCAAATCGAATTGGAATGTGTTCAGGGTGACCTTAGGCATCTTTCCTGCAAGTATCAAGAAATTTCATTTTTTGGCCAAAATTGAAAAAAATACAAGGGGTTAGCCTTACATTTTTATCAAAATTGGGCAAAAAAATGACTTTTTTCAAACAACCCAGAAATTCCTCTTGAAACGAGTGGAGCATGAATCAGTATTCAAACACCTCAGTTTTGGCAGATCTAGGCAAAAATCGTCCTTTTTGGGGGGAGGAAATACATGTAAATAAAAAATGAATTTTGAGTGTTTTTACCCCAAATTTTCGGCCAAATTTTCTTTTTAAAGGCACATCTGTTCCCAAATCGAATTGGAATGTGTTCAGGGTTACCTGAGGCATCTTTCCTGCAAGTTTCAAGAACTTTCATTTTTTGGCCAAAATTGAAAAAAATACAAGGGGTTAGCCTTACATTTTTATCAAAATTTGGCCAAAAAATGACTTTTCTCCAAACAACGCAGAAATTCCTCTGAAGATGAGAGGAGCATGAATAAATATTCAGAAACATAAATTTTTGTAGATCTAGGCAAAAATAGTCCGGTTTTTGGGGAGGAAATACATGTAAATAAAAAATGAATTTTGAGTGTTTTTACCCCAAATTTTCGGCCAAATTTTCTTTTTAAAGGCACATCTGTTCCCAAATCGAATTGGAATGTGTTCAGGGTTACCTGAGGCATCTTTCCTGCAAGTTTCAAGAAATTTCATTTTTTGGCCAAAATTGAAAAAAATACAAGGGGTTAGCCTTACATTTTTATCAAAATTTGGCCAAAAAATGACTTTTCTCCAAACAACGCAGAAATTCCTCTGAAGATGAGAGGAGCATGAATAAATATTCAGAAACATAAATTTGTGTAGATCTAGGCAAAAATAGTCCGGTTTTTGGGGAGGAAATACATGTAAATGAAAAAAGAATTTTATGTGTTTTTACCCCAAATTTCGGCCAAATTTTCTTTTCAAAGGCACATCTGTTCCCAAATCGAATTGGAATGTGTTCAGGGTTACCTGAGGCATCTTTCCTGCAAGTTTCAAGAAATTTAATTTTTTGGCCAAAATTGAAAAAAATACAAGGGGTTAGCCTTACATTTTTATCAAAATTTTGCCAAAAAATGACTTTTCTCCAAACAACGCAGAAATTCCTCTGAAGATGAGAGGAGCATGAATAAATATTCAGAAACATAAATTTTGGTAGATCTAGGCAAAAATTGTCCGGTTTTTGGGAGGAAATACATGTCAATAAAAAAAAGAATTTTATGTGTTTTTACCCCAAATTTTCGGCCAAATTTTCTTTTTAAAGGCACATCTGTTCCCAAATCGAATTGGAATGTGTTCAGGGTGACCTTAGGCATCTTTCCTGCAAGTTTCAAGAAATTTCATTTTTTGGCCAAAATTGAAAAAATACAAGGGGTTAGCCTTACATTTTTAACCAAATTTGGCCAAAAATTGACTTTTCTCCAAACAACGCAGAAATACCTCTTAAGACGAGTAGAGCATGAATCATTATTCGAACACCCAATTTTTGGCAGACGCAGGCAAAAATCATCCGTTTGGGGGAGGAAATACACGCAAATAAAAAAATAATTTTGAGGGTGTTTACCCCAAATTTTCGGCCAAATTTTCTTTTCAAAGGCACATCTGTGGAATGTGTTCAGGGTAACCTGAGCCATCTTTCCTGCAAGTTTCAAACAATTTCATTTTTGCCCAAAATTGAAAAAAAATACAAGGGGTTAGCCTTACATTTTTATCAAAATTTGTCCAAAAAATTACTTTTCTTCAAACAACGCAAAATTTCCTCTTTAGACGAGTGGAGCATGATTCAATATTCAGAAACATAAATTTTGGCAGATCTAGGCAAAAATAGTCCGTTTTTTGGGGAGGAAATACATGTCAATAAAAAAAAGAATTTTGAGTGTTTTTACCCCAAATTTCGGCCAAATTTTCTTTTCAAAGGCACATCTGTTCCCAAATCGAATTGGAATGTGTTCAGGGTTACCTGAGGCATCTTTCCTGCAGGTTTAAAGAAGTTTAATTTTTTGGCCAAAATTTAAAAAAATACAAGGGGTTAGCCTTACATTTTATCAAAATTTTGCCAAAAATGACTTTTCTCCAAAAAACGCAGAAATTCCTCTGAAGATGAGAGGAGCATGAATAAATATTCAGAAACATAAATTTTGGTAGATCTAGGCAAAAATTGTCCGGTTTTTGGGAGGAAATACATGTCAATAAAAAATGAATGTTGAGTGTTTTTACCCCAAATTTTCGGCCAAATTTTCTTTTTAAAGGCACATCTGTTCCCAAATCGAATTGGAATGTGTTCAGGGTGACCTTAGGCATCTTTCCTGCAAGTATCAAGAAATTTCATTTTTTGGCCAAAATTGAAAAAAATACAAGGGGTTAGCCTTACATTTTTATCAAAATTGGGCAAAAAAATGACTTTTTTCAAACAACCCAGAAATTCCTCTTGAAACGAGTGGAGCATGAATCAGTATTCAAACACCTCAGTTTTGGCAGATCTAGGCAAAAATCGTCCTTTTTGGGGGGAGGAAATACATGTAAATAAAAAAATAATTTTGAGGGTGTTTACCCCAAATTTTCGGCCAAATTTTCTTTTCAAAGGCACATCTGTTCCCAAATCGAATTGGAATGTGTGCAGGGTTACCTGAGGCATCTTTCCTGCAAGTTTCAAGCAATTTGATTTTTTGCCCAAAATTGAAAAAAAATACAAGGGGTTAGCCTTACATTTTTATCAAAATTTGGCCAAAAAATGACTTTTCTCCAAACAACGCAGAAATTCCTCTGAAGATGAGAGGAGCATGAATAAATATTCAGAAACATAAATTTGTGTAGATCTAGGCAAAAATAGTCCGGTTTTTGGGGAGGAAATACATGTAAATGAAAAAAGAATTTTATGTGTTTTTACCCCAAATTTCGGCCAAATTTTCTTTTCAAAGGCACATCTGTTCCCAAATCGAATTGGAATGTGTTCAGGGTTACCTGAGGCATCTTTCCTGCAAGTTTCAAGAAATTTAATTTTTTGGCCAAAATTGAAAAAAATACAAGGGGTTAGCCTTACATTTTTATCAAAATTTTGCCAAAAAATGACTTTTCTCCAAACAACGCAGAAATTCCTCTGAAGATGAGAGGAGCATGAATAAATATTCAGAAACATAAACTTTGGTAGATCTAGGCAAAAATTGTCCGGTTTTTGGGAGGAAATCCATGTCAATAAAAAATGAATGTTGAGTGTTTTTACCCCAAATTTTCGGCCAAATTTTCTTTTTAAAGGCACATCTGTTCCCAAATCGAATTGGAATGTGTTCAGGGTGACCTTAGGCATCTTTCCTGCAAGTTTCAAGAAATTTCATTTTTTGGCCAAAATTGAAAAAAATACAAGGGGTTAGCCTTACATTTTTATCAAAATTGGGCAAAAAAATGACTTTTTTCAAACAACCCAGAAATTCCTCTTGAAACGAGTGGAGCATGAATCAGTATTCAAACACCTCAGTTTTGGCAGATCTAGGCAAAAATCGTCCTTTTTGGGGGGAGGAAATACATGTAAATAAAAAATGAATTTTGAGTGTTTTTACCCCAAATTTTCGGCCAAATTTTCTTTTTAAAGGCACATCTGTTCCCAAATCGAATTGGAATGTGTTCAGGGTTACCTGAGGCATCTTTCCTGCAAGTTTCAAGAAATTTCATTTTTTGGCCAAAATTGAAAAAAATACAAGGGGTTAGCCTTACATTTTTATCAAAATTTGGCCAAAAAATGACTTTTCTCCAAACAACGCAGAAATTCCTCTGAAGATGAGAGGAGCATGAATAAATATTCAGAAACATAAATTTTGGTAGATCTAGGCAAAAATTGTCCGGTTTTTGGGAGGAAATACATGTCAATAAAAAAAAGAATTTTATGTGTTTTTACCCCAAATTTTCGGCCAAATTTTCTTTTTAAAGGCACATCTGTTCCCAAATCGAATTGGAATGTGTTCAGGGTGACCTTAGGCATCTTTCCTGCAAGTTTCAAGAAATTTCATTTTTTGGCCAAAATTGAAAAAAATACAAGGGGTTAGCCTTACATTTTTATCAAAATTGGGCAAAAAAATGACTTTTCTCCAAACAACCCAGAAATTCCTCTTGAAACGAGTGGAGCATGAATCAGTATTCAAACACCTCAGTTTTGGCAGATCTAGGCAAAAATCGTCCTTTTTGGGGGGAGGAAATACATGTAAATAAAAAATGAATTTTGAGTGTTTTTACCCCAAATTTTCGGCCAAATTTTCTTTTTAAAGGCACATCTGTTCCCAAATCGAATTGGAATGTGTTCAGGGTTACCTGAGGCATCTTTCCTGCAAGTTTCAAGAAATTTCATTTTTTGGCCAAAATTGAAAAAAATACAAGGGGTTAGCCTTACATTTTTATCAAAATTGGGCAAAAAAATGACTTTTCTCCAAACAACGCAGAAATTCCTCTGAAGATGAGAGGAGCATGAATAAATATTCAGAAACATAAATTTGTGTAGATCTAGGCAAAAATAGTCCGGTTTTTGGGGAGGAAATACATGTAAATGAAAAAAGAATTTTATGTGTTTTTACCCCAAATTTCGGCCAAATTTTCTTTTCAAAGGCACATCTGTTCCCAAATCGAATTGGAATGTGTTCAGGGTGACCTTAGGCATCTTTCCTGCAAGTTTCAAGAAATTTCATTTTTTGGCCAAAATTGAAAAAAATACAAGGGGTTAGCCTTACATTTTTATCAAAATTGGGCAAAAAAATGACTTTTCTCCAAACAACCCAGAAATTCCTCTTGAAACGAGTGGAGCATGAATCAGTATTCAAACACCTCAGTTTTGGCAGATCTAGGCAAAAATCGTCCTTTTTGGGGGGAGGAAATACATGTAAATAAAAAATGAATTTTGAGTGTTTTTACCCCAAATTTTCGGCCAAATTTTCTTTTTAAAGGCACATCTGTTCCCAAATCGAATTGGAATGTGTTCAGGGTTACCTGAGGCATCTTTCCTGCAAGTTTCAAGAAATTTCATTTTTTGGCCAAAATTGAAAAAAATACAAGGGGTTAGCCTTACATTTTTATCAAAATTTGGCCAAAAAATGACTTTTCTCCAAACAACGCAGAAATTCCTCTGAAGATGAGAGGAGCATGAATAAATATTCAGAAACATAAATTTGTGTAGATCTAGGCAAAAATAGTCCGGTTTTTGGGGAGGAAATACATGTAAATGAAAAAAGAATTTTATGTGTTTTTACCCCAAATTTTCGGCCAAATTTTCTTTTCAAAGGCACATCTGTTCCCAAATCGAATTGGAATGTGTTCAGGGTTACCTGAGGCATCATTCCTGCAAGTTTCAAGAAATTTAATTTTTTGGCCAAAATTGAAAAAAATACAAGGGGTTAGCCTTACATTTTTATCAAAATCGGGCAAAAAAATGACTTTTCTCCAGACAACGCAGAAATTCCTCTGAAGATGAGAGGAGCATGAATAAATATTCAGAAACATAAATTTGTGTAGATCTAGGCAAAAATAGTCCGGTTTTTGGGGAGGAAATACATGTAAATGAAAAAATAATTTTATGTGTTTTTACCCCAAATTTGCGGCCAAATTTTCTTTTCAAAGGCACATCTGTTCCCAAATCGAATTGGAATGTGTTCAGGGTTACCTTAGGCATCTTTCCTGCAAGTTTCAAGAAATTTCATTTTTTGGCCAAAATTGAAAAAAATACAAGGGGTTAGCCTTACATTTTTATCAAAATTGGGCAAAAAAATGACTTTTCTCCAAACAACCCAGAAATTCCTCTTGAAACGAGTGGAGCATGAATCAATATTCAAACACCTCAGTTTTGGCAGATCTAGGCAAAAATAGTCCGGTTTTGGGGGAGGAAATACATGTCAATAAAAAATGAATTTTGAGTGTTTTTACCCCAAATTTTCGGCCAAATTTTCTTTTTAAAGGCACATCTGTTCCCAAATCGAATTGGAATGTGTACAGGGTGACCTGAGGCATCTTTCCTGCAAGTTTCAAGAAATTTCATTTTTTGGCCAAAATTGAAAAAAATACAAGGGGTTAGCCTTACATTTTTATCAAAATTGGGCAAAAAAATGACTTTTCTCCAAACAACCCAGAAATTCCTCTTGAAACGAGTGGAGCATGAATCAATATTCAAACACCTCAGTTTTGGCAGATCTAGGCAAAAATAGTCCGGTTTTGGGGGAGGAAATACATGTCAATAAAAAATGAATTTTGAGTGTTTTTACCCCAAATTTTCGGCCAAATTTTCTTTTTAAAGGCACATCTGTTCCCAAATAGCATTGGAATGTGTTCAGGGTGACCTTAGGCATCTTTCTTGCAAGTTTCAAAAAATTTCATTTTTTGGCCAAAATTGGAAAAAAAACAAGGGGTTAGCCTTACATTTTTATCAAAATTTAGCCAAAAAATGACTTTTCTCCAAACAACGCAGAAATTCCTCTGAAGATGAGTGGAGCATGAATAAATATTCAGAAACATAAATGTTTGTAGATCTAGGCAAAAATAGTCCGGTTTTTGGGGAGGAAATACCTGTGAATGAAAAAAAAGAATTTTATGTGTTTTTACCCCAAATTTCGGCCAAATTTTCTTTTCAAAGGCACATCTGTTCCCAAATCGAATTGGAATGTGTTCAGGGTGACCTTAGGCATCTTTCCTGCAAGTTTCAAGAAATTTCATTTTTTGGCCAAAATTGAAAAAAATACAAGGGGTTAGCCTTACATTTTTATCAAAATTGGGCAAAAAAATGACTTTTCTCCAAACAACGCAGAAATTCCTCTTGAAACGAGTGGAGCATGAATCAGTATTCAAACACCTCAGTTTTGGCAGATCTAGGCAAAAATCGTCCTTTTTGGGGGGAGGAAATACATGTAAATAAAAAATGAATTTTGAGTGTTTTTACCCCAAATTTTCGGCCAAATTTTCTTTTTAAAGGCACATCTGTTCCCAAATCGAATTGGAATGTGTTCAGGGTTACCTGAGGCATCTTTCCTGCAAGTTTGAAGGAATTTCATTTTTTGGCCAAAATTGAAAAAAATACAAGGGGTTAGCCTTACATTTTTATCAAAATTGGGCAAAAAAATGACTTTTCTCCAAACAACCCTGAAATTCCTCTTGAAACGAGTGGAGCATGAATCAGTATTCAAACACCTCAGTTTTGGCAGATCTAGGCAAAAATCGTCCTTTTTGGGGGGAGGAAATACATGTCAATGAAAAATGAATTTTGAGTGTTTTTACCCCAAATTTCGGCCAAATTTTCTTTTTAAAGGCACATCTGTTCCCAAATCGAATTGGAATGTGTTCAGGGTTACCTGAGGCATCTTTCCTGCAAGTTTCAAGAAATTTCATTTTTTGGCCAAAATTGAAAAAAATACAAGGGGTTAGCCTTACATTTTTATCAAAATTTGGCCAAAAAATGACTTTTCTCCAAACAACCCAGAAATTCCTCTGAAGATAAGTGGAGCATGAATAAATATTCAGAAACATAAATTTTGGTAGATCTAGGCAAAAATAGTCCGGTTTTTGGGGAGAAAATACATGTCAATAAAAAATGAATGTTGAGTGTTTTTACCCCAAAATTTCGGCCAAATTTTCTTTTTAAAGGCACATCTGTTCCCAAATAGAATTGGAATGTGTACAGGGTGACCTGAGGCATCTTTCCTGCAAGTTTCAAGAAATTTCATTTTTTGGCCAAAATTGAAAAAAATACAAGGGGTTAGCCTTACATTTTTATCAAAATTGGGCAAAAAAATGACTTTTCTCCAAACAACCCAGAAATTCCTCTTGAAACGAGTGGAGCATGAATAAATATTCAGAAACATAAATTTGTGTAGATCTAGGCAAAAATAGTCCGGTTTTTGGGGAGGAAATACATGTAAATGAAAAAAGAATTTTATGTGTTTTTACCCCAAATTTCGGCCAAATTTTCTTTTCAAAGGCACATCTGTTCCCAAATCGAATTGGAATGTGTTCAGGGTGACCTTAGGCATCTTTCCTGCAAGTTTCAAGAAATTTCATTTTTTGGCCAAAATTGAAAAAAATACAAGGGGTTAGCCTTACATTTTTATCAAAATTGGGCAAAAAAATGACTTTTCTCCAAACAACCCTGAAATTCCTCTTGAAACGAGTGGAGCATGAATCAGTATTCAAACACCTCAGTTTTGGCAGATCTAGGCAAAAATCGTCCTTTTGGGGGGGAGGAAATACATGTCAATAAAAAATGAATTTTGAGTGTTTTTACCCCAAATTTTCGGCCAAATTTTCTTTTTAAAGGCACATCTGTTCCCAAATCGAATTGGAATGTGTTCAGGGTTACCTGAGGCATCTTTCCTGCAAGTTTCAAGAAATTTCATTTTTTGGCCAAAATTGAAAAAAATACAAGGGGTTAGCCTTACATTTTTATCAAAATTTGGCCAAAAAATGACTTTTCTCCAAACAACGCAGAAATTCCTCTGAAGATGAGTGGAGCATTAATAAATATTCAGAAACATAAATTTTGGTAGATCTAGGCAAAAATAGTCCGGTTTTTGGGGAGGAAATACATGTCAATAAAAAATGAATGTTGAGTGTTTTTACCCCAAATTTTCGGCCAAATTTTCTTTTTAAAGGCACATCTGTTCCTAAATAGAATTGGAATGTGTACAGGGTGACCTTAGGCATCTTTCCTGCAAGTTTCAAGAAATTTCATTTTTTGGCCAAAATTGAAAAAAATACAAGGGGTTAGCCTTACATTTTTATCAAAATTGGGCAAAAAAATGACTTTTCTCCAAACAACCCAGAAATTCCTCTTGAAACGAGTGGAGCATGAATCAATATTCAAACACCTCAGTTTTGGCAGATCTAGGCAAAAATCGTCCTTTTTGGGGGGGAGGAAATACATGTCAATAAAAAATGAATTTTGAGTGTTTTTACCCCAAATTTTCGGCCAAATTTTCTTTTTAAAGGCACATCTGTTCCCAAATAGAATTGGATCGTGTTCAGGGTGACCTTAGACATCTTTCTTGCAAGTTTCAAAAAATCTCATTTTTTGGCCAAAATTGGAAAAAAAACAAGGGGTTAGCCTTACATTTTTATCAAAATTTTGCCAAAAAAAATGACTTTTCTCCAAACAACCCTGAAATTCCTCTTGAAACGAGTGGAGCATGAATAAATATTCAGAAACATAAATGTTTGTAGATCTAGGCAAAAATCGTCCTTTTTGGGGGGAGGAAATACATGTAAATAAAAAATGAATTTTGAGTGTTTTTACCCCAAATTTGCGGCCAAATTTTCTTTTTAAAGGCACATCTGTTCCCAAATCGAATTGGAATGTGTTCAGGGTTACCTGAGGCATCTTTCCTGCAAGTTTCAAGAAATTTCATTTTTTGGCCAAAATTGAAAAAAATACAAGGGGTTAGCCTTACATTTTTATCAAAATTTGGCCAAAAAATGACTTTTCTCCAAACAACCCAGAAATTCCTCTTGAAACGAGTGGAGCATGAATCAATATTCAAACACCTCAGTTTTGGCAGATCTAGGCAAAAATCGTCCTTTTTGGGGGGGGGGGGGAGGAAATACATGTCAATAAAAAATTAATTTGAGTGTTTTTACCCCAAATTTTCGGCCAAATTTTCTTTTTAAAGGCACATCTGTTCCCAAATAGAATTGGAATGTGTTCAGGGTGACCTTAGACATCTTTCTTGCAAGTTTCAAAAAATTTCATTTTTTGGCCAAAATTGGAAAAAAAAACAAGGGGTTAGCCTTACATTTTTATCAAAATTTAGCCAAAAAATGACTTTTCTCCAAACAACACAGAAATTCCTCTGAAGATGAGTGCAGCATAAATAAATATTCAGAAACATAAATTTTTGTAGATCTAGGCAAAAATAGTCCGGTTTTGGGGGAGGAAATACATGTAAATGAAAAAAGAATTTTATGTGTTTTTACCCCAAATTTCGGCCAAATTTTCTTTTTAAAGGCACATCTGTTCCCAAATCGAATTGGAATGTGTTCAGGGTGACCTTAGGCATCTTTCCTGCAAGTTTCAAGAAATTTCATTTTTTGCCCAAAATTGAAAAAAATACAAGGGGTTAGCCTTACATTTTTATCAAAATTGGGCAAAAAAATGACTTTTCTCCCAAACAACCCAGAAATTCCTCTTGAAACGAGTGGAGCATGAATCAGTATTCAAACACCTCAGTTTTGGCAGATCTAGGCAAAAATCGTCCTTTTTGGGGGGAGGAAATACATGTAAATAAAAAATGAATTTTGAGTGTCTTTACCCCAAATTTTCGGCCAAATTTTCTTTTTAAAGGCACATCTGTTCCCAAATCGAATTGGAATGTGTTTAGGGTTACCTGAGGCATCTTTCCTGCAAGTTTCAAGAAATTTCATTTTTTGGCCAAAATTGAAAAAAATACAAGGGGTTAGCCTTACATTTTTATCAAAATTTTGCCAAAAAATGACTTTTCTCCAAACAACGCAGAAAATGAATCAATATTCAAACATCCCAAATTGCCAAGATTTGGGCAAAGTCATCCAAAATGTTGGGCTAAAAGAATTAACATTTTTTCCCTAAAGTGCACAGTAAAATGTTAATGCTACCTCTCGCACTGCTGACACCAGAAAAATGCACACAATCATTCAACCAAACAAACCAACAAACACACAAACAAACAGAACGTGGACACAAGTAACAAATACATTGTACAAAATAACAACATATTCTTCTGATTTAATCCTATATTTTTATTATCAAATTTCTAAAAAAAAGACAAACTGACAGACTAACAAGTATAGACATGCGTTCTTTGTACGTAAACGTGTTTCTGAGTTTACTGTAGACAAAAAAACACGACTGAAATATTGCAATATTTGTTTTCAGTTTTGCCAAAACTGTTAAAAAAATAATATTGATTGAAAAACTGTACTTGTTATACCTGTCTTTTGAAGTAGGATACGAAAGAAAATAACAGATGAATACATATGGTTGCTAGGACTAAGGAAAAATGTAGTATCCAGACGCCACTTCTTTGGTTGTGTAAAAAGTACATACATTTTTTAAGTATTTTCTAACAGAATTGAAAATGCTTCTCAGTCCCAGATTCATGTCTTTTCCACATTTTTGTGATGTCTGTCCTTCATGGAGATAATGAGAAAAAGTGGCGTCAGGATGCGACTATTTTCCAGGACGAAACATATAATACCTATTTCTCAATATTATTAAAGAAAATTATTAAAAAGCACGTCTAAGACATTCAAAAAGACACTGGACATGTATGCTCATCGATAGCACCTGCATGAAAGACCCAAAAAAGATATTTAGTATTTTTCAATGTCGCATAAAATATAGATTTGTCTGAATTATAAAAAACAAATATACATGTAAAGGGAAACACTTTCTGACAATTAAAAATTCTTGTTGATGCTTTGTAAAATGAAAGAAAAAAATTATTGTCTACTTATTGTACATGTGTTATCAACTTTAAAATCTTTGCATATTGTAGAGAAATATATTTCTTACATTCTACAGACTTAAATTAAAAAGTATTCATTTGAAATAGATAGTTCAAAGTACAGAGGGGAGTAAAAATTTGAAAAAAAAAAGAAGTTTAAAAAGATTTATGGAAAAATATAGTCATATTATATACAAAACTGTCATGCCACAAAATGAGAATATTTCTCAAGTTATAAGCCCTGCGATGGTTAAAGCAAAAAGCTCAAAAGTGTAGGATTTAGTCACGTCCATAATTTTGAACCTGATTCTGCAGCAGGGGCTAATGACAGGGAATAATGAGAGGGGTTTTATTTTGGGGGCGGGGCTTGAGTTTGGGGGGAAGTACCACCCCTGGTGTTTCACTACGTTCTGAACTGTATTTCAGCCTGCGAGATGGAGGCTTCTGGTTCCGTTGGTGCGTCCGCCACGTTATCATTGACCTCTAAGGCTACGGTGTCAGAGGTCATGGCCTTGTTAGTGAATGATGACCCTGCTGGGTGCATCTCAATCTCCATCTCATTGGACTCAACCGGCAGAGTTCCCTTCGATTCTCTCCTTTTTTCCTTTCTCCTAAAATGAGATGTAAATATCTCAGTTCAGACAATGCCATTCTAAAACACTCGGGGACAGTTCCACCAATTAACAAACGTATTAGATGAATCCATACAAACATAGAGTGCTTGGGCAGTTTTGGGCGGTACAGGGAGTAATAGGCATATTAAATACATAATATTAAATTTGCTGGATTTTCGTGCAGTTTACAATTTCCGAATTTTCTTTCTATTTCAAGTTTTTCTAAAAAGTTAAGGACTACATTTATTCTAGAGGGGGCACTCAATGGTTTTGGTCTGGATTCCAGAAACACCTTGAATTTTCCGCTTATCCAAACTCCAAGCAGGGTTTTAGGGGCAGATCCTCAGTAAGGGTGGGGGAGGGGCAGTTACACCAATGTACCTCAAGGAGAGATCAGATCAATAGATTGACTTACCTGCAAACGCAGCAAATGACGCAGATGATGACAGTGATCAGTGGGAAGAGTAGCAGCACTCCCACCATGGCATAGACTATCAGCTCGGTACGGGGGAGACCACTGCTGGGATTGGTCTTGTTGGGATCCCGAGTCAAAACTGGAGCTGAAACAGAAAAAAAATTGACCAGAAATAAATATACTACTTGTATGATAGATCAATGCATAGAATAGGATTTCAGGCTTTGCATGGTGGCACAACGGTATCAGTGTAAGTTCGCGAAAATGTGAAGGAACAATATTTGTTAACATAGCTTGAGAAATTTGTAATCGGGGCTTGTACAAATCACAACAGTGGCCAATTGCCACATGTAATCCCATTCTCCTTTGTGTAGCCCGCCAGAAATGATTAAAACCCATCCTCTGAGTGCCATCATGTGACTTATGTTTCTATCTGCCTCTGTGAGAATGAACAAAAATATGAATCCAATGCTTGTACCTTCAGAGAAGCGTGGTCAAAGAACCATTGTTCATAACATCCTCATCTAACATTTCCTTCACAGGAGGGCACCGATAAAGAAAATCATGTTTGTACTTTACTTCAAATTTGAAATGTAGACCACCGAAAAACTGAAAAAATTTCGAAACTAACGACCCACTTTCAAATATTACAGAGGCATTTATTACAATTTAAAATAGTTGGACAGTATATTCCTCAAGGCAAATATAACTGACTGAAGCAGGTTTTACGTAACCTGGGAAATGGCCCCTCCACATCACTCAGAGAGGAAGGACTTGTTGTTTCACTTACGTTTAGGGGTGGATTTGTCCTGCCTTTCTCCAACCAGCCACCAGGAGAGATGAGGGGCAGTAAAACTCCAGTACACTAGCAGATCCTGGTCTATGGTGACGAGTCCTGTGCCGGCTTGTTCCCAAAAAGCTAAGGACAAACAGTTTAAAAATTTCAAAACTTTAAACATTTTAAAACCACACTTCACTGTGAGTGAGTTTAGGGCTGAGCATCGGAACCAGATGCCTGAGTACTAGACTGCTTATGTCAGAAACCGGTTCCAGATTATGGAATCAAGTAAAAAGGTAAGGTAAAGATCCCATAGCCATTACTGGCCGTAGGGGCAGTGGGATGTTAGAGGTCCACTGTGTCTTGGGCGCGGCATATGAGTGGCAGGGCCCAGTCCTCTCCTCTCGCCATCTTACCTTCCCTGAACGAATCAGGTACCCATTTTACTGTGGGTCATCAGAGAGAGTTTTCCAGTTTTTGGTCCGAATGGGATTCGAACCGCCAACCTTGCACTCCGTAGCTCCACGCTCTAACCGCTGGGCTACAAGCCCCTCTAGTACCCATAACCAACTTTACATGTTACTTAGTAAGTTCTCAGACAATGAAAAAGAAAGGTTTTGAATGTCATATGTTGAGATTTTCAGAAAGAAAACCAGGCTAAACAAGAAAAAGCAAAAACAGATTTGCCATTTCCACCAATGTTCCAAAAGTTTTACCTGTTGTCTCATTAAACGTCCAGATTTCAACCTCCATCCCATCCTTGACGTTCAAGCCTTGTTCCAGCGGCACCATCATATCCACGCTCCCATCGACCGGCAGTACAGCCCCGGAGTCCTGGTCACTGATGGTTAGCTCTAGCGCCCCCAACGGCCTGAGCTGGTCCAGGTTGGAGCTGCCCGCAGCGACCATGTTGGTTGCCGGGATAAGAGTGAGGTCGGAGGTCAGGATGTAGCCAGCGTTGATGGTTTTGCCGTTGAGCAGCGCGGGGTCAAACTGGAACATGGCTTTCTGGCCATAGTCTATTAAGAGAACATCAACAACAAACATGTATAACACAAAAACAAAATGAGAGTGTCCTGCGCAATGTTTTAGTTTTGAGATACAATATCACTGAACAGGACAGAACAGCATTAACCTTAAAATAATCATGTGACCATGCCTGGTCTCTGGCACATGCTTCCACAAATTGAGAGGGAAGTGGACAGAAATTAAGTTTCAAGGTTTTAATATCACTGAATAAAGAACAAGCGCTACAGATCCTTTTCAGCCAGCAATGAGATGTGTGCTTTTGCTCCACAAGGAGCAAAACTTACAGGTCACACTTGAAAAATCTTGAATCACAACCGAAGGCTCTCACGGACCTATATATGCTTCATTCTGTTAACGGATTTTCAAAGTATTTGTTTTCTTGCTTGATTACTCACCGTTGAAGTCAGTTTGGATTATTACTTCGTCTCCAACTATCTCCACAGTTGCTTGCTTGAGTTGTAACAATTTGACTTCTAAGGCTGGAAAATGAAGAGTTTAGTCCTTTTCTTTAAAAAACTTGGTTTCCAGTAAAGAACCAATTATCCATAATGTTACATAACTACTCTAGAACAAAATCCACATTTGTTTAAGAGATGCATGCATGAATTAAAACTCGGGGGTCTTAGTTATGTGGAAATTAAACCCCACAAATCATAGCCTATCTATCTGGCAACAGCACCCATTATATAGCGCAGACAGGCTGAGGGACTGAGGTAGGGTGGGGAGGGTAGGGTGGGGGTGGGAGTGGGGTGGGAGTGGGGGTAGTGTGGGGGAGGGGGATAGGAGGTGAAATGAGGTGAGGGCTGGGGTTAGGTCGGGATGAGAGATTAGTGTTGAGATAAACATCATCTGACACTAGGAAGTGAGAAGAGGGGTAGTTGCTCAATGTGGAAAGGAATGGACCCAATCTGGCCACGTGGCACTTAAAAAAAAGCTTTTGCAGAGGAACACGATAATAAAGCCATACCTTCTGTGTCACCTCTACTCCAGCGAATGGCATTACTGGTGAAACCTGTCTTGCTGACGATAACTCCTAGACTCCCATTCTGCGGGATAATACTGGTGACATCCACAACGTTGGTCATTATAGGAACTGTCGAGGTCTTGGATTCGCCTCCAGCGATATTGGTTGTGATGGTGGTATCATAGAGAGGGTTGCTTTGGGCATCAAGGATCGTGATCTTAAGATTGACTTCGATGAAGCCATCAGGAGGGGGTGGCTGGGAAGAAAGGGGCATGGTTGAGGGGGGTTGAGTGGAAGGGGGCTGGGTTGCTGGGGGCTGGGTTAATGGGGGTTGGGTTGGGGGTTCCATTGGGGGTTCCGTTGGGGGTTCCGTTGGGGGTTGGGTTGCTGGTTTGGTTGGGGGTTGGGTTGGGGGCTGGGTTGCTGGTTGGGTTGGGAGCTGGGTTCCTGGTTGGGTTGGGGGTTGGGTTGGGACCTGGGTTCGTGGCTGGGTTGGGGGTTGGGTCACGGGTTTGGTTGTGGGTTGGGTTGGGGGTTGGGTTTGGAGCTGGGTTGTGGGTTCCGTTGGGGGTTGGGTTGCTGGTTGGGTTGAAGGGGGTTGGGAAGAGGGAACCTCGGTTGGGTTGGTTGTATTAATTTGAGGAGTTGGGTATGGGGGCGGGATGCTTGGTGGTGGAGGAGGGAATGTTGCATTTGTCGTAGTTTCATTCATCTGAGGAGTGGGGTATGGGGGTGGGATGCTTGGTGGTGGAGGAGGGAATGTTGTATTTGCCATAGTTTCGTTCATCTGAGGAGTGGGGTATGGGGGAGGGATGCTTGGTGGTGGAGGAGGGAATGTTGCATTTGTCATAGTTTCATTCATCTGAGGAGTGGGGTATGGGGGTGGGATGCTTGGTGGTGGAGGAGGGAATGTTGCATTTGTCATAGTTTCGTTCATCTGAGGGGTGGGGTATGGAGGTGGGATACTTGGTGGGGGTGGAGGGAATGTTGCATTTGTCGTAGTTTCATTCATCTGAGGGGTGGGGTATGGGGGTGGGATGCTTGGTGGTGGTGGAGGGAACGTTGCATTTGTCACAGTTTCGTTCATCTGAGGGGTGGGGTATGGAGGCGGGATACTTGGTGGGGGTGGAGGGAATGTTGCATTTGTCATAGTTTCGTTCATCTGAGGGGTGGGGTATGGGGGAGGGATGCTTGGTGGTGGAGGAGGGAACGTTGTATTTGTCATAGTTTCGTTCATCTGAGGAGTGGGGTATGGAGGCGGGATACTTGGTGGGGGTGGAGGGAATGTTGTATTTGCCATAGTTTCGTTCATCTGAGGAGTGGGGTATGGGGGCGGGATACTTGGTGGTGGAGGAGGGAACGTTGCATTTGTCATAGTTTCGTTCATCTGAGGAGTGGGGTATGGGGGCGGGATACTTGGTGGTGGTGGAGGGAACGTTGTATTTGCCATAGTTTCGTTCATCTGAGGAGTGGGGTATGGGGGCGGGATACTTGGTGGTGGAGGAGGGAACGTTGCATTTGTCATAGTTTCGTTCATCTGAGGAGTGGGGTATGGGGGAGGGATACTTGGTGGGGGTGGAGGGAACGTTGTATTTGCCATAGTTTCGTTCATCTGAGGAGTGGGGTATGGGGGCGGGATACTTGGTGGTGGAGGAGGGAACGTTGCATTTGTCATAGTTTCGTTCATCTGAGGAGTGGGGTATGGGGGAGGGATGCTTGGTGGTGGTGGAGGGAATGTTGCATTTGTCATAGTTTCGTTCATCTGAGGAGTGGGGTATGGGGGAGGGATGCTTGGTGGTGGAGGAGGGAATGTTGCATTTGTCATAGGTGTTGGTGTAGGAGTGGTCATGTTGCTCTGAGGGGTTGGGTATGGGGGAGGGATGCTTGGTGGTGGAGTAGGGAATGATGAATTTTCCAATGGTAGCCCAAGTGTGGTGAAGACAGTTGTGGCTTCATTGCAGGAAAGCCCACTCCAGTCTGGACTACATAAGCATTCATTCTCACTTGTACAAACCTAGTATTAAAGAGATAACCCAAACAAAACCAAAATAAAAATACAATCTTCAATCCCCACACCGAATCCTAGATTTTTAAGACCTGAACAAAAAAGTTTGAATGTCTGAAGAAGTTTCCAACTTTTGGTCATTTCAGCTCCTGCCAATGCAGCCAACCCCGCCCACAAAAAAAAAAAAATCAAGTCTAAAAAGTCAACAATATCTCTGACACCAACGTTTTACCAGTGTGCATCAAAATAAATCTTCAACAAAATGTTACTACAGAGTCCTCCAAGTTTCATCAATGTTCTTTGACAGGACCACTTTTTTTTATAAATTGTTATTTGACCCCATTTCCAATTGTCGGATGCAATGCACACTTACCCCATTCCCAGAGCAGATTTCACCATCTTCATCAGTTGGGCAGGGTGGTATTCCCAGAGACTCCAAGGGAACACATTCAAAACCCATGCACACCTGTTAAAAATTAAACATCAGGAAACTCGGGCTGTTAATAAGGATACCAGTATTTTAATACGATCAAGAACAAGCTCAATAAAGAAATACAGATTGAATTCATTCTTCCCTCTTCCTTATGTTGCAACGTTTGCACTGAATGCTCAGCGTTTTATTCCAAATGATTAAAATCTTTGCTTTGGTGGTTTTTGAACCAAGAATATGATGCATTCTAGTGAAATCATCACATATAATTGACCACAAACTCCCATCTGCTGGCTAAATACAAATGCAAGATATTGCCGTCATTAAATAATCCAGAAAGTATCATCCTACTTACCATTCCATCATCGCACTTTGTGCCGTCTGCCACATTTGCAGGATTAAGGACATCTGATTGGCTGGGATCTGCTACCCACAATGACCTGTCCGGATATTTAACAGGGAATGAAGCAAGGTCAATTCTAAGACATTGGGGTCCACTTTTGCCCGTCTCTGTTACATCTGACATCTATAATTTTATAATGCTGATGCACTCCTTAATGCAGTCGTCCTCCAAGAGTGATTATGAATAGAAATCTACCTACTCAACAAAAGTACAAAAGTACCGAGGTAACAGGGACAGGAAAAAATATTACATGTGGACCCTAGATTTATAGAATAACCACTTTGTCGTTTGTTCCCGTTTAGTGAACTATCTGTGAGTAATTGTGCATCAAGTACTCGCGTTAAAGAGTTCACTACTCGCCCCACACTGAAATACTTACACACAGTACTGAACGAAGGTGTTCCCTCGTGGTGACATGCCGAACGGGAAGAAGGAGAAGGCGGTGTTGGTGCAGTGAAGAAGACCACATTGCCTCCTGTCAATCGCAACAAAAGTAGAACTTTAATCACACTTGAGGGTATCTCATTATTGGAATAAGTGAACAAGTTTTCTTGGAAGTTCGGCGGATTCACAATGGCTATTCACTGGAAGATGTTATTGCATCTATATTCTATACACAATGGGTTGGAGTAAGTCCATTTGTTGGAGTACAGGGTAATCCTATACAATAGCACTGCCCAGCTCTTCTCACAAGTGACACAGATTGAGTCAGCCAGTGACATAGGTACAGAGAGAAACACTGGGCGGGTCCTCTCGGACCAGCTAAAAAGGAATTGTTCAATCCCTGTCTTTTCAGGAAACGAAATTTGAGTTTCAGGATTAACACGACAATCTTGAAATGAAAGTCCATAACTTTTCCAGGACAAAATAAGGGCTTTGCTGTTTTCTCATCTTAGGAGCCTATTGGTTGGATGAAATCTTACCCTGAAGTAGTGCAGGGAGAGTAGGATAGCTCGTTATCGCCGATGGAGGAGTATCCGCAGTGACCGAACGGGAAACTGCCGATGGTGTTGAGTGTCATGCACCCATCACCCAGTGTAGCACCTTCAGGGATGAGGAAAAAATAGAAGTTCTTAATTGAAATACTGACAAAAGGAAACTATTGGGGACAACATTTCTGGTTTTTTGGGGGGGGGAGGTGAGCAATGGTTGATAGGGTCAGCAATTCTCTGAGGCTGTTTCAGATTTGGGAGACAAACTTCAATATTTTAAGTTTTTCTGGGAATTTATAATCATGATATTGAGTGAATTTTGCTTTGTGGGAAAAAAGTGTTTTCACTTGGGTTTTGCCTTTACCATTATAAAAAATAATGTTCTGTGTGTTATGGGAAAACAAAATATTGAGAGAACTCTGAAGTATGTTTCGAGCCTAAGTTGACTTTCAAGAGTAAAGGGGAAGTTCAGCTTTTGATTTTGGAATGTTTGAAAAACTTGGATGGAAAATGTTTAAAATATAATAATGCACTTTAAAAAAAATCTGTAAATATACAAGCCTTCCAATCAATAAACACAGGTATTATGAAGCATCAGTGTTTTGATTTGTACAACAGGACATTGACATATGGGGAACTCCCAACATGGGGCTGGATAGCTCAGTTGGTAGTGTACACCAAAACACAATCCGGTGGTCGCAGGTTCAAACCCCGCTCCAGTCAATTTCGTTGTTTAACTTAAAAAAGATAAATGTCAATCAATACTACATACCTGCTCCCCAAATGTCCTCGCACTGATCGTCACTTGTCGGGCAGAGTCCATTGTAACAATATCCCTACAGACAAAAAACACAGAATCATGAATTTATTCCACAATGTCCCACAAATTTAGACATTGAAAATACGAAGTTGAGAATAAATTTTAAAAAATACATCTTGGTGACACTGACTCTCATACCAGTACTGTGTCTGTTGTAAATCTTGTAAAAAAGGAAGAACTCTCACCGTATCATTTTTGCAAGGCGTTCCGTCTTGAATGAAGATGTTGTCAGGACACTGTAAGGAAAAAAGAAAACAGTTTGAGAGGTAACTGGACATAAAAGTCACGGGACACCTCTGTTGTAGTGTAAGCTTAGTGGCAGCTTTTGTTTACAAAACTGCCCTATAGAAAGAAAAAGTTCGAGACAATTTCCAGTTGGAAATGGCTATTTTATTTCTGAGTGACAGTGTGATGTTCTTACATTGATACTTGTATTGAACCTTCTTAAAAGGATATTTTTCCGATTTTTGCCTTTGATTTGGGCTGATATTGGAATGTTCCATGTCATTAAATTAAACTTACATTGCCAGAGGTACCAGAGCACATCTCAGCGACGTCACAGTCATTATTGCTCTCTCTGCATGACGTTGTGGCCGGTAAAAACTAAACCACAAAAGGGGAGGAAAAAGCTAGAAATAATACTTATGGTCTTTCACAAAAAAAATATTTTTTATTTTCAAAAAATGTGCAAAAAAAATTAGACACGAAAAATTAATAATCACCTTAAATAGTCTCATCAAAAGGTAATTAAACAAAAATATTTTGAAAGATTTAAAAATTCTTCACTGGAATTTCCAACTCAACATTTATTAATTTTTGAACATACTTGATTTTAGGTTAAAATTCCTCAAATCTGAATTGAAATGAATGGAAAAAAAATTCAATTCAAATAATTCCATTATTTACCTGGCAGTTACTGCAGCATTCTCCTGTATGACACTCGCTGCCAGAGGTCAGCTGACAGGTCGCGGGGTCACAGCAGGGGTCACCGGCGCACTCCTGCAAGACAAAATATTGTGCGTCAACAAACCCAGTTTTGTCTACAGCAAAAATGATGTGTTTCTTATCAAGCGCTCGTATCCACCAGTATTGGTGCTTAAGGCGTACATCACTGTTTATACCCCTGCTCATGGGGAGGGAAACCCCCCCCCATCCCCTACTGCACTTCATTAATAAGATGACTACAATCCAAGCAATCCATTTAATTACCTCGGGTGTTCCACAGTCACAGGTCTCCGAGGATTCCACGATGCCGTTTCCACATCTTTGAAAGGTCACCAACTATGAATTCACAATAGAAAAAAACAATAGCAAAGTTCATATCTAATTGTGACAATGAAGGACAAATATTTTAAACAATTTTTTTAAGCTGATTTGTATTGCAAGCAAATACAAAGCAAACTTGATGTCACAACAAATTCACTGTGTAAATTTGCCAGAACTGAAATATATTAACAAGTCCATCATAAGTCAATCACAAGTCCATCACAAGTCAATCACAAGTCAATCACAAGTCCATCACAAGCCAATCATAAGTTAATCACAAGTCCACCTTGTTTACACAGATTTAACAAAACAAAAAACGATTCAGATTCAAACGAAAAAGATTACTCAGAGTTGTCTTAATTTAATCAAAGTTTAAGGCAATTTATACCTCATCTGGTTGGGGGACATTGAAGAGGCAGGGGTAGAAGCCGGCTCTCAGATGATCCTCAAAGGCTTCAATACTGCACTCAGAAAACTCTGTAGGAGGCTTGGGGCTCCAGTTCCTGTCGGGACCAAAAAAACCACTTTACTCAAAACTAGTGTCAATACTTATGAGCTCACCAAAGCCTAGTAAAGCAGTCCAGGCTTTCAAGCAGACCCAGGTGAGTAGGAGAAAAAGTCAAGAAAAGTCAAAAGTAGGAGAAAAATAGGATCAAAGTGAAGTGATCACGTGCCTGGATCCATCTAGACGATATCACTGCCCGGCTCGGAAGTGACAGTCAGTCAGTGAGTCAGTCACAGCGATATGCACAAAGAGGACGCCTTCTAGGAACGGCAAAAATCCAGTTTACGCGACTTTGTTTTTTCCCACTGATCACGGTAGGGTTTGTACTCGCCCAGTACCATTTCAGATTTTTAATTCACTTCTTAAAAGCCACTTTTACTTCTCTTAACTTTCCAAATCCCACCCAGTGATCACATATTCCTGAATTTTAAAGGTAAACAAATTGTGTGTTGTTAAAATAGTTATCAAACTATGTATAATCCCTTCCTGCAATGCACAAAAATGGAGAAGAAAGCTTACACTGGTTGTTGGTACATCACACAGCTTGCTGCTTGGCCCATACAAGTGCATGCTAAGCAGAAAAAAATATGGAAGTCAAGTTAAAGAAATCCCAAATTGAAATTTGTGACCTGAACCAGTAGCTATAAACACAGAAAATTTATGAACATAAAAAAAATACTTGTGTAAACATTGCAAGTTAAAATGGCACCTAATACAGGGTGTGACTGATTGTCAGCTGAGTTTTGTATTTTTACTTAGAATCTACAAGAAGCTTGGTCATGAAATGAATACATTTAGGTGATGAAACACCTTTTTAAACAATTTCATTATATACATCAATAAATGGTTTTAACCAATTAGCACGTGTATTACATTGTATTTACTTGTGTTTATCCTCTGAAGAATCGACAAAAGCACAGAGTGCTCAGGCCATTCTGGGCGGTACAGGGCGGTTTGTGGTGGTTCAGGGACTAATAGGATAAGGAAGATTTTAGTTTTTTAATTTAAAAATTCTACTTAGATTTAGTGAAAATCAATATAAACTAACTTTTTGACCCTCTGGTGTAGAAGTCATCATTGTAGATGTACAGGTTATGACCGATGACGTGTGCCAAAATTGCAGGGGTGAGAGAATCAGAGATATCCTGCAGAAAAATGGAGACAATGTTCAATTGAAAGCAACAAATATAATAGTTTGAGTAACTACATCAAATTGGAGTATTAAACTTGAGGCATATCACTGCATGCAAAAGAAGCAACTAATCTTAGTCTGTGATCCCTGGCCTTGCAGGTACCCATTTTTTTGTCCTCGGTGGGAAGAGGCATTCATAGTCAAGTGTCTTGTCTAATAAGAAAACCAGCACTATATCGTACCCTGTCAGGGTTCGAACCAAGTACCATTGCATGTGAGTTGGACACCATAACCACTGACCAAGGAGTTTGTTGAGGAGGACCCATGATTAAGAGTCCATTCGATGAAATATTAGAGATTGTTTTGATAATTACCTGAGCCAACGAGACCGCTTTCTCGGTACAGATTGAGTTTTGTCTGCTGGTGCCATAGTAAGACAGGGAACTTACTGCGCTGGTACCTCTGCAAGAAAAAAAGAAAAAAAACATCAAGATGAAAAAATTCAGATTGCTATATTTATATCGTGTCTTGGATGCTGTACTTTCATTGGTCTAGAACAGCTTCAGGTCCAGTCTAAAAAAAATACTTCATGTACACTGCGTTGCATTTTACCTCATGTTTACTGCAGTGCATATATAAATTACCTAATGTACACTGCACTGCATATAAACTATCTCGTATACACTGCACTTACAGGAGCAGGTTGGCAACGTCAAATCGTACTGTGTCAGAGACGTTGGTGTCCACGATATACTGATAGAAGTTGTTCAAGGTGACGTGGAGATTGTCTGAGACTGTGATAGGTTCTTCAATGCCGTCCCAGAGCTCAACATAGGTCAGGACAAGACGGACGTTCATCGGCCGGAAATACTGAAGGAAGGAAAACATTTGAAAACGAAATGAGTCTTGAAAGACGTGGTTCCAAAATTTGTAATGTCCAGCACTAGTACTGTGTTTTGCGTTGCAGAGACTAATCCTCGAAATACAAAAGTATGCATCTTGTTTGAAAACCACTCCAAAAAAGCATATCAAACACACTAATATAAATTGAGCCTATGAATGTTATTACTTACCATGTCTGCCTGGTTGACAACATCCAGTGCCCGTACAAAGGCAGAATTGGCACTTCCAAACTTGCTAATCTGTTAAAATTAACACAAGTATTATTTCAGGTGTCATATTCTCAGTTAAAGGGTATCCTTTAACTTAAATTACTCGGAATTGCTCAAGTTGAATACACTTTCAGAAGTCCACAGTTTAAACCTGTCTGCACTGTTGCAAAAAACCTATAATTTCTGTATTCTACAAAATATGTCATTGTTAAAAACCAAATAGAGCATTTTAGGTTTTTCAAGCATAATATGAACACAAGACTTTAAACAGGTCATTGTAACACTGTGCTATAAAATACTACCCCCCCCCTCAAATCCATCCATTTCTGAAAATAACAGCAAAAGTAAATGGTGTACTAAGTCATGTTGGCTGGGCTACTTGCTGCAAAATCCTACAAAAACATTAAGTTTAATTTTTGAAGGATCTACATGTAGGAGATTAACAGTTGAATGTATGAGCCTTAACTTGTATGCTAAATGGACAATATCTTCTAGTTTTATTACAATTTTTTCCTGGAAATTTTTTTGATTCTTGAAAGGATATCAGTCGATGAGAGGCAAAAATTGTACAACTTTGTTTCGCAGGAAAATGTTATCAAATGCTGCATTTCTAAAAAAAAAAAATAAAAAAATTTACCATGCTTGCAGAGCAGAAGATTGCAATCTCCAGGTACTTGGCTTCAGAATCCACGTCTCGTCTCATCTATGGTTAAAACAAAAATCAGAACAAACATTTGTTTTACCAATTCTCACAGACTTCTTTTAAACTGGCTAAGAAAAGTTTTCCATTTATCTTGTGGAACAACACTATTTCTGGTTTGTCTCACCCTTCTGTGATGAGATTCCGTTGTTTTCTTCTGCAATTCTTCTTTGAAGAGCATTTTGTCCTCGGACACATCAGGATGAATTTGTGCATCAGAATCACCTACAAGCAAAACAAAAAAAATTGTCTACACAAAATAGTCCTGACACAAAAAAGTAGGATTTTTCAATCAAATTGTATTTTTAAATTTGGGTTTTGTTACCCATGAAATGAGATTTCACAAATTAATAAGTTTATCAACTAATACTGAACCTATAATTTAATTTTTTTTTATTTAAATAATAATTAACAAGTTTTAATTAGATTAAAATAGATGATCATCGGAAATATGATGTCCATTAAAATGTAAAGTTTATGATGGTGAGCCAAAAAAGGTGAAAATGTTACTTTTGAAATACAACACTTACCTTCACGTGTTTCTGGCTGCACTTTATAAAGAACGTGAAGTTGTCTTGTCTGACATGGGGAAAAAAATATCAAAAGGAAAATGGGTGAAATATTAGGCATAAAACTTGGTAAAATATTACAAACTCTTCGTCTAAGTTTTAAAATTCGACCTCCTAGATCTTTCTGAATCCTTGAAGTGCTACATGTTTATATGATCATGTGCTTTTTGTGCTATAATAACACCACTCAAAATCAAAAGACAATTTTCAAAACTTAACCCTGTTGAAGTTTCAGCTCAGTGGATATTCCACTTTTCGATAAAACAGTGAAAAAAACATGGACATTTTGTTCATGTAGCACTCTTTCCAAAAATCAGTCAACTTACTGAGCTCTAAATGACAGCAAGTCAGACGGAATAATTTCACAGGGTGTTTAGTGTCAGTAAGATCTTTAATCCAAGTAAGCTTTTTGATAAGAATTTGGTAGGTCACATTTGGGATAAATGCAAGTGATCCTATGATCTCCCACTTGAACTACGGCAAATGAAATCCCTGTCTACATTCAAATCTAACCGCAAAACCCATCATGAGCGTCATGCCTGGCGGATACCGGCACTTTACCAAAGTGTTCATTTTTATTTATGCACCAGATTTTTTTCAGTATAGGGTGTGTTAATAATCTGCTAGTACACTGGCATACCACAAGAACTGTTGATAGTAATGCAGAAAAGATCATTATTGTCAGGTGATCAGCCAGGCCTGGCAATTCAACCACATGTAATGTACTTTCAGACTGCCAAACAATAAACCATTGAAGAGTATTGCTCTAGGAATTTTGTAAACACGCTAAACTGTGTTTTGACAATTCTGCACAGGTTGTAGGAATTATATTAATTGTGTCCTTGAATGGGGCATCTAACATTGTGCAACCACATTAGTGAGTGGCAAATGGGCTCAATCACCCATCCATTTGTTTTGCCAAGTGACTTGGATAGATGAATGAAGTATCTTATTGTGGCCATTACCTATAACTTATCGGAGAGGTTTTAATGAGATTGACCACCCATCAAGCAGAATAAAACCTTTTAATGGTACACTTTGTTCACATAGCTTTGTGCTCAAACAAACAAAGATCTAAAGTTTTGGGCGAAAAAATCACAAAAATAGTATTGTAAAAATCAGTGCCCCTTAAAAGTATAGGCCAACACCTACAAATTTGCAGGAATGGAATACATTGTAGGCCTGGGTCATGTACAGTTTGTAGGTCAGTTCATGATGGGGACAGATTTTTAGTAGAAATAAATGCAAATTAAATAACAACAAAATAATTTGACAGGGTTTGACTTGCAGTGTACAGTTCATTCATGTTCACTCTTGGTGAATGCAATATTGCTTCAATGTATTTGTGTGATGCAAAACTTTAAACAAAAAAAATAGAAACAAAACAAAGCCCTCCCAAATTCAGCATTATGTGTTTGCCACTCATGAGGAAGAACTTACCCCATTATGCAGAGAAGAAAGAGGCTTGACTACGAAATGATTTCCTTCTGTTACAATCGATCCCCTGCAATATAAATACACAAACCAATTCCTTCAAACTTTGATATTTATGAATGGAATGATCCATTAGGCCCCGCCCCTTAATGTTTTAACCAATTACAGCCCACGCGCGTATGATTGGCAGGACTGGAGCATGCAGTGTGGAATTGGATAGGCGCATGTGTTGTTGCCCATACATGTATGTGTAGTGGTAGGACAGGGGAAGGGGTAGGCTAATGGTTGGCTTAAAGACACCTGTCATAGGACGCCATCTTCGTAGGACAATTACAACTGCATATTCAACCCCATCAGGTGCGTGTTTGCGCAGTGTGCAAAATGTTCTAAACACGCACGCTTGTTGCTTGAAATTTCTTTTAAAATGCGGCACAGCCACTGCGTGTGGCAAAAATTTGACTCCTAAAATACCGATGCACATTAATCTGTAGGCAGTGATGTCATTTGAGAGGTATCTATTGCAACCTGAAGTGGAAGTGTACAAGGTTTCTCTGTTCCTATTCTTCATTGTTCTCCAACATAGATTTTGTTTCCTTTTGGAAACAATGAAAGGGTACACAATAATACTACTGTTATGTCACACAGAAAATTGCTTGTATATTTTCGCATTTTCTATTGTGCAGTTAAAACTAGAAAAATACAAGACTGTTCTTTGTATTAATGCAGAGGCAGCTGTTTGTTTGGGTCCAAATGATAATAGTTTCTTACATTGTAATACTGGTGGCCTATGGGTCATGAAAGAAATGAGACTAACTCCAAGCCTAGTAAAACTGCATGGTTCCAGCCCAATTTGGTCTGAGGGGTCTAGGAATTCATCTGAGCCACAGTGCGTCGGTCAGTAAGACTGGTACAAAGAGGTCTGAAGGCTGGCTCTCTGGGACCAGCAACAGCCGCAATTACTCGGGACATTTTTATTTACTGTACAATCTGTCTGTCCTTCAGAAATGAGGAATATGTGTTCCATGTCTTACCTTACGCCGTTGCAGGTATTAAGACTAACTGTGGATTGTGCCACGCCCCTGACCACACCCTGATAATGGCAGCTTGACCTCTGTTGAAACACAGAACGTTCATCAGACTGAATTTCTTAGGTAAATTTAACAGACATCTAATATCAAATATCTTTTCAAACACAAATAAGTAATTCACTGCACTGCATTTGAAAATTGCAAAAATAATAACAAAACAAACAATTTTGTGAAAAAGTGACCAATAAACGACAATAGTAATTCATTTTTCCCTTCCCATTACACGTGAATCTGAAGTAACACATCATTCAAACATGCAAGTAAGGCTGTGTAGCTGTTGTGTAGGTCTGAGACAATTACATGTACCACTATAATGGGCACATGTTGACAATGTGGCTGTAGCTCAGGAAACCAGTTTCATGAACAAAATTTTCCTTTTTACACGAATGTAACGCCAACTTAGAATTAAAAACCACGCAGTAAGTCAAGAATTCAAATCAGTGACTGTCACTTCCTGATAATGATCAACAGAGGGCGGTCTTTAATTACCTGGATGTCATCAAAGACTCCATCTTTGGTGATGTGTTTTAACCTGACGCCGGCCCTGGTCAGGTCTCTGCATGCAGTCATGGTGAACAAAAACAGACATGCAAATGTCATGCAAATGAGATAAAAGGTTAATTTGCATATAAGCATTTTTTTTTGCAACTGGAAATTTAAAAAATTGATAAAAAAATGTTTTATTCCTTTGACCACAACCTTCTAAAATTGATTTTGACAAAATACATTTATGTTTACAATTTCAATATTTGTTTGGCGAAGTGCTACTTCTGTTGCCTTTATATATTTATTTTTATGTAATTTTTGCAAAGAGAAAACTGTTCGATGATTTCAATAATCTTTTTATAATTTACATCTTTTTACAGGAAATATTTTCATGGCAATATATTCAACACATGACTACATGTACACGGCAAGATAATGACTCGCTAATCATGCCATTCCCTCAGCAGACAAAAGAACTGTGATTGGGTATATAATAGCAATAAAAAAGATGCAGCCATGGTCGCTACAGCAACTAATGAATCAGGTCGACCATGATATGGTCGGGTGGGGTGCTGTGGTCCAATGGTTATGGTGTTCGACTCGTGTGCCGTGGTACATGGGTTCGAATCCTGACCGTGGGAACATGGTGCTTGCGTGAGGCTCTGAGCAAGGCGCTCATTCATCGTTCTTCGGTGGGGACGTGGCCGTAGAGGTCCGTGTTGTGTGTGCACGTTAAAGAACCCAGAAACAGTATTATCGCTAAGAGAAGGGGTTTGCCCCGGTGTTTCTGGCAGTGGCTGCTTAATGCGCCGCAGCACCTTGTAAACCATTATAAAGGTGCTACATAATGGTTCTCATATTTCCCATGTACTTCATTTACCTGTCTCTAGTAATAGACATAATTTCCAGCGCCTTGAGTACCTAATTGTTGGTAGATACGTGAGCTATATAAGACTTCGGTATTATTATTATTATATGAGAAATGCTGTCGCACGTTTGTATACTGTGCTCCGAAAGTGTTATTCAGCCAATGACACACATTTTTGATTAACATTGTGTGCATACAATGTACATGCATAAGACATTAATAATGCGGAAAGCTCCAGCGAAGCAGGATTAACATAGCACTGTGTGTATGTATGCAAATTTTTATACAGCTTAAAGTCAAGATTTCTCTGTCATTTTGGGTATATGTAGCCTAAGGTGTGATGAAATAAAAACGACTATTGTTTGTGTCATAAAATGAGTGCAAAGGTACTTTTGAGAGCTTTCGACGTGAACGTGCAACAGTGAGTAAAAAGCGGCGCGGGCAACAAACAAAACAAAACAAATTAAAATAAACACGGACTCCCGTAATACAGTAGCAAGTACAGAGTCAGTCTTGCTCGTCACGTGTTATTTACTGTGTTTTGCTGCTGCTGCACTGCGGCCGACTTACGTTGCAGGCAGAAATGAAAAACACAAACACACTCAAAAGCCTTTATACTCATTTCATGACAGAAACAATAGTCGTTTCTCTTTAAAGTCACAATCCCCACATGCAATATGTGTGCCATTCATACACTCCAATGATCTGATGCGTGTGGCACCTTACTACAATCAGTGGTTTCCAGTGATCAGAAACGTGATTTCCTGGCTGCTCCTAGATTAGTCATGCCTTAAACTGGATTAGTATCCCAGTTATACTAATCCTCCTAATCCATGGATTACCTGTTGAGCAGCAGGTCCAGATGAAGCTGTGTGCCGCTTCCTTCTAATCTGATCTGTTTGGCAACTTTTTCCTGAAAATACAAACACAAGACAGAGAAAATATAAAACTAACCAAAAATCAAACAATCACTTGGTCTAGCCCTTCGGTGCACAGATTATTTGGACCATAACATTTCTTGGTTGGTTGCTAGTGACTGCCCTGTGCACCAATAGTAAAACAAAAAATTAAGTTGACTATAATGAAGTAAAACCAGAAACTGCCAGAATACTTGACTAATACATTTCCCCCAATTTTTCCAAATGATATCGAATGCCGGTATTTTGATGATCATATTGAAAACATTTCATTTCTAATGAAATTGAAGTGAATACTCACGGTATAAAAGTTTCCCGTTTGCTGTCTGGTAAAATCACTATCTTCTGGGAAACTGGTGTAGACCAGTTCATACTGGTCCAGACTGGACAAAAGCTGTTGATCTGCTGAATTCTGGGAAAACTGGATATCTGCAGGGGAAATCAAAATGGAGAGTCAAAGCAAGCGGTGAAGTAAACCTCGTCGTTTGCATGATAAAAGGTTTTTATTTGACTTGCAAAACCAGATTCATTTGGAGTCTACAAATCAACCAGATTTTATTCAACAATTGTAAGATTTTTTGTTTGAAGATCTTGGTAAACTTAAAAGTCCAACATTAGATATATATTGTGTAAAAACATAAGATGGGGGGGGGGAGACAGAATTTAAACTTCATACGTGAACCTTCTGGGTTCAAGCATTTTTGTTTATTCCAAAATTTCAGACCATATTATTTATACAAGAGAAAAACACACTGGTTGTGTTCACGACAAATCTGAGAGAATTTACCGGTACAGTCCAGAAAATCTATTGTTGCAGGGATCAGGAATTATACATTTGTAGATGGAATAACTTTTTCGGTTGCCTTGATGAAACGGCTCCAAAACAGGGTCAACTCGGGACAAAACAGGTGGAAAATATAAGTGGGCCTGAATCACCTGACCAAAATAACTGGTGCATACAGATACTGATTTTCAAATAGTCCATGCACACACGAATATAACAGTTCATATTAGCATCTATAGCAAAATAATAGCAACTTCGAGGACTCCACTGCTATTTTCAGGAATGCAACTGCGAAGTCAACACAAAACAAAGAAAATTTTGAAGCTTTAAAATGCTTTTATACAGTGTTTTTCAACTTTTAACCCTCCCTTTGTTTGATCCGTCTCAGACACTCAGAAAGTCATTCCATTTCCCCTTCCATGCCTTTGAGGCAGGCTAGTGTACTCCATCAACAGACAAAAGCAGGTAACTGGTAGGCAAAGCTGGCTACTCTGACTGCTGCATGCCTGAATTTTATGGAAACCAACGCAGGAATTGAGCGTAAAATTCACACCCAATCTGAAAACACGCTCATTTTCAGTCGTCATAAAAGTACTCTCTAAATGTCCACGAGTGAAACTTGGGACTATAGGAACATTTTCTGCATGAAAATCACTCAAATGTTAGATTGGATCTGAAAAAAGAAACATTTCAGTTGAAAATTGAGTGACAATTGTTTTTTGAGTGACTAAATTTCACTCTTTGTCGTGTTGTCCTGCACATATAGTTTCAGTCCGATGATTTTTTACTCAAAAAGCGAGAGAATTTTCACTCTTCTGAAATAAAGAGTGTTCAGAAATCATATTAGAGATTTTCAAGCACACTGATACACATTTGTGGACACCCCTTTCTTTCGTCTTAGCTAAAGAACAGCTGAGTTTAAGATCGAAATTCATGCTGCTCTTATTGAGCTACCCATATTTGCATGACAAACAGAGATCCATTGTCATGTAGTAAAAAAAAAAGACCTGACGTTTGGATCTCAACCCCGCCAGGTATGCACAAATATGTATTCTAGCCAGCCGATGGTTTTAACAATGGAACATGTTAGTTCTATCCCAGCGGCTGGACAATGACAACCTGGCTAAGTACACAGGAGGCAAGACTTTCCCTGGCACAGAAGATTATCCCCAAAGGGGACATTATGTAAGAAAGCCAGCACTCTCAGAAAACCAAATTCTCAGGAATCCTTAAAAATACACCACCAGGAGTTCTGGAGAACTTTGCAGGATTGAGGAGGATAAAACCCAACTACTATTACATGTACTTTAGAGGGGCTCGATGGCCCTTGAAACTGGCCATTGGTTCCTAGAGAGTAGATAGTTGTAGGATTGCTGAGGAAGGTACAATGTAGAACCCAGCCAATGTCTTGACCAGACCTTGAATTTTAACTTTTCGGAGCCCACTTACGTATCCAGCAAATACTCATTGATTATTTTTAACTTTTAAATTAATCAATACCCATTTTCAAACCTTACTTAATTAAAAGGCAATTCAAGCGTCTCAGACATTGCAAATCAGAATTAATTTGTTGGTACTTTAGGAGCTCAATGAATAAACCTGAAAATGTATTTTTCAAATTTTACACATCCTTATCTATGGTCAAAGAGATTATCAGACTAGGAGATTTGGATCATTTCTCTGAATCATTTATCATGTTTAACTGGCTCTGTTGCAGACATTACATTTTCTTCAGTAATGCTGAATTGCCCATGATTTTTTTTCTAAACAGGACTCAATGAAAAGACTAACTTTATTAATTAATTATCTTTATAACTACATGTAACTTTAGGCCCCAATGTCGAAACAATTTCCTGTATAATTACGTCGCAGTCATGGTCTTTGTGATCGATCGAGTCATCGCAAGTCCATCCCAAGCCAGCCAACTTGTGAATTGACCAGTAAATGTACTTGTGATGCCTAGTTCCTGGACTACGATTCTGTTTTCTTGAATAGAGACACAAGAGAATCGAAAGATATCTAATTCTTGACATGGTTCCCTTGAGCTTGAAGATAGAACAAGGAAAGTACCAGAGGGATCCTGCACAACATGATCCCTGTCCTGGCACATGCTTTATAGGGAGCACACTATGAAGAGTTTACTTATAAAATAAAAACCTATGGTTGTTTACTTAGATTTTTTATTTGTTGCGGGAACGCAGGCCAGGAGATCTCAATTCCATGCTCATCAGTCATGCAGTAAATTGCAAGGTGAATACTTTTATTCAACTTTCAATTCCACAATTTTGAAGCAACAAAAGGCCAGCGTCCTTCAACCTTCAGATTGCTTTGGCAAACTTTGCAATATGACAAAGCGTCAACTAATTTTGTGGGTTGGCACTGGAATGCAGACAAAGTGACGATGTGTGAAATGCTTTTTTTTAATTTTGGGAAGATTCTAACAGTTATCATTGAGACATAACCCAGTTTGTTCTCTGAATTCGCTGAATTGTTGATTTACGAGTTTTGTTATGAAAACAAGGTCTTTTATGCAAACCAGTGGTATTAATAAAAACAATTTAAATGTCGTCCGTGACTCAGAAGAATACCTTTGAAATCTCAGCCCTGAAAAGGACTGGTCGACCAACAACGGTGACAGATGATACATGTATAATGACTACTACCTATGGCATTTAAAAAAAGTTTATTTCTAATCTTCCTCTTGCAATTTAAGCTACTGAATTTTGAAAACGACAAATTAGGTCAGAAAAAAATTGAACTTGAAGAAGAACACTTTTCAAAAATTGCAATCCCGTACAGTACATTTTGTAATTGTTTCATTCCGAATTAACTGATGCCTCTTCAGTGAATATCACACAAGTGTCATCTACACACTTTTTTCTTGCTGTATTTGTTAAAGAAGTCATGCTCAGAGAATCTTTGTGTGATGGGTGTGGTCAAAGGGAGACCTGAATCACCCTAGTCATGCTATTGTCTGATTGTATCTGGCATGTTATCCCATATTATCCTCAATCTTTGACTGCCAAATCTGTTCTTACAAGGACATCACAGGCAAGGGATGACAAAGTTGAGATGACTTTTCATTTTCAGGAAGAGGATTTAACTCCTGTGTCAAATCATTGGCATCGCCCAGTTACATGTAATTTAGAAGTTCTATGAATTAACTGCCATTATTACGTTACATGAGGTCCTCAATGTAACAGTTTTCTTATTTTTAGGTTTGAAATCTAAGGTCCGAGAGCTTCTTTTTAAAACTGTCAAAGATTAATTTTGTCAACAACAAAAATATCAGAAGATTAACTTTTGTAATTTTTACTAATTCTTCCTCGTGCTACTACAATAAAAAAAAAGGGGGAAAGAAAAAAAGTTTGTGGGTTTTAAATGTTTTTCGTTCAACAAACTAATTCTCTAGATTTTATTTTTTACTGCAGAGATCTTCTTTATTATATTAACATCAGTTTATTTTTAAACTGATTTTTTGAAAGGGCAAGTTAAAAGTGAACAGTTGTTAAAATTATTTTTCTCAGTTTTCTTCTGCATGTGATGTGACCATGGAATAGTTACACGTACACATGCAAGCTACAAACTAGTTGTAGCAATAATACTATAGCTTTGCAGAAACTGGAAGAAAAAAAAATTCACTCAATGAAAATATGGGGTTTTTGCTACCTAATCACATCCGAAACCCATGCTCATTTACTCCCATTATAACATAAAATCATTCCAAATTGTTTTTTAACGCATCTTTAAACCATGGAGGAAGTAACACAAACTGACCATGACATAATTTTTAAGTTTACAAATGATGAAAAGTGGCATTTATAGGATACTATTCTACCATAGAACAAGGAACAGATTCTATTCTATGATTCTACCGAACATGCCCAAACAAATTTCTCCATGAATTACTCAAGAGAGCGCGATGTATGCACTAGTAGTACTACCCGTGACCGAGCATCAACGTGACCGCTGGCCGAGTTCTGGGACGCCAACGCCCCATACCCTCGGCGGCCCAGATCCGCTACGCTCCTACCGAACATTCCCCACAACTTACCGTCAACTGTCGACGCAAAACAGTACGATCTCCTCCATAAAAGACCAGACGACACAAGGATAGCAACCAAACATGTCAATGGAATACGTCTCAGATTCATATTCCACACAAAGCACAAATCCATGATCATAGTGATGTGAGAAAGTTCCGTTTTAAGTACCACTACAAAAGTGCATGCTTTTCGATTTAACAACTGTAACGGTCTAGCAGCTCAGCTGACTGGTCAGCTCCTCAGCAGGCGTACGTTCACTTTCAAGAAACTGGGCGGGCACATGGAGACATTATAAGACGATGATTCACACGTTGTCAAAAATCGAAATGAATCGATAACTACTTCATGGATTTACACGTGTGTTCCAGTTACAATATCTTGTCGTAGTATCGGCTTCTGCTGCATATGTTCCGTGGTTCAACAGACACATAGGCCTTTCATTTCGGAGTGATCTTTGTTGAAGATCATTCAGGAACCCAACCAACAATGGCAGTCAGAGGCCCTACAAAATGCATGCAAATACCGCATGACTAAACGTGTAGCCGCGGCAGCTAGTGAGGCGTGTCCTTTCTGTCAACAAACTCAATTCGTTGCCCTATTTACTGCTGTTCATGAATGTGCACGTAGGAGGCCGACATGCTATGTAGTCATAGAGCTGCATAATAAGTCTAGAAATGTCAAACACAGTTGCAGGTTCCAAAAACATTGCCTGCTTTGCAGACCCGAGGGTTTTTTGTTGTTAATTTTGATACTTTCAGGCACTTAGCCAAATGAGCTTCAACTTCAAGACCTCAAGAACAACTTTCTAATTTTTTTCAAAAATGAATTGTTCAGCACCATTTTACTGAAATTCGGGGTGGGGCGGTGCTTAAGCTGAAAAAGATTTCATGTATAGGCCGATATTGGGAAAATAATTATTGCAACATTATTCCAATCAATTGAAGATTAACTGCACGGCCGGTTGGGGGTCAATCTGATTTGGACGTCACCGGTCACCGTGCCGAAATCCTGGCCGAAATAATGCAAGTGTGTGATGGGGGGTCGAAGGCAGATCTCAATCTTTATGAGGGCGCTATACAATTTCAATGGAGAGGCTTTTTTTACAAGAGATAGTTCCCCCCACCCCTCCACACAGTTTATACGCATGTTTTTATTTTTTCCGTAGTAATAGAGTTACTCCCTACGCATGCTATGTCTATGCTACATCATAACTTTTTGGGTAGTGTGAATTAAGACGTCACCTAGCTGTCACGAACCAACATTTTCCGAGTGATCGAGATATAATGCATTAATACAATATTTCTTTTAGGGAAACATTAGATGTTTCATTTTAAACAGTTTCGGTTGTGCACAAGTTTGTGGGGATGCGAAGTCCTTGAAAAAAGTTGCTTTTTTGGGGGGGTGGAATTAATGTTTCTATATAGGCTAAAAGCCTTAACATTGTATTTTTTTAACGTTTCAGGTGCAAATGGATTGCCAAAATTATTCTTTTAATTTTGTTCAAGTCGATCGTTAAGGTTGCGAGTTGAAACAGCGCCCTCGGTTTTTTTTTGGCAGCCTCGACTCTCCGCTCGTACCCGGCCCCCCGCCCTGCAAACAGGACGCTGGGAAGGGCTGACGAATTAACGCTCTGATTGGATAGATTTTGCGTGACCTGTGACCTGTGACCTGCAAGTCATCACCCGACCCCGCAAGACGGCCGGAAGTTACCGAGTCATTTTTTTTTTTTTGTTTGTTTACTCCCATTCATAAATGCCCTTTTTTTTTCGTTCAAAAAGCATAATAATGTAGGAAAATCTGTAAAAGTTATCTGTTTTGTAAATTTTCAACTGTTGCTCGGGCTCCGTTTCGAATTCCCCAAGGGTCGATCGAGATGCATATTATTCGGCGCTTAAAATGTGTCCACATGGTCCGCAATGAAAAAGAAATCACATCCGGTGTGTATTCATTTCTATGGCAATAATTTTTTTCTCGGATAGCATTTGCGCGCATTGGCTAACCGCGGTCTTAAACAGCTGCAGCCAAATGCTTTATACATAGGTCATGATAAATTACCCAGAATGCTGTTTGCAGGGCGAGGGGTACGAGCGAACCTCGACTCCTTCGCTCGTGCGCGTGCAGGTGCGCGTGCGCGTTCCTTCACTCACCCCTGGCTGTGATGAACACGTGAACGACACTGACAGGTTATTTAGGATCATGGGAGAGTGACTGGTCACGCGTGAGGGATAAACGAATAAATAGGGAAAAGGAGTCCGATTTTCATAGGAGTCGGATTTTCATATGACACCAGCTCGCCCGCTATATGAAACAAAAAGCGACACGAAACGAAGATCATTAATAATCATTACACCATTCTTGAACAGCACTGCAAACTCTTATTAATGGAAACTTGCAAATAATTTTGATAAGATCTATGTACACTCTGTACTATCAATAAAAAGCAAAAGAAAATCTTAACTTAAAAGAAAGACGTATCAAAAAACCTTTCCTGTGAATCACCGTTGTTTTAAAAATGACGTTTTTTAAGAAGAAAAAGTAGTTTAATATCAAGTCAACAAAAAATCAATGTATAGGTTTTCATCATACACCGGGTTACATAGATAATTTTAAAAATGAAGATACTTTGTGACATAACTTCAACTTAAATTTTAAAGTTCAAATCCAGCCACCGTTGTCGTTAATATCAACCCCGAAAGAGCGCCCTCTTTCGTCAGTTTTCCTCTCAAATCCAGGAATGTACAACTGCATCTCAGACATGTACTTTTCTTTGCCGTCGTTCACCGCTGGTGGCGCACTGTCTTCGCCTAAATCCGTCAGCCTCAACTCCACGTGTACCTGGTTCACGACTTTCATGTTGACTGCCTGCTTAAAGCGTGCCGGCTCCTGCTCGTCAACCACTGGTCTTTTGCTCTTTTCCATACCGTGGTTTGTAGCTTTGGGCCCGTAGGTGTCATCGGCCGTAACGTGAACCTCAACCGTGTTCGTGGTCAGATCACCTTTTCGGTCCGCCTCGACCGGTTCTTTCCCGGCTTCCACGAGCGTCTCGCGTTCAGGCGTGATCGAGTCCGCGTCCGGGCCGTTCATTGTCGCGATACCACCGGAGTCGTTCGTCACGTCTCCGCTGCTTCCATTCCGGCTGATCAGGCTCAACTTCTCCATGCCGTCCTGGATGTCTTGGCCTAGGGCGCCCTCCAGCAGCAGTGCGTTCATTTCCTCGTCCTCCTCCTCTTCGGGCCAGCCACTCGTCTTGCACCATAAGTGATTGACAAGCATGACGTCATTGGAGTTGATCTCGCTCCATTCATTCTTGCCTCCCATGACCATCTCGTCTGCATCTTCATCGCCCTCTTTGCTGTAAATGAAGGACCCAAATAAAATTCAAATTAAAGGCATAATAAGATCATTTGCTTCATGCATTATGTTCGTTTCAAATAATAATATCACTTACAACCCAAAGAAGAATGTTCAAAACCTAACTTGTTGAAATTTCAGCTCAGTGGATACTACACAATTCGAGAAAACCTGTGAAAAAAACATCGCAAACTTCTAATTACGAAACACGATTTCGTCCATAGAGCACTCGATCTGTAGTTCTAACAATCAGTCAAGTTTTTGACTATTAATCTCCTACATTTCATGATGCCATGTTAATCATACAGCAAGCCAGACGGAAAGGTTTCACGAAGTGTGTAGTACCAGTGTACGATTACGCGATCTTTAATCAAGTGAGATTTTTGATAGCAATTCGATAGGCTACTTTTATCATATTGCGGCCATCTTGATTTTTTTTCTCATTCAAATCTACGTATCCTAAGTAAAGCTGGAAGGAAAAATAGTCTGGTTAATTTTCGCATAAAAAAATATCATTCGGTACTGTTAATGGATACAGTGAACATGGCTGAAATGGTAGCTGCATGATGAAAGTCTGTATGCAGCACTGCATCGTATCATGCCTGGCCACGACAACAATAATGTAAACTCGATTATCTACAGACTATATAGAAGAAAAGTATGGAAATGGTTATAAGCTGACTCCTACTCGGTGCGCAGTGCATAGGCCTAGTTACCGTTCACGTCTTCCACCGCTGTGCCCGGGTTCGATTCCTCCCCTGGCCACATGTGGATTGACTTTGCAATCCCTGCCTGATTCCGTGGGTTTTCCTCAGAATATTCTTTTGGGGGTTTTCCGCCCACCTCTAAAAACTGTAACTTCTTCTCAAACGGTCTCCTCTATGCAAGCTTCGTGAGGCTTTCGAGCTACGGTGCTTAGGGCACTTTTGAGGAATCCTTGGTTTCATTGCCAAAAATAAATACTCACCAAATGTGAGTGTACAGCAAGTAGATAATGGAAATGATTCCAGCAGGGATGACCAATGCAGCCGCCGTGAGAACGCCCAGGGTCCCGGCGTAACCACGGTGGCTGTGCACGGTGCCGGCGTCCGGGAGGGACGGCAGTACAACAGGCAAATCCGCAGATTCTACAAATGGAAATCATGGAGAAAGGGAGTTACAAATTTTGAATTTCAAAACAGAAAACCTGGTGAAATAATAGACATACTGAAAGGGGAAGAGCCATGAGTTGGATAATGTTAGCAACTAAAAAAAAAGTGCAAATGTTGCTCAACGTTTTCCCCGATGCATTGTTAAAAATTATCATGTAAACTGAATTCGTTCCAAGGGGTTTGAAGTTGTTTTTGTTCTCGAATTAACCAACCATTTTCGGGTAAACAGAATAGCAGTATCATTTATCTACAGTCACCGAACCACTTAAAAACGTGTTTTGTTCAGTTAATAACAGCTAAACAAAATGAAACGTCAAAGTTATATTTTTTTTATGAATTAAGTACCATGATTATTCACATATACCATAAATACATTATCTATGACCTGCATTATGTGTTCGGCATGTACATTATTTTGAACTAAGTTTATTTCCTGTTTGAGTTTAGGCCTCAGTTGAAACTGTCGTCCTTCTGAATGCAGTTTGCAATTATTGTAACACACAAGGGGTTTTATTTTGGTATTCCACACATACCTGCCTGTCCCCGGGACCTCAGGACCGCGTCTCCGGTCCAACAGCACACGAGCACGAGAGCCAACTCCAAAGACCAACGTTTCCACCTTGACTTCGCCATCTTGCCTGCAGCCTGTCTGTGCTAGCTACAGAAAAACATGGCTCAGCCAGCAGGCAGCACCCGGAGCTTATCCCGAAAGCGAAAACAACTAGCGTCGATCGAAAGTCCACTGTTCGCACAGAAGGATAAAGCTTATTTTTCTACGCAACGCGTCAGTGAAATCGTCCCCTTCAAAGGCAACCGACCCACATCTTTCATATTCATTTCATTTTGCAAATCTTGAATAATCGGGTTGATATGCTCCACAGTCAGCATACACATAGTTTATTAGTTTGCGATACACCATGGATATCCTTCAACACGAGCGCTGACACGGGGCTGCATGGATTGTTCAGAAAGCACCGAAGCGAGACCCTAGATCTTTTGGACAACATGTATTGTATCCCTATTTTTTGGCTAGGTTGAGTTATTATCGAAATAGCCAGCCGTTCATAACCGGGGAAATCAACAAAGCTTATTCAAGGCTAAAAGTCGGATAGCGATTGCCAATAATCATACGGGGGAAAAAACACAACGCAGGCATAACAGTCACACACGAAATGAGCCTCTAGGCTCTAGATCACGCATAGCCCGATGGTATATCCTCCACCTAATCCACCTACACCCTATACCCGCCGTGCTATGCTCCGTTCTCATGCAACACAGCAAAAGTATACATGTAAATTGTTCAACATGTCATTAGTGTATGTATAGTGTCTAGCTAAACGTAATACAATGTACATACAGACTTATTTTAGTCAATCCCTCACCAGGAACTGAAGATCAGTTAATAATAAAATAGGCAGTGCCATGGAAATTCACACATGAACTTAAACCAAAAACCTTTTCCTGTATTTCGATTATTATTAAATGATGAAACGTTTAGTATACCCTTTAAGTCTGTATTTGCTGCTATTTTTGGCAATAATTAACAATCTTCAATTATTATTGGTTTGATCGCATCACAAGCAAAAGAACAAAATCAATTCTTAGCAAAGCTACACGCATTTTTCATCTTTTCTGATTCATGTTTTTTTTTAAATCATGCTAGAATTCACAGCAGGCGAATAAAGGTAACGTTGTGTAGTTAAAAAAAAGGTGTTTTTGTTTCCGTACTTTCCAAAGCATTGGCCTAATAACCAAACACAGTGTTTTTTTAACCCAGTTAAAGGTGTATGCAACAAGAAATTTTATTGAAATTGTTTAAGAGACCTTACAGATAATATGTATTCGTCAAGTCAAACACAACGACATTTGGTTGAATCGGGACGGAGGTTTATCAGTTTATAAAAGCAGTCTCTCTTGGATAGAATCTTGTTAATTCTTGGTTGCCCAGACATACAGGTAGATTGACTTCCAAATGTTGACATCGTTCACTTGCAAAATTCTTGTTAAACCAGTGTTTTAATCAAGTGATGGATGGTCAGATTATGCCCTCATCTGCACCCCATGATTCTGAAAACCAACCCACGAGCAAGAAAAAACAACCTCGCTCCTTACCCGAATATTGTCAGTGTCCGGTCAGTGTTTTTCTCTCCAGCTGATGGAGCACACACCGCGCAACGATCGAGAGACAACATTGAGTGGGGGCTCAGTGAGATTTGGCCAGGAATGTAGCTTAAACTCGATCACAGTTTGGTCAGAAAGTGAAGTCATCGACACTGGCAAAATTTTAAAAGAAAATCTCATCTTTTTTAATCCCCGCCAGTGTGAAGAAAAGACAAGCCTCGAAATCCAAGCATGATGAAAGTGCTTCCTCCGAAGACATCGACGACCGAGGAAATTGGAGCGATATGAGCGACTCGGACGAGGACCAAGTAAAAGAGAAATCCACGTTCTACGTCTACGTGAACCCCATTGAGACTATGACCCTTGACCTGAATGGTAACCTTGCCTCCAAGATCCCGAGCAATATCTGAAGGGTGGAGACTCGACTTACGAGTGCACACCGGTATATAGGCCAAAACCCATCCGCCAAACTCTTAAATAAAAGTCACTTAACGTATTCTATATTAGAGAGCCATAACATTGGGGAATTCAAGATATATGTCAATGAACCTCTGACCCGGACTTTGGGCTTGAATTCTTAAACATAATGACAAATTAAAGTGAAATTTCGTCCAGTGATTTGTCATGACGACTGTGTGTGTAACATTATGAAATTTAATTTTATGGGAAACCGTCAAACAATGAAAAATAATGTGACCGAAACACATATAGTACATGTATTTTTAACGCGAACAATGCAAACCGAATGAAAACAAGAAAGTCAAAGTCCATGGGAAAATAACACACTCGTTGTTTGGGCAATAATCTAAGCCCACCAGGCCCAGCTGTATTAAGTTGTAAGTTCGGCCAGTGATCGGTCTTGATGTGTTACATAGGGAGATTCAATTTCATGAGAAACCGTCAAACAACAACTGAAAGTTTCTTCGAGAAAGGGTGCGCTAAATCAAAGTGGTCTGGCACCAAGACAAACGTGCACACTTGCATACTTTAAGTTTCATTCAATAGAGGGCGCGCCACATAATTAGTGGTCTCCACAACGCATCGACACGGATGCTGCACTATTGAACAAAAAGAACAAACTCGTTTCCGATCAACTACTTTCGGAAAAACGAAATGTATTAAATTGAAATTTCGTGCACTCATTTTCAACGATGTGTAACATTGGGGTATTGAATGTCATGAGAAACCGTAGAACAATAACAATAACATGATCGCAACAATGTAGTGTTTTAAACGTGAAAAATCCACGTTGGCTTCCGTTCGGATTACATTTGTCGCGCTTAAAACACTGTATTGTTACGGTCATAGTAGCTTCATTGCTTGACGGTTTCTTATGAAATTAAATCACGTAATGTTAAACATAATGACAAAAAAGTGGACAAAAATTCAATTTAATACATCATGTATTTCTTGAGTTGTCGTCCCCCAGAACAAGTTTGGTGGTGGAGATCGACAGGAGCACTATTTATGTGGCGCGCCCTCTATTGAAAGAAAATTAAAGTAGGCATTGGTGCGAGACTTCTAGGGATGCAAACCTGTAAATTGGCACAATCACAATTTGTGTACCCTCGACTTCTTTGCTATAAGAGCATTTTGTGGGCCATGAACTTGATTGAACGTTTGTAGGAAAGAAGGACAGAAGCCGTGCATGTGACTGCAAGCTTGTATTTCTGTATAATTCGGCCCTAAAATGGATCTGTCTTTGCAATGGAGTGTATAGGCATCATTTTTTTTTAAGATGGCGATTGGATTTACCACTACTTTTAGGTGGTGGTCATCTTCGGCTGCAATTTCTCACAACACAGATTACCCCCAAAAATTGGGCAGAAAATAAAGATGATGAAATAAGCTTTATTTTCAAGGGTCTCTCAAAGCCTTGGAGAGTTTGGAGTATTTTTAATAATTTTTGTAAGTACGCGTTGGCCCTATTTACCATTGGGGTCTGTGGGAGTCGATTTGCAGGTCGACACCCCTAGGGCTTCAGACCTGTAAATCGACTCCCATAGACCTAAGTGATCATTTATACCCGTACTTCTAAACCCCTTTGAAATAGTGGGTCCGCTTTCAAGGCGCGACTGTTTTTAAATATATTTTTACACAGCGATCTTTGAATACATCTTGGACTTTCGCGTGCTTGGACTTCCCTTCGTCCGATCCCAAGTCTGCAGTGCACCGGGAAAGGTCTGCGCTGCACGGATAGGACTCCGTAGATCCGAGCTTTATTACGAAACCATTGAGAAACTAAGGAATTGAATGCAACGTGATAGTTTCTAGGAAGTGTACCTCACCGATTGGATGTTTTATGTCCAACAATAATATTACTGGAAACCTTCAGCCCGCCAAACATTTTAAAGGGGGAAAGAGGGATATCACATCGTTTGTCCCCCCCCCACACTTTTTTAACGTCGGTCAAGTTCTTGTTGCATAGTCAAGATTATCAACAAAAGAAAAACTTTTTCATTCAAACTTATACGGAGCGTGTAAAATTTGTAGAACTTCGTCTATTCACAGTAAATGTGGACGTCCGAAGCGAACAACGCATTCCTTAAGCAGATGCGTGCTGGATTTCTTTGTCAGCTGAACACTGTAACAATAAAATACAAAACCCCCGTTAAAAAACACCGTGCAAGTGCGCCGTACCTAGGTGCACAGATCGACGGGGCAACAACAGCCTGACGACCGGTAGGAATCATGGCGTATCTGCGGTCCACTACTTTTGTGTTAATACTGGTCGTCGGTATTTTCACTACATCAGCAACACTGCCGGTACTAGCGCTCGAAGGTATTGCCAATTGTTGTTGAAGTTGTTGTTGTTGTTGTTTAATTAAAACCCACATTCTGAAATTCACAAATGATCAGCTTTCACTGATTTGCACATCCCTTTCGTCCATGTTGGGTTTCTTTGTCGTTTTAACCTTTGACCTAAGGGACATTGCGAGGCACGTTAAAACAACTTGGAAGATGAATTGAGGGACACATGAATCAACCGTTGCATCCTTTATAATATTATTGTACTATTTCAGATATAACCTCAGCTGTGGTAAGTCTAATTTGTTAACAACAACGACAAGTCCATGTTTGAATTTACTGCAAGTATTGGGAGGGCAAGGTGGCCACCCCCACTTGATGCTTGTGCCCTTAGTCAGAAGATTCGGGCCTCTCAATATTGCGTCTGAGCTGAGAGTCCCAAAACTTTATAGATATTGAAAACATGCAATACAAGAAAATAGACTGGCTCATGAAACAACCAGTCCAACACCCTTTTAGTACTGCATCAATACTGTGTCAAAAGAAAAATCTGGTACCGAGTCTCTATTTGTACAAGTTTCCATAGTCATGCCACCAGACTACTGAAGGGTCAATCTTCTCAAACGTTGGACATGTACCAGTCTAATCTTATAGGCTTCAAATTGAAATCACTTTGCTTCACTCTCACTCTCAGGTGAAAAATGTTGAATAAAAGTCTCCGTTAAAAGTGGAATTGGGACCTAAAACTTGGCTAGTGAAATACTGAGGACGTTGTTTTTGCCTCATGGAAATTTTGGAGAATTTTGTTGGCTAAAGAGTGATTAACAGTGGCCTGATCTTGTTTTGCATATTTTGCTGCACTTAAGGTCACTAAAGTGCCCCCCCCCCTCACTGCAAATAGGATCCGAGTTTATTGCCTTAATTATGGCCATTTTTTATATTTGTTTTAATCAGCTACTGATTCTGCTCCCCCGTCGAAGCCCCCATGGGTAGTTCAATTTTACGGCACCACCAGGATTGGAACGATGGTCGCAGTTATTATAGGATGCGTCATCGTTCCCGTAGGACTGATCGGAATCCTGATTTTGATGATAAATTTTTGGTGAGTTTTCAATAATTAATTGCCTATTTGAAATGATGGACATTTTTGGTGGTCCACTATTTTTATTCACTTAATTTGGTAACACACTTTGCTTCTTAAAGGACCTTGAATTTTTGTGTAAGAAAAATATAGGTTGGCAAACGTTGGCCTTTTTTTTGTAAACCGAATTTTGCTCCCCCCTCCCAATCTGTTTTATAATGTCAGGTATATGCTGTTTATTAGCGCCCTCTGTTGTTTCAAGTGGTCTGTGTTCATTTGTTTTTATAAAAGCCGTTTTCCAATCTTTGAGTTCGTTTTAGATCCGGCTCTATCCATGGATCTGTACTAATAGAGGGCACTTATGTTCAAATGGAAATACTGTAAACTTCATGTCCTATAATTGAACGGAATAGTTCGCAAACAATTATGAAGGAATGTTTAAATCATGAAGTTGGAATCAAATCCAGTGCTGGAGATAAAGCCATGATTTGGGAAACGCTATAATTTGAAGTGTTAAAGAGACTAGTCAGTTGTTTTTGTTCTTTGAACCAATAGCGTGACGACCTGGAGACAAAGCCACCAGACCTCAAGTTGGGCCCCAATAACCAGTATGTTCCCTCAACGGCCACGGGATCGTCCACCACACAGCGACGATGCCAAGGAGACCGTATTCATGGAGCTGGACCCTGGGGACGAGGTAGGCACAGAACCAGTGGAGGAAAAGGCGCCCTCTGTCGACTAAAATTGCGCCTCGTGAGTGACCATCAAAAAACACAGACTTTATTCATGGGTCGGCCATATTGAATTTAAAGCGAGGGAAACTCTTCATTTTTGGAACTTGCGAGTAGAAATGCAAGCAATGAAATAAAATTTAGTTACAAATTAATACCAGTCTGCTCTGATGAAAAATTTAAAAACTGTGATTACACATACCCTAATGTTTTAAGCCACATGTAAGCCACATCGAAAATGGCTTTCTCGTGACATAAGGTCCATTAGGTTATGAAAAGTTGCGGGTTCGCAGTTCCTAAGAACATCTGGAGACTAGAATTAAAGGGCATTGGTTCGAAATGTGGGAGCATGTTGAAAATTATTATGCAGGTCCCTTTTTTCGTTGTTCAGCATTTTTTTTGAAAAACTACGTATGGCGACGATTACAGCGTCTGAAGGAATAGAACGTGCATACCAAGCATGTCTGCTGCCACCAATCATTTCAAGTCAATAATTAAAAATAAAGTTATTAAGAATACCTTTATTAGTTTACCTTGGTTGGGCGAGACGTTGTGAAGATGAGGGAGACATTGGGCCTCTGTCGGTTTAACTAATTAAAGTCCTGTCTGTAACAGTCAGGTTGGCCGGTTTCCCATTGTGTACATAGCGCCCTCAATCATTGATAGAGGCGTTATGTTTTTTTCATCGAATTTCTTCGTTTATGAATGGTTTTGTGACTCTGGTAAATTATTAATAAAAATAAATAAATATTTAATGTAATCTACATAATATGCTAGTGACAATATTTGGTGTCGATAAATATAGATATTTAATCAATTTTGTTAGGTAATGAATGTTGCCAATGTTTTTGTTTGACATTTTCTTGTAAAATGAAGCGTTCAAAATGATTTATAAGAGCTTGGGTCTAAAGTTCGTTTTTGTATGGAAAGCCTTTTCATTGGATAGCCTAGATGCGGTTCGTGTAAGGACTTCCACAGTTGTTGCATCTGGCGCTCACACTCCCAGGACTGAGGCATTTCCCTCCAAAAGTTTCTTTTAACAAGACCACGAATTTCTGATGGCACAGCTTGTACCGCAAGGGATTTACAGTATCCAAAAGCCCACACGTAAAGGAAGCGTGTGAACTGCATGTACGCGCCACGACGGCGTCTTCTGCGCAACCGCGGGCTACACCGCCATGATCATCAGCCGTGCGGAAATCTTTGGCCCTCAGCACAAAAATCTTAATCTCGCAAGATGCGTGCTGTGCAGACAACGGGGTATGATATTTGTAGGGTAGGACAAGCTAAGCTAGTCATGCACTCATCTTTGAGACTTGAAGTGCGCTGATGCATCTAGGTAAACTGCGAAGAAATAGTGGGTTCAGCACGTTCCCTGGTCCAGCACGTTTATTAACGTACTTTCGGTGGCCCCTTGAAAGTGAAAGCGTATAGCTGATATATTCAGTCGTCATCCTTCAAGTCATCCTATTTTTAATGAAACAAAGGGAAGCTCAATCAACAGTTATCCAGTGTGCATCGCAATGTTAGAATCGATCCCTCACCAAAATACGGCACTATTTGTTTGTAACCTCTCTGACTAGCTCGCCTCATTAACAAAGATTTTGTTCGTCACTTGGGAGACCATCAACGTAAGGCCTTTAAGCTTTAGTTGGTATAGAGAGTTGGTATGGTGTTGCAGTCATTATTTTGAAGACAATAGGCGTGCTTCTTTCTGAAATATCGAGTTCGTTAAATTTCCTTACAGACAAAAATCTGTTCCCGTTCGTTCAGAACAATGTCTTCATATTGACGAACAAAAACGTTACAGTTAAAAGAAATATAACTTTATAATTTGACAAACAAACATGAATGTGAACATCTCTGATGAAAATGTTAATATTCATATTTCTAGTTGGAGGAAAGTTAATAAACTTTTATTGACATCGCTGCTCTCTTTATCTCTGAAGCGGAATTTAATTCAAGGTCTCACAGGCTCGTTTGGAAAGGCATAAAGTATAAAAATGTGGGCAGGTGTATTAGGATCATATATAACTATCTGAAGATAGTACCGCCCGCACTTTCATTTTAGTATGTAATTTAAAACAGTTCAATGACTGCAATGAATCGAAAGGAGTGACCATCATGATCCTGATATTTTACAAGGCTTCAAAATGATTAGAGTTCCTTTTCACTGACCAGTGTGGTAGTCGAAATATGCTCCGAAACCTCAAACATTTGCTGAAATAGGCTCACATTGATTTGGCTCTGAACATACAAAACAGCTGTTAAATTTTGATTTAAAAAAAAGAAATTTTGATTTAAAAAAAATTGATTTAAAAAGATTTTATGGAAATATTGGATCTCAAAATGGTCTCAAAAAGATGCACTTGGCCAGACCTCACCTGAAACTGAGAGTTGACTTGCACTACAAAAAGAAAGAAATTAAACGTATGGGTTAAATCAGTATTCTTTCATTAAACAAGTGACACTTAATCCTCATAAAAGAAACATTTTGTCTCTCATTACGTAAATAATTGATAAAGAAAACGAGTTCTCGAAAAGGCTGGACTAGAAGTCTTAATCGTGCATATACCATAAACATGCCGTAAATACACGTCCTTGGTGCAGCATATGCAATGATACCCGGACAACCGTTGCATAACTGATACCAGCACAAATGGTTTTACGACGTTGTTCCGTCTATTTTGGGGGTATGCTCGTCCTTTGTTTTTCTAATGCAACTAGGCATTACTGAGTCATTGACCGAGTCAATTATCATATGAAACCTTCTTGCATGTCTCGGCAAAGATCATGCGCATTGCGATTATGACAAATCGCGTATTGGTGCCTTAGACCAGCCACCCACCTTCTACAAGTCACGAAAAACACTGCCAGCCCGCTAAGCCTCGCCCACTGATGACCAGCCTGATAATTTCCAGTCGACCCCGATAACAGTACTCTATGGAGAAAATAGAACAGCTAGTATAAAGACTAGCAAATGGATGTCAGGTTAATACTGCATGCTTATACCATCCATTAATATGCGTGGGTTGGACAAGAGTTGATTTTTGGCGGGATCGGCATGGTTCAGTTGAAGGTAGTCTCTCGACAAGAAGTGCACGTAGTTGCTGTGTCCCAGCTTTATGTAAGGTGTCTATAGCTACACCTTACGAGGGCACTTCGAGTGTCATGACATGTTTCCTTCCCTGATGGTGAAACTTTTCATGTGAACTGACGAGGGGCACTTGCTTCGTTGTGGAGTTCAGTCACGGAACATTATCCAGTTGACAGTTGGCAAATGTGTACCAGTTGATATCAAAGCGTACGGTAGTGCACTTTCAACTGAAATTCGAGGTGCCGATTTTCAGGACGCATGTACGCCACCGCCTCCCGATTGGGAGCATTAATGTGTTGACACATCTCAGATACTTGAATGCGAACTGTCAGGGAGCTGTTCAGGAAGGTGAGTGACATCGTTAGTTTAATGAGAAACTCTTTAAAGGCATATAGGATCATTTGCTTCCCATGCATTTTGCTCGTTTCTATAAGAAGAACTTGAATTTAACCTGTTGAAGGTTCAGCTCAGTGGATATTATACTTGTTGAGAAGAATTGAAAACCAATCACAACTTTTTGATCACGCAACACAATTTCGTACATAGCTCTCTTGATTTAAAAAAAAAAAACCAGTCAATGGACTGATTGTTGGAAATCACCGACATTTCTTGATTTCTTCCAAGTGACGGCAAGCCAGATAGGATAATTTCACGGGGTGTTTTGTACTAGTATTATAAGATATTTAATCCAAATAAGCTTTTTGATATTTATCGGTAGCTTACTTTCGGGATAACTGCTAATGATCCTATAGCCGGTAAAGATGACCCTTTCGTTGTGTGTCTTCTATATAATTCTAAATTGGGGTTGCCCTTGATTCACTGACGTAATCTTATAAACACTGTGTATACTCGGTGTTTTCCTCTGGCTTTCAAGCAGAGAACAAATTACTCGGATGGAACTCGAACCGACGATCACCTGTTTTATAGTGCAAGATGCCTTCTATCAGATGCATTATTGTTTCATTGTGGTTTTTCCCTCTTCTCTCCCGAACATGATTTCTCAGTGTGTTGTGATAAGGGTTTCTAAAGGGTGAAAAATACTTATACTCGGTCCCTATTTCCGTTTCGTTCTTTTACTTCACTTAAAATCTTTGTGCAGTAATAATTATGCTGATGTTAATATTAACTAGGGAAATATATCAAATTAGGTTTTGCCCTTTAGGGAAATATAGTTCTACAACCAAACAAACTTTAAGCTCTAGTTTTGTTCCAATTTAGTTTTGTTTTTATTTGCATAGGGCTATAGACATCATGCGTTGCAGCTGTCATATAAGATATTATTCGTTAATTTTAATATATTATCAAACCATGAATGCACAAAAAGGGTTACTCATATATTTCCTAGTGATACAAAACCATATGCCTCGAGCTTGGCCTTAACGCATCCCGTCTATAGCACACTAATATTCAACGATGAATAGAGCTCCAGCGTCATTTGCCACAATCTCCTACTGCAATAGACCTATAGCATAATTTCCCAGAAGTATAGGTTTTGCAGAAACATATACCCGAATGAGTTTTCATTCTGGGCAGACGTTAAGAAGATCATACGCAATTAAGTAACCTAATGTATCAAGACGTTTAGCCAATATGAGTCGTCACGCTATACGTAGAACTGATGGGAATATCATTGACGATCATTTTATCCGTAAAAAGGGCATGATCTCCGTACGATTTGAAACTCACGCCCAATTGCATCCGTAACCAAACTCCCCCTAGGGGGCCTTGAAAGTACGGTTGATCCCTGATTATTTGTCGTGAGGTCCTCCAACTCTCTGCGCGGAGTCTTCTCCACGATAACGTCTCTTCGGATTCCTATGCATGGTTTCCCAAAGCGTTGAAAAAAGAGTATATAAGACTCACTAATTATGCCATCCGTCTGTGGCTACGTCGAAATGAAACGTCTGGTGCGAAGTAAAAATATGCGCGGAGGCTGTGCAGGGCAGCGCCTTGGGGCGGATAGCGTGGAGCGTTTTCGCCCCTTCTCCCGTTCCAGACATGCCCCTGGGGTGAATGGAACATGATTGGGGGACTGTGGTTGGAGTGCTCGTGAAAATTTAATTTAAAAGGAGAATAATAAGAAATGAGGAAGGAGTTTGTTTCTCAGACTGTTCAACGTGCGATGACATGGAAATGCGCCAGCGAGGATTTTGGTCTTTGAAATACGCGTTTATCAAACATGAAACTTTACAGAAACATACGCCCACATTTATTTTGTGGCCCAACGTAATAAAATAAGGGTAAAGTCACCAGGGTTACTTTAGTTAAAATCTTGCACAATGGGAATCATAAGGAACCGTCAACGCCCTCATCTACAAAATAAAGTGAAATATCGATAAATCAAACTCTGATAACTCAAAACAACTGTTAAGTCAAATATAGAATCCATTCCGTTTAGTCGTATAACAATGATACACAACTTACGTGCTTAACTCAAAACTCTACTTAAGTCAAATTTTGAACCTGTTCCCTTGAGGTTTGACCTATTGAGATTTCACTGTATCCATATTGAATGAAATATCAAAATGGAGAATCGAGTATGACCTTTCTGTATGGAAAGTAATATGTGGCCAAAATGCCCTTAAGACTCAATTGGTGAAATTCGATCACATATTCGTCTCCAAAAAATGCAAAGGGTACGATCCCACAGGCAATCCCCCATCTGTAGGCCTATATTCCCTGGGTACGGTTCGTAGACAAGGTTTCGGATCTGTGTGTAGTTAAGGTGAACTTAGGAGGAAGGAAGGTGTATTACCGCCAAACTTCTTGAAGTTGAGAATTTTGTGTGTGTTGAATTTGGGTCATTTATCGTGTAACGACGTCGATTTAGCAGCATTTCGCTACGGCTGTTGCATTATGGCTTTGAAAATGCTCAGACAGAAATAAAATGCAACAGTCTCTGGTAGAGAGCTTCATTTGTGTGGACTTTATTTTTTCGTAAGGTAGAGCTGCGTCGAGTAGTGGTCTAATAAATCTTGACTCTGTTGAATAAAGCAGTGTATAGCTTGGGCCGTGTCATCAACTGAGCTACCATTAATGACACGACAATGTTAAAAGCCAAAAGTATCTAATTCGCATATAGAGGTCGTAGATTGTCTCTCCACGTTTAAAGTTTAACGGCTTCTGTATAATCGATCAGATTTATCCAGCACAACCCGTTAGCGTTGAAGCATTTTCAGAGAAGACATTGTCGTCGTTTATTTTCTCATGAATTCGTCATTACCTGGAGAACCACGTTCGACTGGATAATGGATAGGCCTAGCGTCCTCTGTGGACAATTCTGCCAAATTGTTAGTGCGAGTCTTTAGTTTGCATGTAACGACATTACACATTAGGTTGAAGATCAGCGTAAATAATTCTCTGTAAGTTTTTGGCGCACTCTTTTTGTTTACTCTGTGCGGGAAACGAACAAATAAAGATATTAAAAACGTATATAAAGATATTAAAAACGTATTTGACCGCCATCTTGGATTCATTTTGTTTTGTATTTTGTGATCAAGGGGTATTTCGCGAAGTCATGGGGCAACTATCGATCCTTGTCGTCACGTGTCAGCTACCTCTGAGCTAGCGCACTTTGCCACTGATCGCCCTAAAGAGATCACGTGACTACCAAAAATCGTCCAAAATTGTGGTATCCTAACGACAATTGGTCTGTGCGTCTTTCCAAATTATCTTCGTACTCCATGACAAGTTTTACCAAATGAAATGTGTTTGTTGATTTCATTTTCGTATCACTAACACGATTTCCCAAAAGGAAACCGAGGAAATGAAATGGTTGGAAATGTCACCAGGGAGGTGGGGGGGGGGGGGTATGAGAGCAACCCGTTACACGGCACATGCCTCACGAGTATATGAGACCTGACATTTAAATGGTCCGCTCATGACATCACCTTCGACGGTCGCTGCTCAAGAATCTATACCGGGCCATGCGCCTAATGGAAGCAGCGTAATGAATTGATCGAGGGGCTTAACGAAGTGGTCCGGACAGCCGCGCTAATGGAGGGGGCCTTACCTCCTGGTCACGTGATTCGTTTCTTCTCTGCCACGCGCTTGTTGTCAGAACAGAAAAGTGCGCGTGTATCCGATTATGCCAGATCTGTGTGTCTTATAGCACTGAGAAAACGCTGTAGCCAGTTTATTAGCTGAAGCAGAAAACCGGTTTAGAGGTGGCTTTCTAGTCGGTAGGCTACCTTATTTGACCGGCCTCCCTTATTTAAGCGAATCTTTTATGTGCTTAGTATCGCCATGAAACTGACCCATACCTAGCACTGTGAAAATTCATAGGCCTACATGGCCAAAAATTATCAAGAGTAGAGTGTAAAACTTCTTGCTATTTTGAATGAAGGCCTGTAGATTCTGACTTATCAGACGATTTTTTGTTGACGTCACAGGGGCTTGATGACTATCCGGTTCGTAAGTGTGACGTCATCTCAACTTACTGTACATGGTGTAGCATGGCACCAATGAAACCGGAAGTTAACGCAACTTGAGTGTTTATCCAATGGGTGCTCGTAATCAGTGGTGCGTGCGCGTGTATGACGAAGTCACTTACGAACCGAATAGGGCGGATGGAAAGCTCATACACGTATATATATATATATATACATGCATTATGATGATCAGTTCACCAGTGTCGATTGGTTCAATTATTTTCTTCATTTCAGCTTGGGTTCACTCCATTGGCGCGCGGACTTTTTTTGACCTCGTTTGTTCATTTGTTTTTTATTTATGGGATAATGAAACCAAAGGGTTTCCTCAATAACTCTTTATTTTTAAAGTTGGGATGAATAGCCTGGGATAATATTTCCATAACAACCTGCGGAATAAGGCAATGATTGAAAATCCAATCTACAAGTGGACCTGGGTGGGATTCGAACCCGGGCCACGGAAGTGGTAGACGAGGACCGTTACCACCAGGCCTACCCGACTTGATGGTGCATCAGTACATGCATGCATAATTACACCTGTCGTGCTCGCTACACAAATTAATACTACTTACACAGTTCCCCGATCTTCATTTCCCAACGGCATCCGGAGCGCGTCAAACGTAATCATAAAACACCAAAATGTCAACGGCGGGAGCTTGGATGACGCATATGAATCCAGTGTCGTTGTCTGCTCATGCTATGCTTTCATTAAACCGAACCAATACATCTGAGACTGTCTCAAGACTTGCCGAGACTCGATTTTCACGGGACTCAATTATGACAGGCGTCAATTCCACACGTTCGGGACGTCCTGCCCTGTAACTCTATTACTTTGTCATTTTGCTCTTATCCTGGACTTCGGTCTAAATGTCAAGCCATGTTCCGTAGGTCCTGAAGATTCAGTGTCTGCGCATAAAGTGTGTTCATGTATTGTATTGAAATCAGAGTGTATCATGGGCTATAAAAAGATCTTTTTTGATATCTGGTGTACACGCCTTTAGCTATTTCAAGGAAATAAGTTAAACTCCAACGCCAACGATGATTTGGAAGCGCAAATGCTGTACTCCATTTTGGAGAGCTACAAGTAATCAACCATTAAAAGACATGAAGCAGTTATTTTTGTTTTAAAGACTGGTAATATTACAATCTAAAATGTGTCGACTTGCTCTTATCTTACCAACATTTTCTCTACTCCGGCTATTGGCGGCGCTGCGGGAAGTTTGATTTCGATAACGTTGCTGAAGAAATTACACAAGTTCTTTGCTTCTCCAAGAAATTGTTCTCTAAATGTGTCCAAGAAGGCTAAAAAAACGTAATAATTTCAAAGAAAATTGAAAATTAATGTTTGAACGAAGACATATGACGACACGCTGAATTCAGAAATGTGGCCATTTTGTTTTTGTTTTGTTTTAACCCTAATATCGACATCACCGGTGAAGTTCATTTAAATATAATCTTAATAGGCCTAAACCATAACAAAAATGATTCGAAAAACATTTCCTCATTTTCTTCTCTTCTTGGAGAACTATTTAAGGACAGTAAAAGCGATGGATACACATGTACCTCAACTTAGAACAAGGTGGAATAGGCCTATATTCAAATTAAATTGATTCATCTGGGGGCTAGAAACAGCCTGAGGGTTTTCAACAAGCACGAGCTTTGGACCTTGAACACGGGGAATGCAAAGCACACATACTTTCGAAATGTTGGTTCGAAAATCAACACACTCATCGAATTTCTTTTCGCGCGACCACTTAGAAGTGTGCCTGATACTTGTAAAAACAGCTCCCCTGAAAGGCAACATACAACACCATTAATAACTCTTTCACCCCGACGTTCCGACGTGCATTCCAAAACATTAAGCTGCACCTTTCACTAGTACTTCAGAAAGGGTGAGGTGTGTTTTTTAGATGTTGGTTCGGGTCGTTGGGAAAAGTATTTCTCGTGACCCAACTATGTTAAGTAGATTCAGGGTGACAAGTGTTCCGACCTTGTTCGAACCTGGTCGCATATTGAAGATCAAGTGCAAATAGAAAGGTAGTATAGCAAAAGTGTAATAAAAATAGCGCGACATTAATGTCTTTACTGTCAACGAAAAACTCGGAGAGACGGTTTTGCCTTTCTATTTATTTCATTCTAAATGACCCCTCCTTGTCTCTTCTCCAATGACCGAAGACGGATTCTGTTTCTCCGGAAGACCTTAATGATGCTATTAACCTTTACGGCAATTCCCCCCTTCGGGTGGTGAGCACTCGATAGAGTATTACGTGTCACAAGGGCCGAATAGTGACGAACTGTCTCTTAGGGCAGTATTTCGATGGGCAAAAGAGGAAACGCACTACCCACACGAATGTATGAAAATATGATTCAAAATAGCAATTTCGGGCGGCAAACAAGATGGTTAATACGGATGAGGTTTATGGAGACTCGATACAGCTTTCCTAAACTTTGGTTGGGTTTTCGGCATCGGCTCATCCTGGCCTCGGAATAGTTTTGCCCAAAACTATTCCGATAAATGGAAATACTCTTAAGATTTGGACTCATGTTCACAGGATTTGATATTCATGATGCAGAACACGGACCTATATATTGAGGTAAAGCTCCCCCCCCCCTTCACCAAGTCAGAAGCTAAAACTCGCGATGAGCCGAAGATAATAGATTGTTGGGACAAAGTGGCTTTGACAGCTGGACACCGCATGGTGCCGTGTGCTGTGATGCATGTCGCCTTGGTGTGTTCATTTTCTTCCCGCATCGTCGCATTGTGAATCAATTCTGTCTCCAGATCTAAGATGTCTGTTGTGTCTTTCCATCTTATGCGATGATTTTACGATTCTCGCATAAAATAGGCTGTGTTGTAAGCGATAGTCTCAATAAAATCCCCAATAGTATAAACACATACCACTTTAATGTTACTGTGAGGAATATTTTAACTGCCTACTACTATGTACATGTATTGTAAACACGGTTATTAAATAAGCGGGTAGTGTTGTGCCCTCCTGTCAGGCACAACATGACGGATTGAATGAAACAATGTTTACTGCCCTAGTTCTAAAATGTGTCTCTCTGGCCAAACCGCTACATTTTTGATCCCCGCTCCGAACTCAACGTGCAACTGTAATGCGCTGAGCTTAGAAATCGTCAGGCGCGCGCGTGAGAGCGCAACCATTAACTCGAGGAGAGACTAATTGGGTCTTAAGTTGCAACGCGCCCTCTGGCGTTGCAAACCAAAATGGCGGGAAATAAGATACAGGCGCGAAAGGCATGCATGTGATGCTCGCATCTTGTTGTATTTAGTACACCAACAGGTTTAAACCAACGGCTGCTTTCTACTGCGTGCCGTCGTCAACTGAATCCTAATCACAGAATGCTGCTCCGCCCTCAGTCCGATACCACGAGTTAATGAAGACGGAATCATGCCGCGCACGTCCCGGACTCCGATGGACTTAACGGATACGAGAGTTTAGTGCGAGAATTGAACCGCGGATACCGGAAACTCCCAATCGACTCCTTGCATCCGATAATCGGTTCCGGAGGGAATCGATAATACTGCCTAGTGCCGAGGTTGTTACCACTGAATATTCGTACAAAACGCCACTTGGCGATGACAAAGATTTAAAATTATAATGACTAGTACTATTTTTAAGAAGGGCATTCGTATGGTTATCATTGTGATGTAACATAATGTATAACAAAAACTGGCGAAAAACAAACTTGGTTTGTTAATGCTGTAATATCACAAGGAGAGAAATTATTGTGAATACTGTGGAATATTTTGGTTATATTTACTTGCGATAATGCGATGAATAGGCATAAACGGGAGACAAAATTTCCTATTAAAACCCTTCCCCTAAAATCGGCATGATAGACGATGACGTCATGCGCATGAATGAGCACGTAACAAAATATAGTAAGTTTGCAAAAAAATACCCAAGAGATAGGCATGTTGGTTAAAACAGTTTGATTAACCCCACTTGTCATGTACGCAACTGTTGCTATAATAGTCGTAAATATCTGTCAAAACCATTTGGAATCAATAGATATACTATTGATTTTCTATTAAAACGTTTGGATGAGAATTTCCTTTGGATATATGTAATATTTAACCCCCTTTTAGTTATCATTTTACAGAGAAAAATCGGTACCGAGGGAGCGCTGCTATCGCGCCCCGACCCTTGGTGAATCCTTCTCCGTAGCTGTAATACTACTCGGCACATTTTCTTGAGAAACTCTCGAGATAACCGACTGCATAATCGTATGCGTGTTTTCTTAAGGAATTCTTTTTCTTGGTCACATCTAACGCTGTTTCACGCAGGTCCATCGATTATCCTCAGTTTCTCGAGAGCACACAGTGTTTTCATTGCATGTCCCAGTGGTATGTTACAAATGCCAAGTATATACGTGGCATCTGGTAAGACGAACGATACTGAAATCGTGGAGTAATAAGCCGACCATTGCATGTCGGGTTTCAGCGGACATGGGTTTTTGGTGACTTTAAAAATACGAGACTTTTTTATTTTATTTTTTACATTCGTGAGAGATATTCGAGGTGTGGGAGTCGAGAATGGGAAGAGCACGCTCTTTTATTTACAGCCGTTGTGTGACTTTGCATACATCTTTTTTCACATTCACGAGATAACCTTGGAGGTTTTGGGGTCGAGCGAAGACACGATACGCTATAAAAAGCATTCGCTTCAGCACCTGTCACGTTATTAATTTGAAATTGTACGGTATATCATAGGATGCATGATACATAATCGTAGACATGAAACACCTTGGTCGCCCATTTTGACACAACCTACGTCGTCAGCTTACACGTTTGTAAGTTGACTCACCTAAAGTTCGTAACAACCTGTACTAGCCTCCCCGCCCCGCCATATCCGAAGGAACTGCCCCAATTTTATGAACTTCAACGCTTGGTGGCAGCAAATAGGCCTGCCCTTATTCAATCATTACTATTGTTCTGAGAGAATGGGCAGAGGAAACAAGACAATGAAGCATCTTCCAATATTTATGGTACAGTATATATACGTCGTGTGATTTTGGGTAATGAACGCACTTTGACTTTGATTGAAAAGCAACATGCCAAAACCTTTGGAGACCTTTGGTTTGTAGAGACCGCATATGCCTACTTACTATTACCTTTCAAAATAATACAAGCCATCATTTCAAGCCCATCATTAGCGTAACAAACGGGGGCATGGGAGCACCAACCAACCGACCCGCGGCGCTCGAGGCATTATGCCCCCTGTGGTCCCGCTTACCCCTGCTCATAATTCGGGGCAGCGGCGTAGTCACGGGGCATGGGGGAACAAGCCCTCCCCCATACAACAATCGTCGCCCCTCCACTTGAATTTTGTTAGTCCTGCGACCATGGTTAACGAGTTTAACATAAACCACCACCCACTTGTAACATCCAGGACCCCCTCCTTGGGGAGAATCCTAGCAGGCTACCCCGCTGTTTCAGGGTAGCCCAAAATGAGCTTTGTATTGTTGATACCCCATAGAGTGCTCCCTCTAGACACCCAAACGAATTACCTCATGCAAATGGAGCCTAGTTACGCCAATGGAGCAATCACCCCTCTCAAGTGCCCGCCCACTCTCGATCTTTGTGCCCTTAATTCATATCGCCCCCAAAACATCCCACATAAACTGTCAGAGACATGCCCACCCTCCTATTACCCACTTCCTTCCTATGGTGTCTCCTTTCCGTCACCAAATTTACAGCGCTCCGCTAGTACGAAGTTGAACAAATACCAATTGACTCCAATGAATAGTCGCCATAAAGAAATTTAAAGACGGGCATAAAACGAGAAAGGTGATCCCACCCCAACTCGCGAAAATAACCGTTTCGTATTCACCGTATCCCGGTTCAAAAGAGCCCACAGAAAAACATAAGAAATCTCGGGCAGTGCAGGAATTTTACGAGTGTTGGCCTAATAAATGGCCCTGCCTATAATTTGATCACCTTTCGCCGGAGGGCCCGTGATTTATTGATCGATGGTAAGCCTAGAATGCCATGTCTTTTGGAGCAATATAAATATGATGAACTGCTTTTTTTGAGATATGGTCAAGAAAGGGCCCGCGGGGCACAACACCCGAGATGTGTAAGGTCGGGCGTAGACCCCGTTCGCGGGGATTTAAGTGCCGTGCTCTGGCTAGTATTATCATGCCCGCGTTTGACTGCGATTGCCGGTAATAAGATGGACGATCAGTGTGTCTTATGGAATCCTCGTGTGTCTTTTTCGTCCGTACTTTTAACTAGGGCAAAGGGTCATTCCACGTTTAAGGTTATCCAAACACGTTATTAAGGTAATGCAGCTACGGAGTGCATATAGGTATGTGTGACTATTTGTTTGTGGCATTTATCCTGCAGGACTATTGAAGGGATGTTTTAAAACTATTTGTTGATTTAACAAAAGACACTATTTCTAAGCTTTATCGATGGAATAAGGTACAGTTGTTTAACCAACAGTGTTTAACAATAAGCCAAATCAACAACAACAAAACATTCCTATCAGCAGGCCATTTTTGGTGTGAATGAGCGAATTTTTGTCATCAATTGAAGAAATATCACAATATTGAAGCAGTCGAGTAATTTTACATCGATCTAAAAATGATAGGATGAATTTTTTCTCAGTTTTGGCGACATGTAAACTGATGTCAATAACCTGGTATTCAAGTCTGTTTTACCCCCTCCTATGGCGTCGGAACAACGCCCCCATTTTCTCAAAAATATGACCTGATAAATTAATCACTGGATAGTGTAATGTGGCCAAAAATGCACTTAACTATTCTGTCAATTTAGTTGAATCTCCCATCTTTCTCCGTTTTATTGATTTATTTCCCACTGTAATTCTCGATCTCCACATCCCTTAAAAGTTTATTACACTGACAACGCTGACTGCACCTTTAAATGTTGCGCGCGCGAATCACATCGCTTGCTTCTTGCGGTCACAGGTGTGCAAGCACAATAGCCTAACCGTTTGTGCCAAGAAAAAAAACACAAGCTTAGACCTTGTCTGCCGTTGGTGGCGTAGTTGCTATGCACGGTTATCAAGTCCACAGCTGGCTAGCTATTCGCACGGCGTTTAGTGCCGTGTCCGTGTACATAGTGATTTTAGTTTGCAAACAGTTAACGTGTATCTCACACGCTGTCAGTGGGAAACAGGCTCAAATATTTTCTTTTTGCGGATAGCCCAGTGAAGTTTCTGGTTCGCGACATATGGTAAGTCAACTCTACGAGTTAGTAATATCAGGCTTGAAGTTTGTGGAAAGTTTGAGGTCGGGTTATTGAAATTGTGCTGGATCAAAACTCGGAGCACTTGGTGTTTTTTTTAACCTTGTGCTTCCGAGATAGCGATGTGTAAACAATATGACTTCCCTAATTATACGTTATTTGAATGAATGCGTCTTTAATTTGGCAACTAGTTGCACTTTATAGGGAGAGGGTACATCTTTGATGAAGTGGAGACGTTTAAAGGAATCAAAACAAAAAGGGGGAAAAGTGTCTGTGGTCTACAGACTGTAACATGAAAGCTAGGCAACCGCAGAGATGAGCTAGATTCTAGAAAACCAGACAAACAAATAGTCTTCCTTGTTTAGCCATCTATTTCAAGACCTCATTTCGGTCCGGTACAAATGACTTCCTTAATTGCTTTTCATTGTTTGCTCTTATCCTATTCGTTTCCCCCGCCCATTTCCTCACAACCGTTTAAAAAAAATCTCGTCAACAGAAAGATAGAATGTGCGACAGCACAATCCCATCGCAACCTTTGGTCCGGAGTCAAGTGTTTTGGGGGCGAGCATGTTTTCATGCCCCCCACCCGGGGCATTTGAGCAAATTGGACGGTGCGCAAGTCGCACTCGAGAGCCACTAATGTGCCGGACGAGTGGTCCTCCGCTCGGCGCCAGGGAGAGACGGTAGATAAAGGATGAAAACTAGTCCCTTCTGTTTCCCCCAATCTCGCCTGGGACTTGCAACGGTCGTGGGTTAGCGTGGGGTTTGCGAGCTGAACTTACCCCCAACATGCAGGCCGAGATTGATTGTTTCAAATTATGAACTTGGCGACGCTTCATGTTGGACGCTATACAGTACCATAAATTAACATGGGCGGGAGATGCACATTACTCTGACGTAATTAATCATCGTGTGGTTGCAGTGTCTCCTATTTGTTGTGCAGGGTTTAAATCATTGTCAGATCTACGGTTCTTTGCGGCGCAATATTATGCGCTGATTTAATAGCGCTGTCGAGCATCATATAGCTACTAATTAACTAGTGAACTTCAAAATTTGATGGGGCTTAACCGGCATGAGCTCTCCAACCAATTTCAGCAAATTGCCATCTTGCTTGAGTCCCTCATAACAGGTGCTCCATATCAATTATGAAGGGACTGTGACCAGAATTGGGAAGGCTATGCGTGGTATATCTATGGGTGCGTTCGAGTAGCTTCCCCGTGTATAGCACAGGGTTTACAAGCGAGGAAGCCACGAAAATGAGGCTAATCGAACACTGCGATGTATTCGCCTGGCATTCTGGGGGAAATAAGTTCAAAGGTTGTTGCGGGGCGGGGCTTTAGACGCAAACACACCAGAAGGCATACTGTCGTGTGCTCCACTGGTAAATTTAATTTGATGTTATAACCAAATCAATCATTGCCGAAATCGTAAGATATGCTCTAAATTATCAAAAACATGTCTATCCAATTGAACACCCAAAATAATTGGGAATATTTGTGTCATAAATCTCTCTATAATACTTGATTCGTATTCAAGTTTCCGCCATGCATATTCAATCTAGCTAGCCAGGAAATCGTCCGGCTACGTTATCACACCCAAGCAGCCACCACAGACCCGCTAGCGAGCTGGGGCAGTTGTGGTTGACATGACACTATGTAAGCTAATCGAACATGTAAGCTAATCGAACGCACCCTATGTGGTTTACCCTATGTGGTTCACAGTTTGTAATCATTGGACATTGGGTATTCTTTTTCTCTCTTTTCTAGCTGCCTTCTTATTCCAAATTGTATATCTGTTTTGAACGGTTACATCTTTTACTCTTTCTCGTTTTTCTTAATTATTTATAAATTGTTAGGTTATGCTATAGGCAGCACAAAATCACACAGATGAAGTCACCTGTATGCCATGACACTGTCAAAACGTCAGTAACAACCAAACAACGAAGACAAAATTACATGCACACATTGACCAAATTTACACACTACCTACCATCAACAAATCACTGAAAATAAATATGCAGCAAATGTCCGTTTACCATAAACAGAAGAAATTTACTAGTAGCTTAAAGAGAAATCATGACAATGCGGTATCATTCGTACAATCATCAGCCACAGTTCAGCAGCGATACAAATCCAGCAAATTTTCCCAAAACAAAAGCTTCTTGAAATTCCTGTTCATGGAGGCAGAATATAACGACCTTGTTTTAACATAACATGTCCAAGTTGTCGAGCGCCATTTAATTTTCATAAGCGTGAGTGCATTACCCTGCATATAATCATGTCTTACTTTATTATTATTATTTTTTGTCTTCACATTTATCTACAGCTTCAGGTCCCACAAGACTGTTCAAGGCTGGGTAACAAATCGTGACCAGAATTGGTGAGTACTTCCTTTCGTTCTCTGAATTTGCTCATTTAAGAAATCTTGAGAAATGGAACCCTTTCATTGAATGAAAATCATCCCTTAGGGCATCAACACAGTCGGGTTCGCATATACCTTGGCCGATCACAAATTCACTTGTATCTTAATTGCAAATGAAGCAAAAGGTAGCATTTCGTTATGAGTAACTCGCTGTCACCAAAATACACTTACGATGATTTGTTTTTAATTTTGGTTTTTCAGAATATGTCAAAACGGTGGCTCTAAAATGTCTTCTGTTTTTGGATTTTCAAAACTTTGCCTTCGTCCCTGAAGCCTAATTGCACATATCGATGAGTGATATTGTTAGATTTTGCAAAAAGAACCTTTGATACACCACTTAAAAGCCAAAGAAGGCTTTACTTTGGCAAAACGAAACTTGAACAAACGCTGGCTTGTTTTACATCTGAGAAATAGCAAACCCGTTAATTGGGTTCCATTTGTTTTATTCGCCTTCCGCTATGTTCCAAACCGCTAGCTGTGCTCCGGTCTAAATTGCTAATGAACAATCCTTCAAGGCTTTTCCCTCTCCTCTCCAAGACAGCTCTCTACACCTCGCGTGTCAGTTCTTATAAGATGGGCTAAGTGTTTGAATGCTTCGAAACATGTTCGGTCCACACTGGGTACATCATTCCGTCACGACATTTTCTCTCTCACAACACCACAAACACCACTAGGTCCCGCTCAACGCTCGGCCTGCTACAACCGTTTCCGCTCGAGCCCTTTTCCCCGTGTTTACACACGCATTCCGAGACTTCTTTTTCAGCGGGGAAAAAGAGGGGCCTGAGTGCTCGATAAACTTGGCCCGAGAACGATAGACCCTTCAGAGCACACGCGCTAATGGATGCCGACTTGACACGATCATTGATTTTTTTCTCCCCGCGGCAAATTATGGGAAATTCCACCTTGTCGGAGTGGAGAAGTTTAACAACAGTGCAAGGTGTGCCCTCATTTACCGTACGAAAATGGCATAAGTGGAAAATGAAACACATGCCATCTCGTCCGTTTTTCATATAATCACCTGCCCCTTTACTCCATATTTGCAATCTTGGATCCCATTTAAAGCGTAAAATCCAGTTCAAATTCATGAGGGAAAAGAGGACTCGGTCATTACTATGCGCATATTACAGTTAAACAACTAGGGCAGAGGTGTTAGCCTAATGGTGAGAGTTTGTTTGAGGGAACAGCCTAAAATTCCATATGACACTCCACTGAAGGGGTCACGTGTGTACAGTGATCACTGACCGGATTTGTCTAGACCAACAACCGAAGTGTCGGATTTGCCAAATGTCTTCTTTATTACATTATTACTTCTCAAAGAGTTTCCCAAACTAGTCTACGATGTGCTGTAGTATGTTTTGATGGAGTCCATGCGTTTTGTCCACTCACGGGGTACCCATCGGTAATACAAAGCGCCATTTAAAACCTTACAAATGTATCTATTTGGACACCATCTCTCTCGTTCATGACTTAGCATACCGTGCACACCACTTTGATGTTCCCATGTTCCCTCACATCGTGTGCATTAGGTAAACTGTACCACCTCCGAACCACTTAGAGGGGATAAAATGAGACAAGAAATGTACCAGGACAAAATGAAATACCTCAAATCAATATTGAGCTGTGGCGTACGGAGTGTCAAATTCCCTCACTAACTTAGAAATCGCTTACACCACAAAATGTGATCGAGCACGTTCGTTTTTGTTTGGGCAAAATATTGCACACGGTCTGAGGAATGTCCGATATCGAACTGACTTGGATCCAGTCTTTCCCAAAGAATTATAAGCTTCGTTGTGCATTTTTTTTTAAAGGTCTACACACCTCACAGCAAGAAGTGTGCTAATCTTCTTCCGATGTGAATGTCCTACGAGAAACTGAACAAATAACACAGTCTGTAACAATGCTTGCCAAAGGCAAAGCACACCTAATCCTATGCATCTTTTTAAGCAAAACTTGCAAATGACGTCAGTGTGTCCGAATAACTAACCAACAATCGATCCCGTAGAGAGTAGTTAAACCTCCAAGTCTGTGTCTGAGACGCTTATCAACAGCATTTGTCTGAAAGCAAGATCACCGCCCTTTCAGTTTAGCTGATCAAGGGTCTTCAGTGGATGGAATCTTGCGCTGATATTTTCTGGACCATTCGTGCGTTTAGGGCATAGAAATTGTTTGAGATATCTGGCACTTTGGCAAGAGAAAGAAGAAACAAGCATTGTTTCGTAGTTCGTTGTTACAGTTGGGAGTAAGCTCAGTTTATGTAGGTCCATCTTTCGTTTTTGAGATACGTAACAAGTGAACAGTTTGGCAAATTTTATATGATAAAGGTTGAACGCATGTTGTCCAATCAGATTGCGCGCTCCTATAAGGCTTGTCTGACGTCATCAAATGGAGAACAAAGAGATTGAGCCCGTCAAATATGCAAAATATTTCCTTAATATATCCTCTAAAAGTTCACAGGTAATGAGCCGAAACGACGGTCATCATAGCTTTTTAGCGTAGGCATTTCTTGACTACTTGGAGAACACCATTTTCAAATTGGTATTCGACTGTAGGTTTGTTAGACAAAGTCCAATGAAACTAGCGAACGGGATAGCTAGTGGGAAAGTAACTGAATTAACTGCACCGGAAAAATAGCAAAGCAAACTCACTTGGAAATTGCCAAATCACAGGCCACGGTTGACAAGATCTGATGGAGTGTAATTGCGAAGTTGTCGTTATTTTATTCCATAAATGTCACATTCAGTCCTACTAAATTGCATCGTGAATTGCAACCGAATACATAATTCTCGCCTCGCTGCATTGCGTCTCATTCCTCTCTTGCACTGCTGCTCATCAAAAAGTCTGGCGAAAGGAATTATGTCACATACCAAAGACATTAATGTTGCCCAGGGGCGTCGAGTAGGAAACATTATATGTTTGCCAAAGATACTGTTTCATTGCGTTACGAAACAAATCTTTGTGAACTAGTTTTCGAGAGCTTATACAGAGTTTCATAAGTTTTAAGAAATCTTCAAGTTTCAACTTTTCGTCTCAAGAATCAACTGATTGTACTTGCAGATGTAGCACCGAGTTCATTATTGGTGGTTACGAAACTGCAGTGGCGGATCTAGCGCCCCCCCCCGGTTGAGCCGCTGACTAATGTTATGTTGCTAGTAAAATGGTGCAAAAAGTAATAAATGGAATTCTAAAGTTCCTAAAGTTATTCTCAAACTGCTTTTGAGAGCCGTGGAGTGTCATGGCCTTGTGGTCTGGAGCATTGAACTCGTGTCTGCGGGTAATTCTGCAGGTTGTGGGTTCTAGTCCAGCCTGGGGTCATGGTGCGTGTGCCCTTGGACAAGGCACTCATTGCTTCTCTCCACCCAGGAGTAGATGGGTACCTGTGAGGGCAGAGATGCTTATTGTGGTTGATTTAGCTGCCTTGCACCGAAATGGCTGCATGGAGCTGTATACTCCCCAGGCCGGGGAGCTGACATTGTATTTGGAATGTTTCATTGGCCCAACGGGTAGGGGTAATAATATAAAGCGCTTTGATCTGTAGTAGTATTAGAATGCAGGAGAAATCATCGTAGATTTCAATATTTCTCGGGGCATGCCCCGGAGTCCCATGAGCGTATAACCCCCGCCTTCATAATCAACCCCCGTCTCCTGCAAGCTAGATCCCTGGGTTATTTTTGAAACATGAGTAAATGTAAACATTATAACGAGAAAGCTTGATATCTATCATAGGTGTACCGACCTAGCTCCGGTTTCCAGTAATGTTGTGAATTATGAACAGCACTATGTGATGATATGATATTGTAGATGACTACAGTTCATCGTACATTGTCCCGTTGTTCGAGAATTCGGTTAAACAGCCGAGAATTGGGCTAATCAGCACTCATATTCCGTGACCGCCCCGAGAGGAAACGCAAAAGGAAGTTTGAATGTGAAAGGATCTCTCCCTATGAAGGAAATTCCATTAATGGGTCATACCAAATGCAAGATATACGAGACCTAACCCTGGACAGTCCCCCCGAGTGCCTGGATCTCTCGTACAGCCCTCAGAGAGAACGAATTCAATTAAAACAGAGGCTGTAAATGGCCGGGACATCCACTTTTTATTGACTTCCTCCGGAAAGGGAGAACATGGCCCTGCCCAGGGATGTGTTCTATTTCAACGACTGGAAGTCAAAGTCAACAGAACATAGCCGTAGGTTTGAATGTAAGACACCGTACACTCGCTTTTAGTCCGCGGACGTTGTTCTTTTTTTTTCTTTTTCTTTTTATTATGATGGGTGTGTGTTCTGAGAGTTTGATTTGATCCCCCGTGTTTTAATAATGTGTCGTCTATGCATGATACCGATAGACATGACGGAGCCTGAAAAAAATGCAATCTTTCTGATGTAGACTCTAAAAAAAAAATTGTAGATCATGACTGCAGTTTATTGATATGACCGAAGGGTCTTAACCCGATTTCGTGATTACCATGACGAAAGCGGTTCATGTGCCTAAGGAAATCGTTCAAACCCAGACGAGTATGAATCGATGTGGTTCCAATCTTATCTGCGGCACGCATTAAAATTAAAGTTAGTATTACGCATCTCTATCGACGTTTGTGATTGGCTGAGGAAATGTTTAGCCCTCCTTTCGACTCGAGAGGGCGCCCGTCATTTTTCTACAGTAAATTAAATTATTGTGGTTGACGACCGCCCCGCCTACACACTGTTGTGTTGTTTTTTTCCATCCCCGAGCGAACTACTGTGTCGCGGCACGAATACGGGGCGTTTACTCTGTGGAAATTAAATAACCGCGAAGAAAAAATACAGGTGTTTTTTCTGGCATTATTCAATCATTTCAATTTTGCAAGCAGAACCCTTTCTAACTGTGTTGATGCGTATTGCTACCTCAAGGCAACCTATATGCAAACAACACGGCACAATATTTGTATAGGCGAAGGAAAATAGCCGGCCACCGATGTTTTTCTATAAAATGCAATTTTCAGCGTAATGTGTCAGCTTATTCGAATCTAAATTGATAATGGTCAATCGTATATGTAAATGTTTGGTATAAATTGCTTAATATACCCTACGTGCTCACAAACGTTTGTTTACATAACTTAATTTATTGACATCGTACGCAGGACAGATTTTATTTGAAATTGTTATTTGAATAATTCGTGGAAGTCACACCAGTACCATACAACACCCGATGTGAAGTATCAATTATCTAACGAAATGAATCAAGTTGGATAGTTGCAGTTATATCAATTTGTTTTTTGGGGTTTTTTTTCCAAAGATCATAGTCTATTATCTTTCCATGCCCTGAAAAATAGAACATTTAAAGGGAATAGTTTTGTTTGTCTGTTCTCATTTTATTATATTGGGATCTAAACGTAAATCCGTTAAAGCTTGTTAGTTTCTGACTAGCATGGCGCCTCTTGTACAAAGACATTGACAAATTGGGGAACTGCCAACATAGGGCTGGATGGCTCAGTTGGTAGAGCACCGGAACGGCAAACCGGAGGTGGCAGGTTCAAATCCCGTTCCAGTCAATTGCTTTGTTCGACTTATAAAATATATAATAATGAGCCTATAATGAATTTCCCTATGTGGTTTATTTAGGGGAAAAAGGATATAAAATGCTCAACAATTAAAATATTGCGCACATTTCCTTTGTAAATTCATCAATCGTGGCAGTGTTTTAATCTGAGGTACACGTACAATGGTACAGATTGGTAAGCTTTTATTGATATGCTTTTCACTAACATTTACAAAAGATTCATCGCCGTAGTTCTTCTGAGAATAGTCTCCAAATAGCCCTTTTTTTGTCTGTCATAATCTCTGACGTCACGGAAGGAAAAGCGAAACGGACGTATCACATTTCCCTAAGGAAGACTGTCCATTATTAGGCTGTAGTATGATGAACTCGGTTGCCATGGTTTTTTTCTAATCGCAAGGCACAAACGTCCGTTTGCGTGAGATGTTGTGAAGACTTTTTAGTTTTGTAATATAAGTTCGACAGTCGAATGAGGCAAAAAAAAAATGTGTGACGTACCAAGCTGGCCCAGTAACCGGGGGGGGTTTTGGTGGGTTTTTTTTTTACATAACTAAATAAGTTTTTTTACTCCTCTGACTAATTAGTGTAAGGGTTCTTGGCGATAAAATGGTGGAATTAATCATAGCTAAAAAAAGTTGGTAGCTTTTGAAATCTACCTGTTATGGAGAAAACATTATGAAACATTTAATTGAAGTTTTAATGCGTTTTGTCAGCTAAACTGTTTCAAACTTCAGTAACATTGTGATTGATATCATGGAACAAGGTAATTTTTTTAAGTGAAGTTTATTGGGATTTTTGTCGGATTAACAAATCATGGCTTTTAAAAATCAATTTACTGCATGGGCTTTGTTTAAGACAGTTGTGTTTGTATACATTCCTTATAAACATCCTCATCCCCAACCTGCAACTGTCGAGACAGCTGATTTCTAACATTTAATTTTCAAAGTTGAAAAAAGGATATTGACTGAAGCGCTAGCGGGGTTTGAACCTGCGACCTCCGGATTGCCATTCCGGTGCTCTACCAAGCTAAACTATCCAGTACCTTGGTGGCAGTTCCCCAAATTGTCAGTCTTTAATTCAAGGTTCATTAGTCAGAAGCCATAAACCCGTATATGCCATGTAGCTAAGGATCACACCCAAAATCACGATGTAAGCAACAGCCGCAGCAACGCTGCAAACCCGGGATGTGGCATTTGATGTTATAAACCTTTATCATGCTTCCACCATTTGAGTCATGTTCCCTGTATCCAATAACAGTACTGAACGATAATGTTTTTGTGCAAAAAAAGGAACCAGACTAGTTTTCCCTCCAGCCTCGCTTTGGTTACATTGATTTGAACGGGAACAAAATCAAATGGCTGCAACACGATAATGGTCTATACACAACATTTATTTTATCACTGAAGCTAGTGGAAGCGAACAGGGACATAATAGATTAATCAATACCTGCATTTCCTCCCAGAATTTACGTACGTAACCGCGCAAGATCCAAACTTCGGTATTTCATGAGCGTCTTGAAAATGAATCCATAAAAGCGATATTTTGAGCTCGAAGAGGCAGTCCAGGTGTCCAGTTACAAAACTCCGTAGCCTGACTACATCTTGCGATTTGCAAAGTGAATAACAAACATGTCAATCAATATCCGAACGGCCTTTGAGGTCAACCCGCGCTGCTGAAAGGTGGGTAATCTACGACGCTGATGGCGCTTTTTAACGTGCTGTTGCAGAGCCGTAGACAGAGTTATTGCAACTAGGCGCAAGTTCGAGCGCAAACAACGGGTCGACCATAAGTCGATCTCTACTGACACCGCGCATTATCACATTGTCCTCTTGGACGCCCCTGCTAGTACTGTCGAGAGTTGCATATTTTCACTTAGTCTCGTTGAGGGCATCCTCGCTAAGTTCCTATCACCAAATGTTGCCACATCATTTCCGTGGTTCCCTTTGAATTTAATTATGGAACAAGGTGCCTGAGTACCAGCGATGCAATTACCGTGACTTTCAGTGAACTGAATGTGTAATCGTTTAGTCCGCGTTCGAACAGGCTCAATGATGTTCACACAATGTAGGTAACTTGGAAACCTTCGTCCAACCCGTTCATGTTTGCACGCAGACGCGACGTGAATGGAGGCCATTTTGTGTCCACACGCGTACGCGGCCCGTTTTTACAACTGTATTTGTGGATGTGTCTATACGTTCGCTAAAGGTTTTATGTGCATTACTTCTACATGCATCAACCTGCGCCTTCGTGACACTGTAAACAACTTGCTGACATATACAATTCTAAAGGGATCGATTTCCCATAAGGAATTACCACGGTACAGCCATGCCTTTTTTACTCTATCTGCTGATAAAAAAAATAGCCGTTACATACCCGCCCCAAAATAGAACAGGATACAAAAGCCCGCATCTGATATTGTACGCGAGCCAATTCAAACTGCGTGCCACAAAGGCAGAACTAGCCAGCTCGGGTATCTCCTTACCCCATACCAATAATAGGCGCACATCGCCTGATTCTTTTCATCTTCGTCAAATTCAACGGAGGATTTCAATCGTTATCTTTCCTCCGAGAGCAGGAGAGAGGCTTCGTCGTCTCTTTTGATTTATGTATTATTTCAGTAGACCAAAAATAATTTTTAATGTTAAACCATTACCGTTGACATGATCTGTCGGCTACTTACGATAATAATTGATAAATTGAAATTGTGGGTGTCTCCTCCTGTCCTTAGTGCCGTGGCATTCAAATGCATTAATAACAATTCCTGAAAAATGAAAATGTGCATTCGTACAACTAGTAATAAAGCGCTTCAATTTAACAATGGCATTTCTTTACATTTAATTGGGATTGCAAAAAAAACAAAAACAAAACAAACAAACAAACAAACAAATAAATCAAATATCCGAAAACGCCCGTAATTGGTTTGACTTTCTTCACAGCATTTAATTTTAAAATTCATATCGAGCTACCTTTGTAGGAGTAACTAAAATTAGTCATAAAATAATATAAATCTTATTAAAATAATACAATTTCTTGCTCAAGGAAACGTGCCCGATTGTAAGAATAAAGTTTGACAAATTTAAATATATCGATATAAATGTAATTTTCAAGAAAAGTAATCAATGAGCGAGAACAATGAAAAGGAAAATTACAATGACTTTAAAAAAAAAAGGTCGTTTTTCTCCATCTTATTTAAATGAAAATTTTATGATAACACTGTGCAAATACACTCAACAAGCATCGAGACTAACAAGAGGGAGACATCCCTGAAATTGGAACCTTAGAAAACAAATCAAGTGATGTCGGTGTGCCTGATCTACCAATTTATCGCTTGGCTGGCCACTCCAGTTTGTTCAAGCGGTCTGGGCTTTTGACGAAGCTCCTAAATTTGCACAGCCGCGGAAGAATTTAATATAGCAAAACAATCGGGGCCCTTCACCCGCGAGGTAGCTCAAGCATCGCGCACTTCAGAACCCTCGCTACTTTCTCCACGCAGTTGATATTAGATTATAGTTTCCTATCGAAGCAATCTTGATTTTGCGGCCTCGTTAGTCACGCCAATTCCTCACTGGCTGCGTATTTCCAGTTTATTTTTTTTGTGAATGAGCAATTATGGCTGATTTGTCATTAAGGTACATGTATGTAAAGCAATTGCTTCTTTGCCCCGGTGTTCTCAGTTTGCAAACAACAGGAAAGATTGATACGGTTTTCTTTAATTCATTTATGGGAACACTTGACAAAAAGTCTGAGCGATTACTTTGAGTAGGGCCTACCCATAGTTCAGTAGTTGTTTGTGGTAAACTCATGCTTGTCGCACGTAAAAAAAAAAACACGATCCGTTTGTTGTTTTTTTTTTAACACAAAAGGTATTCCAGATGTAAAGGGTAAGTTTATAAGAGTTATAGACCCAAACACCGCAAAAGTTATTTCACCCTAAAGCGTGGTTCAGTAACTTTCAGTCAATGCATTCTTTAAATCTTTGCGGTCACAGATAACCAAGCACCACTGATTTCAAAACAAAGACTAAAAAAAAACTTTTCCCAAGTTGGCCTGATTCATTGGTGAATCGAGCTGTCAAATAAATGCTTTGTCGCAGTGAATTTTGAGTAAATTAAGGAAATATACATGGGTGTTGCAGGTGTTGGTCCATAAAATTGATTGTCGTGTTTTATGATCTAATTATAATCTTTTCACAGGTTTTTTGTATTCATAGAAAATAACTACTCTTTGCCAAAATGCATTCAAAAAAGCGTGGGCATCAAACAAATTCAACTTCTTAACTTTCACATTATAATAACCTATTTTAAATACCTTTTTTGATACGTACTGTATAGTCATCAGTACAGCGTTTGTAAGCAGCGGGGTCGCAGCACAACGTGACAAATATCACAAACGCTTCACTCAGTGTCTTCCAACTGTATTTTTTTGTTCGGGGAAAATAGCATCGAGACGGGCCTATACGATAAATCCCAGCGCAAACAATGCTTCGGTGTCAAGCATTCATCATCCACTGCTCCACAAAATGTCACGCCGGATTGACGAAAACAAACTCGGCTTCCAAAGGTCGAAATATGTAGATGCCACAAAACAAGCAGAGTAAAATTTGCCGAAGGGCAACCAGAAATAAATGAACGCGTGTTATGGGGCAAAATACGGTTGAAGATGTTATTTGAAGGATGGGTTCTCATGAAGATGTTCGACATCATTATTTGATTGTCACATACACATAAATCTATGTCTTCGTCGATGATCTGAATATAAATAGACTAGTGTAGATTTTGCTGTAAGTTGAAATGTTACAGGACGATACCGAAAACAAAAATGGGGTCAAAATGACATAACATACTTGATCGTTAAACCAAAATCAAATACATTCAGTGAAAATCATTTGTTGTTTTCGCCACTATTCAGAAATGTTAAATTGTGTCCTCTAGTTTCATTTTTGTCTTTGTCGTCTGTAGCTAATTTCCTTTCGTTATTTCTTCATGTAAGTCAAGTTTTTTTTCTACCGTGTTAGTACACGGGTTTATCGTGTTCCCATCATTAATATATATTTTTGTGTGAAACTTCTTGACTGTAAACCGTCGTTCTTTATCATTTTCAAAGAACATCAATCAGCCTATATTCTAAAGTTATTCTACTGAAAGCCTTGGTCAAAACGGAAAAAGGTTTTTCTTCGTTTACTAATTTCATGTAGGTTTGAGAATTAATTTATATTTTTTTAGCAGCTTGCTCGTATTTTTGTTCAAGAAACGAACGAGTGGTGTCTGCGGGATTAAGATTGTTTCACGCCACACGTCAAAGTCGGAGAAGAAAAATGGTCACATACTAGCAGAATACTCTCGCTGTCTATCAACGAACTGATTCCTTTGTCCGTATCGGTCTTCATCGTCTCTCGTCGCCTCGTGCTCGCATCGCAGGACTCTTTCGGAGAAAAAATTGCCAGGAGTACCAAGAGTAATTCGGAGAGCAGAAACTAGGCTGTTGGATTTACTCGACGACATCTGTGGTCACGGGGATAACTAACCCTGCGCATCAGACTCGATACGATTGTTATTTTGTTTCCTCTTTTTTTTTCCATGGGAGCTAGTAAAGCACTACGTTTTATAAGACTGGAAAAGGCAGAATTTAGGTTAGGAGATTAGGGCTTAAGATGGGGATTAAGACATGACAGAAAGAGTACAGTAATCAGCTTCGGACGGTCAATGGGAGACCTGTTCTGTTAGTATGTCCCATCCAAACCTTCGTCTACAGCTGCATAATAATATTACAGCCAGGTGTAGTCCTATTTATGCGATGAAGATAGTGTGTCCCATGATCTGCCTATTTCATACACAGACCTTCTCGGACATTGCAGGTTACTTAGTCTTTATGTTCCCACAATCCCCCGGGTCTTCCAAAAGGACTATGGGACTTAATTAAGACAGAAAGAGAGCATCACGACCATCACGAGGCTTTCGTTGTTGAGTTGGGGTTTTTTTTTGGGGGGGGGGGGTTAGAACTGAAGTGCTGGAGGAAATGGCAGTTACAATGCTTTAGACTACTGTAGAGTAATATGCTGTGTTGAGTAGGCATAGCACTGTTCAATCATTGATGATGAATAATTTTGGCCCAAATTCAAAGTGTTCCCCAGGGCGAGGCAAGATACCAAATCGTTGGTAACTAAATGTGTTGGTGCTTCAATAACAGTTAATTTGGGGAGCACAAAATGAAATGGTGATTGGCGAACAGATATGTTCTTGAAGACTTGTTTTCCTTTTAAATTAATTCAACTCAGTGAGATCAAAGATCTTTCTGTACATAATTTTTCTTTGCATTTCTTGAACGCGATTCGTTGATACTGATACCCGATTTCACTTTCTGTTTTTCTCTGGTGATTTTATTACATATTTTGATTTTCTTTTGTTTCACTAAAAAAAAATGGAGTAGGCTTTCATTTAAGGCGGAAACAGTTAATGGAAATAATCAACAATAAAACCATCCCGAATTGCACATTATCAAAATAGAACTACATTCCTTGCAAACTGATTCCCGTATAAGAGGAAGATATCGTTCCGGTCCGTGGCAACCTAAGGGGAAAGAATACATAGACAGATAAAAAAAAAAAAGAAGAGAAAACCCCGGCCCCGCTGGCATGCATTGTTTTAATTATATCAATGGCTGGGCACCTGCTGCACTGGGACAACGAACCAGCCCAATTAACGTGCCCGACTGATGTCCTCGTCGCCGCGAGTCGGCGAGCTGAAACGGAGCGAGTCCCCGGTCGCAATAACCCGCCTGGATCCGCCTGGCCGGCTGGCTGACCACGGTCCTGCGGGAACGTGATGAGCTGCGCAATCTCGGAATCGCCTGAATTCCTTGATTAAAGCGACAATCAAATCCTGGGCTACTTTTTCTGATTGGATGAGCACAGACTCACCGTACAGAACCAGTCGTGGACTGTGCTGTTATTTTCAGCCTTTTTCCTCAGGCGGCTACAATATATTTAAAAAATGAAGTCTTATGAGAGTACGGTGGCTCTGAATTGACATCACAAACTTTTGTTCATGACTTCTTGACTTTTTTGTCGGATGAGTCGGTCGTCGAATCTTTTTTCGACGTGTGCGTTTTTTCCCCCATAGGATCAGAATGACGTGATTTCTTCGTGATGCTCAGTTAAACCACTTAGCGATTTTTTACATTTTAAAGTTTGTAGTTTTATTCACCGAAAGGTTGAGTGTCATGGTCTTTTATGATTACCGTGGGACTTTTTTTGCATGTGAAAATGTGATATCTTGCAATTCTTAAAAAGAATCTCTTGATTTCGTAAAGTAAACGTATTTTTTTCTACGAAACAAAGGACAGATATCTATAGTGATTGCGAACCGGAAAAAAAGCATGATTTGTACGAACTTGTGACTGGTTAGACCAGTCACAAATTCGTACTTGTCAGACTTTTTTATCCTATGGGAAACTAATTTTACTCATCCTTTTCTATCCTAGGGGAAAATATTTACTCATCCGCACATAGGCCAAATTATTACCTTTTCTGTACCGTTATAGGGTTCCCTGTTTTCATGTGCATTTTCATGTCTCTCTCATGAATCGTAAAACCGTGACCTGGAGTCACTTGATCTTCCCGTTCTCCGTGACATTTAAAGGTCTTCACCCAATAAACCCAATTATGAAAACTCGAAAACAGTGGATTTTTCTTTCGGTAAAAACCTTCCCAAATGAATTGAAAACACGGAACGTGGTTTGGCCAAAATGTAGAGTATCGCCGCAGGAATATGACGTAAATGAAGCGGCCGTGCAGTTGTAATGTTACAAACATACAGGGGATTTGTGTTTGTCTCCGCGAGGCGGGTTCGTTGTTGTGCGTGGGCACGCTTCTGCGAGGCTGTATCAAATGTTGGTGTTGTACTTCAAGCTTGGCTGGTAACTTCCACCAATGCCATTTTCGCGGATATACAAGGTTATACTGAGGTAGTAAACACGACAAGTAATGTACACAGAACAACAGTGCATTAAAGAAAGTCTACAAAAGCGCGCGGAAAAAGGGACGGCGATCTTGGGTATTTGGACTCCTTTGAGATTTGGCTCCAAATGCCGTTTGCCACAGCCGACGTAAGCAGGCAATTACGTCGAACAAACACAGATTTAGTTGTTGGGGTTTTGGAGGCTGAGCTGTATACTGCCAAATACGCGGTACGCCGTGGGGTCATTGCTGAAACTATTTCTTTAAAACTTGATAACCACGAAAGTAGAAGACAAGAAATGCGGATTCACAGAAGGAATGAGACATAATGGTCAGAAGCGCATTATGCGTTCCTTGCAAGTAGGAGATGATGTAACCTCATAATTTGACAAGGAAAACTCTTGTAGCTTTATCAACATGCAGTTCGTTTCCTTTATGAGGGGAAATTTAGTCAGTTGTGCATTACTGTTACAATTTAACATGCTATTTACAAGACTACAATCGTGTTGAAATTTCTCTATATAAACTGCTATGGCTATTAGTTTCCTTTGGTTCAGTGTCACGTGATATCTCACTTTTGTGAAATATTACTTCGCCCGTTGCATTCTGTTGTTTACTTGATTGTTTGACATGTTGTCTTTATTTGTTTGACATGTTGTCTTTATTTATTCGTCCTGCATCGTAAAAAAAATATGAAGGGATGCACCCCTCTGTTATTGTGCTTGACGCCAGATATCTTATGACCAAAAATATGAAAGCAAATCTCGACAAAAATGAAACTGTGCTACGTCACTCGTGCACGCGATTAATTACACTTGTTGTTTCTCTCCGCCAAATTGACGAAGCTTTCTTCAATTAAGGCTTTGCTAACGTGGTCACCACTTTAGGAGAAAAGTCTCATTCGCCTGGCACAAATCCAACAGGTGCAATCGTTGTAAATTGATTGGTCAACGGCAATTTGGATGATAAATCTTATCTGGAATGTTTCATTAAGAAATGCAGTTACTGAAATTTGGGCAGGCATATACATATAGTAGCCATTAACGGTATTCTCACTTTCAATCAGTTCGCCCAGAGCAGCTACCCAATACTTCATCTCATTTCTTCCTTTAATGAACATCATTACCTTCAGTTAGCAAAAACCCAAACTATTAAGATTGAAATAATGAAAACTGACTTTCGTAAACGTTGCAAAATTGGAAAAAGATAACCAAGGTCCGGCCGAATAAAACACCGGGAGTTTTGGAAGATTTTCTCCGGTGATTTGATCGCATACGCCTGGTGTGATGGATGAACTAACTACTACTAAATGGCAGAATTCCGTATAAAATGTACGCGTCCGGTGTAATGCTTGATGCAATGACAGTTAACTTGCAAGTCTCAGTCTTACGGCCCTGCGCTGAATTTACGAACAATCAGGTCGCCCGTCAATGCAAATTACGAAAAAGGAAATATCGCAAAAAGGGAGCAAATTAATCAGGGACAATTCAATTGAAGGGCAAGCAGTTGTGCCTCAGTAATGGAAATTTGTAAAATTATTTTCGTTTTCAATAAGTTGTCGATCCAGGATATATAAAAGTCACCATTAATTAATTTTGTACATAATATTAAAATTTTACTCTTTGCTTAAAACTGAACTCGCGTCATTTGGTGAGTTTTGCTGAAAAATTGTGGGATTTTTTTTCTTGTGACTTTGGAGAGCAACGTCTTTTTTTATTATTATTATTATTATTATTTTGATTATGCCACAAAACAAAATGCCAAAAATTGATTCCCAATTGACGTACGGTTTACAGGCGAATGCCGTATTTATAATAATTAAAAACGTCAATCAATTTTGCACTGTTCAAGTTCCAGTTGGCACCTGCTTTCATTTTTAATTTGTCAGCAGGAATCGACATATTTCGCATTCAGATTCTTACTTCAGAAAATAAAGCAAACTCATCAACAAAAAGCAGTAAATTCCAAAATTCCCAAACCTTATGGTAACATTTATTTCCAGTGCATTTATATTTTCACCCAAGTATTATAAAAAAAAATGACGAATTTAAGGAGAAATATGCATGTTTATTTTCGTTAGCTTTTGTAATATATTAATGGATAGACAATTGCATGTATGCAATGCAAGCATTGCACAACAAAAAATAGACGACCTTGGCCGAACTGCGCTGTGATATAGTTAATCCAATTAAACCACGCCGTGCATGCGGAATAATTCCCCAACAACTACTCCACTTTCAGTTGCTATTTTTGCTTTGAATGGAGAATTACATTGGGATGTCCTTTCCAGTCCACAAGGATCTTTCGTGATCTAGTCCTTCGTAAAAAAAAAAAAGTCAGTGTATTAAAAGGATTGGTGTTTAAGTTATATTGTATCTCGTATTACATGAGATGGTCAAATGCTTTATGTTTTGTAACATAATGTGTCAGTTTTGTATATGCCTGCATTTCTTTCGCACTCGACGAAAAAAATATACGAGAACAAGTACGAGTACGTGTACGAGTACGAGTACGAGTTCAAGTACGGGCACGATGTCCTCGTACTCGAACTCGTGAAAATTAGCTTATACTCGTACTCATACTCGCAAGGTAAAATTACTCGTACTATAGTACTCGTACTCATGGCAAAGAACTCGTATTCGTACTCATGAAAATGTTATCCCGCTGACAATGTAAATTTCTTGAAGATGTGCATGCAGGAAAAGAAGAAATTTTCTACTTGTTTGGGAGGTTTCTGCGTTTGTCTTATGCCTAGTTTGACGGCAAAACAGTCCTTGAAAACATGTGAATACCCAGTAAAACTTGCTTGTACTCATGGAAAGCACTACTCATGGCAAAGTACTCGTACTTCTACTCAGCCTACTGAGGCCTGTATAGGCCCCATACTCATACTTATAGGCTACGTATACCTCATACCTATAGAAGCCTATACCTGTAGGTATAGGCCTCATACTCAAACCTATACCTATACCTCAAACCTATAGAGGCCTAAACCTATCAGTATAGGCCTTTTGGAGGAGTGGCAGAACTGTTGAAATCCAGAACCCTTTTCTAGTATTGGGAGATGGCTGTAGGTCTAAGATGCTTAAGAAAACACCAACAGCAACCAAAGGCATTAACCAGTGAGCTGATATTAAATTTTGTAATGTTGCAGTATTGTAAAAAGTCATGTCAGGAAAGAAAGAAATCTGTATAGGCTACTTGTGATTTTTCCTCACATCCAGCTCTGGCTTGGCTTCGCCTTCGCCCGATACTGTCGACACTGTCTCAATGAATTCAATTTCTTCCAAACGGCAACCCGTTAAGACGTGATTTCCTATCGTCAGACCAAGCGATGTCTTTCTCCATGTATTTCGCTGTCCTGTTATACGTGTCATTGTACATGATGAACCCAAATGCACGGTTTTATAAGCCTTATCTTGGCTGTACCAATTTATAATGACCAAGAATTTACATCGCCAGGTCGAGTCCGTTGCAGGCTTTCTTCCTGCATCTACAAATCCCCGTACTTATATGGGTGTCACACCATCGCATAGCCAGAGGCATCCCTACGGTCCAACCGTTTTTGTGGCTTTTTCAAGTCACTTCTGCCTCATCCGGAAAACTGAATTCTCACCGCACTTCCGATAAGCAGTGTCAATGTTGTTTATTGTAAAAGCCCCTCCTTAAAATAGCCAACTCTACACGTGCGTGAGCTTGCATCACATAGTCATCCCTCTCCTTGTACATTCTCCTCAAAGGGAGTTATAACTGTCAGTCTGTGTTCCTGGCCTGAGAAGCAATAATGCTGAATGTCTGGGAGGATCTCCATCAATAGATGGAATATCCGCGGTGCATCGCCACTGAATGGCCACCCCCGTCATTTGTCTCTTTTCCTGACGCGCACACCTCTCCTTTTTCATTATCCGGGTTTTTTTCTTCAAAATCAGATCCTTCTGTCTTGACAGGAGAACGTTTCCGTAGATCAGGTCCCTTGCATCAGAATGCTTTCTTGTATAGACGCGCAGCGCTCCCATTTGCATCTGATGAGAATTTAATACTCATCCTGGGTTCATATTCACTTAATTCTTGAAGTACTCCTTGTGATTTGAATTTTGTATTTCACCACACTCTCTCCTCGAGGAGAATACCTTGGAAGATGCTGCGATTAGAATCAATTTAACATTTTCACTTTTTGAAAGCGCGGGATGTGCACCGTTCCTGCATCAAAGGAAAGGTAGGCCTAGGCTACTATAATTTAAATCTTCCTGAAAACCAAAATTGCATACAAAGTTTGAGTTTTGTGCTGTGCTTTTTCCTGCCGTTATAGCAGAAATAAACAGGCTCCATGTGGCACCCACTTGAAATCAGATTTACACAAAGTGTTCGAATGTGTTGAAAAGTGTAACGCCACCTACCTATTTGACCTCCTTTACCCCTGCCGAAGGATTGAACAAGTGTGACGGGGGATTCGTTGTCAAAATCGGCCTAGATTCGTGTGAAATATGACCCGGAACCTAAGAGAGCGCCAGTCCGGTCAATATTGGTCCTCACAACTGTAAACACGGTCTAGAAAGAAGCTCGAAAATTTAGCAAAACGGCAACGGGAGTTACGAAACCAGAAACCCCGACAAACAATTTATCCGTCTACCGCGAGACCTTTGGGGCATTTTCGAGATGGTGGAATTGGGACGATTGGGGCAAACGACCACTGCATTCAGACTTCTTGCTTGATCTCCTTCTGTCAAGCCAGATCCGACGGGTTTTGTTTGCTGATTGAATGTGCTTGAGAAATTCAATTTAAAAGTTTGATGTCAAGGGATCATCCTGGAGGGTCGACGTCACTTAAGCATTTTAAGAAGAACCGCCTCAGCCAAGTACGAATACATTTCTCGTCTATATACCTTCTCCATCTTGCCCTTTAGCCTTCAGCTGCCTAAATTCTTCAGTAAGCAGGTTAAACATCAATAGTCTCAAGTAAGATGTCCGTAAACGATGTGAGATCTCTTGGGCATGTCTCGAAGGGAAAAAAGGTAAAATTGGTTTCGACGTATAGTTGATGGTAGAATGATTCAAGTAATACACATTGTTTTCTCACTGCGGGTATATAAAGAAGTTCTGCACGGTCTGTGTTCGCTCTCTCAGATAACGCGTCCTTCTAAACCCAGTTCTCTGAATGAGTCAAGACAGAACCCATCCGGTCGTTTGTATATAGGGCATCTAAATTGAGTTCCTTAAGCATCTCCACTTGAGATGCTTGTTGATACACTGATGACAGTCAGAGCATCCTGCCCGAAACGTCGAGTCAACACCTCTCTGGTTTTTCTTACAACCATTCTCTTTAAGAGGTAGTCACTCCACATGATGTATCATCAAAACCTCTATTGACCTCGTGAAGCGGGCGGCGGTGGGTTAAAAATTGACGGAAGTAAATTAAAGGTATAGAACATGCTTATTAAAATTGGAAGCAATAATGATGGTGAATGTGAGTATGTGACGGCACAATTCATGTTAATAAGATGCGGCAGTTTGAGCCGAGAATATGAGCCAGGCACAGCGCTGTGTAATCAAGTCAATACACATCAATACAAGGTGCTAATTACTTCCACAAGTGTTGATGTAGATGCACCTTGCGTGGAGGTAGGTGTTGTTCATTTCCTCACGGACTCTGAGACAACTCTGCCTCATCAATTTCCTGGCGGTGCCCGCCGTCTTCTTTGGATGCGTTCACAATCCCTTTGCCTCTCTCGCCCCAGCGAGCTATCGAGGCCAGACGGCCCGTCCCTAATTGATGAGGAGGATGTACTCTTGTTTGAGGTTGGCAACCAAGACACTAGTAGAGTTTTGTTTTCACACCCGGCATCCCTGGGCGAAAGAAATGTGTAATTTCGCCAGGGACAAAGGCATAGGAGTGATTGAACATGATAGAGAACCTATGTAAATATCAAACAGAGTAAAGAACATGAATAAGGCTGACTACAACGAACATCGTATGTTCCATGTAGGTTGTGTACGTGTGCAGGTTAAATAAAACTCAATTAAGAAAAAGAAAACGTTCAGCTTCTGTTTCTTGAAAAATGCAATTTTTATTTTGGCACTTTATATTTATCATTCTCTGATTCGTGCTATCATATTCCGAACGCCAATTTTGCAAAAGAATTTTCAAATTCTTATTTACCTACTAACAGATGTATGCCCATACTATAAAGTTATGTCGTTTGTATCTACTTTCTTCGGATTTTTGTTTGCCTCTTGCGATTTAAATTGTAAGTCTACCATACGAAGCATTTGTCTAAATGCGGACTTATTTAATTATTACATTTTAAACCTGTTTGACCTGATTAACCTGATAAAAAAATTAACCTGTTTATTAACCTGTTCGATTGGTTTAACTTGTAAAACCAGTTTTACCCGTTTGTTGTTACATAACAGATATTTTCTTCGCAATAAATATCGTACCACACGAAGCAATTGTCTTAATGCGGACCGTAAATACACTAATTAGTACATTTAACCTGTTTGATGACCAGTTAACCTCATAATCCTGTTGTACCGTTTGTTGCAATATTCAGTATTTCGGTTTAACTTTTTGATGTTCTCGAATATTTTTATTGCCTAGTATATCAGGTTCCGAGTTATCAAATCTAAATATAACTTTCACCGCACAGGTCGAAAAAATCTGTAGAGGAATATATAGAGAATAAAAAAAGCCGCTAGAGACGCAGCATTTTATTTCCTTCAGTGTCACTATCTAGGCCATGGGCGTGCGCCCCACAAGGAATTCAACATGTGCGACTTCACACGGGATATTCCCACAAAGCAGTCAGGCTATTTCGCCTCTATCTATATGGAGTATGGGACACACGTCTGTTTGGCTAGTTTTAAGTTACGCCTTACGTCAAACTGCGTCAAAAGACGGTAATATGTAGAGGATGTATGTGCTAAAACCGCTCTATCAAGTGCATTCAAATATTCCTTGGAGAGAAAAAAAACTCCCGGAAAAAAACTGTCTCAAATGGATTTATGAATAATTGATTTTACGTCCGACCGACTTTCACTTTAATTAATTTCACTGTCTAAACATAACCCGAGCGTGTGTCCTGCCAGGCAATCTATACTTATTGCTCTTCAACTATACGCTTGCATTAAATTGTTTGTTTTTCGTTGAAGAGCTTTAAAAAAACATGCTCAGAATAGGATTTTTTAATACTCGCTCGGAAAGAATAATTTCATCCAACTGACAAAATTGAGATATCCGGTTTACTACGAACATATTGCGTCAATCTGATAAAAGTCAGAAGACGGCACGCGTGTTGCTGTCCGCTTGACCTCGCATACGGGACAACTGATTTGAATATGTTATCGCGCGCAAAACAGGAACGGGGTGCTACGTTTATGCCTACGCGCACTTGAAAAAACATGCCAATCAGACTAAACGACAGGGACTTCGTCACGACGCATAGCAACCAATACAAATTTAGAAGCTTTGACGGCGCTGCCTATCTTTAATGCATTTCAGAGGTCAGGGGCCAGACTACATCTGGGTTAAAAAAAGGCCGTGCCCTACGAGGCTACGGCTGGAAATCACACACACGCCTATGGAAGCGACAGCAGCCACTACCCATAGACGTGTATTAGTTGAGCCGTAGCCAAGTAATTCAGACACGGCAATATTTTCGTGTCGCTTTTCTCTTACATTTTAGTCAGGCAGATCGGTGCACAATATGATGGAATTGTTCATTTGATGATATAAGCATGAAATTTGGCACACAGTCAGAGTATATAATGGCAAATATATTTGGCTACATAGGGCCATCGCAGATTTGTCGCTTGAAAAAAATATCATAGGATAGTATGCAATGGCCGCCATTTGGAAAATTTTGAAAATTGCTTGTTAAGCATTGTTAAACTGTGCATTTTGCGAATCCTTGTGTAAATTCCTGTATTTATTCGACACGGTATAGAGACGGCATGTGTTTTACGCCCGATGCACGGAGACTAAATTCAAAGTTCCTAAAGTGGCAAACGACAACTTTTATTAAATACGTTCAAAGAACACAGTCTTGAACCCGAGAGATTGATTTCCATACACCAAACCTGGATGGGCCTAAATTGAGTTTGCCGAAGTGCTAGCATTATATTTCACGGAGTCAAACGTTAAAGTAGGCCAACCCCAGGAGACATAGCTCAGCATGTACACCGTCAGCAAAACCCATCGCGTGTGTCTGAATATGGCTTTTCGAAGCTCCGTTGTCGTCCCCGGCTTTGGCTCCGATTCGGACCCAATTCGGCTCCGACTTCGGCGCAAAAAAGTTTTAAGGCCCCTGACTAGGGGGGGGGGTGACGCTTCAGTAAAAATAGGTCCATGTTCAGCTTTAGACATATCGAATAATTTAGTCTATATGAAGTAAAAGAGATGAAACCACAGCCATTACAAAGCCAATGTTTCGAAAATGCCCATACATGCAGTTTTGGCGTCTTCGGTCCGTTATTGCGCCGCTGCTGTCGTCTAGCGCCCGCCTCGCATTTGTTCTGATCTTGGCGCTACATTAATGTGCAAGGTTGAGTTTCAATACAGCTGACGCGCTGCGTTGCTCATGATTGGATTCTTTCAGTGATTGGCCTTCGGTTCGTATTTGGGTCCGAGTTGTCGCTTTCATTCACGCAGTGGCTCTATAAATCTGTTGAACTCATCCAATGTAATTCTCTCAGTAATATGGCCTTCTGTTCGAATTTGGGTCCGTGTTGCCGCTGCGTTCAGTACCTGTAATCCCTTACAACAGAATCCATTAATTATCAAGTTTTCTCAGTACCAGATTAATCTGTATAAGGTCTTACTGCGTTTTTGTTTTGTTGTTGCAGAATTTTGTGCTGTAGAGTTATGAAGTTGCCATGACAGTTGCCCACTAAAATTCAAATCGAAATTGAAAGAAAAACATTGAAACAAGGGGCTGTGTTGTTGGTTTTACGTCAACATTTTGGTGCTTTCCTTTCTAAAATTGTTGATTTAAAGCAAAATCTCACAGTATAAAGTATTCTAAGCAGGTCAGATAAATTTCACCGAAAAAATGTGGGTTTTTTTTAAGTTGTAAAAAATTTAATAAGAGACCAGATATGGAAAGCAAAACTACGGGATTTAAAAACAAAACTGGACAATTTCCAACTGGCTCCATCTTGGCTCTGCTGGATTTTAACTGCGCCACAAAGATAAATATTTGCTCCCAGACGACCAAACCAGAGACAGCATTCTCGTAAATTTAACAAGGTTTGCAAACAATCATACACAGTAATCTTTATATCCCCTCCGTCGGTTTTGAAAAAAGGTGGAAAAGCTGACCTTTAAATTGAGCGTGGATGAAAAACGTAACTATTGAAGCAAACGAATGCACAGTGATAAAAATACACCAAATGCTTTAATCAAAGTAGTAACGTGATCACTCTTCGACTGTGCAATCAAGAGTACAACGGTATGGCTTGTCATTCAACATGTCGCACACGCTCAATTTGCGTGTGTTCTTTCGTTAAAGGCGACAACACAGCCACTAGGGGCTTCCGTAAGATGCGATCAGTCCCCAACCGAAGCCCCCTAACTGTCGCCGCGTGCGATTGGCCGCCAGTCACGCCTTCAGCGATTCCTCGACCAATAGCGGCTCTCCTTACCCGCCTGACCTTTTAGAGCGCACTTCATTGCATTGCCTCGGGTTTTGTTGGCGTTGCGCGCCGTTCATGAAAAGTATATATCTTTCTCTCCCAGGCTCTCCCTCGACCCACCTTTATTCCGATTGCGAGCACGACTCATTCACAGCTACGGCTGTAGAATAACCATAGCCAGCGCATGACAAAAAGAAAAGTATTGACGCACTCTCGGCTGCAATTGAAAACCCAGAGGTATTTCAAGCCGACAGAGCGTGCAACGCAGTGGCTTGTACAAAACAGCTCAGCCTCGCAGCCAAGTTGCAGTAGCCCTGTTTGTTTGCCTCGCTAACGAAGCCGTGCAGGAATATTTTCTCCACTGGTTCACAAAAAGATGCCTGTTTTCTCCTCTTTTTTTACAGATCAAGTTGCAGGAAAGACCTGTCTTGCACGTGCCAGCTGAGGCACCTGATTTCTAAGACGGAAATTGCCAATTGTAGATGGTGTGCTGCCGACGACCGCAGAGAATCAACTTCTTTTCGGGCGAGGAGACTGCTGAGCGAATAACGCCTGGAGGAGAGTCTAATGGGCTCGTGGAAAGACCATAGAGTTAGCCTCTGACGAGCCTGCAACATCACATGGGCGTTAGACTCGCGGAGGAAATTCAGACCGCTCACGCGCATGTGCCTTTAGGTCACCCCATATATCGGTGTGTGTGTGTCAGTGAGTCCACCTGTGACAGCATTGAAAAGACTAAGTTCACTGCTTCTACTCCCAATCTTACAGTGTAGAAACGCACAACGGGGCCGGCAGCTTTTAAAACCAAGCGTGTTGGGAGTCGACGTTTGAATTTCACCACAGAAATACACCTGTCCGCTCTGCAGTGGGACGAACTCGGAATCATTATGGGTATATGCTTTGAGACGTCAGACATGCACTGCCGTGTTGTCATAACCGTGTTACCTGAGCACGGCTAATTGAAATCGACAAATGAAACGGATGGTGGGTACCTCGGCCGTGCGCGGTTGACAAAACAAGCGACGCAAACCCGGAGCCTTTGCACCTGAGCTGGTCAAGTGCAGAGTGGCTGCTGCTGAAGTACCTTCAAGTGAATGTTGACGTTCGTGGTAGTCCTATAACGAACACACCGTCATCTTGACTAGAAGTTGACATCTGTGAATTCTTCTTCGCAGACATCAAGGACCTGCTTGTGTTTTTGAGAGACATCGTTGTCGACTCATCTCATCAACTTTGCGTGGCTGCGTCGCACTAGTAGGAAGCAACAACCCGTGGGCGTGTCTTGGAGATTTCATTGCTGGAGCGCTTACCATTAATTCGAATGTTTATAACACTTTTCACTGTGTCATTGCAGAAAGTTGCAACATCCAAACAGTCTTTTTGAGTAAAGATGCCCAGTGAACGGCAGTCGTCAACGGACGCCTCATCCTAAATGTGTTGCAGCTTGGCCCGTGTATCTACCGGCAGTTTTTGTGTGTTCCTACTTCCGCTAGACTAAAGCGTTCCCTTTTTTACTCACCGAAGGCGGGTGAAAGTCTGCACTGCAAGATCGCCTTACGTGACAAGTGGCTTGTTCACAGTCGGACCGGAGTGAAGGGTCCTCCACCATGCATCCAGCCTGGCTGTACGTGCTGTCTCTCGGGGCACTGGTCCTCGTGTTCCTCGCTCAGCAAACGGTGAGTCAACCCAACTTAATTTCAATGAAGTATATTATTTTTTTCAAATGTCGACTAATCACCTGTCTGTCGAAAGAATTCAGTATCAAAGCCTGGGATGAAATTTAAATTTGAAAAATGAACAAAACCTCTCAAGAACAAGATCTTTTTTTTTTGGTAAAATCTATATCCTTACTGTTCTTCAGGACTTTTATGCTAGAAATGATTCTTAATTTGACGGAAAGTGTAGTTTATTTTGTGAGCATTTTTATCCTGAACGGCCTAACGAGTTTTAATTTTGAGATGTGAGTTCTGGAAAAAATGTCGTTGTCAATAATAATATTATAAATAGAGCACATTCTTGTGAAGATGCCTGACTGATTTTTCCACGCTTTGAGTAACGTCTTTTGGAACTATTTCCCCATTGTATTTGGTTAGTCGTACGCGTGGGCAGCGAGAAGTGACACCATCAAAACAGCATTGCGTATCCCCACGAGAACATAATTTTTTTCATGAAAGGAAATTTAAAATTGTTGTAAATTGTCCTGCTTAAGGACTTGGGAATGATCTACGGGCAGACTCGAGATTCCCTCTCAACTAAAAAAAAGTTAACATTGTCAATAGTTGGTAATATATCTTTCCTGTCCGATAGATTATCGGGCACAGTGCAATACATTTACGTCGAGAGTCACTGGCAAATTACCAGGAATAAATACCGAAATATTTTCGACCTTTAAGACTTCTAGCCCAAGATACTTTAAGCTCATCTGCATTGCCAATCATAGCTCATCCAGATGATGCGTTTAGCAAGCTGCATGTATAGCGATTATACTGAAGGGCTTTCGCAATAGAAAAACCTTCCAGGAATTTCGTTTGACTCCTGCCGAAAACGGAAGCGGCCCGTGCAAGTATAACGGTCACTATGCACAAATTAGAATAACAATTTACACGGGATAATGTCAGATTCAAAAGCATGATATTCACGCTCACCCGCGCCAAGTTTACCTTGCGGTTTTTCCGGACAAACGACGTGCTCAATTATCAGTACTCTCGTGCTCGTGACGGAGCAATAATAAGATCTTCTAAAAATACATTTATCCTGAGGAGACCTTCCAATATTAGCTGTAGCCTACAGGCCTACGTAGGCGATGAATACCTCTTTGTGTCCTTGACTATTTTAAACAAGTGTTTTCGCGATGTTTTCGGCGCGAATGGAGAAAACATATTTTGGGAAATTGTTGAAGCAAACTATCCACACAAAAACGAAATTTGTCAAGTTGATTGTAAATTTTCTTTTTTCCCACCGAAATCCTTCATTTGCAACGCAGCGTTTATGAAATACGCAGTTAAGAGTACGAAAGAAGCGAGAAACATTAGTGACTGAATATCGATTACCGGTACTGAAAGTGCGTTCTGGTTTCGTAATATAATTTGTATACTTTACAGCGCGGTATCGTAATGTTACCGCTATTACAGTTGCGCTCTGTTTTTTGTGTGTGTTTTTTTTGCCCCGGCCGATGAATTTGTTTGATTTGAAATACAGTGAAATCTCGATAAGTCAAAACCGGTCAACTCGAAAACCGGGTTAACTCGAAGTAAGAACGTATTCCCGTCAAAAGAAAGTTTAATTTAAGGCCGTCCGAAAACCTTGATGAAAACGAGTGTGTTTCTGTACTTGGTTTACGAGCGCGGAGAGCCAGAGTGAACAGGTTCCCCAACATGGGGAGTGACTGGGGCCATCAGGCGGATCAAGAGGGGGCCAAAAAAAAAAAAAAAAAAAAAAAAAAAAAAAAAAAAAAAGTTAAGTTCGGGGGGGGGGGGCCCGCTTAAGGCCCAGCTTTTTTTGGATTCTAGATGCTCTGTGTTTCTGACAGCTCTCGGAGGAAAAGGCAAGAAAAGTAAACTGTCTACATGATTTTTTTACGAGTCGTAGGGGGAGCTCGCGGATTTCGTAGGGCAGTACGGAAACAAGCAATAACGTCAGAGTTCACAATGGTGATACGGATGGGATGATATATTTATTGGGTTGAGTTTTACGGTGGACTCCCAGCGGCTTACTTCGCCATGGTACATTTGCGTACACCCCTCTTCAGTTTCGTACGGTGAAACACTTATGTTTAGAAGTGTTTCTCATGTTTAGAATTGTTTCAATACTTTGTTTCAGACATGTGGTATCTATTTTTTTTATTTTATTTTAAATATGTAGACATTTAGTTAAAGGGAATATACATCATTTGCTTTTGCTGTAATTTTCAGAAATGGATGGAATTGGGGGGTTGGAAATATATAGCAAATATAGTTACACTGACTTTTTTGAGGTTTTGGGTTCGAAAATGCTATAAAAACCAAGAAAAACAATCATTTTCCTGTCGTCTGGTTCCCTGACTCAATTTAAGAAGAAACAGAGCAGTTTACATACATTGGGGAATTGTAAGGTCAGGGAACCAGTCTAGCTGGCTTGTACCCGTTCATAGGTGTGTAATCGATTGCAAACAAGTGCGATGGTCAACTGGGGCCAGTATTTGAAAAAAAAGCCAGTTTTCCCCAACGCTGGTCGGCCGATCAGCGTTGGAAATTGATACAAAAATACCTTTTTTTCTTGAAAATGACAGTATACCAGGTGCCATGATTTTACAGGATGCTTTACACTGTCATTCACTAACAGTCCAGCAAGGTATGTCAAAATGATTTGGCAGTTTTATTTTTTGATGTTTGCAAATGTTGTATTTTCCCTTTAAAGGATACAATCTAAAAATGTAAGCGGGGATGTCACGGAATGAACAAAATTATAAAAACTGTCATCAGATGATGTGTTCATCGATATCTCTGTATTGCAGGACTACTATTGAGCTACAGAATATAATTAACCCTAACTGCCCTGAAAGCTACAAAATACTACTGAGTAGTAACCTGTAGTGTGCATTTCTTTCCATACAAGTGCGCACAACACAATCCATGAAGTATTCTGTAGTATTTGGTACTTAACCCCCTATAAGAGCCCTTTAATAGTCCTGTCAGTTAGCACTTGTTGACGACACAATTTTTTAAAGCCGTTTAACTTAAAGCATTATTGTCAACAGCCTAGTGTCAGTTTGTACCTACCTCATTGCATGTCACTGGTAACCTAAGCCTTAAGCTGGTTGTAGAGTGGTAGTGGGAACCGGGCAGTGCTATAGTATATAGTATTATTCCATAACGCTATTTCCTATCATTGTATAGACCAGATGCATGAAAAGACTTCCAGTGAATAGCCGTTCTGAATATCGCGGTAGAATTGCGTTAGAATCGCGTCAATTAACGCAGCTTGTGCAATATTGTCCAATATACAAATCACGGAACGCGCAAAATCGGAGACAAACAAAACTTAGAGTACAAAACTTCCATAGGGTTGTCTAAGGGGCGTGGCTAATTTGCAAACGGCGATAGGTCAATTGAAAATAATGTGTTCGCTCTGGGCCTGTCTTGTTAATTTTTTTCCAGTTAGTCCACCACTGAAAAACATCAGCCATTTTCTTTGCATCTTCCGCCCACAGCCGTTCTACGTCTCAGAGAAGAAGAAAGTGCATGACGACCTCTCCATATAATTATTTCCTCCTATACCCTGATTTTAAATTAATAGTAAAGCAACCGGTAATGGTCTGAAGGAACGTCGCACCAAATGAGGTCAGCGTTCACTCAGCGACTGACCAGTGCGGTTTAGCATACTCGTACATTAGCACGTTCAATTTGGTTTACCTGAATTACCGACGACATACTTCGGTTGCATTTAGCCAAATTCCATGTCACCTTTCATTCCCTTTGCGAGTCAAGGAACAAGTTCAGTATCCGGAGGTTCGTGGTTTTTTGTTTGTGTCTGCTGCATTTAGAGGGCGTGCGTAAGGACTGCGGGTGGGTGATGGAACAACGTAATGGCTTGTGACAGAAATCGGTTTGTTCGACGTTTCGAGTAGAATGTCCTGACCTTCTTCATAGAGCCGGATAGAATAATTGCTAGTAGGATCAGTTGACACAAAAATAAAATTCCAATATCTCAATATTTTATTGAACATGAAACAAGAAACGCGGTTACGACTAATTTTCCAGTGTGCCATACATTTGCGTTTGGCTTGTATTTTGGCATGTTGCCAAAAAGTATACCTTTCGGATTGTTCTCTTGGCAATCTGCCAAGATAGTATCTACGGTGACTTATTGTATTTGGTGTCTGAAAAGGTTCACGCTATATTTGCTAATACTAACACTACGAACTCGCACTACAAATTCGTAAAAGTTGAACATATTTCAACTCGGGCGAATTTCGCAGTGAATGTTTTATGACGTCAAATTCGCTTCGCATTCGCTTTCGCATGAAGTATGAACCAGGCTTTATGGTATTTGACGTCTAAAAATGTCCATTTGGAATATTGCAGTGTCTTTCTAATAATAAGGAATGCCCGGTATGTTCGCTTCCGCTACTGAGCATCCAGTTTGAGATCATTTATCTCCGAATGTTGAGGTATATTCGGTCTCAACCTTGCAATGACTCAATCTGGCACCTGGGATGCTGATCGTAGATAGGTCCCTGGAGCTGACATCGTATCAGCCGCTGATCATAGTTAATCGCTTCGGACGCCGACGACAAAGTGCCCGTCAGCGTAGGCGAATGTATCGCAGTCCTCTATTGCATCTATGTGATATGTGAGCACAAGTAGGCGTCACTGCGCGGTGAGAGAAGATGCAGTTAAAGGCAGTCTGCAAGGACAGTTGGGCGTTTACCAAATCTTGGCTTTTTGTGGAGTTTTAGAGTGAATGTTGGATGGTTGTAGGGTGTATTGGGGAATATGAAGCTTTCTGGTTCCAGTTTACGTACACGGTTTACCGACCGTCAGTTAAAACTTTGAAAAGTTAGTTTATGACAAAATGAAAGTTCAAGATCAAGAACTTCTTTATTTTTTCCGGCTAACCTATTTGGAGGGTTTTGGCACTGGACACCGGTGAAGTGTAGATCATGCTCCGTGCATTTCCGTATAAAAACGTTTACTAGACACTTTGTGACATTCTGTCACTCTTTATGATCAGGGTTAGTCTCAGGTTTCTGTTACCAACTGACCAGGGGTTGTTACATCTCGTATCAGGTCACGCTTTTAATCCAAATAGACGGAGGAACAGTGTCCTCTGAGCGTTATGACGGACCACTGTCAGCGACACCAATGTAAATCCTGCCAGCGCATTCTCGTCGATGGTGTTGACTGCTGTAAGGCGACTACATAATATAAGGGGGGATGTGGTTACCGTTAGGAGTTTTTTCTATTTGTTTGGTGGTTACATTCTTACCTGCTGGGTAATCCAAATAGAAAATGATACCCGTATCCCGGGGTGTTGAGACAGCAAGCGGCAGTAATCATTGCGGAGGTGTGAGGGCCGCTGGGACATTTTGACGGTTGTTAGTGCCGAGAACACGCGTGATTTGGTTGAATGATGACAACGGATAATGTTGTTCGGCCACATTGTCTGTAAGTAGGGGTTCGTTTAAAGCATCTCAACCGCGGGAATTGAAGATAATATCTACCATGCGTCTCCATGTCAAAGACGGACTGCCATATCTCCGAAATCTGTTAAGCGTCACTAGCTATACCTATAGGTGATGTTTCCGCATTATTTTATAGAATCATGTAGTTGATTTTGGTTCGCGTAGAGTTGGACGAGTTCAACGCACACATCATTTGTCGAAGGAACATTAGTCAACATTATAGGGACCGTTAAGAAAAGTGTCGAACACGGGAGACGGCTGCGACTCACACACAAAAATCACCAGTTTATGAGGTTATTTCACCACGGACACTTTTAGCGAAGTATATTGCAGGTCAATTTGTTCAAATCAAAAATGTAAGATGCTCGTATGTGAGTCTGGTTAAGTAAGCACACAAACTAATTAGCTTATCGGCAACATCCTATACGAGTCGCTTATAGGCGCCCCAACCGTTAGCTCACGCATATGAATGAGAGGTTGTAGGCCTAAGTACAGTCAATGGCAAACTAACCGTTCCTTAGAGGAAACAGTTGCTTAAAATCAGTGACGGAATAATCGAAATTTCCATCAAATGCTGAAATATCTCTACTTCCCGACTTGCAAAGATACCACTTAATCCCGAAATAGAGATACATGTATCTTTGTGTATTATCTTTATTTCAAATAGGGAAATCTGGATTAGAAGTAGAAATATATATATTCTCTATTTTAAATAAAGGCTAGATATCTTTTTTTTTCAAATGTAAATATCTGGATTAGAAATAGAAAAATCTCTATTCTCTATTTGAAATATTTCTCTTTCAAATATAGATATCTGGATTTGAAATAGAGAAACCTCTATTTAGAAATAGAGACATTATAGAAATGGAGATATCGCCTTTTTAGAAATATATAGATATCTCTATTTTAAACATAGATATCTGGATTAGAAATAGAAATACCTTTATTAGGTAAAGAGATATCCCTTTTTCAACTAAAGATATCTCTTTTTCAAATACAGATATCTGGATTAGAAATAGAGACATCTCTATTTGATATAGAGACACCTCTATTTGAAATAGAGATATCTATTTCCGGATTAAATGTTTAATTTGCAGGCGATAGTTAGCACCTGAAATTGGACCCCCGTGCGCTCGTAGCTGCGAACACTCCGCAGCTGTCCGAGTCTTTCACCTGATGTATCAATACTTTAATGAGGGTTGATTTTTTTGCGCACTCCCAGCATGCGAAGAATGCAAGTTGGCACCCTTGTGTTTGCATATCGCAAGGCGAAGCAGTAATTTTTAAGATTGCAAATTGTTTCATTTTGGCTTTGAAAACGCCTGCTGTAAATTAAGATTCACCTGGGCAATGTTTTATATCGGACTCGGCATTATTTTGATCTCGTGTAGGTCAAACAGTCATAAGGGAATGCACTATGTGAAAACTTATCCCCGCGATGCCACCAACATTCAATACTGGTTGTAGCGAAGGCCATTTACCAAATTTCGTCTTCGTTTCCAGCCTGGGATTCATGATTCGAGGCTTGAAGCATTTGCGACTCTTATTGTCGCAACCAAATACGAGCACTCTAGACTCTGCCGTAGCATTATACATTTGATGTTTCTGTATAACAGAGCTACATTGGGGGTGGGGGTGTGGGTTTGAACTTAAGATGCTGATGCAAAAAGCCGAAATCGTAGACAAAGTCTAGGTTTGGAAATACGTAGACTCTTGTCTTGTCCAAAAGTGTCCTTACGACCTCAAATATAGATTACATCAAAACGACCACGTGCACTTTTTGTTTGGTTCTCAGGTTGTTCCAATGTTCGCATTATTGACATCATGATAAATTGTATTATTAACTAAGTTAGAAACAGCCAATCCTCACAATCACTAACTAGCTTGACTTGACAATTTACAAACATCTACCCTTTCAGCTCGGTCCATGGTAGATTTATAACTTCGGAACTTCCCCTTAAGGCGCCGTGAACTCGTACGGAAAACTTGTTCGTATTTGATCGAGAAGTGCTTGTACTTCCCTCAGGCGCCGAGCCCCATTGGTAAATATGTTGACACTTCCCATTAAAGTCTCCGAGAAAAAATAAATAAAGCAAAACAAGAAAAATTGCTTTGAGAGTTGAGTGGGAGCAGTGAAAGATGTACCCAGCCATGTAATGCATGACAGTATGGAGTGTTCATATTGCCTGCTCGGGTAGCGGAGGAAGCGACCGTGTAGCAATGAACGTCTGAAGACAATGTTGTATTGATCCGCGCCGTTCTCTCATTATCAACTTCCATTGTCGTGATAATTAGGATCTATTCATAGCTTCGACTGTCCTCCACACCGTTGTCTTTCATGTTGAAGGGCAATATCACGCCCGCAATATTTCTGGCATCATAATGTGTCTGCAATTTGGCAAACTGTTATGTTTTTCTTTGTGAATTATGCACACGCAGAAATATGCGTCATGTATAAATTGTCGCATTTCGAAACGAACCTTCTGTCAGGTAATAAATTGTAATATAAAACATTTGCTTTTGCCGTTATTTTCAGAAATGGATGGATTTGGGAGTTAGTATTTTATAGCAAATAATGTTACACTGACCTGTTTAAAGTTTTGTGTTCATAGGTGCTGGAAAAACTAAGAAAAACCCTGTTCTTATAGTCTAATTCCCTAACCCTACTTCATACGAAACGGAGCAATTTATAAACGTCGGTGAATTATCAGGTCAGAAACAAAACTAGATGGCTTTGCACCCGTTTACAGATAAGTAACCAATTGCAAACAAAATGTGGAATTCACCAAAACTTGGTGAATTGGGGAAGCATTGAAAGTATTTTTTTAAAAAGGTCATTTTTTTTTCAACGATAGTCGGCCGATCAGTCAAGTAAGGTATTTTTAATAATTTGGTATTTTTTATGTTTGCAAATTGTGTATATTATAAATGTATGTCCTTTATCAACTTAAAGTTTGCATTGATGCCATACTTCATAAACGTGACCTAACACCAAAAGGAGTTGCAGCTATTGTTACTAATTTCATTCATCAATTTGTAAAAACAGAGAAACAAATACACCAACAAACAAACAAGCAAGGAATCACCTCTCTCCTATCTCTGATATCAAAATGATATACGTATTTGTGATAACAACCCTTTCCTGATGTTAAATTTTTGTGTAAAATATTTATATTCATGGTAACTCAGTTGCTGCTCATCATCCATGGCATAAAATTTTACTCAACAGTTATTCAAGCAGTGCTTTAAAATGAAACCCACTTGAGATGTCAGTCATATACCGTCCACTATAATACCTCAGCCCATCCGTAGCAAGACTAAAATAAATACTTCGAGGAAGCGGCGCGTTCCATCCCGCGGAAAAGTCAGTGCCGTGTTTGAATAACCCCTCGCCGCATATCCAGGAGATTATGGGCACGGAATCTATCGCCAAAGCTTCCCTCGCGACCGAAATGACACGTTCGGTCAATAAGAAAAGACACATGGGTTAAGTCAAAAGAGAGCACTGTGTGCTGAGGTCTGCTGAACCGGAGATCAAATAGTAGTTGGGAAAACACAGAAATCAAGCCAAAGTTGGGGCAGGAGTGTGTGGATATGTTGAAAAGGTGCAACAGCAAGACCTATGCAAACTGCATTTTATAACACAGTCACGTACTCGACTTTTTTTTTTTGGGGGGGGGGCGCCCGGGGAGTAAAGTTGGTACCAAATTGAACCATCTTGCGTTTTGTTTTGCTGTGAGCAAGACATGCTGACCATTCGGTCGAAAGGAAAGCAAGTTTATGTAGCGGATTACCAAAAGGAATTCTCAAATAGGATTATCCACCTATTTTACTAATCAGAATCCGTGAAAGACATTTGTTAAATTGTATTTTCTTTTTTACCTTAGATCGAATAAGTGGATAAATAAGGGACTGAACTAACTGGACTTAAGATTACCAGTCGTTAAATGATTACACTAACGATTATGCCTGGGTCCTATTAGGCTCATCGTGACCAATCCGTGTTACTTCTGACAAACTCTTTTAGTTAATTTATCCTTCACAGTGGATACATGTAGCACTTCAAAGACTAACTTTATCGATTAACTAAACGTAAGAACTTGCGTATAGGTTAGTCAGAACTTATAGAGCCTAGTTATTAATGGTCAGAAGAAGGCTACCGCGACATTATCTATTCCACCTGTACCTTTCTCATAATTGATTGGGAACAATACAGGCTTTCCAGTTATTTACCTTACCGATTTGGTCTCGAGTGAAGTAAATGGACTTCAATTACCAAAACTCCTTTTCCCGCCTTTTTCGACAAGCTCATAAAGTGCTTATACTATGAGATAATTTTGTATAAACAGCGCGTAAGGTTGGTTCACTGCTCGCGCGAGCACCATCGCCATAGCGAGTGAGTTAGGCACCTATCGAGATATCGACTCGGCGCTGCAACGCGCTTCGTCTTTCCCCGCGCAACCTTTTAGCACCATATCCTCCTAATTGATTCCCGTTCGAAAAATACCGATACGCGGCTACGGCAAAAACAGAGTATCATGTTATGGGCCCACGCTAGCGTGGCCTTTACGAAGATGCTCGTTCTCACTAAAAGAGCGTGAGTTATTGAACGGGTTGTGAGATTGCATCGGAATATGGAAGGCGCTTTTTTGTTTGTGCCAGTATTAAACAGCGTGTAACATGATCTGAAGGCAATTTTTTCAATGCGATTCATTTGTCCACAGAAGATATTGTTTTGCAAGAACAAGACCGTTAGGAAAGTGCAGATAAACCATTACTTCGTTTTGTTGTTCCCAAATTGAATTGTCAGATCCGTGTTTTACGACTGAATGTTTCCAGCCATAGTCATTTTACTCCTTTTGAAGAAACCAAATTATCTTAACGGCATGCATCGATCGCTTCCCGTTGTGGCTCAAGCAGGAGTACAATTTTAATATGTTTTTGTCCTACCACACTAAATAATTTGATATCCGCAAAGACACCATGCGTTGTGAGACAACTGGATACAATTTGTCAGGCCGGAGTTCACCAAAGTAAATCAAAAATATATTACATCAAACACATCGAGTACATACATCTTGTCATTATACCTTTCTAAGAAACCAACATCATGGGTCTTTCAGCACAAGTTTGTTGTGTTGGTGATTTTGCGTAAACAGTGTAAAGTCATCCAAGTTTCAACAGATGTCGTTAAAAAAAAATTCAACAAACAAACAACGCAGAGATTTTTGGCTTTTTATGATTTAGAAAGCACATGAAAAATTTCACCAAAAAATGCCAGGTACAGACCAAAACCGCAATCTTGGATGTCATGCTGTTCACGTAGGCCGTACGTGCTAAGTGGCTCATTAGATCCCGATACGTTGCAAGAATCTTTAAAACGACAAAACTCCCCCATGACGTCATCGCTGGAGAATTCTGATCAAGTCTCTCCCCAGGTCCTTAGCTGTGTCTGCTTCCATATTTCTGACGACCAACTCCACCTTCTACGAAGATCATATTGATCTCATACCATTAGCGGATCGAGATAGGAGGGGAAAGGGGCAGAGCGTACATAGCGAACAGACCGAACAGTTCCGGCAAGTTGCCTGGGACACCCCGGGGCACTTGTGCTGTCAAACCCCTTGAGCATGAAGATCGAAAAGGTTACAATGGCCTGCTTGCTTCGGTCATGCATCTCTATTGTACCTCTTATTACTTTATCTCTGCCTCGCTTCCATTACGGGTTCTATGCTTGTTTTCCTCCTGTTTGCATTTGGTGCTAAGTGCACAGGTCGTCGCGCTCTGTGTCTGCAATTTTTTTACTCTCGGAGGCCACGTACGCTTCTTCCGCAGTATTTTTCATCAAGATGCCCATTTGCGAATGGGCTGTTTAACTTGTGTCGACCAATGACCCAAACAGCCATGGGTATCTCTAAGTACGTACAGTAACCATTAAACGACAGTGGTAAACTTCAAATAACACGTTTCTTTCAACTGTAAACAACGTAATCATCTGTAGCGTTTATGCTTACGAATTGATACAGGTTTCACTGAATGAATTCGTAGCACCAGTTAAGTATAACTTGCGATTCGTAGAGGACTTTTTTTTCTGAAACCCAACGTTTCGTTCGCTTTACTCTGGCCATCTTCACGAATGCACCAACAGCAACGTAACTTACGAGTGCTGATATCGATACATGTATTGTGTATATCCTCTCTTTAGTATTCCTTTCGTGTAGATCCCCAAAATGTGAGAGAAACAGTTACAGATTGTAATTCACGAATTTCGAAATCGTTCAGTAAGTTTGTCGAGGATAGACCTGCAAATTGAACTCGACCTGGTTTGAAGCGAGGTCGCACACCAAGACAACCTTCGATTTTCCCCCTTCCGTGGTGCCGCTAGCTTCTGTGAATGAAATACCAAAAGCTGTTTTATAATACAATTATGGAAAGTAGCATTTTGACTGCGGATATTTTGAAAGGTATCCCACGTAACATCGATCTTCGGGCAAGTTGCCAATAAACGTAACCACTTAATTCAATATAGCCAGGGATGTACCGCGAACGAGGCCGTTTAGAACTAAAGGGCACATTTACATATTATAGGATAGCGTGGTGGACTGAAGGCGATATACCTATTCGATTGCTAACAAGTGTGCAAAGTCTTAAATAATATACAGATTCCTTTCCAGTTGAATTTACCTTAAGGATAGGGTAGTTGGGAGTTTTCCTGAACCCATTTGAAGTGGTATGGGTAGATATTTGGAACAACACTTTTGACAGATTCTTTACAAAAAACTGGTTTCGCTGTATTTACATAAATAGTTGTAAAAGGAAGAGAAATGTATATTTATATGGGTAGGAATATCAAGGAATACAAACTAACAATGTGTACATTTATCTGTCGTCATTCTGCATCAGATGCAATTTCAAATCAAAGATGTAAATGTAAACGCACATGAGATATTTTCTATACGTCATTCTATGACATGCATTATGAAGTCATGCATTATGAACAAACGTGAAAAAGAATATGCGTGTAAGGCTTTCTTTGGCATTGTGTAAGCCTGCGAGACTGAATGAAATCCCCGTTGCGCATTGTTGCGGGCATTTCGCATAATGTAATTCAATATGAGACGCATTGTGCTTGTAATATGCTGGATTTATTCCATTATGCAACGACTGTCATGCATATCGACTATCGTACATAGATATAGTATACTTTCTCTTATGGAAATGAGGGGTCATTGGTATCGGGCTTGCATTGACATAAGCCTGCATGACTTAATGAAATCCCCTTGCGCATTTTTATGGGTATTATGAGCTGTCATTTCGTGAGGAGATATTTGGAATTTACCATTGACAACTGCGCTTGCAATATGGAATTTACTTGTCTGTATTATTGAACGAGCGTACATAGAAATAGTATACATCTATACTTTCTCCTATATAAGGATTTATAAGGATTATGTTGGCGTAAGCCCGATGATTTGATCCAATCCCTATCGCTCTCAGCAGGACTGGTCATCGACCTTTCAATCAATAACAAGTGTTATGGACTGAGTGCGAGTATAATGGTGTCTAGACGTCGATGTAATTGGCACCGATCTCTTGAATTATAACTCTCCAATTATAAAAATGTATTTCGCCTTAAAAAAAATTGAGTTTGCCCTAAGGTGTTGTATTTCGTATTTTATCAACGCCACTTTGAGGAAATTCTGAATTCATCTGGTGTTACATCAGGCACTCAAAAAAGTAGTAGGTCCACTTTTAGCAGATTAATGTAGTGTCTGAAAAGGGTAACTGAACGGTATGATGGAATAGTTTCTCAACCTCCTGCTCAGTAAATTCCTGACTTGATCGATTGCCTGAGTGAACGTCCTTCGAATGTCATTGGCGTTGCAGTGCAAAGAAGATTGTTAATTCAGTATAGCATGCTTCGTTCCTTTTTACGGATGGCCGACGGAATGGGAATTGTTAGTGAAGGTGTGTGTTGCTCTGTCTATAGATCGATTGCATTCAGCGGCCATCTTTAAGGTGTGTTTTATGTTAATTTTTTAACAATGAATGCACAATAAGGTCTACTCATACGTCCTTTTTTGAGCAAAAGCACACACCTCTGTAATGACTGCAGAGCGAACGATCAATCGTGGGACGTTTGGCGCTGTGGAACATCGCTTTAGACCGTATTCACGAGGAAGCAATTTTCTATCGTGTTCCCTGAATCGATTTTATAAATTGTAAACCGTTGAATGGGATGGTGCCAGACTATTTTATGATTGGAGTACGTTCCAAGCCTCCCTTTTTTTTTAATATGGCTTAAAACATTAAAGTATGTGTAATCACAAATTTTAAATTATTCATCAACGCATATATTGGTATTATTTGTAATAAAAATGTATTTCATTGCTTTCATTTCTACTCCCACATTCCTCAAATGAACACTTTACCTCGCTTTAAATTTAATAATGGCCGACTCATGAATAAAGTATATTCGTCAGAATACTGTTCCACAAAGTACAGTATGCAAAACAGCGCAACACGTGTACCCTTACTACAACCTGTCCCATGGATCTATTATACGTTGTGAATGTGATTGGAATTTTCTGCTTGGTCACAGATGTGTCGAAGCGAGGAATCAAAAAGCCAATCGCCTGCTGACAAAGCAGGAGTCGTGGAAGCTTCATTAGCTCTGCTGGAAGTGACCGGTAACTGAGGCGCATTTCCACAAAGTGCACATGTCAAACCAAAACCATGACAGTTTTACCTTTCATCGTACCGAAGTTTGGGTATTACGAGTGATATAAGGAATATTATAACAACTCTAAAAAAAAATGCATTGCAGTTGTTGCTATTTTCAATTAGTTGTTCACGTTGGTCAACAAATCAACTGCGTAAACTTTTGAGCAAATGCGTCCTTAAATATGTTGGAAAACGTTTACTCAAATTGACACAAATTTAAAGTATTTTATAAAGTTGTCCGTCAACATGACATTGTTTATCATTTCAACCTGCTCGTTACAGTGTAAATTCTAATGACAAAAGTTTTACCTTTTCGTAATTTGATAAAGTAAGTGGTAAACAACGCAATGCCCCAGAGCGTGCAAAATTCTTTTCAATCGATCAAAAATGGCGGTTCACTGGAGATTTTTTATGAATCTGGTCAATAGAATAGATTCGATTTAGCCCCTTGTGAGGCAATCCTATACGATAGCACTACCAGGCATAGTTTAAGTCACAATATTTTGTGAGTCAGTCAGTCAGTGAGATAGGTGAACAAAGGAGAAGCTATAGGCTTGCCCTCTGTGACCAGCGAAAACAAGTATAACCCTCTGAAACAAAACGAAAAATTGTTGTCCTTTGAACTATACGACCAACCAATATTTTTGTAGTCTTAATGGTCCATGGAAATCCCTCAGCTTTATCTTTCACCTGCTCAGTGCTCCCTCCTAATTGAATTGGAAGATTTTGGAAATATAATATTCAGTCGTCCGACAGGCGCACAGACTTAACAGGGTCTGGCCGTCTTCCTGAAATTTATCTCCGCACTTTGAAGACTTTGCCCTACGGAATGATCAGCCGATAACGCGCGGGAAAAGGGGGAGATTTCACATGCCGTCCCACTAAGGTGTTATCAAAGGGCAATCTTCGCTCCCCAGCAAAAAGTCCCGATTTTATTTAAGGCAGCGGATGTCGCATACGGATCTCACAAAAAAGGAAGAAAACAGAAAAAAAAGTGAGAGGAATCACAATCTATCTTACTGTTTGTGATACAGGCCAGCACCAAGGAATCTTGCCGACGTGTATTTGCATTTTAGGAGGGAGATGATGCAATCAATCTCATTGAATGAAGACAAAATGTGCCCACTCCTTGTATTTTGTTCGCGGGGCCCGGGGTCGATGTCTTCTCGGATAATATTTCAATTCTCCCAAGGGTCATTTCCAGGTTTCATTGTTTCTCGTTAATTCAAAAGCTGATAGTTGCTCCTTATTCCAATCGCTTTTTAATCTATTTTTCTGGCCCCAGGCTGATTGATATAAAGTCTGAATTCGCGGAGTCGGGGGGAGCAGACATGACGGATTGTCTGGGCGCTAACCCTAGGACATGTTTTTAAGGGACATCTTGTGAATTTTTTCTCAAGTTAATGCTAGGACGGATAAAAGGCATGCTTAGGCGTCCCAGGGATGGGGGGGTAGGGGTAGTTGGAACTTATTGATATTATAAATTAAAGAAATCGAGCACAGAAAACAATTCACTTTTAAACGTCCCGGGTCCGATTTGACCAGCAGCAAGGCTTCTAATTGACTTAATAATAAATAATATTGTTTATTTATAAGGCGCACATATCAACCAATATTGATGCTCAAGGCGCTACATCATTATTACCCTGCTCATTGGGCCCATGAAACAATCTCAGCTCCCTGGGATATATACAGCTCGATTCTGCCATTTCGCCGCACAGCAGCTAAAATCAATAACAATTACCATCTCTGCCCTCACAGGTACCCATTACTCCTGGGTGGAGAGAAGCAATGAGTGACAAAGTGCCTTGCTAAAGGGCATACGCACCAGACAGGCTGGACTCGAACCCACAACCTGCAGAATTGCCCGCAGACACGAGCAGACAATGTTCCAGACCACAAGGCCACGGCACTCCACTCGACTTGATACTTGATACGCTCCACCCAACTTGACACTTTTCGGTTCAAAATGCCCACTCTGGGCAATAATGACACTCTTTCTGAGGTTTCTATGTAAAAAAATTGACCCGGACAATGATCTTTTGACAGAGGTGATATTTTGAGCAATTTCGACCTTGTTGGTACAACTTTCTCTTCCCAATACTTGCATCATACCCCATCAGTGTTAACAAGGAGCTATATCTTCAATATCTGTCTGTTATTTATTCAGTAATTTCAGTTCAGTAGTATTAAACAAAATCTGTGGACTGATCTGCAATCTTGAAACAAAGGTCGGCCGCAGTTTGCCAACCATATCTCGGCATAGCAATCAACTTCAGATGCGAGGTGGCAAAAAAAGTAAATGCTCGGACACAAGATGGTGGGAATTATCTACGCCCCTTCAGTTATGCTAGTCTACTTTTGCACAGCAAAGGTCTTTGACATGATACGCGAGCAGATTCGGCGATTCAAAACGAGGCTGCGTCTCAGTGACCTCGAGATTCTGACCATTCAGCGGGCGCGTTCTATCGGGTCTTCCGTAACCCGTTGATGCATTACAAAAACATATCAGCCAAATTTGCAAATCAAAAGCTTCGTTCACATTTCTGATCGAAATGACGTCACAGTGTCTAAAGTTGACTCCGATTGGCCGGCGCACAGGGTCGCATACAATTTGCATTGCTCAGAGATATGTATCTCAGACGTGGTCACGGAGAGGGTTCCGTTGGACAACGGGTTAAACTCAGACTGTGCATGCCTGACATTTTTTATCTCCAAATATACAGAAACAGTTTTGGATCCCGTAAAAAAAAATGACTGTTAAAAAAAACGAGTAAGAGATAGAAACCAGAAGGCTTTATTTTGACACAGTACTAATGCTAGTTAAGCCTGTTAGGGCGAGTGTTGGAGCACGAACAGATCTTTTTGGACCCCGGTGAGCTGGGAAGTGGCGAAGAAAATACGTGCGAGTACCGCCAAGCCGTAAATTTAATTTGGAGAGGGGCGGTCGACCGCTAATGCAATCGGCACGCCCTCACGACTGACCCTAATTGGCCGCAGTCAGATCAATTGGCGGTTAATTGTTTCAATTTGGCTTCCTGAAACGGAACCTGAGAGGCAGCGGACGGAGCTGAAATTGCGGCTAATCTTGCTCTGCGTTGCGCTGTGGACGTGTGTAGGCCTACCCGCTTCCCGTTTTCCTGATTTCGTTTCATTTACGAGAGTTATTAATTACCTTGCACGAGGGAGTATTGATGGCATTGAATTCATCAAGTTTTCTCTTTAATGAAACAATTCACGGTTTCAAAGCGGTCTCGAAACCAATGGTTAATTAAACATATACCTCCTTGCTGTATGAATCAAGGCGGACACGGGAGGAAGCCATTTTTGATCGTGTTCCCTGAACTATTTTTTAATTTGTAAATAGCTGAATGCGATAGTGCCAGACTATTTTATGATAGGAGTGCGTTCAAAGCCTCACTTTCATTTTTGTTTTAATGTGGTTTAAACACTAGGGTTTGTTTAATCACAAATTGTAAATTATTTATCTGAGCAGACTGGAACTAATTTGAAACGAACGTTTTTTCTTTGCTTTCATTTTCACTCGCAATTTCCAAAAAGTGCAGAGTTTACCTCGCTTTCAATTTAATATGGCTGACTCGTTAATAAAGTCTATGCTGTAGGCTTGTGCCCAACAGCTGTGGTTAGTGTCTACTATATATGACTAAACCCATGTAAATGCCCTCAGAAAATATTGATCCATGCGCCCCATGCATATCGGACCAAATGAAACTCGCTGCATTATTACAGTTATTTAAATAATAATGTGAAGTTCCTTGCAGTACATCCGGTCGTGTGTGAGAACATTCTTCGCTATATCTCTGTAATACAAATGCATGGGAAAAAAAACGCTCATAACAACTGACTGAACTCTATCAGTTTTGCCTGAAATAATCTTCGGATTTGGACGCGAAATCACATTTCTATAATCGAATTTTCGGCCCGGCGAGAAAAGCGAAGAAAACTTCGTATTTTTAGATCGCGTGAGGTACCAAAGCGAAACAAAAATCATTTGCATCAGACAGTGGGCATGACAATTGCAGGTTTCGAGCATCAATCCCCGCATTGAACGTACAATTCTATATTAAGGTATGTACGCAGGTTCTCGAACATAATTGTATTGTGGCATTCATGTTCGTCGGCTTTAACGAAGCGCATGATTGAACACGACTGTTATATTAAGATGGAGTCGAACAATCTCGTAAAGACAAGTTGTTGTGGCGATCGAGGCTCAATACAAATGACGCATTTTAGTAGCCGCTTGTTTTATTGGTAACTAGTGGATTTGCTAGAAATCATACAAACGTATTTGCTTGTCCAATTATATTCAGTTCTGCGCTTCATTCACGTTCTCTCTGGCAGTAATCTTCAACCGCTAGATCCGTTTCCCTGGTTGTTTTCCGTTATTCTTCTGGTTTGTTTTATCTATTTGTTTTTCTACTTTTCCCCCCTCCGTTTGCCTATATTTATTTCACATCCCTTCGAGTCCATTCCTGCTTTATTCCTTATCTCTTCACATTCTCAACAATAATTCCAGTCGATTTTTTCCTCCTGCACCATGTCCTCTTCTTCCCTTTTCAACGATTTATATCCCTGCTCAGATCTTGTGGTCCTCAAAAACATTTTCCCCTTTCCTATTAACTGTGGACCATATTTTCTAACCGTCTCCCGTACCCTGATCCCTCGGGCTGATGTCTCTGCCTGTGGCATTTCAGAGAAATTATATCCTCACAAGTTTCAAAAATATATAAAAAAAAAAATTGTAGGCAGATAACTTGATTTACGAGACGACCCTGTCATTGCCGCTGTCCATTAGCGATACTGACATTTGGCCTAAAATTGATTTGATCAAGTTTTTTTCTGAACTCTCTGTTTCTTTATAAATTGCTCATATCAGGACTGTTATGGAGTCATATTGACATGAGCTTGAGTTTAAGGCTCGATTGCAAACGGTGTCATTTGAAAATTGCTGCAGGTAGAGCGCTTGTGCCGTAGCAATGGAGAACGTTTTTTTTTCCTAACGGGAGCAATATGCAAAATAGACGTAAAGAACTTGCGTTATCCAATTGCCACAAAATTCTTCTTATTTTTGTACGGGTTGCTTGTCTATGGGATTTTGTGTACAATATTTCGCATAAATTCTACAAAGAATAATATTGTCTTCACAACCTCTTTAGTCATTAAGTTTGAATGGTTTATGAGGACAATAGGATCACATTACATAAAAAACGACCTTCTCGACTCAACTCACTGACGGAGACCCCCACCTTTACCAATAAGCCACGCCTGTTGTATGTATTGCCAGACAGGCATTCAGCATTTGACAGTAAAAACAAAAACAAATAGCGAATGGTCGCTGGTGACATTAAATAAGACTTTTCTTTACATCAAACTAGAAGGTCGCCTATACTTCCCTTTAAAAGCACGTTAAATTTCTTCTCTATAGGCCTGCTTAGTGTTGCTTCCACCAAATTCGTTGTGTGTAATGTGCTGGTCGGTTTACAGGTTTGGATATCTCGTGTAAACATGCGCGATTGCAGCGACACATTTATGAGAGCTGATAGTATCTGCTTCCCTGATGGAATTTCAGGAATATGTAAACAGAAGATGCTCGCAATTCAGTATCCTGGGATGAAACGTGCGCGATATCAAAGTACATGTATATATGTACCAAACAACATACACCAGATTGCAGATTTGATTGTATCGTTCTGGGTGTAATTGACGGCTGGTGTTTGATGGAGAAAGTGAGGAATAGGTACATAGAAAAATTGTGTTAGCTTAAAGTGCAGGATGAATCCATATGGACTTATTCGAGTGGCCTTTTGAGGATTCCGTATTCCTCTCTCATTTTATTCTTCGGCTAATTGGCACGATAAGGGGAGACCTTACGCGGAATTAGAGAACATTTTTTTTTTAACCTGTGGATTATCCCGTGGACAGGCGTGAATTTTAACCTTTCGTGATTTCGTTGTTTTCAAAAATTAAAACAACAAAGCATAACTTCAATGCATAGGTCTATTTTTGATAAGGTCAATAAACACAGTTTGGCCAATTTGTGAGTAAAATGAAAAACAAAAGTCCGCTAATATTTTGCCTTAGTTTGAATTTCAAAAGACGTTGGATGGTGTAAGAATATCATCGGGGCTTTTTCACCGCGAAAGACCGGGTGTATATAGAGCTTAATCTTGAGAGTTCCTCATGATACCCTAATGAAAACCTACGGGGTCTCTACGAAATGGCACTGAATGGTCACTGTGTGGGTTTCGCGCCCTAAACAACATAATTTTGACAAATTTATATTGGTTTTTTTGGACCCCTGAATCTAAACACTTACACATTTGTCGATTTTTATTCTTAAGAATTAATTTCTTGTGAGCGACCTACCCTACGAGAAGATTCAAGTGCAAAATGAAAACATGGACATTGGAGTATTCTAAAGCAACACAAGTATTCAGGCCTTGCCAATCCATAGGGATCGTTCCAGTCTACAGTCCCCAATTGAGTAAAGTAGCTAGAATATTGTGATGGGGTTTGCTTAAAATGTTAAAATCTTAGTTTAAGATTCTCCTGGTGGGCCGTTGACAATATTCGAGAAGCGAAAAAGGGAAGGTTGGGTTTGCTGGACATCATGTAACGCTTGGGTGCGTTGTTCATTTTTCAAATTTGATCGTGTAGTCATATTTTCTTCCGTTTCAATCAGATGCTGTTGTTATTTTAATGTTGTCCTCCCCCTTTTTAGAGGTTGAACCCCCTATCACCCTTCTCCACGCCCCTGTCTATATATTATCCGCACAATTCGTGTACTTGGCCACCAGACACAGACCAGACAGCAAAAAAAAAATACCATAAAAGAGGGGTTATCTTGTGAGGTAGTATTTGTGAGCTGTTGACGCTTCAGATTTCCATTCTTCTTGATATATTTTTGTCAGCACCCAGTCCCATTGGACCATTAGCAGGTTGGATAACCGCTTAACCTATATATGTTTCCTTTGTAATGTCGTAATGCCGGGTGAATACATTTGCATGTCGAGGCGGATGACCAGTGAACGAATTGTATATACTCATTTCACAGGTGTTTACCCACTTGCCTTGGGGAATTTTCTCTAAAGACCTGCGCTCTCATTCTTTTCTCCGTTTGTGGCCGAAAATAACAGTGTAAACAGAGTGAACAGTTTCTGTTGCTTTTAGGCCCTATTGTAGAAATCTGTCAAGCTTCGCACATAAGCCTTTATTTGCACATGCCATTTTACAAAGTTAGCATGTTTGTAAATATCTGGATTGGGTGTCGCCAAAAGAAAATTTACTGAATATAATTAGGTCCGCAAGAACAAATTTAGAATCGAAAGAGCATTTGGTATCTGCACGGAACAGCCATGTTGGACCCGAAGCGAGGCCTTGTCATCGATGTGTCGCTTACCAGCTTATGACGTAGTAATACATTCAGGAAGAAAATAGACAAGTCAGTGGAGCCTCGCTTTCAACCCAAACCAGGTTAGGGGTTCGTACATGGTTGGAATAGATGCAGTCCCCTTACATGGTTCCCTGAAATTGTCCTTTTATTAAGATCATGAGTCATTTAGTTGCTTCAGACCAAAAAAAATGCACCAAAAGCAAATGATCTAACGTATTCCTTTAACCGAAGATTGCCAACTCTTCACAAGGTAATCTTCCATTACGGTCTTGGCGAAGACTAATGATTTTTAATGGACCCGCCACGGTTTCTGAATACCACAAAAAAAAAACCCCAGCAAATGGCGACTTTCTTAATGTTTACTGTCTGTGAGGTCGCCACATTGTGTTCCATTGAAAAGGTAAACCAAGTTCCTTTCTTCTCGACTAAATGAGGAAGAAGCCTGGGAGAATGTGGACAGAGCGGTAACATTTCTGCGAAGGTTCGAGTGAGACAAATCGAAGACGTGGGAGTAAATTGCTGTGGGGGAACTAGCGTGCGAAACGTGACAGCAAAGATAATGTGTTTTTAGTATTAAAGTGTTGGTCTGCATTTCTTCTTCTTTTTTTCTCATTCAAAGCTAGCTCATCTTCCTTGAATATTAAACATCTAGCTGGTCTTTCGTTTAGTTCTGTAAAAAAAAAGAGACCAAATCTGGCGCAAGCCTTCATCATCTTACCTTTAAACATCTATACCTGTTCAGTTTATCCGATTACGTAATCGGCGTCTCAAAATGAGCTTATTAAAAGTTGGCGAGTTAGCTCGTCTTGTCGTGTCCTTTGCAGCAAACCCTTGAACCGGATTTCTAATTGAAATAAACATTTTATTTGAAAATTAAACAACTACCATCGTTTTGTAAGATATTTTGCGCATGTGCTTCTTAGCCCACATTTACCCAATAAATGCTTTTAACAGACTTTCTAGTACCTACTTGAGATAACTCCCGATATTGATGACATACAGTTATACAAACAATTTATTACACTAGTTGTGACCTTTAGTTTTTACCTCCTTGGGATGGCACTTGAAACAAAGACAGACTACTTATTTGGTACATCCCTTTTCATCATTGGATGTGTACGTGGTGCTGCGTGCTCGCCGGCCGCCTCCCGAAGTTTGACTGATGTCTCGGCGCAAAATGCGAGACAATCCAATATAATTTACTCGTCAGCCTCCGTGCCATGCTCAATTTGTCAGAAAAATTGTCAACCCCAATCTGCGTTACTCACTTGGGAAATACAGCGTTTCACGTTTGGCCTTGGACAAAGGAATATTTAAGATAACAAAAAAAAGTTTGGGCTTTGGGCCCTGTGGGCGTTTGCACTGCTTAATAATCAATGAACCACCGTGAGTTGAGGGCAAGGTGTGCCGTTCATTACTGGTCGATTGATGTTTCCAAATACATTGGGCCGTTAATTTGTTTTGTGCGTTTTTTTTGGTTGTTTTTTTGTGCGTGCGATTTCGTGTTTCCTTAGCTATTTGTCTGCTAGGTGCTTTTCGTGCTTGTGTTATATAAGTAAATCTCCTTTGATTGATTAATGCTTAAAACATGCATTTTTAATGTTTTACCTATTTCATATTTCTCTATAACCGTTTTAAAACGTTAAATATGCTCCTTATTGTACTTTTTTTAATGAATTGGGTCCCTACTACATTGTTGTTGACAATTTTGTTTTTTAATACCTAGACACAAATTTGATGATCCTGGGCAGTATTTCTAGTTAAAATGTTCCGCTCACTCCTAGGCATATTGACAGTGGAGTAAAGACCTTTTGGGAATGATGCGTTTCTCAAAGGACTGGCCACAACTCTGACCTTATCAGAGCTCTGCCGCCTCAATTGGATTACAATGGATTAGTTTCTGAAGAGAAAAGCTGTTAGATTTGTGGCCTTGTATCGTGATATCACCCGGTAGCGGACAGCAACCTCTCAAGGCGATGGTCGGCCATTTCAAAAACAGGAAGCGTGAAGAATTTATCTTAATATGGAAGAAAGAGTGTTCCATTTCAAATGCCATTTGAGCTAAGCTTATGTCTTAACACCATGTTTTCCATCAAGTACGATGTGCCTGAAGGGACATCATATTTACTAACAAGACATTCACAATTTCGATGTCTTCACAGGACCGCTATACAAACAGGTGGAACGGTTTCTTTGTTATTGAAGGATTTTTAAATCCAGAGTTATATGTCTGCACGAAACGTTTTCCTGAAGTCACTTTTATTTGACGCTTCCTGCCTCTTAACATCATGATCCTGTTACATTCTTTGCCTTCTAGTATGTTAGAAAACTGCGTACATATAGTTTTGATATAAGTCTGGTTTTATATAATGCGACACGACGCATGACGGTCTTAGTAAAGGTTGGATAAAAAAAAACTTATATTCGGTATTTTGTGTTTACTCTCATTGCATCTCGGTTATCTAAAAACCGAATGTTTTCTTTGCTGTTTTGCTTTCTCATTCTAAATGTATTTCTCTTTTTGCTTATCACCAATTATTCGCTAAATCCACCTCTGCTTCCAGTTGCCTTCCAAGGTTCTGACCTCATTGCCCAATTCGTGCGGTCGATACGTCAACCTAATAAAACACACCTGACAATATCCCCTGTCTGTATAGTATCGCACTCAGCCTGATGAATCTCTTTGACAATTCTACCAAACAAGGATTTCACGGCGGTATGCGCCTAACAGATCAATAGACATCTTCGCAGTAATATCTCCCTTAAAGGAACATATGATCGCTTGCTCTATGTGCATTTGGTTTTTGTTCAAATAAACAAATATTCTCAAATATGTAGGTAGGGATTTTCTTTTTCTTTTTTGCAATTTTTTTGGTGTACGATCATAATATGGAGGCGTCTGGGTGTAGTCAAGGGTAAAAGGTAGTAATGGATGGTTTGGGTGCTTTTTTATTTTCCCATAAAAGAATAGTGTATAGGCCTAGGGCTTTTAGAATAGGATAGGTAGGGAAACCGGAAGCAGAATACTTTTTTCGTGCCCTATCAGAAGTAGGGGTTTGGTGTGTTATTGTGCATTTTGCTTTGACTGATCTATTGGAACACCTGTTTCGGGAAAGTTTGCGTCGCCGTATCTTGGCCACATCGTGTTGGCGGGGCACGCACCCACGCATCATGCCCTCATCTCTGTGTGAGTAAAAAACGCATATAGTTCTTCGCGATTGAAAGCATAAGTTATTAGAAGGAATATAGGTTAAGCCGATCTGATCAATACCCCAGAGTATATGTGTGTCTTTTCCTTCGCCGACCCAAGACAAATCCGAGGCAGCCTTTTCCCCAAGCGTTCGATAAAGTTCTCGTCCTTTTTGACTCGGCATGTTCGAGTTAGTTTCTAGGAGTACTTGATTTCGTCGTCCGTTGGCAATTTTAATATCAAACCTCATTGACCTCAGTTTGCCCATCTGTCGACTTTTCGCTGCTCCCGTCTCATTCACTCTATAGCGTTTTGAAGGGTTAGGTTTATTTCATCACCTTCTAGATAATACTTTGCTGGACCTCAAACTTTTGCTTAATGGTTCTCTTCATGAGCTTCCTTGTCGGAAAAAAAATGCTGCTTTGCATGCGGAATGGAAATTTAAACTGTGTTTTAACACAAAAGTAACGGGATTCTTCGTTATTTTAAAGTGTTCATTAGTGTGGAGAATAACCTTACCAATAACGTCGAATTTCACATGAACACCAGTCTATTCGTAATCCACTCACAGGGACACATATTATTCTGACAGTTTGTGGGAGCGGGCTAACATTCTGTAACAGGTGCACCTAAATATAATAAATCGCCCTTTTGGGGTCGTCGTTGTTTTTTGGGTTTTTTTTAACGAGCTCTATGTCACTTTTGTGCCGTCTGACAATTTCGTCTGATAGTCCATACGTTCTTCTATGAAACAAAACAGAAATCTTTTTAACATTATTTAATGTTAAGATATTCTAGAATCACGGAAGGCTGTAATGGATGGTTGGATGGCTAACCACTCATGTTTAGTTATTGTATACATATCGCTGGTGGAAAATATCTTATCTTTTGGTCATGCAGATATCAAAATGTAATGTTTTCGGACTCAACACCATAGCCACCGACGCACATCAAAATATACTGCATCCACAACTGATTACACACCACTTTACTTTGACAAATGACAATCTTTACACCTTTAATAGGGGAAATCGACACCCGGTCACGTGACAGATCGATTGGTCATTTGGCTATGCTCACGGTCGTCAGGCCACTAATGTATACAGTGTAAAGTGCCCCATCCATGTCCAACGGCCAAATTCAATACGTTTTTGTCTGACCCTTCTAGGACTTGTGAATTATTCAAGGCCAAGATCGTTCACCCAGTGACATAGATACGGTGTAACCTAGACTGGCTGTGCTGTCCCAGGCGCGACTAAGAGCTATACTATAACAGAACTCCAGTAGGCAATGAATAATACATTCACTACTTGCCTCTTGAATTGGCCATGAGCCTAAGCCTACTGTGCAACACGGTGAAAGATGCATTTATATTAGTGGCGGCATAGAAATTAACATAATCTTTCAATTAACTTCTGCATAGTTTAAATATCGAAATGAAGCAATTAGAGCCAACGTTATTTTGAAACTCTCCAGAAACTAATGGTTTCAATCCGTATCCTTACCCCAACCCTAACCTTAACCAAGAGGCCTTTTGTTCTGATTTCATTTAACTTGCTGATATCAGATCTCAAGTTCGGACGGTCCAAAACAACGATACAGCGTTAAAGGCATATGATCATTTGCTTTTCATGCATTTTTTTTCTCCTCAATTTATAACACCACTTAAAATCCACAGAAGAATGGTTCAAACTTAACCTGTTGAAATTTCAGCTCAGTGGATAATGCACTTTGGGAGAAAACGGTGAAAAACCACGCAAAACCTTATAATCACGAAACACGATTTTGTCTCTAGCACTCCATATTTCCAAGAATCAATTGACTGATTCTTGATTGTTGGCAATCACCTACATTTCTTAGTACATTTCTTCTTATTTCTGATATGACCTGTAATCATAGTAATAAGCTTTCTTTTTGATAATTCGGTAGGTTACTTTTGGTATAAATGTAGAGATCCTATATGCCTCTTTCTTTCGGCTTTCTATTTTTACTGTTTTCATTCGCATACTACATGTCAACCATCTATGCCGAAACTCGAGAGCAATGACCAAGTTTGACTTCTTCAATCAACTCCCAATGCTGATCGCGGCTTTGTGCCAAAAATAAGTCTAAAGGCATTACGCTTGATAAAAAAAACCTTGTCAGGCAAATCCTATTAAGAAATCACCATTTCTTATGTTTGTCTTGGCAACTCATCTAGTCCTTTTACGTTAACCGTTGATAGATTTGGCGACTCGTGCTTTCGTTGATCGTCATTTCTGGCTGGCGTGAACTATTAATCTGCTGAAATAAAAAGTTTCATTTTGAGCTCAGACTTCACAATGACTTCTTGCATTTGGCTGTCATGGTGGGCATCTCTGTGGACATCTCGATATACCATGCTGACAGACATACGAAGCGCTGCTTAGAGCTATACGCTTGCTCGATACCTCTCCATCATTACATCTTCAGATGCAAAAACGATCACACTTTAATTTTCTTAATGGAATAGGTTATGAATGTGACGGGTTTATAGAACTAACGTCCACGTCAACAATCGAGTTAACATGTCACAAGAGACTAATTACTGCAAACAATAATATTTCAGACGACGGGAGCCAGAATTCTGATGATTACATGAAAAAAATTGAAGTAACCTCTGTACAATTAACCCGCAATCTTGTTCTCTAATTTGATTCAAGCAAACGTAACATAAACGTTATTGGTGACAACACTGCATCCACGAATCCAAACTTACAGAGCATTTGTGTGCTTATTCTTAGTTATGTCCCTATTAGTATACATCAGTCTTTGATCTTAACAAAATGACCAGAACACAAAAAAATGGCCACAGTATCTCAATTTTTTAAAACTGATCCCGACTTGGTCAGTAAATATAGAGCGATGAATTGGAGTCGTTGACAGACCAATGCCAGCACGATGGCGAGAATGATTAAAGTAAATAACATTTGTTTGTTAGAAACATGCACTGATTCTTTTTAATCAAAAATAACACACTCTTTATGGTGTATCAATGTCGCCATCTGCCCGACACCAGGGGCCATACATGTTTTTGTAATATTCACAAAATAAACAACACGACACGACATTTACGTTGATATTTTGTTTCCCTGGCATGTAAATAAACATTATTTGTATACAAACATATCACAATGTGAATAAGCAGCACAGATGACAGTCTAAACATTCTTCAATAATTGATTATTGAAGCGGTATCCTTTAATCTGTGAGATTACAATATCTTACACCAATTAAAACTTGGAATGGTCCACCTGGTACCAATAGCGTTATTGACGCCACTTATAAAGGGCTGCTATTTTGGTATGAGCTATTATATCATAAAACCGACCTACTAACCCCATTTCATCTTATTTTTGCATCTTTGGCAAGGTTCCAGACAGACATCCGCCACAATAACCATTGTGTCTCCTTCTCCCTCGTAAACAAGGCCGGCAGACACATTCCTTTTGTTCAGAAATAACCTCTACTAACGAAATCGATCGCGCGCGTGTATTTTAATAAAAGGTTGGTGAATGTCCATATACGAAGACCTTCATAGCTGGACAGTGATCAATTTTTCTCGGTGTCTTGTCGTCAGCCTTGACCGTGGGAAGGTGACATACTTAAACAAGTAAACGTTCTGTAAAGGTTCGCATGGAGAGACTTTAGCAGAAAAAAAATGCTCAAAATAGAATACTTTTCCCCTTTTCCTTATTGGTGACTGAAAGGATGGTTTCTTTTGCTTTTAGGAAATACACCAGTACACAGAACATTACTTCAATATTTCTTTTTACCATAATCTAAACTCAAATTTTTTTTTAAGTGTTTTCATTTTAATCATATTCTCAGTCTAAGCAACTATAATTGCTTGTAGAAGATTGATTTCCATATTTTTCTATAATTAACGTTGACGATAAGTTCTGTTAAATTGAGTTCAATTGAATTGACCTCAATGTGGCTCGCTTTTCACTCAATCAAACTCAGTACTTTTGCTCGGCAGTGTCGGTCTTTCGAAGAACAAAAGAACTGTCAGTAAACCAGACCAAGACTGTTTCCATTGCATTTCCATACCTTTTAGGCCTTGATGAAATCGTTCAATTCTTCATCAGATGCTGGCCTGATGTAAACGATTTCCAATAAAATAACAACCCCTGAAGAGTCAAGAAAATTAAATTATTGAAAACAGCACTGGAAATTTGTTTCCAGTTAAATTCTGATTTTCTATTTATGGTGTGCCTATTCCCCTTTCATGCCCTACCCCCGGGATTAACAGGAAGTCAACTTGGGAAATTGAAACGTATTTTTTGCTGTTTTTTGTTGTTTTGTTTTAAAGTTGACTCTCTGAAGCACCGATCCATCGAAATCGAATCTTTTTGCCCGAGGGCTACCCGTTTGCCCAATCACGACACACGCCAGTCAGTAGGATACCAAAACGATGCATGATTCGCTCAGATGGCGCCTTAATCTAATTGTTTTTTATATTAGATACCGCGTCTTCATGTCAGGGTGATTCTATAAATGGACTCGAGTAATCTGATTTTTTATTTTATCAAAAGAGTGATTTCGGCGCCGCGAATCTAAGACTTTTTGAGTGATCCATATCGGGATGACAAATCATTATCCGACAATAGATCTATGTGGGGCTTAATATGGATACCTATAAGTTAAATATAGCGCTGTTAACTCAAATCAAAACGCTGTACATTATTATTATTACCCCTGATCATTGGGCCAATGAAACATTCCAAATTCATTGTCAGCTCCCTGTGGAGTCTACAGCTCAATGCTGCCGTTTTGGGCAAAGCAGCTGAACTTAATCAACGGTCTCAGCCCTTACATGTACCCATTTACTCCTGGGTGGGGAGAAGCAATACGTGTATTGAAGTGTCTTGCCCAAGGGCACACGCACCATAACCCAGGCTGGACTCGAACCCACAACCTGCAGAATTACCCGCAGACTATACGAGTTCAATGCTCCAGACCACGAGACAATGCACTGCGCTCGTTTCAATGAAATATTTAGCGATCTTTTGGAGAAAAAAAATTTCGTCAGAAAGTAAACTGGTCATTATCTTACGGAGTCACTCATTGCGTCGGTCGCATTCATCGAAGCATGAGATCGGCCCGGTCACGGTCAGTTGCGATTGCAGTTCGAGCGATAATGTATGACCTCTAATTGATCTTACCAGACGCGTTTAATTGGTCTTCACTATGGTGAAAGGGCTATTTGAAGAAACTTCCCGGGAATAATTGAAAAGATTCGGCCTTTGATATAAGTAGTGCGCTTCATCAGAGTCTTCTTTAAGAGAGAGAGGGAGACGACAGAAGAATCTCTAATAATAAGGTTGCAGACCAATATACTGCCATAGACCTCAGTGATAATAACGCGCACTTCCCAAAATTATTAAAATGCTTACAACTCTCCAAGGTGTTTGAGACACACATTATTTTCCGTTTAATTCTAAGGGGGTTAACAACCAACTTTTGGGGAAATATTCCATCCAAAGATGATCACCCCGAAAAACAGTCCTGATGAAGCCCATCGCCATTTTGAAATTTGTAGGGCCACATATCATCCGAATTTCACAGAAATGGGAGCTCGCAATCCTCTGTATTCGGCTTCCACCCTTCTTTTTTTTCTTTCTTTTTTTACAAACCCTCAAGTTCACTGCCCTGAAAATGCTCAAATACCGGAGAATTTAAGGGCATACAAATCGTGATTTGGCAGGCGTATAGCTAGGCAATTTCGAGCTAGTATTTACAGGTCTGCACCCCTAAGCTTTTCACCGACGACGTTATGGTTACATTTCTATTTCGTGGATGTTCCAGCTTTGCAAATGCCAAGCTGCGCTGTCCCTTCCTTCGCTCCCTTATTATTCATTAACACTTAGAGAATGCTGGTTGTTTACTTAGAAAATATTTTGAAGTTCTTGCTAATGCGCCTTCCATGTATGATCGACGACCTGGCACTCTCATAGTGACCACTTATGTCGTAATTTACGAGGTAATTATAAACAACACACAAGTCACGAGTCTAAGGAATTTTTGCGCTTCTAGAGGGGTCGTTTTTTCCCTCCGTGATAAGATTCAAGCGGAGAAAATATTCGGCCTATTTTCACTAATTATTGCTTATAGTAGAATAGATTTACAACGGTGAAAATGAGGTCGTTGATGGTGTGTTGCACAACCGTTTCATTATGGTTGCACCGAGGGTTTGGAGTCATTTTTCAACTATAGTATTATTGCAACATAACGTTCTTTACATTCCGGTTCGTGTGATTGATGGTGTTAAGTGTTGAACTGCGTTAGTTTGGCTCTAAGACTGCCTGTGCATCCTGAGGGTGTTCGAGGCTTTAAAGCGGTTGATCTGCAATCTAATTTCTAAACAAATTGCTATGTACACTAATGTAAAAGTAAAGGAGCCGAGAACCAATCAAAAGCAGTAAAATTGTGACTGGTAGCCTGTTTTGCTGGTCCAAGAGGAGCTAGCCTAAAGTGTTCTCTGTGTGTCTGACTAAACCTGTAAAGAAGAGGCAATGAGAAGAATTTACGGTTTTAGAGATGGGAGGAAAAGCCCAGAAGAATATTCTTGGTAAAATCCACGGAATGAGATAGGGACTGAAAACCCAATCCACATGTGGACCAGGGCAGGAATCGAACCCGGGTCACAGCGGTGGAAGGCGAGGAAAGTAACCACTGCGCCAACCTGACTCCCAAGTTATCCAATTGTTGTTTTATTCGGGTAAAATTGACCATTGGGAAGAATTTACCCAAGACTGTAGGCAGTTGGTATGTGGACGAACATTGGACAAAATACCAACCCATGATTTGCCCAACTTTTGTTTGAATGTTGTCTGTGTAAAGCAATTAACGTGCTCGGCAGACTTTAACAGCTTTATGAAATCTTGCCACTTCCTTGCAATAACGTGCAGGAGGAATATCTGAGAAGTGATATAGCGATCGGCGACGCGGGCAGCCAACAGGTGCGATTGATAGAGCGATATCCATGTATTGAGTCGGGCCTAAGGCAATGTTTCCTCTATGTGAATCCAAGCTTGTCAAAATTGTAGAACGACACGAATATGTCAGTGAGATGTAATTTCGCTTGTCTGGAATGAGTCGTCTGATGCGAGTGCATGCAGACAGAAAGAAATTGAACTTATTAACAGGTGGATAATGCTCATATCAGAACGGCTTTTAGGAATGTTGTCCGTGGTTATCATTCCCAGTTAAGTGGGTACTGTTTTTGTAATCATTCTTCTTCCATTAAGTTGGTACAGGTCTACACTGCCACTGCAGAGCACAGGCTGTGGCACGGTGACTGTAGGTTTCTAGATCATCGTGTTTGCAGGGCTCTGTCAGTAGAGGGTAGATAATAGAACTATTATATTCATATGGAACACCATGCACTTTTCTTAATCAAATTTGTTTGTGCTAGAAATAGTTATTATGAATAGGTCTATATGCAAATACCCTTTGTTGTTTTCTTGCAATTTTCATGCAATTATTCAGAAAATAATCTTGCAAACAACATCCTATACTGCACACCAGCATGTATTCGATGCTTTTATGTTGCTTTAAAGGTAATGTACAACATTTGCAAACATTATAAAGCAAACCTACCGAAATAGTATAAGGTACCTTACTTGACTTTAAAAATAGACATAATACCAGCGCATTGAGTACCTAATTGTTGGTAGATACGTGCGCTATATAAGACTCCGGTATTATTGACTGTAAGTGAATAGTCTCAAGCATCCTGCGAAATCATGGCACCTTTTGTGAATTATTGCTTTGTGTCGCTTGAACCAGATATCAAAGCCTTGGATTTTATTTCTCAGAATTTAACCAACATCTAAAGGTTCTATCGGATCTGAGGAGCCTCAGAAATCAGGAATAACGACATGAATTCAAAATCTCATGCATGAAAAGAGCAAGCGAGACGAGTTCAAGATATAACGGGACCATCATTTTTGTAACAGTCACGAAGCGAGCTTTTTTTTTATCGATCGACCACAGTGTTCCCTCGCGTCCACATGAAACCGCGCAGCACTGTTTTCTACCTTTCTCCGAGAGCAGGCAAAATTAAAACCAGGCAGAAGCGAGGAATAAAAATCGACATAAATGAAGTCCCGAGGGTCCCAATTAAAATGAGAAGCATCTAAGGAAAGGGGGAGGAGAAGGGGCAATGCTGGTTATTTATGCTGCCTTGTTATTCTCCGCCCTCATTTCTACAAAGGCCAATCGTCTCAATTACAAACCTTTGAGCCTATTCCCCTTTTCCCCCTTTGGCAAGTGCAGGCAGGCCGATAGGCTATTGTATATTTTATTATCTTGGTATATGTCAGGGTGCGTGCCCCGTATTACCGGTAGGAGAGCCAAGTATCTCTGACACTGAATAGAATAGGCCACAATGTGTAAGCAAGGTAAACAATTCCTCAACCTCTTTCCAAAATTGTACTTCATTTTCAACCTCCTTCTCAATAGTAGACCCTGGGATGGCTACCTCGTCCCAAGGGTTACTTCATTTGCAACCTCGTTTCCAATAGTAACCCCTGGATTTGAAACTTTCTTCATGTATCCCGATTCGATACAACAGTAGCAAGTAATGGATTTATATCGTGTACTTGGTGTTTTTATTTCTAACGTGTATTTCTTATTCTAACGTAGGCCACCTTTCCATATTGTTTATAATAATACGTAATATGAACTGCATTATTGGCTGGATTAGCTTGTACAACTTTTAACTTTGATCAAAATCGTGTTTTCGGAACCCACGCCGCGACGTATTGATTCTGTTTTTACCCCAGAAACTGCATACAAATCAAACGCTGGTTTAAAGCACATCCAGGCACCAGACTATTCCTAATTTGCCTACAATTTGCAAGATTTTTGAACACGCAAAATGATCAAATGCCAGGGTGAGAGAGCAGGTAGTGGTGGGAGCGTACTGCTCGACACCATGGGAACGAGGTTCATGGGATGGAGACTTGTGTTCTGTGTTTTGATTCCATAAAGTAATAACATATAATTGTATTTTGTGCTCTAACGCTTAAAATGTTCAAGTGTCGTATTCGCTTGAGGTTGAAAAAAAACCCTGAAAGCTGCAGTCGACTATAAAAAATACAATTTTGCAATATCCAGCGACGACGTCATTAAAAAAAGAGACTCAAAATCCGAACTAAAGATCAAAAGTACCGCGTCACTTCGTTTTTAATTTAAAACATGTTAGGCCAAGTTCAACACAACGCCATCTGTGTTCTTCGTCAATTATCAATTCCCGTGATTGGTTTCTGCCGCCGTTCCCTCCGTAGTCACTTATCCTCAATCCTCAATCCTCAAGTGCACGCGTTCCACATTATTTTATGATGATGTGGATAACACGCTATGCGCGCATTTCCTCGTTCTTAATTAGCATTAATGTGCAGCCTTAATGTGGTCAACCAAGCAACAACGCGGATTCGTCCATTAGGGCTACCGCTTACCCAAAATGCTTCAAATAAACGTCAAAAGAGATAAGCAGCAGTTAAGTACCTGTGCACAGATTAAAGTGAAGGATACGCACGTAAAGTGCGAGGAATTATCATGACTCGATGAAGTGTTAATAAGCACTTTTAATGTTGGGTTTTGCCCTTCACTGGCGTAGATTTATAAGCACTGTGTGAACTCAGTGCCGTCTTAAAGAGCTCGCCAGAAAAAAACAACGACGAGCTAGCTTGGGTGGGAATCCCAGCCTTGACCTCCTCCTCACTAGTACAGACGTCTTAACCACTCGGCCACCGAAATATTAGATCGTCTGGACAGTTTGAATATCAAACCGCAGTCAGTATCTTTGTATAAAATCACTACAGGAAAATTGGTATTTTATAACATAACGATCCTTCCAAATTGAGTATGTATACTAATGAAATTCAAATCGCTTTATTGGATAAGTTGCCGAAGACTGAAACTGGCGAGCGATTTCGACTTACGTGTGTAGTATAATTTGGCGTAAAGAGATTATAGGCCTACGACATGACCAAGCGTTTTTTCGGCATGTGACCTAGTGACGCAATGTACTGTATTACCGGTTTTGATTGGATTATCGAGGACGTAAAATGGACGTTGAAATGACAGCATGTCAAATGGAATAATTCCTCAAGGTTTTTTTTCCATTTCAGTCTCGAAGGTCGGTCTCAATTATTCGATGTTCAGTTTACGGGTGTTTACAAATGCCCTTACGGCGATTTAACCGTGGAAATTGAGCGCACGAACACCTGCAGATATTTGCGTTTGTTCATCCTTAAACTGTCTACTCAAAACAGTTAATGCAGACTCGGCATGCACGGGTCATCAAAACGAGTCATCAAAACCAGTGACGTTTCGTTTACTAATAACACCATGCAACGCCCATGCGCGCATTGGCGAGATATAATTGATGGGAAGTTGGCATTTTGTAAAACATTGGACTCAACGCTCATTATGACAGGACGTATTTGTAAAACTGTTCTGCCATTATCTCCAGATGACGAAAATTGGTAAGACGGTTTCCAGTTCTGGAAACAGGACATATTTTTTTCCCGTCATTGTGATATATTACCTTTAAAATCATCAGCAGTTAGGTTTAAGTTCTTAAGATACAATCAAACAAGGTTAAACAAAACAGAAGAAATTTGAACCGCTGACCCAGGACGTAATGCACTCTAGAAACTCCCAGGTCAAAATGACCCGGAAAAGTGTCACTTTTAACCCGGAAAAAGTGTTAGGCCAAATAGAAGCCGTTTTCCGTTATCTGACCCCGGAGATTTTAGATTGTGGTATCAACTTTAGCCAGTAGACGATGAGCACAAAGTCGCATAAAGACCTTTTAACAGAAAATTCACGAACATCCGCCCCCAATGTCAGTTTTCTTTTGATATGCTGTCATAAATCCGCTAATTTCTTCTATGATATGGGTCAGTTAAGTGTTTGCGTGTGTATACTGAATTCCCAAACACTAATCTATGTTTTGGGGTTAACAAGTCATGCGCTTGGAAATTATTGGATGGGTTTGTCGTACATTGCGCGGCAACGGAGTAACTGCTGTGCTACGCACCGTGTCTTTGGTCGACCTCAGTGACTCGGTGTCCTAGATGTGAAATTATTTCGGATATTTTACGCATTGTTGGATGCGTGATGTAGGACTAAGTGGGTCAATTATGTGGGGTAAATTGACGATGTGTCATAATTTTTTTTCGGATCTGAATGGTGCTGTTTCCAAAGTAGCAGTGGATTGTGGGGTCTTCACTTTGTTGGCAAACTTATGATGGTGGCGCATAGACGAGTACAGTGGGAGAAAAAGGCAATTAATGAAAGAATACTTAACATCACTAATCATGTCAACGTTATATTGCTCGCACGTCGCAGACTTCTCGGTACCACATACTCATTGGCTTGTAAACCAAAGCAGTGACGTGTACCTTCAATAGGTCTAGTTTGGACTTGAAGGAATATGATGGTACCTTTTTTTGTAACCTGCCATGAAGTTTTAAGGAAACACTTAAAAACTTGGACATTTATTTCCTAGAGGGTGAGACACGTCGACTCTTCGACTCTTGTTATTTTCCCCTGCGGTGGTTTTTAATTAGTATCGATGAAAGAGAATCGATTCCCCGCTTTTGGGGAATTGTTGCTGGCGAGTAATGATATCTGCGCCGTGATTAATTTTGTCTTTGGGGGAGAGGGGGGGAGGGAGAGACGATACTTGTGAAAAACGGAAAGTGGAATGGAAAGAGTGCGAAGTGTCCCCATTTGCGATTGATCGGCCCGGAAGGAGAATCGCCGACCACAAAGAAAAGCAACACTTCATGATGTCACCGGCAAGCAATTAATTAAAATAGTCCTATCTTGACGAAGTTAAACAATTATAGCCTCTAATGCAGATTGTGTCGATGAAAACATCTCTGAGGTAGATTGTTTTTCGTATCTTGTAACGCTGTCTGAGTCTGAGCGTCAAGAGGTCATAACCTTTGCATCGTGATTGTCAAGATGGCGTCAGGTGCATGACAAACGAACTCTCTGATTGGACATCATTCACAGCCATTCCTTCGGTTGACGATAAAGTGTAGCTAAGTAACCTACTATTTTTCTTCACGTATGTATGCAGTTGGCTCTACTGCCTGACTCTCCTTAATTGCAACTTCCATGTTTAACACACCCATTTTTAATTTTCACATTCGAACGTATTATCCTTAATTTTAACTACTCATGCACGTACTAAATCGGACGCGCAATACTGTTCGATTTCTGTAAATTTAGTTTTCAAAAAGGATGTGTCATTGTTTATGACAATCTCGAATTGCTTTTGGCAGATCAGTTTACAAAGAACCGAAATTGTTGCAGTACAATATTTTTTGCAAACCGCACGTTTAGCTCAAGCATTCCAAACAAGGCTAACTCTGGATTCTCCCGTCTTTGGCTCAAGTTGCTTTTTAAACACCCCTGGACTGGCGAGCAATTTCCAAAATAAATAGGGGATCATTCCCAAAGCCGAGCACCACATTCGGAACTTGGATTCCCCACGGGGACAGCGTCGAATTCCCTCCGGATAATTCTACCGGTTCCAATCAATACGGCTTTCTCCTGGGATCAGATTTTGATCAACCTGTGGGTATCCCCTTCGCTCTGGGCGTAAAAATAAGTCATTTTCCCCTCCTTTAAACATAATTTGTTGATGCGGTGAAAGAAGTGGAACATGAAGAAACTAACCAGTGCTTACATTGAGATGGGGGATTTGACAGATTGGCTCGCAATTATACAGAAGAAGCCAGCATTAATGTCCCAGAAGACCGGATTTTTTATTTATTTATTTTTTTGAAGACGAGAAACTTGTTCCAGCCCCGCCTATGGTTTGCAATTCAATAATAACAGGAAGATTCGATTCAGTCTTGGCCCAATTTCATGGCTCTACTTACCGTTAGCGAAAAATCCCCGCTTACTGTAGCAGAAAATTCTGTGCTTACGGTAAGCGTATTTCACGGGTTAACAGGGAATGGTGGCTTCTGCGCATGCGTACATCCCGTAACTAAGGGTTTTGTGCACACAGGGTTTATTAGCACAGAATTTCTCTGATAGCGCGGTAAGCACAAAATCGTGATCGTAAGCACAGTTTTCTGTGGTTAGCAGAGCCACTAAATTGGGCCGTGTTATTCAACAGTCTGCTGGCAAACACATTGACTGCGTGCCGTGAAATCTACTGTAGAGGGAGAGAAAATGAATTTCCAGAGAGAGGACATACATTGACCCAAATCGTAAACTGATAATGTTCGGAGTTGAACGCCACCGTTATATATCAAATATGGATACGGGATATCTAAGAAGTGACCGTAGAATAGTAACTGCCACCACTTCGGCTTACTGAGCGTCATCCCTAGCCACATGATGCACACAGGTTTACGGCTAGCTCCTTTTAAAAAAGCTCACGTAAAAGCTGCTTGTATGGTTATTGTATTTTGCATACTTTTGGCAATGTGCATTACACATCAAAATGTTAAGGTGTATAATAATCATAGGGGGTTTGGTGAGTTAACCGCAGAAAAAAATGGTGATATAACCAGATCCGAGCCAAATAATTAGTATCCCGTAGGACTACCCGCACGTACAATTTCTAATGGTTCATAATAATTTCAGAGACTGCAAACATTACAGCTGAGTAGCTCAGTTGGTAGTGCCACTAGTGCGTCAGTACTGTAGTCGGAAGTCGCAGGTTCAAGTCCCACGAAAGTCAGTTCCTTTGCTCAACATAATACAATAAGACCAGGGAGCTTGTCTCAGTGAAGGCTGTTCCACTCTATAATCCTGCATCCTACCTTGCTTCAACATCACGTCAATTTAAAACAACGTCTGTTTCGAACGAAGGTCTATTTTTAGCTTACAAAATGGTTTGACGATTAAAGAGATTTCTCTGTTTCGTTGACAGGTGGGCAGTCAGATAGAAGAGGAACAGCTAGATCTTTACTTAATCAGTAGAGAGGAGTGCATGAACCTTACGGTGCAATCGCCGCTGCCCGATGATGGTAAGTCGAAACTTTAAAAAAAAAAATAATTGCAATGGTTTCTCAACTGTAAGCTTCGTTTATTTGTGTTATTAATCAATTCAGTTACCGACTTCACATTTTATATTTCTGGGGAAAAAATGCATTGACGTTATGAACGAACTAATGAGGGCGCTATTAGCCTAGCAAAATGGCGGTCGAAGCTCGGTTACATTTCGCTTGTCTACGCATGGTATTTGTCCATTTACATTTTCAAAATGTATACCAGCGAAGGCGAGGTGCGTTGTAAAGAGAACAAAGGCTGGTTTCCAGCTAATTCATTACAGACTTGTCTTCGAAGAGCGGGGGCGGTACCCAGTCTCCATAGAGCTACGGCGTTGTTAGTTTTTTGTTTTTACAGTGTTTTTTTTTTTCACCAGACGCTGTCGCTTTTTTAGTCTGGTTCTATTTTAGTCCCCTAGGATCCCACAACCCAAGTTTTCATTTCTGGACGAAATGACATTTTCTGAACAGCGCGTTCGTGACATTTATTCTTCAACAGTGGATTGAAATGTGTTATTGCGATCGTTGTGAAGCATAAGCTCTTAGATGCTTGTCAGAAATGTCAGACTGCTACTTCGGGTTATTACTTGCTCAAGGATCTTGTAGACGCAATTACCCTTTAACAATCTTTTGTTGGGAAGACGTACTTGGACTACATCGTTCATTCCCTGACACAGCAAGGGGAAAACAATGAACTAATACAACGTTACATCATAGCTCTATTGGCGTGTATACACATGTTTGTTTGGACTGTTGCCAACAGACTATTAGTTGAGCGACCGAATGCCGTTCCGTAGCACGTACGGTTTGACTACCTGGTCCTTTCATTCCCCGCGTAAGTTAATTTGCAGTCGTGTAATTAAGTTATCTGTGAGCTTTAATTCCGTTTGACGTAAATCGGATGAGGACGCAGCTGGCTTTAGCTCATGCAAACTTCTTAATAATTGCTTGTATCCCCTTCAGGAATTCACCTTTTTTTTCACAAAAAGGACGTGGGAGAGCAAAGCTCTTTGCACGTTTTAAAAAAACAAAATCATTTAATTCAGAAGATTTTGAGACTTTTAAGTGGCAGTCTTGTTAATCTTCTGAAATCTCATTTGAGGATTTTTTTTATACGGACTCAAGCTGAAAATAACTTGTGAAATGGATCGGGAAAAATGTGTGTGCTGCCACCAAGCGTCGACAGCAGACCTATGCTGTGGTTTCAGTAACCCGTGAATTTACTTCTCTTTGTTTTAAAGTGTGACGTCATTGCAACTTTCACCACTTGACTCAGACGTGCTCCAACCCACATTGATCAGTAGTTATGAAACGGATTGTAAAATTCTTTACCGCCAACATCGTCTTGACAAACATATCACTGTATGGTTAGAATTTCAAAACCGATACAATTACATTGTGCTAGGCACGAACAGTGAAGACCCAGATGACTGCAGTGCACGGATCCGTTGACCATTTCACACTGTTTCTGATTTAAGGAAGAATGTTTTAAATATTCATCTTGCCATAATCCGGGGATCCGGGGGGGAAAAAAAACACCTGTATCGGTTGTTTGACAAAACGTCGTGTGCCGAGTCCTTTTCTCCTGTACTTCAAAAAAGGCTTTCATTGTAGTACACAATGTGTTCAAGTAAGTGTTATCGAGCTAACTTCATCGCTAGAGCGAGAATTTCTGCCGATAGAACGTCAATCTGACTTTCTAGTTTCGGAATCCACTGTCCGTAAGGATGAAATCAAGCGAGCCCAATACCAGGCCTCGATGCCCTCAAGTCTGTTTTCTAGGTCCGTCAACATTTTTCTATCAGCCCTCGCAAATTGTCGTTATATTTCCCCATTGATTTTCCGGAGTATGGGCCCATCTGCCCGTAATTCCGCTTCCTCCGGTATATATAAGGTCACACCTGGCCAGCCAATGGCCTGCCTTCTTCTCAGAGCGCCTGAGGTATGTACTGCCTTACGACTCTCTCGTCGTCCTAATTTCATTAGCTCAATTTATGGGGGTCGTACACGCGAAACGCGCCCCTGGGCTTGGGATCGATCCGAGCAGGTTGCAGGTATGTAACGCCAAATTATCTGCAAACCGTAATTCGTCTCTGTCCGGATTCAAGAATCGAACCCTCCGTTCATAAAACAAAAGGAGTTGGTTTGTTTCGCTATATCGACGTTTTTGTGACAGTCCTCTGGCCGTATTCGCTTTTTGTATACGGTATCTAAATATTAGGACAAACGAAATGGCCAAGAGCGAGGAACTCATGCAAGGTGGTTGGAACTTGCCCCTACAGCCTCAGTGTTGTCGGGTCCACCACGAGTCTGGTAAAAATAAATCACAAGTAATACTCAAGTCCAGTCACAAAGGAATGCTTTTGACACAATGGTCGGAGTGGTCGGAGCTTGCCCCTACAGCCTCAGTGCTGTATAGTTGAGTCCATCACATTGTCTGATATAAAAAGTTGATTTACAAGTCTCTTTACAAGTCCCGTCACAAGAACAAAAGAATGCTGTTGTCACAGGTCATTTGGAAAGCCTGTAACTGACTTAAGAATGTGAGAGCTTGTGATGGACTTGTGAGGTCTTGTGATTACTTACGATGGACTCATGGATGTCCACCCATTAGTGCAAATAGGGCCTTAATGCAAGCTGTTTGAACAAAATGTAAAAAATGTATTGAGTTAAAAAATAAAACAGAGAGTGATCGATGTTAATCTTGTAGGTGTGACTAAGGTATCACGGAGTCTAATTTCTTTTGAGGAAAATAATCCCAATTCTCTTCTAGGTTACAGAGATACAAGAAGTTCGTGCGTGAAAAAACTCTGACATGGTCACAAGAAAAACTATTGACTTTTTGACGACGGAACTTAATCTGTAAGAAGAAATAAACTATAATGATGCCAATGCGTCATTGCATGACACAACTATATACGCTTAACTTGATAAAAGCGAGTTACGTGTTGTCTTTAAGTTCTTCAATCTATATCGATTTCCATTCGATAGTCCTCTCTTTACGCGCGAATCCATCGGCCCTCAATTCGCGCGGTTTGTTCCGGCAGTATCTGGTTCCCTGACTCCCACGATCCCAAGCTCCATTTGTAGATCATGACTCGATTGGTCTCGGATCGTTCGGGGACCCGGGTGTTGACCGAGGCTCGTTCAGTTACGCAATAATCTGCGTAACCGGGCCGACCGGATTCGGCTGGACCGGGGAGAAAACAGTCACCAGAGCTCGCTGGGTGAAATTAGAGAAAGCGCCGCAATCAATTGGTTGTAGGTCGGTATCTGAAAGGGGTCTTCGAGTAAGCCATCGGGCCTCGAAGGACTCCGAAGGGCGAATAGTCACTCGCTGCACTCCCCAACAATACAAGCATATCATAACATGAACAACATATACGAGGGTTGTCGCAGAAGATTTGATTTCCTCGACAAATTGGATTTCATGAACCGTCGCGTTTGACAGGCAGTTCATTTAAAGTACGTGACGGTTTGTTTCCCCCCACGGAACTGGAGGCTTAGAGATAGGAATAAAGGATCGAATTACGTCCCCGTTCAATGTGCAGCAATATTGCAAAGTTCTCGTTGAAGTTAGCGATGGTTTGCCCAGTGTTAACTGAACTTTGTATAACAAGCTTGAAATACTGTCGGTCATTTGTTTTATACACTGGAACGAGCAGTATCACCTTGCGATTGTCGTCTATAACATTTTACCCGGAGGTATGGGCTCATTGTAAGAACACTCACACTAATTTGCAATTTAGCTGCAAGGACAGCATATCGCAGCTCTTTTTTTGCCCCTAAATTTCTACCATGGCTTGTCAACTTACGGAGCACATCAATTCCTCTTTATGAAGACATGTTGTTTCCCGAAGCAGTTCGTTAGTCCGTCCCGTATTGCACTCTAGAGAGTCCCAGACAGTACTTAGGATCTAAGTGGGTAATAAATCTAGCTGATTTAGTGCATCGTGGGACTTCGCGTACGATATGTTATCTACCAAATTCAATGTGGAAATCTTGGGCATGTGAACTAAACGTATTACCAGCGGGGTGACTACGCCCCCACATCTAAAAGCTTGTTACCCCGCCTCCGCATAGAATTTGAAAAAATTAAATGAGGGTTTTATTGTTCAAAACCTCAAGAGAATGAGACCTCGAAAGTGCCCCCCCCCCCCTTGCAACATGGACCGTACGCCGCTGGGGATTAGACCGGAAAAAAATGATATTAGAAGCCCACAATAAATTTCTGACTGATCAGGGAAGTATGTTAAAGTGTGTCATCTGTGCACTTTTACCGAATTAAAGGAATTGAAATCGCGAGATGAAGTTTATCACATATTGGTGTTTCGTGAGACAATTTCGATTTTACTCAACTTTACTCCAATCCTCATTCTCGTTTTCACCTCTTTTGTCTTTTTATAAAGTTTCTGGAGTGCTTTTAACCCGTTTGTTTTGCCCTTTATTTTGTTATAGGGAATAAAAATGAAATGCGAAGAGTTTATTTCCAAAACGCAACATATCCATTTGAAAAAGGCGAAAAGTTATGGTTATGAACTTTAAAGAATAAAAAACAGTATAACAGCTGTTTTTAAAGTTCATTTTTCGCTTTATTGAAAGTATATACATGTAACAGCCGTCAAAAGTGCTTTGGGCAGACAGGGGATATCAGGATTCTAAAGGGGAACAAAGTGGCGTATATCGCGTTCCAGAAATATCTTTTTTTGTACTTTAATATTTTCTAATTCACAAATGTCAATTCCATATAAGCAGGTTAGATCCCAATGCTGAAGTATTTCTTACTACCGAAGTATATTCTTTTGAAGAAATGAAATCGGCTTATTAGTTCTTATAGGCTATTTTTGGAGGAAAAAATAATAATAATAGCAGAAAAGCCAAGCGATTTTTTGTTTGTCTTATTCTGCAATGGTATTCTCAAATGAGAAGGTTGCAGCATATATAGCACTAGAGTATATTTTTTCTGCTAAATTTTTACAATATACAAATCAGATTAAACTATGGCATTTTCAAGCTACTGAAGGTCATACGGGAGTAGTGGACAGAGACAGTCTCAAGTGGAACGTGTTTACATGATTTGGTGATGCTATGTAGGAAAACACCTTCTACAAGACAAAGTAGCTACAGCTTGTGGGAAGTCGCGGTCAATAGAGTTTGCCATTACGTTCTGAAGAGACTCCAGCGTGAGCGAGCATCGAAAGCCAAGCTTACACCGGCAATATTCGGCTAATACCCGTCCGGATCTCCGCTTGCGACCGGCCTCCGATATTTACAATCTCCCCAGCGAGTCAACGCCGTCAGAATTAATCAAACTGCCACAGTACCTTCCTTGGGACTGACAGCAAATAATTCTACTGTTCATGCAGATTTCTTTAAAAACCTTTTTACTGACTTGCCAATATTTTGCTGCAGAAGACAGCAGCCCCAGGCCTTTGAACTCGAACGCGTCTCGGTTTACGCTGGGTTTCTAAAACTAGCTTATTGTGTCTGAAAGTACGTCATGTTATTCAACAACATTTTTCAGCCTCGGGGGAAATTGTTGTAAAGCATTGAGTGGACAAGGATGCAAGTTATCGGTGTCTGGTTGGCGTGTGCGATCCAGTGAGGGGTCAGGGGCCTGCTATACCCGATATCTCAAACAAGCAGGTGTTTTTGGAGGGCTCGGGGTGTATTCCTCCTTCCTCCTGTGTCCTTTCCTTTGTCTCCATCGCATCCTCAAGTCAGTATTCATCCATGTCGCTTGGGAAACACTTTCTGGAGGGGCAGTGGCTGTACTAACAAAAGTTTTGCTATTTTAACGGCACATTTGTCTGGGTCATGATTGAATAGAACTGTGGCTTCCAGAGGTGTTGACACGTAACATTATTTGCTATCATGCTGATCATTTTACATTTTTGCAACAGAACGAAACTGAGACTTCCAAAAGCCTCGATTTGGCCTAAAAATAATAACTGAACAATGAGCCAGAAATAGCCTAGAATTATTGCTTCAAAATGTCGGGCCATCAGAGTTGTTGATTGAAGCCTAAAATCATTTCATATCTCCGATTTCTTCATAAAAAAATCTGATCGAGATAAGATTGAGATCCTTGCTAACTGAGCTGGGCTCAAAAAGAACATCGACATCTTGGCAAACCTTCTTAGTATCTTCCAAGTGAATGATGTGACGTCCTTCTTGTAACCGCAAAAAAGGTCGTTGCTCGCTTTCCTGCTTTGCACTTTTTAACCCACGTGATACGTCAGGCTTCATAAGGCCTACTCATTTTAACATTTATATGTGTGCTAGTTTTGCCTTGAAGTCAAGCATGTTAATGTGTTATCGTCGACTCGAACTCACAGGCTCATTTTCGAATTTCCAACACCTGCCTTGGTAGATTGTTTTTTAAGTTTCGCATATAGCTCATCAATTACTGATGTCATGGAATCTTCCACAAACAATCCGCATGCCTTGCTCACACATATCAACCGCGTGGGAGCTTTAATGAGGGCGTCTGGTTTATGGGCCTGCAGGGTTGTGTAGTATTAAACACAACATAAAAACTGGATTTTTCTGTGTTTCTGTATTTTCCCCGTTGTCAACGAATTCTGGACAGAGCCATGCAATTGCATCTTTGTGATATAGTGAGTATTTAGGTGTGTCACTATATCCCCTTTTCACGATGCGATATACGTACTACCACACTGATGAAGCCACGATACGATATACCGGTATTTCACGATACGTATCGTGAAGGTACGTTATGGCAGTCTTTGGCAGCTGCATGCATGCATTAATGTGTAACGATAAGCCTTTCAGCGACTCGATACATATCATTTCAAGTTGAGTATATATTGTGTGTCACTTTATATCCGCTTTCACGTTAGGATAGGTACAATACCACTTTGATGCCACGAAACGATATACTTCACAATAGGCTATGTATCGTGAACTTAGTTATGGCAGTTTTAGTAGCTGCGCTATAAATTATGTATGCATTAAGGCTGTAACGGTAACCCTTTCCACGACTCGATACATATCATTTCAAGTTGAGTTTGGGTGTGTCACTTTCCTTTCGTATCGGGGTAACCGCTTATCACGATGTATCGGCACACCTGTACATTGATGAGAAGATGCGCCATATCACTAAAAAGGAGGGATGTGGTCAATTCTAGCGACGAGCAAAGTCAAAAAGATGAGTACATGTAGTTGGCAGGTGTGCTTTGCTCTATTGTCTAAAGCGGGAAGATCCTTATATCCTCTGTGTATACCATACTTCAATCAAGCTACGCAGTAAGCTGTATTACCCCAACCATGCGCTCACCAAAGAGTTGATTTAACAACCTGTCAGATGACGTCTGTTTAGATCGTCAACATTCCCTCAGTTTGCCGTCCTCGCTTCAGGGAAATACACCTAGCACAGCCCTTCACCGCCTGCCCGGGTTCGGCGTTTCTAGAGCTTGCAACAAGTCTTTGGTTTTTGTTTTTGTTGGTAATAATGGGATCCAAGCTCGATGTTGTTATAAGGCCGCATCTCATCACGACCGATCCGGGCTGATCGTTCCACGGATTCCGCTCCGTCGCTCGGTCGGAAATTTTGCCTGGGGGACGCTGAAACGCGCGTCGTTTTTTTCTTTCTTTTAGCAGAGACTGCAGTCACTGGACCTTATGGCAAGACTCAATTTAAAGAAGTCACAGGAAACTCTCAGCTAATTTCAGATTGGACTGCTCATCGTAGCGTTAGAATGGCAATATCAGATCGGAGACGTGTCTTGGTAATTTTCAACTGCTTAAGAAAGGAGAATTTGCGGTTGATCGAGTAGGAACCAATCTTCTCATTTTATGCACCAAATATGGTGTTTTTATGCACCTGGTGATGGCTAAAATCTGGAATTTTTTTATGCATCTGGTTTGCACAGTGGCCTGGATTTAGCTCAATCATAGGCGTTACGGAGTAATCCTATACGACAGCACTGCTCGGATTGTAAGCGACAGTCAGTCAGTGAGTTAGTCTGTGAGTCAGTCAGTCAATAATATAGGTACAAAGATGTAGGTGACTATCTGGGGACACTTGTCAGGTCGGTCACATCCACGGAATCGGTTCATCCTAATCATGGATCAAATAGCATCCTTTCTCTGTGTAAAGGTTTTTTCGGTAATTATATTCCTCCTTCCGTGGTGGATTCTTTATTTAAAGCACAATGAAAATTTAAAACTGTCTCGCCCTTCGGCGATAGTGGGTTACGGGGGCAAGCAGGCGGGGAAAAATTACGGCGTTTTTGTTTTCGCACGCGCAAGGCGTGAAACGTGGTGTTCCCTGAATCAAGGGGGAGTTCAGGGGTGAGCGCACTGTTAATCGTGGGGTCAAGTTGTGTTGCCTTGATTGCGTCTGGCTCGAAATGCTTTCAAACAACCAACATAAATGTTCAGCTTTTATGAAATCCCCTAAAGCACAGGGTAGCAAATGACACACAATTATGCGATTTCAATAATGGAATAACTGCAGAAACGGGGTTTGCGGATGACACTTTGTTAATATATTTATTTCTTCTGTGTAAAAGTGTTGGTACATCATTTTTAAACAACCCCGTTTTGAGAGTGTTTTCTCGGAATTTTAGACATAATCTAACTGTTCTAAGAAAAAGCTTGAAAAAGCTGCTTGCGGGCTGTACCTTAAAGCGTATGTGTAGGGGATGATTCAGCCATATCGAATCTGGGGGAAATGACGTGTAAAAAAAATTGATGAGCATAAAACAATTTTTTTTTAGGTTGTCTTCCGATGAGGATAAATTAAAGAAAGCATAAACCAAAACATCTCAATCAGTTTCCATTCAGCATTCACGTTTATTGCATTTGGACACCACTTTGGCTAAAGCGAATTAAGGCCTTCGATGATAGTGTCGTCAAAGAATTTTCCACCGATGGAGAAACAACTCCCCCGGAAAAGAAACAGGAAAAAAACTTTCAACTGCATATCTCTCAACTTTACCCCCAATCAACAGATCAGACAGCCTCTTGTTTGAACAGACCGTTTCTCAGAAACATCCTGGTTTGATTGGACGAACACTTCAGGGATTCCTAGCTAACAAATCAAAGATCAGTAAAAACCAGAGCTCCTCCCCATCTATGCTTTAGTCAAACATTCCGCGGTTTCCCCAGAGCAACTTGTGTCCTCTTCTGGCTCTTCAGGGATGCCGCACGAAGCGAATCTTCTTCCCTATACTCCCTCCTGCACACGGTTCCCCACTCCATCAGAAATCGATCATTCTCTGCTATTTTGGGGGGTTAAGGTCAGCCAAACGTGCCGATCCGGCGGTGCGGCGAGCGGCCCGGCTGTATACACAGCTGTATCTAAAGTCCAGGGCCTTGCTCCATTAATGCCGAAAAGTCCCTAATTGAGCAAGGAAGGAGAGGGGGGAGGCTCTGGCAGTAGCAGGCACGCTCGGCCGGCTGGAACGCGTTCAAATAAGCAAGGCACGAGGACCAAACACTAAGAAATAGCCTGCAGCTCCTCCAAGATAAAAACGGGTTGACTGATTGGTCTGGAGATAACGACGAGTATTTTGCTCAAGCGATATGCAACTTCGCTAGAAAGGGATGTCGATTGGATGTCACTTTGCGGATGTCTTGCCTTGGAAGAGATACCGCAGAATTCATTCCTTGTGTTCATTAATTGGCTGCCATTTTCAGCGAGGATTATTGAAAGGCTTCTTCTTTTTTCTCTTTCATGATGCAACAAAATTTGGAAGAAAAAAGGTTTTAAAAAGGTTGGAAGTTAAAGCTCTTGGTGGCCAGAGACAATCACTCACATAACTTTGGTCATGCGCACGACGTCTTAAGATATCCAGGGACACAGGAAATCGCCAAAAACAAGATGAACAACGTAAACTGTTTCTTCTTGTGTCATTGCGAGAGCCTTCACTACTTGAAATCGTGTCCTCCGTCCACATCCATTTGGGATTCAAATTTTCAAATAAGGAATCTTCGACATCTAGAACTACGTGGAAACATTCTGACGAGATCCGTAGACGTAGCTCTGAACATTCATTTTGGACGCAAGCCTTCATAACGTTCTTGCTACACGACCGCAAAACCGCCGTCAGTACTGTGGTAAAACATTCTCGTTTGCATTAAAGTTCGAAACGAGCAACAAACAATACAATTTCAATCCTGAATTTTTGGAAACAAAATCGTGTTCCTATTAAATTTACGACATCCTCAGAAGGCAAATCAGATTCAAAAGTAATCTCCCCATGATTTTCGACCATCTTAAAAACATTCAATGGGGGATGTACGGTAATCCTAAAAAGAAAACTCCACAAGTGTTTTCAAGTTTTATCACGAGTAACGGTAAAATTAAGATAATATTACCGTGCAAGTACTTTGATCCTTTGGCCGATTATTCCGACGAGTTTTCAATCACGTTCTTTCGATGCCTGTCTCTTGTAAATTGGAAAAACGCGGCGCTAAGCATGCTCGAGGTATTATTTATCAATCTTTTAACCTACTTCGGAAGATGGTTTACATCCAGAAATACTGGACAGAATTCTTCAGTAAACGTTCGGCATATATCGACGTTCCACGAACCGCGTCCCTTAATGCTTGCATCACGATATCGTACAAAATATAGGCCAGCGTGGTATTTAGTAACATAACAAGAGTTTTTTGAGGGGGAGGCTGATGGGAAATAAAAATTTGGAAGTCGACGGCCGTCATAAATTTGGGCAACGGAGGGGCGGGGGTATCATAAACACGTCGTCTTACAAGAGTGTCTGGCAAGAGTGGAATGATACAAAATTGTACCCCTTTCATAATGGTAATACTGGACATCTTTGTGGCCAAATAAAGGCTCATATCAAGACAAAACGTGCGGGGTGTGGCCTAGTGGTTAGAGTTTTGACTCATGATCAGAGGGTCAGGGGTTCAAATCCAGTCGCTGGCCATGTGTTGTGTCCTTGGGCAAGCCACTTCATCCCCACTTGCCACATGTAGCAATGTGCACAAAATATCCAAGTTCGCATAGTTGCCATCCGTGTAATGTTTATAGAGTGTAAAATGTTTAGTATGCCTATTTCTTGATAGCTGTATACCCGAGTGACGTGAATAACGTAGTTGATAGTACTTCAAATGACTTTGGACTATGACTCGATCTTCATTATGTCCCGATGATTAGAGCATGTTATCCCGAAGGGTCGACAAATTACCAAATGCGCCATTCTCTGAACATTATTTACCATTCGATACCTATTTGTAGGCCTACACTATCGGTCAGCCGTTTGGTTCGTATTGTGGGAGGTGGCCCAGATGTAAATGGAATTGTCACAAATGGCTTTGACAACATGGCTGCCTCCGAATTTCATGGCTACGACTAGCTTATTGTAATGGAATCGGCCGAATCCATTCTCCATAAATGTACACGTTTATCTGCCATATAGCCAATCGTAGCCTCCTTTGATTAATGCATGCATCATGAGCACAATAACAAGACTGCGCGTAAAAATCATTTTTGGTCCAAATGTGGGAGTCTTATATCAGTTTCTCATAACAGCGGTGTTCTATCATGGTGCCCCCTCCACTTACCACATTGACCACGCCCATAAACTGCATATGCCCATATATGGTTCAGAAAACTTAGTTAGTTTGCAGGTCAGGGCAAGCGTTGTCTTTTTCTTGACTGCGTGCAGTCTCTCATGAGACTGGGAACGATACTGGCAGGTACTGTATGTCGCCCGGCGATGTTGCAAATCATTTTTCCCCAGTCGGTGAGACATTTCTTATCGCCACTGGCACAATTTCACCCGCTTTAAGCTGTTAAAACAAATGAAAACCTGAAATTTTAATGGACTTCTAAGTGGATATTTTTTTCCCTCTTTTGTTGAGGCCGACCGGGGCAATCTGCGGCCGAATTGCGCGTGGCGGTGGGAAAACTGGAGGCCGCTGGATTGATTTTAGACGGCTGTTCACGGCAATTACGTTTACAATCGAAGTATTTTTTAGTAACCCAGAAACTAAACAGTGAATTGCCGACGACTGTTTAGTTAGAAAGTGGGTTTGCTTATAAGCCCCGCAAGAAATAAGGCTGTCAGGTTGGTGCAGTGGTTACTGTCCTCGCCTTCCACCGTTATGGCCCGGGTTCGATTCCTCCCCTGGCCACATGTGGATTGACTTTGCAATCCCTACCTGATTCCGTGGGTTTGCCCAGACTATTCTTCTGGGGTTTTCCTCCCACCTCTAAAACTGTAATGTCGCCTCATTGTCTTCTCTCTACAGGTTTCCTCAGGCTTGCTAGCTACAGTGCCGAGGGCGCTTTTGAGGAATCCTTGGTTTCATTGCGGAAATAAAATACAACAATTGAAAGTACATCGGTCGTTTCCAAGATGAATAAATACATGTTCACATTATGTATACGTATAGTTACATAAGCTCACATTTTGGAACTCTATTCTGATCAAACTCTCGTAGATGTCATTTTGTATTTCAAGCCGTAGGCTAACTGTCAAAGCTTTTGCATGTTTCATCAATAATTGCCGTATTTTCTTGGCATGAGAAATGAATTTTGTTCAAACAAGACAAGGCGAGCATTTTAAAGCTGGTCCCCGTTGATTTTGTTGAAATGATTCAGATTGGCTTTTCGCTGAAAGCCTTTTATATAGAATCCGGTGATCAATTAGAAGCTTTTACCGCGCATGCTGCACGCAGCACGCGCATTTTGGGATTCCTATTGGTCAAAGGAACCCTGGGTGCGTGTTAACTACCTGAGCGCGACTCGTGCGAAACTAGCGCCACCGCAGAAAATGCATATATATAATGCATCAGTCTACACAACTGGCCGGGTTTAGTCCATTCATTGACGTTACGCGTATACGGGGTAATCCAATTTCGAACTTTGGGGTCTAGGGGAGACTTAAGCAAGTGTAACTCACAAGTGACAGTCAGTCTTTGAGTCAGCCAGTCAGCCAGTGAGTCAGGTACAGATACGACTGCAGGAAAATGGTATCATTGAGTTCAATCAAACCTTCTATTAGGGAATAGAGATCGAGTTTTTCCAAGACATTAAGTCCACTGTTAATATGCGCGTTCCGTGGAAATATGCGCAGATAGTCTTGGCCTCTAACGCCCTTGGGGGCGTTTACGCCCGCCAATGAGCCCACATTTCCGTACCTAACGGCCGTTCCATCAAACCAATAACGAAGATTATTGCCAGCACGACCGCCACGAGGTTTTAGTCTGGTATACAAACGACCCACATATTCAGTATGGGTTCACATTCATTTTGATTGCGCCTGCCTGCATGGTGCGTTCGTGCGCACCTTAGATGGAAAATTACATTTGCAATTTCGGACAACATTAACTTCCAAATGTCATCTTCGCTGCGAGTTTGCGAAAATATTTCGTGTATACCCAGAGGGCTTCTTGAAACGCTTTCTGTTGGTAGACTTGTGCTGTAAAAAAAAATATGGCACTTACGAAATCGAAAAGAAAAATCCGTTATATCAATATTGATTTGGTTTTTCGATTTAAGGTTGTAACTAGATGTTAAGCTGCAAACAAGTACCGTACCTTAAACGACCAGAAAAAAAATAACGCTGCAAACTTCAAACGTATTAAAGAAAAATGGGTGTTAAACAATTTGCTAACATTTTTACTTCATTTAACATCCGCTAAATAAACAACTTAACTTTGCCAGTAGAACCTGGAATTTATTCTTACAGATCCTCTACATTTTTATTGCGATTCTTAGCTTTCCCCGGCCCCAACCTGGAGTTTTCTCTGAACATTTCTTTCGAGTCTGATACTCAATTGATAGTCATCTTACCGATGAATGATATTTGTCAATTGTGAAGTCGCCTGCCCCCTGGCGACTAGCCGACTCGCCTTGTCTTCATCGGCGAAAGAATTCTTATTTTTTTTTAGAAAAACTGATCAATTTAAGTAAGCTCCAACTGTTCCCTTCCTCAGAGGACTGATAGAAGAAACCCGCTGAATAAATGAATCACGATTCCTTGTTTGCGAGTTAATGCGTGGGCAGATATTCCGCAGAATTGGTATACTTAAGAGACCAAAATGTGAAGATTCATATCGTAACTGCCCGTGTGATTGACTTTATAAAAAAGAGACAGGGATACGTGACATTTTCCCCGTTTGAACACGGCAGGGTACTCTCAGGTATTCACCCAAGTGTGTCACTTTTTAGCTTCGGAAACACCTTTTGCCAATTTTTTTTTCTGGACTGTGGAAAAGCTGTCGCGCAAGAATGGGAAATTCGCTTTATCTACCTGTGAATAAAATAGAGTCTCTATTTAAAGAGTAAAGCCAGGCATTCGTAACATGACTGGATGTTGACAATGAGGTTTGAAACATAATGGTGAAAAAAAAATTTCCATTTGAGAAACGGTTGTTTAACGAGCAAATTAAAACTTTGTCTAGCTTTAAACAATGTTTTTATTTTTATGCCAAACATTCTTTTTGTGCAGATGGCAATTTTATTTTATAAGATGGGGATGCATGAATCTTATCATATAATGTGCCACTTTTTAAACTTCTAAGTGGAGCACAAGTTGGTCTTATACGTGAGTAAAAAACGTCCTCATGAGCACGTCGTATTTGTTTCTCGGGGAACATAATAATAGTCAGGACTGAGTAAGAGATAGTTGTTTACTGCCAATTCATCTAGCGGAATCAAATTTATAATACATACACGACAATTAATACTTTTATTTCTTTTTATTCTCTGGGAATTTTGCGATCAACACCTCCAAAGAATCCAGGGACCTATGGGAAAAAAACCCAGACTTATCACCAGTGGATATGTTGTAGTTAATGTGAGTGCAAAATACAAACTTAAATCATTCCTCTTGAAGCAGTTAGTCACACACGCTACACTCGCTGGGGCAGAGAATATCCGAAACCGCAGGGGCCAATCACAAAAGAAGAACACTGATTTTGTCTTACTGAGTGGAAAGATGCAAGAATTTGTTTCGTTGGAGTGGCTTTTTGTTTATATTGAAATATATGACCCTCCTCATCCCAGGATGTGGACGGACTTTAAAAGCACAGTTTGAGGGTATCGGTGTCGATCCTTTCAGTCGGGTAATTGCATTGTTATCTCGGATGAGATAGTTTACCATCCATCCCCGCTTTTCAAACTAAACAAAAGCAGTTCATTTGTGGTGATCCGAATTGGGAAGCTCTTCCTCGGGCAATCTCGTGGATTCTCGGGTTACTCCTCTTCATTTCCGCCCTCTGAGCCCCTCTGATCTTTCCAGGCCAGCTCATCTGTTCTCCTCGCGTGCGTCGCATCACTCGATCGTACCAAAGAGGGACAAACTCGCGCCGATAGCAGCACGCGTTGATGAAGGAGACACCAAGCTAGGAAGTCCCCTTGGGCGGCCACCGTATAACACCGATTACGGAGAGAGAAAAGAAGCTGCCGCTAAAACTTCACTTCTATACCGGGATATCAAGCTCGACTCCCCTTGCGGTCAGTGCCCACATCGGTTCTCTGACGCAATCATCCGCAGCCGATATCTGATTAAAAAAAAGCCCAGGCTGACGGCCGCAAATTAACCCGAATATAGTGATGTCAGGAGGAAAGGCAGAGGCAACTGGGGACGTAGAAAATTGGGCCCGGCTGATTCCTCAGAGTCCGGAGGTGGCCAGAAATTGTGAAAATTGAAACTGTTTGACGGAAATTATTTAATTAGAGGCATAAATGGTAAGATGATGCCGAAACGATTGCCTTACCATAACAGACGGGAGTTGAGGCTAGCCATATGGAATCGCCGCAGGCAAGATAACGCGGAGGGCCATGCATAGACGTTTGTTCCCCCGTTCTTCAAACATAACCGTTCATATCAAAATGTTTATTCCTGTTCAAGTAATTGTCAATTTTGTAATTGTAAATTTTAAGGCCTCCGGCCTGTTAGAATATTGTTGAACATGTTTGTGCTACCTCGCATAAAACTACACGGGGTTTTTTTTCGAAATGGTTTTATGTTCAAGCCTACCAATTTCTCATTATATATACATATTTGATCTTTTTTTAACTTTTTTTTTTAAATTCCGAATTGGGATTGGTATGGAAACGTTAAGAACGTGCAAACTTTGTCAACCTTTCTTAAACGAGATTTCAAGTTATACCGCATTTGCATCACTGCAGTCATCGATGACCAAACATCATCAAATCCAAAACTAAATCATTTTAAACTTTTGTCTCAAGTTAAATAAACACAGTTTTTTATGGATTCGCTTTGAGTCTGATTGGTAATCCGAGTCAGCCACGAGTCAAAAAATTGACTCGAGTCTGGACTCGAGTCCTCCATCACACTGGCACCTTACTCATGGTCTGCACTTTTTCTTGACACGATTTCAGTTTATTTCTCATCTTGTTTTTCTTTTGCCATTCAGGAAGTCCAAAATGTAATCGAAGTTTTGACAAGATTCTGTGTTGGTTGGAAGCCCCAGTCAACACTACTGTCAGGCAGCCATGCCCGTCCATAGGCCTGACCGCTCCCCCGCCAGAACCAGGTATATTGTGCATCACGGTGCTTGTTTCATAACAAACTATCCGATTGTATTACTTAAATTGTATTTTAATTGACAGGTCATTTTTACCTCAGTTAATATAATGACATGTGTAGGCATTACCGGTAGTTTGCAAGATATATGATGCGAGTGATGCCAAACAAGGGGTCGGTCATTTTACTAGACAAAATTCAGGGGGAATCATTTTGGAATGATGTTGGCTTGATATGTGCCATTTATCCCTACGACTTTAACTCATCAAAAAAAGCACGATTGGACAACATGCAGATTTCAATCCCCTCGGTGTATTTCCCAATTCTCATCATATTAGGGTATTTGTGAATAGGTATAGTTGAATGCTGTGTTGTGTCAAGACATAGGGTAATAGTTTTATCATTTTTCGCAAACATATATTGTCAAGAAACTTTTCTCGATGTAAATGAACTCTTCACTTTTCAATGTTGGTCTTGTGACGTTGTTACAAGCTTTTTAGATCTAAGAAAGATGGATCCAAAAAAAATCAGGAGGCGCCTTTAATAGTGTTCCCGGAAGGTTTGTTCTGAGTGATTTTAATCAATAATGGCGGTGGAAAATGTAATTCGGTGCGCAGTGAAGCTCGGCTTCCGACACGCCTGCACATTAAAGATTCAACAAACGTCTGAATGTTTGGATTTCTGCTTTTTGTCCTATGTTCAAGTGTTTGCTTACAAGTTCTGCTTTGAGAATGGCGTGTACGATGAGTGGACCAACTACTCCATGTGCCACTTCAGCCTCCCACCCCCGGGACACAAGGTCAGTGTTTGCATGGATAGACCCAAGACTCAATCTTGTTCCCAGAATGTCGAGCAGTACGCTCCCACCACTACCTGCTCTCTCACCCTGGTATTGGATAATTTGCATATCCAACAATTTTGGATACGTATGCAAATGAGGAATAGTCTGGTGTCTGTCTGTGCTTTACACCAGCGTTTGTTTTTATATGTGGTGTCTGGGTAAAACAAATCAATTCGTCGCAGCGTGAGTTTCGAAACACGATTTTTTTTTTTCAAAGTAAAAAAATTACAATCTTATCCAGCATGTCATGTTAAAATGAGCAAATTGGAAAGGAAAGGATTACTTTTGAGAAGGTGTGGACGTTATAATTAAAAGGAACGTGACACACGTAGCTCGTGTTGGAAATAACAACACCACGTACAAGATATAAATCCATTACGTCAGTGCTAATTGCGCTATCGAATCAGGATACAAGAAGCAAGTTTCCTATCCAGGGCTTTAAAACGAGGTTGGAAATAAAATAAGCCCTGGAGACGAGGTTGACCCAAGCTCTCTAGTTTCCAAGCGAGTACAAATTCACCCAATTCGGGTAAAATTCACTCCCACGACTGAAACTAGGAACCAGACGTTTTAGAGTGAAATTCATTCAATCGAAACGATAGAGTTTCACTCGAGTTTTCACTGGATTGGGTTTTTTCCCAGAGTTTTTCATTCTAAAATGAGAGTGATCCTCACCCTAAATCATATAGTCCCAAGTTTCGCTCTTTGGTAATTAGACAAGTACGATGGTTCCTTTCTGTTCTTCTGTAATGTTTCACTTCATGCATTGCCTGCTTTTTATTTTTGTGATCGATTAAAAAAAATGGCCTTATTCTTGAAGAACGGTAAAGATTGCATGTTTTCTGTATGCAAAAAGCCCACTTTTTTTTTTTTGGTAAAAAATCAATTTGGGGGGTTAGGTTGGACGTCTTTTTATGGACGATAGTGTAAACATTTAAACAATTACTCCAGTTTAAGCTACTTCCTTTCAAAGCGAGAAGGATGTATTGCCTCCTCGTTCCCATGTAGAAGTAACTGTCAATAATCTAATCCTTTATATGTTACTACCTAATTTCTTTTACTGATCTGTATTATTTTGCTGCATTCAGGATCTGCGGGTTCTCCAGATTGTGTACAGCATCGGATACTCGCTGTCCTTGGTCGCACTGGCCGTTGCTATGGGAATATTCCTTTATTTCAAGTAAGTAGTCCCACTAAACAGAACACGTGATGGCAAAACATCCCCGAATGCAATTTCATTAATTTCACTACTAATTCATCAATTGCATATGTTCTTGCGATCAAACAGCGATCATACAATGCATTCAGATGAAATACCGTATAAGGGTTTCACAATCCTGAGAAAATAGGCGCGAGCCTCGAACAGAGCGCCACCAAGAGACAAATAAAGGTAATTCTCCCCCTTTCAATCATGAGAAAAAGTTGACACTCTGTACCGCGAATCATTAGTGTCAAAAGATAACCCTTTAAAATCTTCTCTCGTTGACAGAAAACTACGGTGTCCTCGAAATACCATCCACATGCATCTGTTCATGTCATTCATCGTGAGGGCGGTATTCGTCTTCGTGCGTGACATCATTCAGACCGTCAGCCTAAACATTGATGAGGAGACTTTCAGTAAAACCAGCACATTACATGTAGGTAGTCTTAGTGTTATTGTCTCCGTGCGCGAATATGAGAGGGCGCTTCAGTGTGACTACTTTCGAGAGGCCCGTGGACGTGACCCACCACGTGCGCGTACTGGTTTGCACGCGTATAGCGCGAAGTACGCACCACGTATTTTAATCTTAATGTGCTCAAAGCGCCCTCATGGGCGTAGTTGCGTTGTACAACAAACTGCTCGGTTCATCTTGTAGGGTGGTGCAGTAGGTATACCACACGATGTGTACGCCACAGTTATGCAATGTATGGCCCGAAAATGATGTCATTTGGGCCTACATTATACGGCAATATAGACGATAACCTTGTTGAAATAGACTGTTAGATAGTAGGCCTATGCGGTCAAAATGACTCGTTACTTTACAGGGTTTTTTTCCGTTACAGGGCATATCCTGCCATCAAGCATTGACGATAGCCGTCAGCATCTGCCAGTACGCCCTGGTGTCCAACTACTACTGGCTGCTCGTTGAGGGCGTCTATCTCCACGCTCTGATCACACTGGCCGTATTCTCGGAATCGTCGTCACTCAAGCTGTACATTGCTCTGGGATGGGGTAGGTCAAAGGTCACACAAATGCCTGTTTCTTTGCGCTCCATATTTTATTCTACGCATCGCTATTGGTGTCGAGGTTTAAAGGCGGAGCGCACGACTATTTAAAAATATACATGAATATTTAATTAAAGTTTAACCGGCCGCGTCGAAGTGATAAAGACTACAAAGTATTGGAAGTTCCATAACTCAATGAAATTCTGAGGAAGTGATGGAATTAACTGATCACCTATGCTTTATTTTTTACAGGTGTTCCCATTTTATTCGTTCTTCCGTGGGTCATAGTACAAGAATATACCAATCCTGGCGGGTAAGTTAATCCAGATTTTACTTGGTGCGCAAAAGAAACAACCATAGACGTAACTGATAGTCCAACAAGAATGACGTTTTTACGTAATTTGACGTAATGTTAATTCTTCAGGTGTTGGCTGGCGTCCATGACACAGAAGGACATTTACTGGATCATCAAAGCTCCCGTGATGTGCTCCGTAGTGGTGAGTTGGAATACGTCCGCATTATATCTACACTGTGGAATGAAACTCGGTGGATTGTTTGAATATACCAAGATAGTACTTCGTATCGTAAATCCTTCGTTAGCTGCCAGTATTTTGTTTTGGTACAGTTTGGTTTGGTTTATTACCCAACATGACAGATGTAAAGACATAACTGGAAAGCACTCAGAGAGCGCAAACCTCCGCCAAGGCTAAACAATTTCCCACCATATTGTCAGTACACCCAAAAGAAATACTCGCATAAACGGTGAAGAATCCTTTAAAAGTACCAGATCCGGATCACTTCCAAAATCTAATCGATTTGTACTTGTACCAAGGACCACCTTTAAAATGTATTCATGAAAAGCCGTCCTTAACTTGTTGAGTAATCGTGTTAATAGACAAACCAACCAACCAACACACTAACCAAATCCGATGAAAAATAACCTCCTTGGCGGAGGTAATTCATAAGATTCAACAATATACCTGCATAACAATGGGTAAAAGGACCAGAATCTAGCATACTCACCAATCAATCAAGCCCTTGAGACACTGCCAGAAGTGCTGTCATCATCACCCTTGATCTTTTTTTTTATCTACAGCTCAACTTCATCCTTTTCCTAAACATCTTGCGCGTGTTGGCGACCAAGCTGAGCGCCACCAACGCCGCTGAAGCCAGAAGGTATAGGTAAGATGGCATGGCCGAGGGCTGCTTCGCTTCCTCCATTAGACCCTTGCATCCGTAGGACGACACTCCCACGTCTTCCCCCTCACCAGCTATAGAAAGAAAAAGAAAAAGCTTAGAAAGAAAATGAAAACATTGAGCGAAGTAGTCAAGTCCTCCCAAGTCAATCACAAGTCACGCAGTCTCATAATTTCACGAGCTTATCGATTGAAATATGACAACTTTGCCAAAGTTCCAATTTCTCACCTGTGACTTGTTTGAGTTAGGCCGGACTTGACTACAACTATGAATGCAAGAAAAACGCAGTGTAGTGCCGCTAAAACACAGACACGATAACACAATGCCCTTCTCTAGATTAAGTAATATTTCACAGTCCATAATGTGTAAGCGAAGCACACGAAGATCTCCTGTTGTTTCAGGAATGTTTATACTGTATGAACTTACACTAATTTTAGCCCCAAAAAAACCAACGGCACGTTTTATCTGTTAAGTTTTTGGGGACCCATTTACCGATTCCCGTCGACACTAAGCCTTATCACAAGAAGCCCAATCGTATAAAATTCCGCCAGGAGATTGGTGTCTTGTTTGTGATTTTCACTGCCAATTAAAAGAAGAGATTTGTTTAAGCCTCCATTGTTGATAAAGGCACCAAGATCTAGAGCCACCATAACATAGCAATACATCGTGACGAGGACACCATGTGGAATCCATAAGTAAACCACACGTTCCATTTTAGAAACCGTGGAAAAAAACGCAAGTGGCGCATTCGGTTCAGGTTTGAGCTTTAGCTGTGTAAAATGATCGTGTGTTCTCTTAATTAGCTTCAGCGTGCATATCCCTGTATCAGGGAGGAGCGATCGACACTGGTGCTGGTAAATATTGCTCAAAGCTGAAGAGACACAATTAATTACACTTGATGATAAACACATGGTGGCGGTGATGGGGCTCGTATACTCGTGGCAATACTAGTTGGTGGTATATTGTTTCAGAAAGCACATTTTAGTCTGGATTAATTTGGTAACTTGCATTCGCGTGATCTGCAAACATGTCGTGCATGGCACTAGATTTTAGTGGAACTGCATGGCAAATGCATATATCATAAAAAAAAATTCATGTCATAAGAGTATTTGGCGGTAGGTGTAAGAATTTACTAGCCTCTGTACTACTTTAGCTACCACCTTACACCATACCCGTGAAGTTCAGACGCACCGAACCCACGAAGATTCTTTCATGGTACGCACCACCTTATATCGCTAAAACAACCTGCTTCTTGGTCAGATTTTATCGGTGTAACCAAACGATGGTTACACCATCGTGATAAAAACCCTGAATTTTGAGAAGTCGTTGCCCAACTAAAGTCAAACATTTGTCTGAAAAAAGTGCAGCATTTGTACATTCTGATGTTCCATTTTGCGACCAAAAATATAATACTTGAATTGGAAAGGAACGCCGTTACCCCCATCGCTTCAATACCTTACAAGCATGACCCAGCATGGTGGTAGATTAATTGCACTTAACAAAAAGAAAAACCACACATTCACAACTACATCCCATCGTTACCTCATGGTACATTTGCATATAAATTATTTTGCTCTTTGACCTTTTCGTTTCTAGCATTTCAATTCTCCTGCAAAAACAAAATGGGCCATTAAAAAATACGTCCGATCGGAGGCCCTCCTGGCCTGGCGCGTTTGCCGAAATGACCCCATTTTGATAACTAGTTGCTAAATTTATTTGATGATTGTCCAAGTCAATAATTGATGATGGCCTTAACGTGGCTGCACTGTCATTTTGTTCGAAGAATATAAACAGTTTTCACTTTTCACTTTTCGAAAGCAAAATGGTCAAAGGGCATAGCCCATATAATGGTAGCAAGGGGGAAAAGCTTTCTAATACACCCACCCATATACCATGCCTGCACGTCCACAGCGTATGAGCTCAGAAATGCTTCAACGGCCATGCCCTTTTTTATATTTCTCAATTCAATGAATGTGCCTCCTCTGCTGTTTGTGTCCATTCTAACACCTTCAGCAACATTCCCGAGATGTAATGTTTTCCATGTTAACACTTGTCCTTTTACCCTTACCCTTGCTATCTCTGAAGGGTTACATTATTACATGAAATCATTGGATATTTAACATCCTTGAAAGTTCGTCCTATGTGAATCACTCAGTAGTTAATTTATAAATGTCAAGATGTTGATGCGTTTTTGCTCATTGAGACACGAATAAGGGACTTAGGAGATTGGTGAAGTTCACAGCTTCACTTTTAAGCACCGGATAAGCTCAGGGGTGTGCACTCACACTATCATGGAAGGGTGACGGGATCTTTGGCTGACCTGGTTAACTGATTGGTTGACTGTCTGGCTGGCGAACTGGTTGATTGGCTAGTTAGCTGATTGGCTGTTTATTGGTTGGTTTGACTGGATGATTGGTCTACTGGTTTACTAGTTTGCCAGTTAGCCCACACTTCGAAGAGAGAACCACAATTTGTTGAGACTTATGAGGACAGTAATGACATTTCGCAAGCAACTTGGGGCCAAGTAAGGTTCTAACGAAAATGTGTCTCTACGTATCAGTTCCACCTAGTTACGAGTTCAATTCCAAACTTGCATTAACCTCCGCTTTGCCACTTTCAGCAAGCTTGCCAAGTCGACGCTGGTCTTGATCCCACTGTTTGGTGTGTATTACATCGTCACCATTGGCATGTACGCCACCGACGATCCCATAGTGGTCAAGATGCGCATGTACATAGAGCTGGGCATGTCTTGTCAGGTGAGTTTATCACGACTAAGTCTCTGTCCTTGGTTTAAGTCGCTAGTGATCGCTATCGGATCTACCGACATCATCTGTACTGAAGTGCGCCCTCATCGGAGAGAGAATAAATAGGATGGTCAAAACCAACACTGTGAGGGCGCACCACCATGCAAACGGCTTTGCAGCAGTCTATTTTCAATCACTTACGTCTTGACTTAAATTACACGCAAATTGACCAAGGAAAGCCTAGTGGCAAGTTGCAGGTTATCGAGACAAACTTTCGTGAAGTAACTTACTCGTCGCTTGTTTCAGATGATAAACTTTAAACTTTGACATGTATTTTCCTCATGACAGCTTCTTGTTCATTGAGTCTTGGTTTCCAACATTTGCTTTTAAAGGTTCCTTTTTAACCAACACTCTTCAGATATTCTCGGTTAATTATTGACTTCTTTTTAGGGATTCCTGGTGGCAGTGCTGTATTGCTTCATGAATGGTGAGGTCAGATCGGAGATCAGACGAAAGTGGCGGGTCCGTCAGCTCAATCGGACACTGAGCACTCACCGGTCGTTACGTAACGGTCAATCCAGGTCATCCTTCTCCACTCCATCTCGCCAGGACTCGCTCAAGGAGCCCCTGAAAGACGCCACCGCGGCCGACAAGAACTCAATCAAGGCCAAGTTGAGAGCGCTGAAGCGCCACGCCTTCGGGCCCTACCACAACCTGAATGGGCACCTGGGGAACGGGAACATGGCCCGGCCCAGCCAGACGGCGGTGAGTGAGATCGACAACGACAGTGACTCAGCAGAGCGGGCCAGGGCGTCGTCGGAGATCCGCCCAATCAGGCACGCTGTGGACATCGAGCAAGCCGAGCCCAACGAGAAGACGTCAATGAGCGCCAAACCGCCTTACTACAACCTCCCCGAGAACACGCCCACCGTCATCATCGATGAGGCCAGGGATTCCGATGATGATGACGATTGTGGTGGGTACGAGGTAGACATGTACGACCCGCACGATGTCGGCAGTCACGAGGTCGAGGTTGAGATCGATCACGAGGCCATCGGAAGCTGCTCAGCAGGGACGTGTATGGACGGAGGCTGTGAAAGAGGACGCGCTTATCCAAACATTGAAACGGAAGTGTGATTTCCCAAATTATGGTACGGTACCTCGACTTCTCGTACTTGTTAATGCTTTATTACTGTTTAATATTTACTCCAAATCTTGGCCTCGTCTCCGGCTATTTGAGGCCCCGACGTAGGGTTACCTGGGTTCAAGATAGGTCCAAGATCTGGAAGGATCTCTTCGTAATGACACCCGCTTTCAATTTGTCAGCTATTGGAGGCTTTTGGGTATGGAGTACCGAAGTGCAAACAAATAAATGCGCACGTGTTGGTTCACAGGCTGAATCACGCGCTTAATGTCTTTTACACACATTTTGTGCGCGTGACGTGTTCACTTCGGTACTCCATTGCTGTAACGAGCCATGCTCAAAACAGTAGTACGAGCGATTCCTTAGAGTTATATTAATTTAATAAAATAGGGCAAGTTCGAGCAAGGACCAGTGGTTAACTAGTGGTTGGTTCGTGACGTACCGATAGCGCATGCGCACTGAAGTTGAAGTGCGAACGACTCTAGTGGAACTTTTGTCATGTCAACGACCGTCAAAAATGAGGGTGGTACAATTATTCAACACTTGTTTCTCTTTATTTACACAAGTAATAGTGATTGTGGATAGTTTAGAACATCTTACATAATCGCAAATATTATTATACAGTGTTGACATAAGTGAGAACTCTGCAATGAAAATGAAATTAAGCACTGACAGTTTCGTTTTCCGTCACAAATCGACTACTAGTCGACTAGAGGTCCTTTCCCGAATTTGCGGCGCATCATGTTGTGAATCACTTCTCGATATACAATATAATTAATCTAATCGCCACTATAGCTACTTTACTGACCACTTGATGTCGGCTTATCTACGAAGGCAAATGATAGTGTGAATGTAACAGGTAGGCGGTAAATTACTTGATCTTTTGTATACCTGTTAAACTTTTGTAACAAAATATGAGAAACGTGAGGGCGCAAAAATCGTTTAAAATTGGAGACTTTTCAGTCTCAGAATTATTTTCGATTCTTGGGGAAATGAAATTTTTAAGCATACCATTTAAACTCCATGTCTGTGTTCCCATATAAACTCCATATCTGTGTTCCCATATATAAACTTCAAACAAAATAGATTGTGTAAAAAGAAGAGATGCATATTCTTTTATGTTTTGTATGTAAGAACAATGTTTGAGAAAATATTTTAAAACGGGAAATTCAGATGAGAGGGAGGAAGCCTATGAATGCATCTGCATTCAGAATTGTGCGTTCAATTTAAACCTGAAAATTTGGTCAACAGTTATTAAACGTGCGCTAACACCTGTCCAGAATGTATAGGCAGATATCGTCTGTCGTTGTTTGTGCTGTATGTGAAATATAAGACTGAAGATTTTCAATATGAATTTAATTTATAAAATTATTAGTTAGGCCCTATGTTAACTTTGTGTCATAGCTTTCGTATATTGAAGGTTGGAAAATTCCTTGTCCTCTTTACAGCAAAAACATTTTAGTCAGTTGATCGAGAATGGGATTCATTGAAAGTATTTCCATGCGTCTGGTGTCCACATCGGGTTGGTTTTTGTCCGTTACGAGGTGTACCTATACAACGGCACTGCTCGGGTGACAGGTGCAGTCAGGGAGACGATGAGTGTGTATACTATAATGAACACTTTACAGGGTCCTCTTGGACACGTTTTTGGTTGTATAATTGGTATTGGAGTGTGTATAGTCTGTTGAAAACAAACAAGTTACATTCATTTCTAGGAAATTATTTTGTTATCATCTATGTTTTCTAATGTTGTTTGGAAGTTTTTTCCCCGACTGAAATCGTCTGAAGTCGTTATTGTTTTGAATTAATTGTTCTTGTGAGGTACTGTAAGTCTACGCCGATTGGACGATTCGCTGTTCAGAAAATCGCCCATTAAATATATATATTATGTATGTAATGTCATTTTCCACCATACCTTATGCGACGAGAGTAAAGGTTTTGGGTTAAGTTGCAATACTTTGTTAATGTCTGTAGAGTGTGAACATTTAGTTTAAAATATTTATAAACAGTTTTGGCGAGAATACACGTGACTTCCTGAATACACATTCAACAACTTTAAAAAAGAACCATTTAAACTTATTTGTTTCTTTATTTGTTCTACAATTTTTTTTTCTTTAATCTTGTGAGGTACAATTGGTGTTTTTATATAGATAAATGTAAACATGTATATTCTGTTTGAGCGGCATGCGTCCGATGCCAAAAAGTGTACAGTAAAGAATGAATGGAAAAACTCTATATCCGTATCTTGCCTTTGTATAAAATTATATGTAGAGATACTATAACAACATAATAACCAACACTTGAAATTGTTCTGTAAAATAAGTGTTTCTTTGTAAATAATTCACTAAAACGGATGACTTGGACGATTTTCTGTAAAAAGGGACAATGCGGGGTTTCTATTGTAGAATGTTTAGTATATAATAACAACCTTAACCACCCGAAGCATGCATCCCGAATATTTCAAACCGCATGTTATACAATTTGAAAAATGATTTATTACACGTTTAATTGATGAAAACAAATAAATGAAGTAATATTGGAATACACAATTCCGTTGAGATTGCACCGTTTTCAGCTTGTTGAATTTATAATACATTTTAACCGTGGAGGTTCATGGTTACATTGCATTCTATGTCATTTTTTGTAGAATAAGTCAAAACTGGATTTTGTGTCACCCTCAACTCGACAATTTGTTTATTTATAGTTTTTTTCGGTAGAATCAGTCAAAAATGTTAATTTACCCCCCCCCCCAAAAAAAATAATGACTGTTTTTGCCAAGTCTTCCGACCTTTAGGTGTTTGAATATTGATTGATGCTCCGCTTGACTCGGTCAGAACTTTTGCGATGGAAAAAAGTCAATTTTTGGCCAAATTTGGTGAAATTTTTTTAGGCTAACCCCTAGTGTTTTTTCCATTTTGGCAAAAAAAATGAAATTCCTTGAAACTTGCTGGAAAGATGCCTAAGGTAACCCTGAACACATTCCATTTCTATTTGGGAACAGATGTGCCTTTGAAAAAGAAAAATTTGCTAGAAATTGGGGTAAAAACACTCAAAATTATTATTTATTTAATTTATTTCCTTGCAAAAAAAAGGATGATTTTTTCTGATATCTGCCAAAATGTGAGTGTTTGACTATTGATCCATGCTCCACACGTCTCCTGAGAAATTTCCGCGTTGTTTGGAGAAAACTTAATTTTAGGCCAAATTTGGTTACAAATGTAAGGCTTAAACCCCTTGTATTTTTCCAATTTTGGCCAAAAATGAAATTCCTTGAAACCTGCTGGAAAGATGCCTAAGGTAACCCTGAACACATTCCAATTCGATTTGGGAACAGATGTGCCTTTAAAAAAGAAAATTCGGCCGGAAATTGGGGTAAAAACAGTCAAAATTATTATTCATTTACTTTTATTTCCTTCCAAAAAAGGATGATTTTTACCCAAATCTACCAAAATGTGGGTGTTTGACTATTGATCCATGCTCCACACGTCTCCTGAGGAATTTCTACGTTGTTTGGAGAAAGGTCTATTTTTGGCCAAATTTGGTGAAAAATGTAAGGCTAACCCCTTGTATTTTTTTCAATTTTGGCCAAAAAATGAAATTCCTTCAATCTTGCTGGAAAGATGCCTAATGTTACCCTGAACACATTCCAATTCGATTTGGGAACAGATGTGCCTTTGAAAAAGAAAATTTGGCCGGAAATTGGGATCAAATCAGTCAAAATTTGGATTTTTATTACATGTATTTCCTACCCAAAAATGGATGAGTTTTGCCTTAAACTGCCAAAATTTGGGTGTCGGAATATTGATTCATGCTCCCCTCGTCTCCAGAGGTATTTCTGCGTTGTTTGGAGAAAAGTCAATTTTTGGCCAAATTCGGTTAAAAATGTAAGGCTAACCCCTTGTATTTTTTTCAATTTTGGCCAAAAAATGAAATTCCTTGAAAGTTGCAGGAAAGATGCCTCAGGTAACCCTGAACACATTCCAATTCGATCTGGGAACAGATGTGCCTTTGAAAAAGGAAAATTGGCCGGAAATTAGGGTAAAAACACTCAATTAGGGTAAAAACACTCACTTTATTTACTTTTATTTCGTTGCAAAAAATGGATGGTTTTTACCCAAATCTGCCAAAATGTGGGTGTTTGACTATTGATCCATGCTTCACACGTCTCCTGAGGAATTTCTGCGTTGTTTGGAGAAAAGTCAATTTTTGGCCAAATTTGGTGAAAAATGTAAGGCTAACCCCTTGTATTTTTTTTCAATTTTGGCCAAAAAATGAAATTCCTTCAATCTTGCTGGAAAGATGCCTAATGTTACCCTGAACACATTCCAATTCGATTTGGGAACAGATGTGCCTTTGAAAAAGAAAATTTGGCCGGAAATTGGGATCAAATCAGTCAAAATTTGGATTTTTATTTACATGTATTTCCTACCCAAAAATGGATGAGTTTTGCCTTAAACTGCCAAAATTTGGGTGTCGGAATATTGATTCATGCTCCCCTCGTCTCCAGAGGTATTTCTGCGTTGTTTGCAGAAAAGTCAATTTTTGGCCAAATTTGGTTAAAAATGTAAGGCTAACCCCTTGTATTTTTTTCAATTTTGGCCAAAAAATGAAATTCCTTGAAAGTTGCTGGAAAGATGCCTCAGGTAACCCTGAACACATTCCAATTCGATTTGGGAACAGATGTGCCTTTGAAAAGAAAATTTGGCCGAAATTTGGGGTAAAAACAGTCAAAATTTGGCTTTTTATTTACATGTATTTCCTACCCAAAAATGGATGATTTTTGCCTTAATCTGCCAAAATTTGGGTGTTTGAATATTGATTCATGCTCCCCTCGTCTCCAGAGGTATTTCTGCGTTGTTTGGAGAAAAGTCAATTTTAGGCCAAATTTGGTTAAAAATGTAAGGCTTAAACCCCTTGTATTTTTTCAATTTTGGCCAAAAAATGAACTTTTTTGAAACTTGCTGGAAAGATGCCTAAGGTAACCCTGAACACATTCCAATTCGGTTTGGGAATAGATGTGCCTTGGAAAAAGAAAATTCGGCTGGAAATTGGGGTAAAAACAGTCAAAATTATTATTTATTTACAAGACTGTATTTCATTCCAAAAATTGGATGATTTTTACCGATATCTCCCAAGGTGTGAGTGTTTGACTATTGATCCATGCTCCACACGTCTCCTGAGGAATTTCCGCGTTGTTTGGAGAAAAGTCTTTTTTTCGCCAAATTTGGTTAAAAATGTAAGGCTAACCCCTTGTATTTTTCCAATTTTGGCCAAAAATGAAATTCCTTGAAACCTGCTGGAAAGATGCCTAAGGTAACCCTGAACACATTCCAATTCGATTTGGGAACAGATGTGCCTTTGAAAAGAAAATTTGGCCGAAATTTGGGGTAAAAACAGTCAAAATTTGGCTTTTTATTTTCATGTATTTCCTACCCAAAAATGGATGATTTTTGCCTTAATCTGCCAAAATCTGGTTGTTTGAATATTGATTCATGCTCCCCTCGTCTCCAGAGGTATTTCTGCGTTGTTTGGAGAAAAGTCAATTTTTGGCCAAATTTGGTGAAAAATGTAAGGCTAACCCCTTGTATTTTTTTCAATTTCGGCCAAAAAATGAAATTCCTTGAAACTTGCTGGAAAGATGCCTAATGTTACCCTGAACACATTCCAATTCGATTTGGGAACAGATGTGCCTTTTAAAAAAGAAAATTTGGCCGGAAATTGGGATAAAATCAGTCAAAATTATTATTTATTAACATGTATTTCCTTCCAAAATTGGATGATTTTTACCCAAATCTGCCAAAATGTAGGTTTTTGACTATTGATCCATGCTCCACACGTCTCCTAAGCAATTTCTGGGTCGTTTGGAGAAAAGTCAATTTTTGGCCTAATTTGGTGAAAAATATAAGGCTAACCCCTTGTATTTTTTTCAATTTTGGCCAAAAAAATGAAATTCCTTCAAACTTGCAGGAAAGATGCCTCAGGTAACCCTGAACACATTCCAATTCGATTTTGGAACAGATGTGCCTTTGAAAAGAAAATTTGGCCGAAATTTGGGGTAAAAACAGTCAAAATTTGGCTTTTTATTTTCATGTATTTCCTACCCAAAAATGGATGATTTTTGCCTTAATCTGCAAAAATTTGGGTGTTTGAATATTGATTCATGCTCCCCTCGTCTCCAGAGGTATTTCTGCGTTGTTTGGAGAAAAGTCAATTTTTGGCCAAATTTGGTTAAAAATGTAAGGCTAACCCCTTGTATTTTTTTCAATTTTGGCCAAAAAATGAAATTCCTTGAAAGTTGCTGGAAAGATGCCTCAGGTAACCCTGAACACATTCCAAATCGATTTGGGAACAGATGTGCCTTTGAAAAGAAAATTTGGCCGAAATTTGGGGTAAAAACAGTCAAAATTTGGCTTTTTATTTACATGTATTTCCTACCCAAAAATGGATGATTTTTGCCTTAATCTGCCAAAAATTGGGAGTTTGAATATTGATTCATGCTCCCCTCGTCTCCAGAGGTATTTCTGCGTTGTTTGGAGAAAAGTCAATTTTTGGCCAAATTCGGTTAAAAATATAAGGCTAACCCCTTGTATTTTTTTCAATTTCGGCCAAAAAATGAAATTCCTTCAAACTTGCTGGAAAGATGCCTCAGGTAACCCTGAACACATTCCAATTCGATTTGGGAACAGATGTGCCTTTGAAAAAGAAAAATTGGCCGGAAATTGGGGTAAAAACACTCAAAATTATTATTTATTTACTTTCATTTTTTTTGCAAAAAAAGATGATTTTTACCCAAATCTGCCAAAATGTGGGCGTTTGACTATTGATCCATGCTCCACACGTCTCCTGAGGAATTTCTGCCTTGTTCGGAGAAAAGTCAATTTTTGGCCAAATTTGGTTAAAAATGTAAGGCTAACCCCTTGTATTTTTTTCAATTTCGGCCAAAAAATGAAATTCCTTCAAACTTGCTGGAAACATGCCTAAGGTAACCCTGAACACATTCCAATTCGATTTGGGAACAGATGTGCCTTTGAAAAAGAAAATTTGGCTGAAATTTGGGGTAAAAACAGTCAAAATTTGGCTTTTTATTTACATGTATTTCCTACCCAAAAATGGATGATTTTTGCCTAAATCTGCAAAAATTTGGGTGTTTGAATATTGATTCATGCTCCCCTCGTCTCCAGAGGTATTTCTGCGTTGTTTGGAGAAAAGTCAATTTTTGGCCAAATTTGGTTAAAAATGTAAGGCTAACCCCTTGTATTTTTTTCAATTTTGGCCAAAAAATGAAATTCCTTGAAACTTGCTGGAAAGATGCCTAAGGTAACCCTGAACACATTCCAATTCGATTTGGGAACAGATGTGCCTTTGAAAAAGGAAAATTGGCCTGAAATTAGGGTAAAAACACTCAAAATTATTATTTATTTACTTGCATTTTTTTTGCAAAAAAAGATGATTTTTACCTAAATCTGCCAAAATGTGGGCGTTTGACTATTGATCCATGCTTCACACGTCTCCTGAGGAATTCCTGCGTTGTTTGGAGAAAAGTCAATTTTTGGCCAAATTTGGTTAAAAATGTAAGGCTAACCCCTTGTATTTTTTTCAATTTTGGCCAAAAAATGAAATTCTTTAAAACTTGCTGGAAAGATGCTTAAAGTAACCCTGAACACATTCCAATTCGATTTGGGAACAGATGTGCCTTTGAAAAGAAAATATGGCCGAAATTTGGGGTAAAAGCAGTCAAAATTTGGCTTTTCATTTACATGTATTTCCTACCCAAAAATGGATGATTTTTGCCTAAATCTGCCAAAATGTGGGTGTTTGAATATTGATTCATGCTCCACTCGTCTCCAGAGGTATTTCTGCGTTGTTTGGAGAAAAGTCAATTTTTGGCCAAATTTGGTTAAAAATGTAAGGCTAACCCCTTGTATTTTTTTCAATTTTGGCCAAAAAATGAAATTCCTTGAAAGTTGCTGGAAAGATGCCTCAGGTAACCCTGAACACATTCCAATTCGATTTGGGAACAGATGTGCCTTTGAAAAGAAAATTTGGCCGAAATTTGGGGTAAAAACAGTCAAAATTTGGCTTTTTATTTACATGTATTTCCTTCCCAAAAATGGATGATTTTTGCCTTAATCTGCCACAATTGGGGAGTTTGAATATTGATTCATGCTCCCCTCGTCTCCAGAGGTATTTCTGCGTTGTTTGGAGAAAAGTCAATTTTTGGCCAAATTTGGTTAAAAATGTAAGGCTAACCCCTTGTATTTTTTTCAATTTTGGCCAAAAAATGAAATTCCTTCAAACTTGCTGGGAAGATGCCTCAGGTAACCCTGAACACATTCCAATTCGATTTGGGAACAGATGTGCCTTTGAAAAGAAAATTTGGCCGAAATTTGGGGTAAAAACAGTCAAAATTTGGCTTTTTATTTACATGTATTTCCTACCCAAAAATGGATGATTTTTGCCTTAATCTGCCAAAATTTGGGTGTTTGAATATTGATTCATGCTCCTCTCGTCTCCAGAGGTATTTCTGCGTTGTTTGGAGAAAAGTCAATTTTTGGCCAAATTTGGTGAAAAATGTAAGGCTAACCCCTTGTATTTTTTTCAATTTTGGCCAAAAAATGAAATTCCTTCAAACTTGCTGGAAACATGCCTAAGGTAACCCTGAACACATTCCAATTCGATTTGGGAACAGATGTGCCTTTGAAAAGAAAATTTGGCCGAAATTTGGGGTAAAAACAGTCAAAATTTGGCTTTTTATTTACATGTATTTCCTACCCAAAAATGGATGATTTTTGCCTTAATCTGCCAAAATTTTGGGGGTTTGAATATTGATTCATGCTCCTCTCGTCTCCAGAGGTATTTCTGCGTTGTTTGGAGAAAAGTCAATTTTTGGCCAAATTTGGTGAAAAATGTAAGGCTAACCCCTTGTATTTTTTTTCAATTTTGGCCAAAAAATGAAATTCCTTGAAACTTGCAGGAAAGATGCCTCAGGTAACCCTGAACACATTCCAATTCGATTTGGGAACAGATGTGCCTTTCAAAAAGGAAAATTGGCCGGAAATTGGGGTAAAAACACTCAAAATTATTATTTACTTACTTTTATTTCGTTGCAGAAAATGGATGATTTTTACCCAAATCTGCCAAAATGTGGGTGTTTGACTATTGATCCATGCTTCACACGTCTCCTGAGGAATTTCTGCGTTGTTTGGAGAAAAGTCCATTTTTGGCCAAATTTGGTTAAAAATGTAAGGCTTACCCCTTGTATTTTTTTCAATTTCGGCCAAAAAATGAAATTCCTTCAAACTTGCTGGAAACATGCCTAAGGTAACCCTGAACACATTCCAATTCGATTTGGGAACAGATGTGCCTTTGAAAAGAAAATTTGGCCGAAATTTGGGGTAAAAACAGTCAAAATTTGGCTTTTTATTTACATGTATTTCCTACTCAAAAATGGATGATTTTTGCCTAAATCTGCAAGAATTTGGGTGTTTGAATATTGATTCATGCTCCCCTCGTCTCCAGAGGTATTTCTGCGTTGTTTGGAGAAAAGTCAATTTTTGGCCAAATTCGGTAAAAAATGTAAGGCTAACCCCTTGTATTTTTCCAATTTTGGCCAAAAATGAAATTCCTTTAAACTTGCTGGAAAGATGCCTAAGGTAACCCTGAACACATTCCAATTCGATTTGGGAACAGATGTGCCTTTGAAAAAGAAAATTTGGCCGGAAATTGGGATCAAATCAGTCAAAATTTGGCTTTTTATTTACATGTATTGCCTACCCAAAAATGGATGATTTTTGCCTTAATCTGCCAAAATTTGGGTGTTTGAATATTGATTCATGCTCCTCTCGTCTCCAGAGGTATTTCTGCGTTGTTTGGAGAAAAGTCAATTTTTGGCCAAATTTGGTGAAAAATGTAAGGCTAACCCCTTGTATTTTTTTCAATTTTGGCCAAAAAATGAAATTCCTTCAAACTTGCTGGAAAGATGCCTAAGGTAACCCTGAACACATACCAATTCGATTTGGGAACAGATGTGCCTTTGAAAAGAAAATTTGGCCGAAATTTGGGGTAAAAACAGTCAAAATTTGGCTTTTTATTTACATGTATTTCCTACCCAAAAATGGATGATTTTTGCCTTAATCTGCCAAAATTTGGGTGTTTGAATATTGATTCATGCTCCTCTCGTCTCCAGAGGTATTTCTGCGTTGTTTGGAGAAAAGTCAATTTTTGGCCAAATTTGGTGAAAAATGTAAGGCTAACCCCTTGTATTTTTTTCAATTTTGGCCAAAAAATGAAATTCCTTGAAACTTGCAGGAAAGATGCCTCAGGTAACCCTGAACACATTCCAATTCGATTTGGGAACAGATGTGCCTTTGAAAAAGGAAAATTGGCCGGAAATTGGGGTAAAAACACTCAAAATTATTATTTATTTACTTTTATTTCGTTGCAAAAAATGGATGGTTTTTACCCAAATCTGCCAAAATGTGGGTGTTTGACTATTGATCCATGCTTCACACGTCTCCTGAGGAATTTCTGCGTTGTTTGGAGAAAAGTCCATTTTTGGCCAAATTTGGTTAAAAATGTAAGGCTTACCCCTTGTATTTTTTTCAATTTCGGCCAAAAAATGAAATTCCTTCAAACTTGCTGGAAACATGCCTAAGGTAACCCTGAACACATTCCAATTCGATTTGGGAACAGATGTGCCTTTGAAAAGAAAATTTGGCCGAAATTTGGGGTAAAAACAGTCAAAATTTGGCTTTTTATTTACATGTATTTCCTACTCAAAAATGGATGATTTTTGCCTAAATCTGCAAGAATTTGGGTGTTTGAATATTGATTCATGCTCCCCTCGTCTCCAGAGGTATTTCTGCGTTGTTTGGAGAAAAGTCAATTTTTGGCCAAATTCGGTTAAAAATGTAAGGCTAACCCCTTGTATTTTTTTCAATTTTGGCCAAAAAATGAAATTCCTTGAAAGTTGCTGGAAAGATGCCTCAGGTAACCCTGAACACATTCCAATTCGATTTGGGAACAGATGTGCCTTTGAAAAGAAAATTTGGCCGAAATTTGGGGTAAAAACAGTCAAAATTTGGCTTTTTATTTACATGTATTTCCTACTCAAAAATGGATGATTTTTGCCTTAATCTGCAAAAATTTGGGTGTTTGAATATTGATTGATGCTCCCCTCGTCTCCAGAGGTATTTCTGCGTTGTTTGGAGAAAAGTCAAATTTTTGGACAAATTCGGTTAAAAATGTAAGGCTAACCCCTTGGATTTTTTTCAATTTTGGCCAAAAAATGAAATTCCTTGAAAGTTGCTGGAAAGATGCCTCAGGTAACCCTGAACACATTCCAATTCGATTTGGGAACAGATGTACCTTTGAAAAGAAAATTTGGCCGAAATTTGGGGTAAAAACGGTCAAAATTTGGCTTTTTATTTACATGTATTTCCTACCCCAAAATGGATGATTTTTGCCTTAATCTGCCAAAATTTGGGAGTTTGAATATTGATTCATGCTCCCCTCGTCTCCAGAGGTATTTCTGCGTTGTTTGGAGAAAAGTCAATTTTTGGCCAAATTTGGTTAAAAATGTAAGGCTAACCCCTTGTATTTTTTTCAATTTTGGCCAAAAAATGAAATTCCTTCAAACTTGCAGGAAAGATGCCTCAGGTAACCCTGAACACATTCCAATTTGATTTGGGAACAGATGTGCCTTTGAAAAGAAAATTTGGCCGAAATTTGGGGTAAAAACAGTCAAAATTTGGCTTTTTATTTACATGTATTTCCTACCCAAAAAAGTCAATTTTTGGCCAAATTTGGTGAAAAATGTAAGGCTAACCCCTTGTATTTTTTTCAATTTTGGCCAAAAAATGAAACTCCTTGAAACTTGCAGGAAAGATGCCTCAGGTAACCCTGAACACATTCCAATTCGATTTGGGAACAGATGTGCCTTTGAAAAAGGAAAATTGGCCGGAAATTGGGGTAAAAACACTCAAAATTATTATTTATTTACTTTCATTTTTTTTGCAAAAAATGGATGATTTTTACCCAAATCTGCCAAAATGTGGGTGTTTGACTATTGATTCATGCTCCCCTCGTCTCCAGAGGTATTTCTGCGTTGTTTGGAGAAAAGTCAATTTTTGGCCAAATTCGGTTAAAAATGTAAGGCCTTGTATTTTTTTCAATTTCGGCCAAAAAATGAAATTCCTTCAAACTTGCTGCAAAGATGCCTCAGGTAACCCTGAACACATTCCAATTCGATTTGGGAACAGATGTGCCTTTGAAAAGAAAATTTGGCCGAAATTTGGGGTAAAAACAGTCAAAATTTGGCTTTTTATTTACATGTATTTCCTACCCAAAAATGGATGATTTTTGCCTTAATCTGCCAAAATTTGGGAGTTTGAATATTGATTCATGCTCCCCTCGTCTCCAGAGGTATTTCTGCGTTGTTTGGAGAAAAGTCAATTTTTGGCCAAATTCGGTTAAAAAATAATGTAAGGCTAACCCCTTGTATGTTTTTTCAATTGTGGCCAAAAAATGAAATTCCTTCAAACTTGCTGGAAAGATGCCTAAGGTAACCCTGAACACATTCCAATTCGATTTGGGAACAGATGTGCCTTTGAAAAAGAAAAATTGGCCGGAAATTGGGGTAAAAACACTCAAAATTATTATTTATTTACTTTCATTTTTTTGGCAAAAAAAAGATGATTTTTACCCAAATCTGCCAAAATGTGGGTGTTTGACTTTTGATCCATGCTCCACATGTCTCTTGAGGTATTTCTGCGTTGTTTGGAGAAGAGTCAATTTTTGGCCAAATTTGGTTAAAAATGTAAGGCCCCTTGTATGTTTTTTTTTAATGCGGGTCAAAAAATGAAATTCCTTGAAGCTTGTTGGAAAAATGCCTAAGGTCACCCTGAACACATTCCAATTCGATTTCCGGACATATGTACTTTTGAAAAGAAAATCTCGACAAAAAAGTTGTAAAAACAAAAATGTAATTTTTAAATCCCTTGCAAATTTTGTTTAAAGTTCCTTTAATGGCAGGATTGCTATTACTATCTCAGGATTAACACTTCATGAGCATATTTGTTTGCCAGAAGTTTAATGGGTTAATCCCTTATAAAATTTCCTCCAAATATCTTCAGATTTATTTCTTTTGAAATATTCAAAATTGCCAGGTAAATCACTCGCAACCATATTTTTAATCAAGCAACATCTTTCGTGTTGTTAAGGTCAAGATAACATCAATGTCCATTATTTTTTCAAATATTACTCAAAATATTACATTCTTCAAATGTCATTCATAATTAAAATGTTAAGAGGCAGTTTCACGGTTCTGACCCTTTATTGGTCACGTGGTATCCTCAGAGGCATACATCCCATAGTGATAGCGACACAACTGCATGATGGGATGTCTTTTCAATGAACTACCCCCTGCGATTACCACGTGACCACAGAGATGACGACATCCGTTACACCGTCCATAAGGTGAATTGTACAGAAGACAAGTAAAAAAACACAATAATTTAAGCAGTTACAAGTTATATATATATTATTTTAGGGTTTAACAATGGAGGCAGAAATGTAAACATAAACATGACATAATGAGCAAGAGTTACACCAGAAAACGAAGCCTCAAATTGTATTTACTGCGGACCAATGTACATCGCCGAGGCCGGCAGGGTAGGACTAGTCGACACACCCCTCTCAAAACACACACACAAAAATTTATTGATTTATTTACACAGCTTTGGTAATTAATTTGGTCCACCCATCCTGTGGGCGGGTCCGAGGGAGGGATTGGGGTGGCTAAGCGCCCCTCCGCTCCCCTCGCCTCCCCGACTGGCCAATGTTAATTATTTACAAAATGGAACAAAATCCCCAAATAACGTCATCATCAATCTTCTATCGTTGCTTCGGGCTTTTGGTTTGTTCATGTGCTACCTGTAACGTCTCATCCACCCCTTTACCCTTGGATTGTTTTTGGAATGAATAAATAAGCTGCTCCTTGGAAAAATCCTGGATCAACCACTGGCATCTCATGCTTACTCAGAACCTTTACTGCTATCTATAGAATAAATCTAAATGGCACCGTACGTCTTGACTGATATATCAACGGTGCTAGACATTCGATTCCTGTTTTCATTGGTATTTGGTTCGGTATTCGGTTCGGTATTCGGTGCGTCCGCGGCGTTAATGTACACGTAGTAGGTGGAGACTTCAGTCTTCCCGTCCGTCGAGTGTCTTTGGCTGGTCGAATGTTTCGTATCGTCGCCATCTCCTGGATTAGCTTCATTCCTTATGGAGATGCTGTCAAAGACAAAAAGAATAGATTATCCGAAAAAATTACATACAACCCCCCCTCCAAAAAAAACAGTGTTAATTAAGGAGTCGACTAATCGACCAGGCTGTGCAGAGGCACTCCGTGCCCCCCAATATGCCACCAAAATTACAGCAGACATCCACCATCTTGAGTCACACATGACGCATGCGCTGGTTGTTTTTTTTAACAGACAGCTGGCATTGAAACTGTTCTTAAGAGTAAAGACGGTGAAAATAACAATCATGTATTCATGACCAGCTACATGCATTTTGATTTAAATAGGTGTATCGTACGAATGACCAACATCCAATAAGAAATAATTGATATTACTAGGATAATTGCTGTCTAAACTAAGTGGGGAAAAACCTCAACTGCACACGATGAACATGTAACTCTTGGCATGACCCAACATGGCGGATCAGTGGCTTCAAGGCGTATTGGCGAATCAACATGTACAACCCAGCCCAGTTAGTATACATGCAGATGTCAGTGGGTCCACGGCACAAGTTACTTACCAGCATCGTATCAGGGCATAGATGAGCACCGAGACCACGAAGAGTATGAGAAGACCCCACAGAGATACCGCAACTATAGTCAGGACTCCCTCCAAATCCAGGGGATAAAATCTTAAGGTCAACGTCGATGAAGAGGCGGCGGATTCTTCAAGTAAAAAAGTTTGCAAGGGAGAAAAAACCGTGTCAATTTTGCATATCCGATCCCAGACTGGGAGCTGGAGTGCTCTGAAACGTTCGAAACTCAATCAGGCCAACTTTACTCACTCTTTAGCCAGCAAATTTCTCCGAAAATTCCACTGGCAAAAAAGGTCATCAGTGTTTAACCAAACAAGTTTGCAGACTCAATTCTATTTTAAAAGGAGAAATGTCTTCAACATTGTTCACATGTGACGGAAGTCAAGTTATTTCAAAATGAGGCTTAAGATGATATTGACTGGTACATGTCCAGCCATGTCCAACTATTTGAAAAGACTAACTTCTTCATTCAGTGTCATTAGTCTGGTGCCTGACTATGGAGAAATGTGTAGAAATAAAGATCTAGTACCTGACGTTCTAGATATTTTTCTTTTGGCAAAGCTAGCTGACAGCTGATTCATGCAGCACTGAAGACTTGTTGGACTGGCTGTTTCAGATGTCAGTCTATTGTGTTGTTTTGCATGTTTTCAGTACCTTAAGTTTTGGGAATCTCATTCACAGTATATTGAGACTTGAGAGTCCCAAATTTTGGGACTAAGCTATGACTCGACTTGTGGAAAGTCTGAAACTCATTTGTTGCAAAGATAAGTCGAATTTCGGGAACACTAGATAGGCCTACAAGCACAGTCAACCATAAAAGAAGTCATTATGTCTTCTTCCACTGTACAATGTACATTTGTACTGTTGGTTTGTGTCAGCTGTATTGCACACACCTAAACAGGCAGACTAGCATACGATTTGTACAGTGCATAGTGTTCAGTCTCAGAACAATATACGAGGTACATGTTTCCGTCCACACCTTCATGCGTGTTTTACCTGCTGATACAGTTGTCAACGGTCCTGTCAGATCGCCTATTCCGAACACTAAGAAGCCAAAGATCGGCAAGAAACCAAAAGACCAGTATCCCTCCATTTTGATAGCGGGTGTCCGAGTCAATAGTCACGGCCCGCGTCTCGCCTTGCCACTCGCTACTTCGCACAACCATATGTGGCAGTACAATGGGCGACACACAGAATACTATTCAGCGGTTGTACAGGAACATAATTATGCGACTGAACAGCCTGGCGTTTGTTAAATGCCAAATCAGTGTAAAGTTTTTCAAGGAGATCATTGAAGCGTGGTTTTTAAACCGTAGAGCTAAGAACGGGTCTCTCGCAGCCTACTTGTACCGAATGTATTTACACATTAGATTTGCGACTTGAAGCGCTGGACAGTTTCAGGGCCATTCATTCCTGTGCAATCATAAAATTCAAAAGCTCTACGTCCGTATAGGATGCCAAATATCGGATGCAAAATATTTTCGAGACAGCAACAAATTTATTGTCTTCAATATCAAGGCGTATAATGTGCATTTGTTTATGGTCTAAATCGAGGACACACACGTGCAACATCGTCGGTGAATCGAGGACAGAAACCAAATCGAGGACGACCTCGATTAGAAAACGTGTACAAAACCAATGAGAGCTGTTGCGAAAAAGTTAAAATACAAACAAAGAAAAAGGGAAGAGAAACAAAAGAAAATCCTCGATTTACACCATAAACAATCGTGTATGTTTGTGTGAAGGGGGTAAAGATTATCTGCTCTGAGATATTTTTAAACAGCTATTGTGAGAAAAGAAAGACTATTCATAAGTTTCTATTAAGTTATCCACTGTTGTCAGAAACTGACTTTATAATACAAATAAATACAATTCTGCACATTTTGAACCTCGTTTCCACTCAATTAACAATTACTTTACAGTTTTTAAAGAAATATAATATGTCATATACTGCATATATGATTGTTTATTTTAATATGATTTTTCATTACATATTAAAGTGATTTTACATTACATGTAAACACAGGGTTTCGGTTGAGGAGGTGAAGGCATACTCCCTTCAGATTGTATGTCTTCGCGTAAAATTCTTCTAGCTAGTAAAATAAAATGCCGAAATTCTGGAAGACAAGTCTAACATTTCTACGGCCGCTATTTATTTTAATATCGTCCTCATTCCCTGTAGCCTTGGTTCAGGACGCTCTCAGGGGAGTTATTCTGACAGTAGGCCTACAGCCGTTGTACCGTGCGCAGCAGCATGTACGTTCCTGGTCATAGGGGTGCACGCGGGTCAGTAAATTAGGCCCGAAATTGCCTACGCTAACATGCCACAATTAGAATATTTCAATTGGGCCATGAACTTGCCGGTTTGCAAAAAAAAGAAGGGTGGAAGCCGTGCAGGGGACCACGTACTAGCTCGTATTTAGGTGAAATTAGGCCTCAAAATGGCTCTCTTTTGGAATGGAGCGTATAGGCATCCTTTTTTTGTCAAAATGGCGATGGGCTTCAGGACTACTTTTAGGGGTGATCATCTTTTGATGGAATGTTCTCCCAAACGTCATTGGCTAAACCCAATTAATTGAACAGAAAATGAAAAATGATAATTGTGAGTATTTGTCATAGTAAAGGGCGCCCGCTTCGATGAATATCTGCTAATTAAAAAAAACCGTTCAAATTGTTGTATTACATATATTCACCCACGGTATGCCCAAGCTGTTCAACACTGGTTTCCATTGGGGGCCGTGCATACAATAAAAATTACTACAAACATGTATACATATACAATATATTACAAATACAATTCAACATATTACAATATCATACAATACAATTATAATGCATTACAATACAATGAAATCAAAGCATACCATATTGGATTGATGAAAAGGTACTTGATATTTCGATTGCCAGTTCTTTTTCCACTAAGTCCCCGATGCAAACAAGCCCTTGTTATTCTCCCATGATCTAATATGCTAGTTAAAGAATGAAAAAACAAGGACAGAAGTAGCCTACAGATTGATCGTCTCTAATCAACAAGATGAAGAAATCAACAATGGCACATGCCCAAATTGGCAGTCACTGGCAAGCTACGTAAAGAGCTGATCAGCCTACATATTTAATCAACCAACATAGTAACGACATGAGAGGCTCCGTGTTTTACCTCTGTACCCTCGCTTTGGATATGCCGATTATGTGCACAGTATTCTACACACATGCAGTTCCCCCAAAATGGCGTCGTTGTAAACAGCGCCCTCATTCGCCTGTATTCATTTGCGTGAGAGATTGAAGTAAGGGTAACGAGGGACGAAGTGGTCCTCACTCCTGAAGTAATCCTCCCGGTCCTGCCCGCCAGTGGGTTGATCGGGCCCTCCCACCGCCTCCTCGTAAGACGGGGGAGGGGCCTCCTGCAACGCGTCGTATGAGGCCGCTGTGTGTTAAAACAAATTAACGTGAATACCATCTTTTTTTAGAAATAGAGGGCGCTATTAGGTTCGGGTGAATGGAATCCATAACCAGCAGCGCTCTCCTGTAATGTTTTTTTCATATCTCGAAGGCTCATGAAAATCATGAGTGCACGGCCTTAATTTATTAAGTAAGGTTTAATAGCTGACCATCAAAACATTGATCATATTTAAAAAGTGAGACGATGTTTCACAGTTATTCAGCATGAGTTGAAATACACGTACTGCTTGACTAATATTAATACCTGAAGATGTGCATTTCTGAGAACTCCTTTTCTCAAGTCGTGCTGCTAATTCGGCCGTGAAATCAGTGGCAACCGGGAGGCTGGGCACGGGGGCAGCTGGGAGGCTGAGCACGGGGGCAGGAGTGCGCAGCGGCACGGTGCCGATATACACTAGAAATCGAACCTTGTCCAAATCAGCTTCCTTGATCTGTTGAAGAAGCAGGAGTTCTGAAATCAAATTCAGTCAATTCAGTCGATTCCTTACTTATGGGGATTCGGGTAGGCGTATCGGTGCTTCCCTTGACTTCCAGCTCTGTGGGCTTCGAGTTCGAGTCCGGTCCCAGACAGTGGCTTGGGTTTTCAGTCCCTACCTGATTCTAAGATTTTCCACTGGAATGTCAATTTGGTTTTTTTTCCTTAAAAATCATATATTCGTATTTTCTCAAGGTTAAAGATTTTCGTTAAAAAAAAAGAGTCAAATCATAAAATCCGAAACACAAAAGACGTCGTCACTGGGTGAGAGTGGTGGACTGAGGAGATCACAAAGACGTGTGAAGCTACACTCCCAAGACATGTTATAATGAAGAGCACCACCAAGTGTCGACTGATGTGCAATCATCTCCTTAGGCGCCACCAAGAGTCAGATGATATGTGTCGAATCTCTGGCTGTCGCCTTACTGAGAAAAAAATAGCAACCGAGAAAAACCAGATCCCATTATTCTGGTCTGGTGTGTCGACAATTTTGTGTTCTCTCTAATTCGAATTGGTGAAGTGACGCCCGTACATGCAAAGCACCAAAAGAGTACAGTTTAAAGTGTAGCCTACCTGGACGAAGTACTCGATGTCAATGAGACCGCAGCCAACTAAGCCCGAGGCTGGTACCGGGGGAATCAGCAGCGGTCCTACCGTAAAATCCGTCCTCTCCTCCCGCTGGCAAGCCACCTTCGCACTCGCTGTCGATAAAGTGACATCTTCAGAGCGGTTGTTGTCAGTCACTTTGAATTTGAAAATAGTTTTCTGGAGAACAAATATCCAAACCAGACATTAGAACGTATGTCTATGATTTCACAAAGAGTAGGCCTATGGTATCGCCAATGTGTTGCTTGAAATGTGATGGCTTACTCCTGGAAATACGAATTTGTAAGTTGGATTCATTGACATCCAAGGTATGGCCGGAAACTATGTGTGTCTATAGGCAATAGATTACATGCCTATGCGGCAACAGTGCACTTTCATTTCCACCAGGAACTAGTGCTCATATGCCTATTCTATGAACATTTAGCCATTCTGAAACATTTAAACAGAATTTAGTGCACTCTGCTAGGCTCACTTTGTCTTTTGGGGTAGGTATTAAAGGACTACATTTTTGACCAACTGTTGCCGCCGGTTCATGATTGCTTTAAACATGTGTTAACATAGAGTGTTTGAGATTTGCACCTGAACGAGTTTTGCCTTAAACTGCCTCTGATTCTTGCCGACGCGGTTATCCACGTGACCGGTGACAGTGATGCTTTCGCCGGGTACATAGCCACGCCTTGTCAGACCGACCGTTGTGACATTCTGCACTCGTCCAACGTTTAAGAATTGACGCGTTGTGGTCGTTTTGTTCACCTCTGTCTGAATGACAAGAACAGAAAAATTGCTGTACTAGGGTATGCAACCTCGTCTCCGTAATGTGTTAAGCATTACGCTACTACTACCAGTGGCTTTCCACTATTGTCTTATAAGAACATGAGAAGCCAAGAAATAACTATAAAAAAAATGGTGCGTTACACTGTTCTTTCATCCTTCTTTTTAAGAATTTCCATCGCTGGTTACGATCAGACAAAGACCAAATTCAGGGAGAGGGACGATTCGGGTTCCATTATTCCATTTTTTTAACGAGTATCCCACACGGGCGTCGCTAGAGTGTGTGTGGGTGAGTTTGTCTTACAGTCATTATGTGAACATGTTAACAAAAGTTGTCCACATAATGCAGGTTGTGTTCGCCCTCTCTGGACAACAGGTTTGTTAGAGGCATTTTCGGGTTAGGGTTATCAGTCGCAGAAGGAAGCCAAACATTCAAGGAAATCAAAAATTAAATTGGGGTTGAAATAGTTTTCACAGTTTGAGTAAAGTTGTTATTTGTACCGAGTTTTCAGAACTACACGAAAACAAAGGAATGTCCACATAGCGTATGTAAAACAAACATGGGTGGGTCTCCGCGTGTGGTGTTCTCAGATTGGGTCTATACACATGCAAAACATTAGAGTTTTAGATTCTCAGACGAACAAGAGGATGAAATTGAAACTAACCTGCACGTCAGCCATGGTGTTGAGATCTGCTGTGGGTCCGATCATACTGAAGTGCTTCAGAGTCTTGTAATCCTTGGTCAGGAGCAACTGCTTGACAGACACAGTTGCCTTGGCCCAGTAGCGAACATAGCCCACTTTGCTCTCGAAGGAGAATGGGAGGGGCTGGACATTAGGGAGCTGGAACTCGAACGGGATACGGTTCGTTCCCGGACGGATTTCAAGTTTTCTGTCAGTACTCTGTCCATGACCTACAGATTGAACATTGAAAGACATAAAGGGACTGACTTATCGTGCATGAAGATTAAAGGTTTGGTGTTATTTTGGTCCGAAACATTTTCGAGGCTATGAAGAATAAAAAAGTTAGATCATTTTGATCGCGACTAGATGTAGACCTGAAAACATTGATTGGGGCAATATTTTTTTATAGGGCATTATACTTATCTGTACTAAAATGAGAAAATCGTATAAAAACAGCCACATTACTAACCTGCCTCGAAAACATCCAAAGTTCTATCGAAGTAATCCTCTTTAAATTCATACTTCCCGTCATTATTTTTATTATGTCCATGCATCCTGGCGAGACCTTTGAATTGCATCCGGATACCTACAAACAATAAGAAAATCCTGACATAATATATTCTGCCTATTAATAGGCATGAAGCTTCATTAATATTCATGAACCCAACGCTACCTTCTTGCAAAGCCTGCTTTGAACTTACATAACATGCAACCCTGTGTGTTCGTTTAAAATGTTCAGAGATTACAGAAAAGGTATACTGAAAACGGGATTTGTCTAGAAACCATCGGCAAACCATCGGCAAACTATCGGTAAACCATCAGAAAACCATCGGGAAACCATAGGGAAACTATCGGGAAACCATCGGGAATTTTGTAACGAGGAAAAGACAAGTTCACTTCTTTATGTTATTCTTTGGTTACTAAAGGCGGTTTGCTGAAATTATGGTCATTTACCAAACCCGGCATTGTCTCCGGATACGGGACATATCTGACTCCAGAACCTTTAGCCTTCGTGTTAAAATAAAAAGAAACACTCCACAATTGGACCTCACATAGGATGTAAAACACTGACGTACAGTCTTAGCCGAAGTCCCCGAAGTGGGGGCCTTATATACATATCTCCCGACGCCAAAACCGATGAATTTATGCCTATATGTTTGAAAAACACCTCCTAATTAATACATTGATTGATCCCAAACATATTGTACTTACTTTTCATGTTTTTCGAACCGTCCGAGTCCACCTCCATGTTAATGTGCCCCTTGATGACGTCGCCCTGACCAAACACATTCTTGTCCAAGACAATCTGTAGATTTTTCAATTTTCCCATTTCAAAGTATCTGTGCGGATTGACTTCACAGCTCAAAAATGCATTACAATTTTGCGGTTATATTGCTCAATACAACATGTATTATACAGACAGCTTAACGAGGGCTGTGTCTCACAGGCCCTACGTGTATTTCTTCTATGCCATGGTTGTTTTTTACCGTGACTCGATTTTTTCAGCCTTACGCGTGCAAAGTCCACTCTGGCTTTTAATTATTAAAATGCTTTTCTTTTCATTGGGAGGGCGTTTACAAGATAGAGAGTTCAAAGAGCATGACGTCATGCACCCATAGTTCATAATGATAGTACATGTCGAGTACTTGTCTGGACATACGAATAGATCGGAAGTGTAGGGTAAAGGTTATATACGTTGCAATGCATTGTGGGGCACTGAGATTGCGCTTGGAGTTTGGATTTAGTGTGGCGCGCATGCTGTCCCAACATGCATTGGGATTTAGTGTGGCGCGCAGACTGTCCCACAATGCATTGGGATTTAGTGTGACGCACATATTTACGACAGATACTGTGACAAAAGAAAGACTATTAATACGTTTCAATTAAGTAATCCACAATTAAAGGATTGACTTTATTAAATAAATAAACTTTCATAATTCTGCATATTGAACTTTTTGAGCTGGGACCCATGGGAGATCAGTTGAGTTTTTCTCACTGAATGGATCAAACAGGATAAATAAGAAAGAAGTAAATAAACCTTGTTTGACTGAATTATTACTTTACAGTCTTTAAAGAAATAAAAATTTGTCATAAACTGCTTATACGATTTTGTATTTCAATATGATTTTACATTACATATTAAGCGATTTTACATAACATCTTAACCATTCAGGGTTTCAACTGAGGAAGGCAAGGCATCCTCCCTTTAGATTTTATGTCCACGTGATATTCTTCTAGTTGAAATTCTCGAAGACAAGTCTAACATTTTTACTGTCGTTATTTTTTTCTAATACTGTCCTCGTTCCCTGTAGTCTTGGTGCAGGACGTTCTTAGCGGGGTAATTCGGTACAGCCTTTGTACCGCGCGCAGCTAGCATGCGTGTTCCTTGTCCCGATCACTGATCTCTTTAGAAAGACCTCCGATCCTGTATGGCGCCATTACGAACCTCCAAGAACCGCACGCAAAGCTCCTTGTTGGCGTGTGAATAGAGGGCGCCCTCTTCGGTGAACCGCTGCTAAGTCCAATGAACCCTTGCCCGCTGAAACATCGCACAACGTAGGACGTCTTGAAACCAAGACTACGTTCCCTTAAATATATATATATGTCGTTTCGATCAACTCACAAAAATCCTTTCGTAATACTTGAGAACATTACCATAACAAAACTGCGTTCACGCTCAAATGAACAAAGTATTACTTAGAGGAGGAAAGATTTATGGCTTACTGGAAATTTCGACAGCCATTATTGCATTAGTTCCCAGCCAGAAGACCCTAATTAATTTCGCATGGTTTGAAGCGCCGCTTAAATGATTATCATAGGCGCTATAAGACTCCAATTATTATTATTATATTAACAATCAACAATTAAGATGAAGAAACAATAATGGCACATCCCAAATTGGCAGTCATCGGCAAGCTACGTCCACAAACAATGGTTTCTTACCTAAAGAGTTAATCAACCAGGCCAACGTCAATAACCTTGGTTGTTACACTTCTGTTTACACACCAAAATGGCGTCGTTGTAAACAGCGCCCTCTTTCGTTCAAGAACTTGTTTAGTCCTGTTTATCTGCCTGAGAGATTGAAGTAAGGGTAACGAGGGACGAAGTGGTCTTCACTCCTGAAGTAATCCTCCCGGTCCTGCCCACCAGTGGGTTGATGGGACACGCCCACCGCCTCCTCGTAAGACGGGGGAGGGGCCTCATGCGAATCGTAGTAAGAGGGCGCTGTGTGTAAAGAACAAAAAAGGGTGATAACAATAGCGTGAATAAGCCCCTTTTTGAGAAAAAGAGGGTGCTATTAGGTTCGGGTTAATAATAAAAAATTTGCCTAAACCAATAGCCCCCTCCTGTTTTTGTTTTTTTTTTCATACCTAAAACAGGCTCATGAAAATCCTCAGTGCATGGATTTTAATCAAAATATTGATCACTTTTTTAAATAGTAAATTGTGAGACGATTGTTCGCACATACTCAGCATGAGTCGAAACACTGAATGGTTAATATTAAATTAATACCTGAAGGTGTCCGTTCGTCTGGGCTCCATTTCTCAACTCGTGCTGCTGATTGGTCCGTGAAATCACTGGAACGAGTGCGCAGCGGCACGGTCCCGATAACCAGGGGAAGGATTCCACTTCTGTCCAAGTACTTTACCTGTTGAAAAAACAGTTGTGAACCATTGATCTACCAACAAGGCATGTTTTAATGAAAAGCGCCACCAAGTGTCAAATGGTGTCCAATCATCTTTTTATTTAACAGCGCCACCAAGAGTCAAATGAATTGTGTCGAATCGGCTCTGGCTGTTGTGTTGGAAACCGAGAAAAACTAACAACCGAGAAAAACCAGATCCAATCATTCTAGTGGTGTGTCGACAATTTGGTGCTTTCTTCAATTCTGATTGGTGAAGTGACGTACGCCCGTGCTTAAAAGGATATTGGAGGTGTAGCCTACCCTGACGAAGTACTGGGTGTCAATCAGTCCGCAGCCAATTAAGCCTGAGGGTGGTACCGGGGGAATCAGCAGTGGTCCTACCGTCAAATCAGTACTCTGGCCCCGCGGACAAGTCACGCTCGCACTCGTTGTCGATAAAAGAGTATTCCGACAAGGGTGGCAGCTCTCCCTGTTGTCTGGGGATATAAAACTGGATTTCTGCAAAAAACAATAGAATGGAGGTTTATGATTTCATCATCCTCATCATCATCATCTAGCGGTCGCAACCGAGATCTCGTTCACAACGCCACGCCATGTGTCTTTATCCCTCATGATGTACGGAAGGTCTTCAATTTCACATTGGGTATCTCTGCCAATCACATCAATGTAGTTGAAGGGTCTTCGTCCTCTATTTGGCCATGGAAGTCTCCAACATAATACATCAGATATGACCTGGTTTACAACACGGTAGCAGTGGCCAGCAAAGTGAACTCGTCGTTGAGCAACAATAGCAGAGATAGGTGGAATGTCTCCGTAAATCTGTTCTTTAGTCCTGCGCTCACGCCATGAGATGCTCTGCACCCTCATAAGAAGCCTGTGTATGTGCCATCAAGGCTCCTTTGAAGCTCCTTCTTCATGGTCCAAGTTTCGGCTCCAGAGTATGATCGCGCGTTCCACTGAATTGCTTGAAATATTATGGCTTAGCCTACTCGGGGAGGTAAGAATTTGTAAATTGGAATCATTGATATTCAAGGAACGGGGAGTTTTAGTATAAATAGGCAATTAGTCAATTCTACGGCAACACTAGAATTATCCTATGCAGCAACTGACAGTGGATTTACAGATCCACCACGTATATATATTACGAATATTTTAGCCATTCTAAAACAAACAGAATTTTGTGGCTCTGCTAGGCTCACCTTGTCTTTTGGCCTATAAGGACTTCACTTTTGACACACTGTGTACAATTTCTCTGTCATCATTGCACAAAAGCTGCAGAAAATTCTTTTTACCTGAATGAGTTTTGCCTTAAACTGCGTCTGTATCTGCCCGCCACGATTATCCACGTGACCGATGACAGTGATGCTTTCACCAGGCACATAGCCACGCCTTGGCAGGCCGATCGTTGTGACATCCTGCACTCGTCCAAAGCCAAGGAATCGATGCCTTGTGGTTGTTTCCTTGAACTCTGTCTGAATGACGAGAACAGATAATTTGCTGTACATGGGTATGCAACCTCGTCTCCATTATGTTACCACTACCAGCAGCTTTCTACTGTTGTCTTAAGGGGTTGAAAGAGGACACTGGAACACGAGACATGAAATAAGTTAAAAATTTGGGATCCGCTCATACTCTCTAAATTCCAAAGAGTGAAAATTCACTCCATTCGAGTGAAGATTCACTCCCCCACTCGGAAACTGTATAGGGACAAGACGTTTAAGAGGGAAATTTCTTCATTCGTAAAGATCGAGTTTTCACTCGAGCTTCGACTGAAGTGGTTCATTTTCCAGACTATTTCAATCGAAATTGAGAGTGATTTTCACGCTAAAACGTCTAGTCCCTAATTTCACTCTTTGGAATTTGGAGAGTAAGTCCGACGCCTCATAGGTCAGACGCGCCTCGTTAAGTCCGACAAAATCTCACTGATCTGTGAGTGCGGAGTTCTCAGATCGGGTCTATATAGCCTACATGCAGCGCATTAGGGTTTTAGATTCTCAGAAGAACAAGAGGATGAAATTGAAACTAACCCCCACGTCAGCCATGGTGTTGAGATCTGCTGTGGGTCCGATCATACTGAAGTGCTTCAGTGTTTTGTAATCCTTGGTCAGGAGCAACTGCTTGACGGACACCTTCGCCTTGGCCAGGTAGGTGACACCGCCCAGTTCGTTCGCGAAGGAGAACGGGAGGGGCCTGTCAGTGGGAAGCGGGAACTCGAACGGGATACGGTTCGTTCCCGGCTGGATTTGAGGGTTTCTCGCAGTACTTCCTTGATCTACAAATGGTGCATTTAAAGACATTACGAGAGTGGCTTAGGCCTAACTTTCGTCTATAAAGATGACTTGATGCAAAAACAAATAAATGAAATAAACGGAACAGCGTACTTCTGCTACCCTGAGACTCTAGCAACCTTCTAATACATTGGGGGATCAATAGTGTGTGGAACAAAGTCGGTAGTCAATTTGTCCCGATGAATTACTAAAAAGCGCCAACGAATTTGACTGACATTGTTGATAGAGGTATTATGTAACAATACCCACATGAAAGATGTAGGGGCCTATACTTCACATACATTGTTGGGGACCCTGTATAATAGCACCAGTGGTGTTAAACGTTTACACAGGTGGTTCCATGTAGGCTATACCACCGGTGTTTAATGTACACCATATTTTCTGCAGTGTAAACACAGTATGACCTTCCCCCAGGCATTATACCTGCGCTGCAGGGTACAGTGCGCCCTCCAGCGGTCTCAACTACACGGCGGAGTGACATTTATGCAAATAAATGACACTGCACTGATTCACCGATCGATTGTAATTAGATTTCAGCACACGCAAAAACATGTGCCATTTTCAAGGCTGTTCAGATGATTTTGACCGCAACTACCTGCAGTCCTGAAAACATTTATTGGGGCTATATTTAATTCATGAGGCATATTATCGTACTCATCTCTGCTAACTGCGAAAATCGAACAAGTTACTATTTTGAACACGTACAATTTTCTTATGTTGATAACACTTTTAGATAACTTGAAACCCGTGAATTAAGTATAAAACGTGCGGAAAACATGCACTGATCGTACTTTTTGGATTTGTTTAATTTGAAACTCAGACGAGACTAACCAATATCGAAAACACACAACGTTGTATCGAAGTATTCCTCTTGGAAATAACGGGGCTCATATTTCCCGCGCCTTAAACAGATCCTGGTGAAACCTTTGAATTGCATCCGGATACCTACAGACAAGAACAAGCAGTTAAATCCTGTCATCATATTCATGCAGATTATTATTAATATTCATAAACCCCACACGACCTTTTTTTTTTGCAAAGCTTTGAACTTACAGCATGTCACAATGCGTTTTCGTTTAAACTGTTAAGACATTACAGGGGAAAATACTAAAAACGGGATTTTTCAGTCTAGAAACTGTCGGGGATTTTGTGTTGAGGAAAAATGAATTAATTTCCTCTGGTTTCTGTGTTATTGTTTTACTGAAGTTCATTCACCAAACGCCGAATTCGTTTCTAGCTCTGGTTATTATCTGACGCCAGAAGCATTTATCGTCTCTTTACCAAAAGTAAAACTCCAAAATCTGACGTCACATTATAGGATTCGATGATCCCCAAACACAACATTGACTTCAGCCTGAGACTGAGTCCCCTAAGTGAAGGACCAAAACCAAAGCCAGAGATTTGAGGCCGATGTTTCAAAAACACCTGTACAGTTATACATGGATTGATTATTCACCATTCATACATGTACTTACTTTTCACATCTTTCAGGGCTTCCGGGTCTACCTCCATGTTAATGTGCCCCTTGATGACGTCACCCTGACCAAACACATTCTTGTCCAAGACAATATGTAGTTTTTGCAATTTCCCCATGTCAAAGTATCAATGCGGATTGACTTCACCATACAGCTCCAATTTCATACCTGCCAACATTGAAAAGTCAGAAAGAGGAACAGGGTGCCTACGCATCACAAACGTGAGCGGCGCAGGCGCGCGCACGCTAATGGGTTGGGTCCAGGGACAATGTACATGTACACGTACATGCATGTGCCTAAAATGTTACATGATATCCAGAAGCAGACCCAACATACACTAATCTTATTTAGTGGATAATTTTCTGAATTTTCCAGCCGGTTTTTGCTGATCAAAAATTTTTACAATTGAAGAATAAATGACTGCTGACTTACATGCTTCACAGTTAATCACATGTAGATATTCAGTCACAGTAATACATTTTACATGTACACTGTACAAGCAGTGACAAGTACAATTTTATTTGGAAAAGTTCATACATCATTGTACGGTGTACACACATGTACATGTACGGTAGCCTGTTACAATACACATTTGCCATTTCTAAATTTTTCACGATATTCCTCTCGGAATTTTTGACTCCATCGCTGCTTTTTCTCCTTCAGTGTATCATTCTCCTTGTCCATGTTGCAGTTGAGATGCTCATACAAAAATGTTGACAAAAAAAGTACGACTCAGCACGGTCAAAATACCAACGAAAAACCACCGAAGACTATGAAGAAACAACGTGTACGTGTGTGGAAAACAAACATGCATCAATATCAATACGGTCTCACCGCGGCGTGCCTGGCCCGCGCTTAATTAATTAAGCACGCAAGAGAGGCAGTACACCAGACGGATGACGTAGCGGGTCTCAGTATTGGCTGCGGCTAGGTTGTGGCTGATCGCACAAGCCTGTGCGCGCGAACGGCTGCAGCCGCAGCCTGATTCGTACATGGCCGTTCGATGACGTTGGAGTCTGGTTTACGTCCCGTTCATCGTACATAAGAGCGAGGCGGATTTTATACCATTACGGTAGCGGCAATAGCGCCCTCAATACAATAAAACTTTTTTTTTTTTTTTTCATTTCTTCTCTCGCAACTCGGAAAATCGGGACGTTCCGATTTTCGGGCACTTTTTATCGGAACAGTTCCGCCTAAATCGGAACAGTTGGCAGGTATGCAATTTGTTCAACACAACAAGTATACAGACAGGTAAACGTCTATAACTGGATGGTTTTCCGTGTGACTTGATTTTTCCAGCCGTGTGTGCAAAGTCCATTCTGGCTTTTAATGATTAAAAGGGTTTTCTTTTTATGAGAAGGGCGTTTACATGACGTCACCATCCATAGTTCACATTCACAACAGTACTGTACATGTCGGGTACGCAGCATAGACTTGTCTCGGGAGCTACCACTAGGCATAGACCTGCCTCGGGTATTAGGCATTGACCTGTCTCAGGTACTAGACATAGTCTCAGGTACTATAGGCATTGACCTGTCTCAAGTACTAGGCATAGACCTGTCTCGGGTACTGGGCATGGAACTGTCTCGGGTACTGGGCATTGACCTGTCTCAAGTACTAGGCATACCTGTCTCGGGTACCGGGCATAGACCTGTCTCGTGTACCGGGCATAGACCTGTCTCTGGCACTAGGCATAGACCTGTCTCGGGTACTAGGCATAGACCTGTCTCGGGTACTAGGCATAGACCTGTCTCGGGTACTAGGCATAGACCTGTCTCGGGTACTAGGCATAGACCTGTCTCGGGTACTAGGCATAGACCTGTCTCGGGTACTAGGCATAGACCTGTCTCGGGTACTAGGCATTGACCTGTCTCGGGGACTACCACTAGGCATAGACCTGTCTCGGGTACTACGCATAAATGACCTGTCTCGGGTACTGGGCATAGACCTGTCGCGGGTACTAGGCATAAACCTGTCTCGGGTACTGGGCAAAGACCTGTCTCGGGTACTCGGCATAGACCTGTCTCGGGTACTGGGCACAGGCCTGTCTCGGGTACCGGGCATAGACCTGTCTCGGGAACTAGGCATAAACCTGTCTCGGGTACTAGGCATAGACCTGTCTCGGGTACTGGGCATGGACTGTCTCGGGTTCTGGGCATAGTTCTGTCTCTGCCGGGCATAGTTCTACACTAGAATCTAGAAATAAACTGGAATCTTTAAAAGACTTTTTAGGTCATAATAAAGCCATTGTGTGGTCACGATGTCTTGTTATGCATCTGGTCACAGGGTAAGTCGTCATAAATGCCAATCAGTCAGTCAATGATTCAGTCAGTCAGTGATCGAGAAAGGCACAAGGGGCAACGGGCTGGCTCGACTGGGACCAGCAAAATCTACATTGTTCATCTTCATGTCTCACTGCTGAAGGACGCGAGGCACTATTGACAAAGGGAGGACCAGCTGAAACAGAAATGGATGCTCAACAAAAAGGACTCTTAAAAGTCTCACATTTTTATTTCCTCAAAAACAGTTAAATATTTCAATCATTCAGATAAACGAGTTCCATAATAGTAAAAGTTAATTTCAAAAACTTGCGTAAGTAGAAAATTTCAATAGTGGATCAGACCTACTCCATGAAACTTTCAAAAAGGTGTGTTTTTTTAATCTGCGGACATCAGTTCAACAAATCGTTGTGTCTCTCCGTTAGTGAGTGAGTGAGTTATTAGTTAGTGAGTGAGTTATTTAGTTAGTTAGTTAGCGCGTAACAAACGTTCAGCCCACGCGCCGGCTGAAAGTTGATAACCCGTAATCCGATAATGCCATAATCCGTAATTCATAGACAATGGTCCGCAGCTTCAAAGATCATATCGAGGTGTTCGGTTAACATATCTGTCACCTCTCCGTTGCTTCGAATGAGGTAGCTGTTGGGCAGTTTCACACCGATCACGAAGAAGTATACAGTCTGGTACTTACAAATACAAATATAATTAGCACTTGAACTTGACTATTAAACTAAGAATAAATTTATGACGTAAGCTTTCGTAGCTTTTAAAGCTACTTCATCATATAGACTCACACGAGTGTACGTTTTTGAAAATTTACAACCGAAATAGACATACAACAGACAAGAAAGGGATATTCAAAATAAACTCGGACTTTGTTTTTCAAATTAAAAATATACATTTGTTCCGATAAAATCTTGTTCAGACTCTTCATGTCATCACCAAGGCACAGTGTCACATGGCGATTTTGTGATTAAAAATGTGCCCTGACAAACCTATAGTAGCTACGAGCTTCCCACTCGAATAGAGATTACACGAACATTCACCGTGACACATGACCCCTTCACCAATGACCCAGAAAAAAACGCCCTCCACCGAAAGCCTAATCGATGTCCGTAATGCGCATGCGTCAGTTGCTAAAAGAATGGTCCTCTGACTCTACTTAGTTTGAAAACATCATGCAGAGCCATGAACGAGAAAAATAGGCTGAATTTCATTTTAGCGATAATCAGGACTCGATTAAACACAATTTAGGGAAGAAAATTGATTTTGGGAGGGGAAAAAATAAAATGTACAATTCCTCAAAGATTCGAACCCGAAACATGCAGCGAAACCACACTGAGTGCCATGGATTAGAAATCATAAGAACGTATCCCGAATCGGGTCACATAATGTATTCGTTCACGTGATATGTTTCACGCATGCGTATCACGGTCAATGATGATGGAAACTTAACTATAACTCCTTCCGGGAAGTTGCCATTCTAGGTTTCCATGCGATGATGTGCTCCGAGTCGTAATACAGGAACTCTTTGCCGTCCCTGCCGGTGGCCAGGCTCCTGAGATAGGCCTTGAACTCCTCAAGGACGGAGGACGACACGCTCCCTCGGAAGTTCAGGACATTAGAGAGGAAGTCCAGCAGCAGGGCGCCCTCTTCCGACGAGTCGTCGAAGGCGGCCGTGATGTCGAAGTCGTGGTGTTCGTTGAGTTGGCCGCAGACGGCGTGCGGAATGCCGTGCCCGCTGAAGTAGTCACGGAGGTCGCGACTGCTGAAAAGTGGGTTCAGGTCGTCCTGGGCGAACTGAAATCTCTCCTCGATCTTGATGACGTCACACTTTTCTGCAAAACACAAGCCAGAAAGATGTTTACCTATACAGTCACGGACCATGCATTAATGAATTATGAAGAGGGTCAAATAGTTTAGCGTCTATCGGAACGGATTATTTTATTGTCTGGCAGCAAATAATTCAAACTGGAAAATAATCGGGTTCATAACTTAACATGGGCTGGGTTTTTTGGGTTGGTTTTGGGGGGTCGATGTCTCATTCAAAAGTGAGTAACTGTTTGTATTGTTTGAAATATTAGCAATTTAGAAAATGTTCGAATCTAATTTCGGGATGAAAGTTGAAAAAAAGACAATAATCATATTGCGGCCATCTTGATTTTTCCCACTCAAATCAACGTAACAAAAACGAGGCTGGAAGGAAAAATAGTCTGGTTCCTTTCTGCACAAAAACCGTGATCATTCAGTACTGTTATTGGATACAGGGAGCATGTCTGAAATGGTGGCAGCATGATAAAGGGAAACACAACTTTAAAGAGCGCCATCTCCTGCCCACGCAAATACAGTCCGTACCTGACTCCAATGCTACGAGTAGGACGCCCCCAGGCTCCAAGCGGCTGTACAGATAATCCAGCATGGAATCCATATCTGGCTCGTAGTACAGACAGAACAAAGCGCTGATGAGGTGGAATTTGGTCTGGTCCCCTGACTGCTCACTGGAGAGCCTGTACTGAGCCAGGGTCTCGGCATGCCAGTCGAAATCCACGCCACGGAGCGCCGACTGCTGCTGGATGTCCTTAACGCGGGCATTGTAGAGGTCAAGCTGGGTCACGCTGGGGTCGACGACAGTGTTGTGGATGGATCGATACTTGGTCAGGACACGCAAGATCAAGTTACATTCCACTTCGCCTACAAGGTCAAGACACAGGACATTCGAAATAAGGCGCGTGCCACTGAAAAAAGCGAGGCCATTGCTTCGTCATTTTGCTGCCCATCCCAACCATAAAAAAAATAATTATCTTAAATTCCTCATTTCATTTGGACCGGCGGAGGACATGGGGGTGGGAAGGGGTTACGGGGTAGGTTTCCTGTAATTTTCAGACAAATTTGCAGTGAATAATGTTTAGTTCTGAATTCATATTCAGAGTGGAGTGCCGTGGCCTCGTGGTTAAGGGCATCGGATTTGTGGTCTGCGGGTAATTCTGCAAGTTGTGGGTTGGAGTCCTGCCTAAGGTCATGGTGCATGTGCCCTTGGGCAAGGCACTTTGTCACTCATTGCTTCTCTCTACCCAGGAGTAAATATGGGTACCTGTGAGGGCAGAGATGGTTATACTGTCTGATTTAGCTTCCTTGTGCCTAACAGTAACAGGCAGCATCGAGCTGTATACTCCACAGGGAGCTGAGATGGTATTTGGAATGTTTCATGGGCCCAATGAGCAGGGGTAATAATGATGTAGCGCCTTGAGCACCAGTCCTGGTGGATACGTGCGCTTTATAAATAGCCACTATTATTATATTCACTAGTTCTAAAGCCATCTGTCGTTTTATTGTAGCTGTCATTATATGCCTAGCCCTTCAAGCAACTGTCATCATAATTGTTCTTTTTTTCAATACCACCCATTTTTATTTAACAGTGTTCTCATTTTACTGTTTTAATTTTTAATTTATATTGATTAGATTTTAATTTGAATTCATTTAAAATCTGGAATGCTAATATTTTGTTTTGTATTTTGTACTCACTCTGTTATTTTTTTTGTAAACCGTGTTGCTTTTAATCTAATGATAAACCTGAATTGTCTTGAATTGAATTTTTCGACATTCAGTAATCATATAGGTCAACAGAAATCAAGTCTTTTCTACGTTTGAATTTTTGAACTCGAGGAAAATTAATCTTGATAAATAATAAAAATTTGATTAATAGTATAGCGTCATGACATGTCCGCTCCCACAGCATAACCAAAAACAATGTAGATTTTACCTTCGCCACTTCCTACACCCAGGATCCGCAGTTGTCCTCCCTCCGGCACGGCGACATCCAGCTTCTCCAGAATCCTCGTGCCCAGGTCATCCTTCACCCATATCTTGTAGTCGGCCAGCCAGCCGGACACGCCTTTGTCAAACTGCGCGATGCAGCGGAGATAGTGCTCGTAGTCGTTGCACAAGCTAACCAGAGAGGTGGATTGCGAATTGTCCTTCGTTATTTCCGCCATCATAGTGCAGTCCTATACACTCGTCCCCCTAGATCCTCTCCGCTGGCTGGCGCTGGCAGGCCCCGCGTTCGATGGACTGACAACCAGGCAACAAAGCAAAAGTCAACAGACGGTCTTTAAACAAACAGCCGTTATCTGCCCCAACAAACGCACGCAATCGATTCAAAGCAGAGTATATGATAATTCACAATCGGACAACCTTTTTTTAATGTACCTTCTGTCTCGCGTGGAAGTTAATTAGCCGGAACTCTTGTCTACTACCGACGGCTGTAGGTGTTGACCACTACAGCATCTACCGTCTATTTATCACAACAGCGTTGAGTCACTCCCATTATACAGCCCTACCGTTGCGATATCATTGCTCCGTGAAGGCTACGCACGAAACGACTGACCTCTCCTTCTTATTATGGTCAGCGGTAATTCCAAGGCCGCAAAACAGTGTGGTACCGATATGCCTACCAAGTTTATGTACATGTACACGTACAGTACAGAATGTACATGTACATTGTGTGAATTGTACATGTACAGCTACAACCCCTGTCATGCACTTCCACTGAGACGCGGCACACATTTTACAATCCATTATACGAGCGTCCTTGACATGGGTTTATTATAAAATGCAGGGAACACTGGACAATTGTGGCAATAATTCACAACGTACACAAACCCATAAATATTATAATTCGCAGTTGAAGGTATCCAACTAGCTCGTGCGGGCTGCATAAGCCGTGAGGTCAATTGCAGGGGAATCGTCATGAAAACAAACGTCAGTTCAGAATTGAAGGTTTTGGCCTGGGACGATTGGGCTGAATTGAAATCGTGGACAATGGAGGTACCTAGAAGAGGTCAACGAGGGCAAGTGCCCAAGGACACGCCGCGATCACACTGAGCTTGCGCAGTGGACCGAGTACGCCACGCGCGGGGTGAACTACGAGAACACGGCGTGCACTACGTCTCTTCATTTAGGGCCAGGGGAATCAATCCCCCATAGGCTGGGCTTTATCAGAGCTGGGAGCTGGGAGACGGATTATTGAATCAACCCCCCCCCCCCAAAAAAAACACACACACACAATTTTTCGTGATGAGAAAAAAATGTGGATTAGTTGAGGTATTTTTCAACATCTCAAATTAGGTTTTGCCCTTCAAAAAAAAAATTCCATCTTATAATAACGTCTCAACGACCACAAAAGTATTGAATAGCACTGAAAAGTAGAGAAACAAAGTACAAAAGCTTTTAAAATGCGCCTATATGTTGATATAAGCGCGAGTATACATATTGATATATCTAAATCCTGAAGAGCGCCCCTTAGCGTAATGTGGTGAAAATTCCATCCAAAGATGATCACCCCTAAAAGTAGGCCTGAAGTCATCGCCATTTTGAAAAATGATGCCTGTACGGTGCACTCCATTGAAAATGAGAGCAGTTCAATTTAGGGCTAATTGTATACTTTCATTCGAATTTCACAGAAATACGAGCTCGCAGTCCCGTTTTCGGCTACCTTGGTTTTTTTTTACAAACCCTCTAGTTTACGACCCACAAAATAATAAGCCAAAAAGATGGGGGCGTGCAAATCGTGATGTGGCCGGCGTAGACGACAATTTAGGGCCTAATTGGCCCGCAACCTTTAATCGAAGTGACGGAATCGCTCATGCAGACAGCCCTAGCTGCCACGCTGTCCAATGGCATAACATTATTATGGCGACCCCTTTAATTCACTGAGAAAGTGCATGTGACGTCACCTCCTCCAAGTACTAGGTCAGGCTCACTTCCTCGACAACCGTGGGGAAAAGCAAGACGGTACTACGGACTGTGAGCCGCAGACATGCCAGAAATGACTGGCATGCCTGGGGATGACTTCATGCACTTATCTGTATCTGTTAGCTTCTGTACAAACGCCTGGTGTGGCTATCGCGTACAGCCTAGTACTGTATGTATGAGGATAACTGCCAGAGACACTGGGCGAACCCGTCTCTTGGCGATAAGTGTTTGCTGGGTTCTTTTACGTGCATTTATACAACACACGGGACCTATATCTTTACGCCCCATCCGAAGGACGAAGCAATAATGGTTAAGTGCCTTGCACAAGTGTCCGGGCCCGGGCTCGAACCCACGCCACTGTTGCCTCTGAAACACCAGAGCATGAGTCCAGTGTTCTTAACCGCTAGGCCATCTCACCCCGGTCGTGTGATTCTTCAGGCAGCCTGAGAGACTAATCGGTCAACATATACAAAATGAAAACACAGACAATACAGAGACAAGGGACGTAAATCCGGGGTATCACCCACATGTTTTGACCAGGGGGAGGGGGATGGGCTATTGAATCATCCCACACACACACACACACACTTTTTGGTGATGAGAAACATAAAATGCGGATTTTTAGGTTTTTTGTCGAACTTCCTTACATATAATAACAACCAAAATGTATATTCAATAGCACTGTCAAATTTATCGACCAGTAATTTCAATTTTTGTCCGTGTAACTGCAAATGTACTGATTGGTATAAAGAGGATTGTCAGATCCTTCCAAAATGCCTAGCTGCAAATAATTTACAAGAGGGCTTGGAGAGCCACGCCCCCTACCCCGCCCCGCTCGAGGCCTCTGCGCCCACCAGAAATTGGGCAAAAATGAAGGATTTTTTTTAAAAAAATTTAAAAAAAATAAGGGCCCCAATGTCTCCCCTGGCAATTTCACTACTGCTAGCTGCGAAACTTTAGTTTGAAACATGAAATAGAGGAGATCACTCGAATGAAGTTCTTCAAAACAATGGACAAAGTTTGAGTCATTTTAACATTTTTATTTTACAATTTCGGCTGATGTTGCAGATGACGCTTCGACAGTGTTGTAGTCGAGTACTTTTTTTCCGAGTACTAAGTACTGCCGAGTACTAAGGTTACCGGCAGTAACTAATATAGGCCTGAGACCTAATGACGTCACGCTTTGTTTACATGTGCGCTTTCCTATGTGGTAGACGGTCCCTACTTCGTCTGGCTTCCCGACTTCACTCCCATAGGAAAGCGCATTAAGTAAACAAAGCCGTTACGTCATTAGGTCTTAGGTCTATAGTGTGCGCTGCTTCTAGTTTTCTCTCTTCCTCATGAAAGTCTAAATGAATTAGAGATTATTTTAAATCTATGTTGTTCTTTAGGTTTAAGTGGGCTTCCCCACTGACCTCTTGCTGTGCGCCATCAGAGCTTTAAGCGCGTTAGATGGCTCCTCGATCTGCGAGTACTGGCATTTTATCATGCGACGCATCACCTTCTTGAACTGTGGATGTTTGGCTCCGTAGATGATCGGGTTGACGATGCTGTTGCAGAAGAACAAGAGGCCGCCGAAGAGCAAGAAGCGATCGTTGTTGGGGATGAAGAGCGCCACGCAGTAAGGAGTGATGCAGACGAAGAAGGCACAGACGGCCATGAAGAGATTCTTGGTGATCTGGAGCTGCTGGCGGTTGATGCGATCCATGTGGGCAGACTTGGCCGCAGTGGCACCCTCTAGCACCACAAAGGAGCTATCAGAGCTTGATGTGGCACCAGTGGGAGCGGAATCAGTGACACCAGCATGCATGGCCTTCTGTTTCTTGAAGTGTCGCCGGACGTGCACGAAGATCATGATGTAGCTGGTCACGATGATGACGAGAGGGATCGGGTAGGAGACGATGGTCTGGATCATCTCAAAGGTCTTGGCCTTCGGGTGGGTGTCCAGGTCGCTGCAGGAGTGATGCTGCTCGTCGTAGCCCCAGCCGCCAATGCCGAACAGGGGCGGTAGGGACATGGCGCATATGGGGACGAGCCAGTTGACGGCCACATTGATGACCAAGTTGCGCCTGGTGTAGATGCTACGATAGAGAGTCATAGGGCGCTTGATGAGGATCAGCCTGTTCAGAGCGATAGAGGCCAGGTTGAAGAGACTGGCAGCGGAGCTGATGTAGAGAAGCAGGCCGGCTATCGAGCAGGGAACCTCGGTAGACCACGGCCACTCATCCCCGGCACTGAGCAACCCCACGCTGCTCATGGGTGCCGCCAGGCCGGCCAGCAGGTCAGCCACGCTGAGGCTGATCACGAAGACATTAGTTGACGTCCGGAGCTTCTTGCTGAACACCACGGCAAGGACGACCAGGCTGTTACCGGTGATGTTGGTCAGTGAGATCAGGAAAATGAAGACGGCTACCACGACTCTGTCGGCGTAGGTTTGCAGGGAGGCGCTCATCGGGTTCTCGGTGCTCGGAAATACCGTCATGTTGTCCATGCTGGAAACTGCCGTTGTGTTTGAATGATCGATTGAAATGTTGCTCAAAAAACGAGCTGACGGACTGTTATCACCCAGCGTAGAATTCACATCCAGCATCGTGGTGATTGTGTGGTTCATTTTGGTAGATTTTTAGGATGATTCACCTTTGTGGGTACGGGTAGGCTTTCTTCCGTGTTCAAAGCGGACATCAACCTACAGATCGGAAAGAACAAATCGGAAATGCTCAAATAACAACAGGAAAACAATCACAGCAGCATTTGGAAATCACAAAAGCCCGTAATAGTGCCATCACTTTTTTTTTCAAAGCGATAATTTTTTTTCGAAAGCAATAAATTTTTTTCAAAAGCATTTTTTAAAATAAAAAATAGAATATTTCTGTTCCCCCTGCATGGGATGCCAGTCCATCGCAGGTTACTCCCCAGCTAATGCCCGTACCCATTTATACTCCTGGGTGGAGAGAGGTAAGTGGGGATGAAGTGGCTTGCCCATGGGCACAACATATGGCCAGCAGCTGGAATCGAACCCCTGTCCCTATGATCACGAGTCACGAACCCAAACCACTAGGCCACACTCCCCCAAGGACTTTTGAGAAGAAAAAAAAAAAACAAGATATACAAATCCTCAGTGTATGCACACAGTCAAGATACAAAGGCCGCGTTTCTGCATACGCATACAAAACATTAATGGTTAAATTTCATATAACTTAGTCACATAAACTCACCTATAACAGTACCTCTGATTGCCGCAAAGTTGTGTCACTGTATATGACGAGACTGACAAAGAAACTTCTTTTATACCGTCAAGACAGCCTAAGCTCGTCACTATTGATTCTGGGAACAACGGGCGGAAAGCGCAACCAACAAAACCCCCGCGCAATGGCAACAGGCTGAACTTGACTCGCACGTGATGCTTCCGCCTTAGTTCCGTGTACAAAATGTAGTTGGATTATATTTAGATGCAACTTCCACCTCGAATTGCAAGCGAAAGTCACAATCTTTCAAAACTTCTAATCCATTGTTCAATCATCACCGCGCGTCCTTGTCTTTTTCCTCTTTCATTGCAAAGATAGATCATAATACATAAAAGAGAAATACATGTTGTTGTTTTTTTAAATCGATTTTGTTTTAATTGGGCGCAGTGTTAATTTCCTCCACTCTGTAACGCGGGTGAAGATGACTAATAAATGACATTAAAAAATGCGTATTTCGTTACTCTTTAAAATGATTCAATGCACACGTGAAATTATTGAGCATAATTTTTCAGTGTGAATTCCTTTCAAAGGGTTGGCGAGGAAAAAAGGGGGTTTGTCAAGACCGAATTATATTTGGTTTCTTGGAAGGTTTCACAAGTCCAACAGTAAACGGGAAGTATGTCACGTCAAATGAACTCTGCAAAGTACACAGGGGTTCCCAAACAAAATCAGCGATGACTCATTGGGAATGTTGCAATGGGAAAACCAAATATTTTGGTTCACTTCCACGTCCAATACATGTAGTAAAAAGGAAATCACCATCCGCAATACGTGGGCGATATACATCATCACCAGTGGACACTGCGCATGTCTTGTGCAGATTATTTTCCTGCTTTTTCCTGGAATACACCTTGAAGCGTTTTATACAATTTTTGGCAAAATTGTTTGATATTGTGTGATTGTCGGTGGTCTTGAATACGACTTCGAATGTATAAGTTATGAACTTTTCCCTTCTGGAGTCGAGGCTCCTGACCATTTTTATGTTGCCCTGGTAAATTGCACGCGACATTTGAAAGCCAATCAAGGAAGTACTGAAAGGTCATATACATTCGCAAACATCAAAAAACAAAACTTTATTATTACGACATACCTTACTTGACTGTAATAAGTGAACGATTATAGTCTCAACCACCCTGTTAAAACATGGCAAGTACCTGGTGTACTGTCATTGTCAAGAAAAGTGGATTTTTTTATCAATTTCCACCGATGGACGGCCGACCATCGCTGGTAAAAAAAACAAAAACAACAACGATTCGTAATCGTATTTAGAGTCCAACTTTCACACTACACCGACACGACGCAACGGACACTAACGCCTCCACCAGCTGTTGCTAAATGACGTCATTTCAGATAATTGTGTGGAAAAAAAAATCGCTTCCCGGCCCAAGGCAACATCTATCCATGTTATTTGAGACCGGAAATTGCGTCTATCTAGCAAAGGTAAAAAATAGTGCGAACATCATCAAGTCTTCACCAATTCTGGCAAAGCTGGTCCCAGGACGCACACAATTGTATCCAATTGATCCAGAATTCACTGGAAGTCTTTTAATGCATCAGTGATCTACACTGAGGGGGCGCTGTGGTCCAAAGGTTACGGTGTTCGACTCGTGTGCCTTGGTACATGGGTTCGAATCCTGACGTGGGAACATGGTGCTTGTGCTCTTGAGCAAGGCACTTCGTCCTTCGGATGGGACGTAAAGCCGTAGGTCCCGTGTGTTATGTTATGCACGTTAAATAACCCTGTAACACTTATTGCTATTGCCCCGGTGTTTCTGGCAGTGGCTGCAATATGCGCCGCAGCACCTAAAAAAAAAGGTGCTACATAATGGGTCTCATATGTTCATATACTTCATTTACCTGGCTTTGGCTGCATTCTCCCCCGGCACTTTGTATCCTCTGGCAAAAGGCGCTATATAAATACAGTTATTATTATTATTACATAATGGGACGGTTTTTGCCCATTCATTGGCGTTACATGGTAATCATACACGATTGCACTGCCCGACTCACACGTGACAGTCAGTTAGTCAGTTAGTACGAGGACTGTTGGCTGGCTGTCTAGCTGCAGCAACCGACCAAAAAATGGCGTTTTAAAACTCCATCCTGTCTAACTTGCAACAATTATTGATACTTCGACTGAAAGATCCTTTTAAAAAAAATGCCAACAAAAATGCTGTAGTAATAATTATATGTTGAGAAACGCATGAATTATTGTATAAATTGCAAACTGCAAATACACCACACGTGTAAATATGAACTGTTCGTGCGTTAATTCACCAGGTGAATCAACATAGGCATAATAATGATTCAACTAAAATAATATACACATTCTATACCGTAAAGAGAAAAAACATGGCATCTTAAAAAAAAATAATAATAATTTTCGATTGTATCGTTTTGTTAGTCCAGCCGCTATTGTGGCAAAAAAAAAACTGAGGCAGCAAAGTCAATAATTGGTCAATTAATGACACCCGTTTACTTTGCAACTTTTTATTAAATGGTTAAGTCTTGAAATTTTAATACCGAACCCATACAACATAAAGTGACTTCAAAACATTTGATACAACAAAGTAGCAGAAAGTAGCACTTGGGTTCGAGAAATGGATCTGTCCCGATCATCCTTGGGTGTCCTATTTGGATAAGAAAGTAAGTTCTTTTGGCGTAAGCAAAAACTCAACGTGCTAGTTGAGTAAAAATGAGCATTTTTGGTAAAAAATAAGCAATTTTTGAGGGTCTGACTTGTTTGGAAATCTTTAAAAATTTTGGAAGTAGGGGAATTCAATACAAACAGTTTATTGAATGCTGGAGGGACCTTTTCCATTCAAGGAGACCTACAATTCTTAGGTTTATGATGAGTTAGTCCAATGCGCATTAACGTCAAATTAAACCGGAACAAAAGAAAACATAACAAACAACCAAATTAAAATCCAATTCCATTGTTTTATTGCAATGCAAATTTTAACGGCAAAAAATATTACAGAGGTAAAAATTAAGAACCATTCCACACTTCAAACTAATCATTCAACATTTATATTTCCAGATGAAGTGCAACCAACTTTTATAATTATGTTGTTTGAATACATTTACAGCTCACCTTACGATAACATTCCTCCAACCGTATCAGAATGCACTGTGAATGCATAACCTAAATCACACACTTTGATAGGTCTATACCTACACAGACATGTCTATTGCACTAGAATAACATCTATTAAGTACATAACTTCAAGTGTCAAACTCATTGTAATTGCAGCTCAATATTATCGCCATATTCTTGCAGTATGGACTTATTCACCGTCTTCTGAAGCATGAAGGCACTGGATACTAGAAAATATACTTCAGATATTTCTGTCACTGCTTCTGAAATATCAACTTCTGGTCTACTTGGAGTGTTGTTTTCTGTATTACCTCAAACTAATTCGTGTAATAGTACATATGTGGCCACAAATCCCCCCCCCCCCAAAAAAAAATGTAGAAATTATTCTCTGCAATTTTTTAGTATGAAAATAATATCTCAAACAATTGGTTCCACTCAAAATGTGTAAGGGAAAATCTCGATAAATCAAAACCTATTAACTCAAAAACCCTTCTTACTCAAAGTAAAAACTTATTCCTGTCAATTGTTTTGAATAGAAAATCCATTGGATAACTCAAATCTCTGCTTAACTTAAAATTTGAGCCAATTCCCCTGACGTTTGACTTATCAAAATTCCACTGTAAGCGTACTTATAAAGCACACGTATCCACCTGTATTGGTGTTCAAGGCGCTATGTCATTATTACCCTGCTCATTGGGCCTATGAAACATTCCAAAGACAATCTCAGCTCCCTGGGGCGCAAAACCGTTAGAATCAACCACAATATACCATGTCTGCCCTCACAGGTACCCAATTACTCCTGGGTGGGGAGAAGCAATGAGTGAAATAGCTTCTCTTTCAAGCCTGATCACTGCTTTAGTTTCACCAACCTTTGCCAGTTTTCCATTATAAGATGGGTTCCGTTCCATTCCAGTTCACTATGGCATCTGGCCACCTAGATGCAAAAAGGTACTTTGTTAGTGAGGCATTAGTGAAAGGATCTCTTGGTGAGGATGGGCGGGGCTAAAGAAGTGAAGGAGGGACACTTAAGGGGGAAAACTGATCATGAGCTGTAGTAAACATGACAACTTTTGATAAATTTTACAGAGCAGGATAAATTCTTATAAAGGACATCATGCAAGGACAAAATGTTCAAATGGAGGAGAACATCAGACAAATGATGCTTTTTGAACCCATATTAAATGATTTGCCTTAGTGTTTTGCTTGATGATCTATTAGTTTAATAATACTTATGGTTCAGATATTTTCTTACTTGGTACGGATGCAGTGCTCTAGCGGTGGGACTAAATCATCCTCGTGGTTCTCAGGGCCATTCTGGGTAGTGTCTGAATAAAAGAAAATCCAACATACATAAAGTTTATGAAGGTCAGGAGGTCAAGGTGCTCGCTGACTGATATTTATTTTTAATACAATATATTATATCTTATAAATGTCTTTACTCTCTGCTGAGAAGCTGAATTGCGAAGGACACAACTACGGCATGGTCCAGCCGAAGGCACGTAAAGGCGCCTTAGGCAGCCGCTATACGACCCATGTCTGAACATGAAGCACAGCCAGAGATCGAAAGTGTTGATTTTTGTGGAGGGAGGAAAATCGGAGAGCCCGGAGAACAACCCTCGTGGCACAGGAGAGCATCAACAAACAACTTTACTCACGTATTGACTGAGCCGGGAATCGAACCCGGGCCACAGTGGTGAGAGGCGAGCACTTTAAGTATGTCAAATTCAAACACACAAGTTGAGAGTATGCATAACAAGTCTTACCAATACTCAATCTGATTTCATCTTGTTGCCTGGACAGACCGTCGTAGTAGTACAAGTCAAAGCGACGCTCCACCTTCCAATCACTCAGTAGTTCCTTCTTGAGGCAGAATAAGACGCTGAAGTGACTCTCGCTGCAGATGACCCAGATGGGGAACCGAGGCGTCTTGAAGTTGCTACCAACCTGAGATTGCATAAGATAAGTTGGCAAGTTACTTGTCAAAATTTTTAACATGAATATTCCGTTGTCATTGTCTATACCTATTTTTTGTGACTGAGTTGCGATAGACTAATGATTTGACATTCGATGGACTTGTCTACATCCCTGCTAATTTCTCTATGTACCTTGCAGGACCCGTAATGTTCAAACAGCGACAACAGCCCGACATCGCTGCGACTGTTGACACCCTTGAGGACCATTGTGTCCTCAGCCCCCGAGTCTAGCTCCATGATATCATTGAAGACGTTGGAGACTGCCCGGCCGGTGAGAAGCAGGTTGACCATATCCTGAATGTAACAAAAAGATACAAAATCTCGATGATTAGAAAGTTGAACAGTGATTAGAAAACAAAATGCCTGGAGCAGTGAACCTGTGACATCTGGAAACATACCGGATGTCCAGCCTGGGGTCATGGTGCGTGTGCCCTTGGGCAAGGCACTTTGTCACTCATTGCTTCTCTCCACCCAGGAGTAAATGGGTACCTGTGAGGGCAGAGATGGTTATTTTGATTGAGTTTAGCTGCTTGGTGCCAAGATGGCTGCATCGAGCTGTATACTCCCCACGGAGCTGAGATTGTCTTTGGAATATTTCATTGGCCCAATGAGCAGGGTAATAATGACTCAGTGCCGTGATCACCAGTAATGGTGGATACCTGCATCTTAATAACAAATACCCATTATTTATTAGGATGGTTTATTTGATGACAATGTACCTGTGTGCAATAGCCATGTGCTCCCATCAACCTGCTGGTAGGCTCGTCCATATCCTCTATCACTCTGTAGAAAAAAAAATGATCATAAATATCCCCCATTTAATATGTCTTCGGAATCAGTTGTAATGGACAGTGTTTGTATCCTGTCAGTGTGCCAGCAATGAGGGACGTTTTTTTGTTCGCAGAACAAATGGACAACAATCCAAGGTTATTGATGTTCGTTAAACGTTGCTGTAATTAAATGATTACACTTTTACAACAGTGAATTTTCATATTGAAAAGTTGGTAAACTGCTTCAATTAAAAATGACATTTACACTGTTCAATCTCATAAAATGGCAATGTTATTGCCATCTCCTTCACTAAAAAAATACGGCCTTCTTCATAATTACTTTGATGGCTGAAGGGCGGTTCAAACCTCAACGTGAAAGCAAAAATGAATTTGTGACATTACGGCCAGTGTTTGCACTGCAAATTTTCAACTTCAGCAGACTTCAGTGTGAATGTTTTATGACGACAAAGTTGCTTCGCACTTCGCATTTGTGAAGTATGAACTGGCCTTAATTCACTGAATATGTAAGTATTTTGCTTACTTGTCCACTGTTCTTGACTGTATGGCTGAGTACAGCGCCAGTATGCAGCCACTTGAGGTGCTGGATTCAAACACGCCGATGTGTCCTGAGACAAACTCCAACAGTTCCTCTCGCTTCTTGAAATGATTCAAGACCAGCTAGAAATGAAACATCAGTCAATAATCAACTATAATAATAATCATCTTCTGTAGAATTGCTGTACTTGTTGATCCCTTAACACACCACTGAACTGACAATTCTAAATAGTTGATACTCACCCTCTCTGTCAGGCTATCGGTCTTATATCGTCCGGATGATGTAAACTGAGCTCTGGAGGATGGTCTGAAGGCAGATAAAAAAAATAGAGACTTGTGATTGACTTGGGAGGACTTGTGACTGACTTGGGATAACTTGTGATTGGAATGTAACATTGACATTTCATTGACTTGTGGTGATCTGCAATGACTTGTGGTGACTTGTGACTGACTAGTGAGTCGTCTTGATATCTTCTGATTGATTTGTTATGCCTTGTGATTGACTTATGGTGACTTGTGTTGACTTCAGATGACTTGTGATGACCTGTGACAGCTTGTGATTGCCTTGGATTGAGTTGTGGTGACCCGTGATGCCTTGCAATTGATTTGAGATGATGTGTAAAGACTTGCGTTGACTTGTTCTGTCTTGAGATGACTTATGATTGAATTGTGATAACTTTTAGTGACTTGTGGTGACTCGTGAATGACTTGTGATGACTTGTGACAGACTCGATCACACTCTGCTAAAACTGTGATATTTCATTCAACTGAAAATTGAAACCAGCTTACATAGCTATCACTGCATGGTTCTTCTCCCCTGCCCTCCAGACAATGTCACAGATAGCTTGGGCCAGGCACTCACTCCGTGCCTGACTGGAAGGCTGGAGGCTTGATACCGTGGAGATCTTGCCCTCACCGAAGAGTAGATGACGAAGCATACAGGCCTGGATGGAGGCGAGTACACCGCATGGGCCACCCTAGGGTACAGAAAGTATCGCAGAATGAGTCTGGGGCTGTGCATTTTTCAAATTATTTTGTATTCGATCATTCGAACTTGGATTTGATCAAATACTCAAAATGCACTGATCAAGTTTAACATGCGCCCGCCTAAACTGGCTGCCAATCGGGATTTGCATGCACCTGCGCTTGTTGAAAACATGACAAAGTATTTATTTGAAAAGATAAAATAACAGGTAGCAGAGTGGCTGAAGAAATTTAAGCTGATGTTCCTCATGGAATCTTTCAAGCTATGCATGAAAATGGCTTTCGACACAAGGGTGGCATTTGACAAAAATTAAAACCACGCAACTTACACGATTAAAACAACATTGAAGACTTCTTCATCATCTTCTCGAGACCGCGAACATTTTTAACATATTTGAATGGAATAAATGCTGTACAGATATTCAGTTGATGACGGCACAGCCTTAACTGAGCCACAATTCTCAAGTCTAAAATGGTGTAATAAAAACTAAACATCAGTTTTGTGGCCTGAATTGGCAGAACCGACCTTGTGTTGCACGATGCCAAACTCCAGCCTATTGATGTCATTGAATCCTAGACCCTGCATTCTCCACTCCTCATTGAATGCACCAGATGGTGAGCCAAACAGGACATTCTTCAACTCCTGAAAACAAAGGCAGGGTGGGAAGTTACATTTTGTTCCATCCAACTGCACAGAATAGGAGCATTCCACAATACAGGCAGCACATTACCGTAAGAGAGCATTTTTTCTAGCATGTAAAGGGGAAAGTTACCATCTATACTCCTAACAGTATTCTTCATGCGTTACTATTCTGCAGTGTTCACACGACCAGGATTGAAAATGCGTGCAACTTTTCTAAATTTGGGGAGCAACTACTTGCTGTGCTTATGGAGCGATAAAACATACGGCCTAAACTACAGGAAGTAGATTCAAATTTAGACATTCTTCAAAGTAATGACATTATATTTCTCAGTTACTTCATGCTCTCAAAGATGACAATGTTCTACCACATTCCTTGAGCTATCACAACTTGTCATCACTTTTCTGTACTATCGCTTGTCCTAAAAGAACAATGCATTGATTATCCTTCTAACAAAGGATTCTTGGTAATATTGTGGATTATTGACGAAATTTGCTCATCACCAAAAAAAAAAAAAATTATAAATGCTATCAGCTTGCACTCTTACTGTTTTATTAACAAGAAAATGTCCAAGGTACATGCATAAACAATGAACTCTTACTATTGCCTGTTCTTGTGTGATTGGCCGTGCGTCGGCAGCCTTGACAGACTTTCTAGTGGCCGGCTTGAGCTGCAGATTGCCAAGGTCATCATCCAGGTCATCTATGTCCCCCAGCTCTACGTCACCTAGGGCCTGCTTAGCAGGTGCTGGTCTCCTAACAAACAGTCATTGTCAAGGACAAGCAGGTGGTAATTTATCAATTGCTGTAAATTATGAAATACCTCATGAACTGATTTGTCACTGTACCCCTCAAGCATGCCCTGCCTATTAAATCAATCTGCCTCATCTGTGAGTCTGAGAGACGTATTATCAGAGTAATATTAAGAGTTGAACAACACCCACCCTTTGTCCTCCAGTTTCCCCTTCGCCGATGCCCCCCTACTCCTTCCAGAATCAGCCTTGTTCCTCCCCGTCGAAGAATCACTCCTGTCTCTCATGAGCTCATCACCAAGCCCCATCTCCGTGTCCGTCACGGACCGCCTGGTTCGTGACTCCGGCCTCCGTTGCGACGACTCTGAAGAAGGTTTTGTCGCAGAATCTTCCGAGTTTGTCTTGGGCCGAGAGTCAAACGTGAACCCAAGGTCCTTGAGCCTGTCCCGATTCGATGGGGATGATACTTCAGGCTTCGTTTTGTCTTCTAGGCTGGGGTCAAATGAGGAGGTTGTGAGGCCAGTCCTGGTTGGTGTGGACTTATGGGTTGGTTTCTTTCTGCTGTGACTCTGTGTTACAAAAAAAGGTCAGATATTACTTACAATTCTGATCCACAAGAGAATATTCGAGAATATTTGAGATTCTCAAACAGATCGACTCTTAATTAACCTTAAAATGGAAAGATATCTTCAGAATTATAACCAATTAATAAGACCCCTAGGGAGTATGCACCTTGTTGCTGCCATTTCGAAACAAACCACGTAAAATAAATCACAGTTACCATCTTTACCCTGACAGGGACACACATAGCACAACAGCAGGCTGGACTCGAACCCACAAACTACAGAATTGCCAACATATGTTGAGTTCAATGTTATAGACCACTCCAAAAAATATGATATGAATTCACTTACATCGAGACTGCTCGTGATAGGACCGCCTAATCCACGACTCCGAGAGGCACTTCCTGGTCGCGTGCCACTCCTCTTAGGTAAGACGTCTTCCTTCGTGTCAATCCCGCTGCTGCCACCGTTTCTGTGAGTGTATGGTTTGCCAACCAGCCTTTCCTCAGCTGGTTCCAGGTAGTTCTCAGGCTCCTTGACGTTAGGTCGTTCCCTGATCGTGATGACGGGAGTTGCTCCCCGATTCAGTCCGTAGGTGCCTCCTACATCTTCCTGTGGTAGACCCGCCCCATATTCTGAGGATAGAATAATAACGTGCATCATTTCAGTGACAAATCACATGTGACCGGATCTCACAAAATGAGCCCAAAATTTATTTTTTATTTTTCTTTCTTTATCACACAGCCAAGAAAGTGCTAGATTGCATTCCATTGTTCTACAACAGACAGACATTTGTGCTCACATGTCATATATGGCTGTGACTGATCAAACATCATGGAAGGGGCCTTAATGAATCCATCTATTAACACCAGATTCCTTTTTCAAGAACAGTTTGATTGAAGGACCACCTACCCAAGTCAGTTGTTTCATACACAGGTGGCTTGTTGGAAGTCGTCGCTGAAGTATTTCTTTTACTCCCCCTGTGTTTGTGACCACTGCTGCTACTGTTATTATTCAGTCCATGTTGAGTTCTGTCAGTGAAGTCGGCATCTTTACCACTAGAGGGTGCAGTGTCCCTTGCCTTGGACGAGGAGACGTTGGAGGATGCATTCTGTTGTCCGTGGAGGGGAACAGTCTCAGGTTTGGCACAGGAGAACAACGCCTTTTCCAAGAAGTATTTGGTGATGATTTCGATCATGGATCGCAATGGCTCTTCCTGCTCCTCTACAGAAAAACAAAATCTCCACATTAATATACCAAAGATATGTGTTTGATTTGTCAAAGGGTCTATGGAACACATTTACATCAATACTTGTATTATTCTCAGAAGGAAATCCTAAAGACTAGCGCGATATGTCCATATTTTGCTTTCTTCTAATTTAAATTACAACTCATGCAAATCCTACTTTATTTTTCTTGAGGAGTTTCTCAATGTGGACTTCGCGGGCCAGTTGGACTCTGTTGCTGATGCTACTTTCAGTTCTCGGCAACTCTTGGTCCATGGATTGAAGGCTAGATTTTAGCCCCTGGAAAAAGGAAAGATGTAGTCTAGTTTAACAACAAAAATGAAATGGAAAATAAAAGCAAAACAAAACCAAAACGGACATATTGCTGTTATAAATATGCCACATTCACCATAGCGATTGGCAGTGGATATTTGGCCGTGAACCGGTGCCTGATTATTTTCGCTCTGTTAGTTTTACCGGCACGGCAATGAACATGCACAGTGACTGTTTTTTGGGAAGTTCAAGATTGTTTTCAATGCGAATTGGTAGAATCCGTCCAGGTACCTGTACAATCTGATGTGGCAAGTGTTTTTACACAACTCTGGACATGCTGGAGCGTGGCAGCTTTTATTGACGCCACATTTACCGGGTCTATTAAAATAATGACAATGTATATGTAGCACGCAGGCTAGTGATGGTCACGATGTATGACCTTTGACCTTTTGAGCGACATCATAAAAAGAATCTCAAGGCACGATCCAGCCCTGCCCAATAAATATTGTCAGCCAATCATGCATCGACCTGATGACCTAACCAATAGTGATTGACAGGTTGGCTTGATTTGACGTCATCACCCCTGTAAAGTCTCAAAGATTGAACAATAGACAATCAAGGGCAGGAACTGAACATCATGTGTAAAGTTTATTATGACAACAGGATACTAATCGCAAGATTCATGAAAAATTTTCAAGTTTAATTTTGTCTTAAATTAACTTGTTGATCATGTTGATGTCAACTGTCATTCCCTTTAGCCTACAACGTAGGTTACATTTACTGTGCATTGATTAGTACAAACCGACAGGTCTTGTCCGGAAACTGGACAGGCAGACAGTTCATTTCCACACAACATGCAACACAAACGCTGATCAGCCTCATGATTTGGGTTTTTTTACCTTTCTACTCAAGTATTCCCTTACGAGAGATGCTGCCACATTCTCGATGTGCTCCCTGTCCAGCATCTTGATGGCTATTCACATAATTTACTGGGAATGGAATGGTTTTAGAATTGGGAACGTCGTCACGCGCGTAGAAACAGGATTTGTTTACTGAACGTGCGGCGCCATCTTGAAAGTCAGGAATCGATACCAGCAGGCCGGATCGCGGAAGCGCCGTTCAAAAGAGAACCAAAAGAATCGATTATTAATATTAATTAAATTTTTAAAAACAAAAATAAACTTTTTCAATTGCAGGTTCCATGTATATAATCTTGCACTGAACAAACTAACTGATTGACTTCGGTACATTTTTGAAAATTCACGAAATCATACATTGCGGCGTATAAACTGCGGGTTCCAACTCACTACACTGGGGCGGGGTCATTTTCTGGCCGGGGGAGGCAAACAATGAGAAAATCTCGTTTTTGCTTCCGTCTCGGAGCGGGTGGGAGTGGGGGTGGCGAGGGCACAGTCCTCGTGGGGGAGGGGGTGCACATCTCCAATTCCCCTCCGATACGCCACTGAAATAAAAGGCCAAGCTCAAAGACAAACGAACTAACGTTTGAATATCTTTATCCAGTTGGGGCCTTTCAGGCTTGCACCGCACTTCCGCTCTTTATATTTTGTTTTGCATTTTCAAAACATAACTATGCGTCGCTCAATAAATTGAAGTAATGTTTTGCTACCGAAGAGGAAACAACAGTAGCTCTCTAGGCCTGCAGCCAACATCCGTGTATGGCACGCGGCTAGACACGTTTACTAACAGTATACCTGGAAACCAACAAAGTGAAACCAATATACCAGATAACAATAGTTTATTTTTAGCCAATTGGAAAGTTTCTCTTTACAAAAGTGACCGGCACGGGCTGTTGAGCTCATCGACATCATTTTGACCCAATGAGTGCCGCAAACAACTAGCTTGGCACTTCAGTATTGAGTACCTCATACGTGTATAAACTATAACAACGCAACACGGCTGGAAATAACACTTGCATCGCCCGTAAGCTTGGTAAGTTTATAAACGAATTGTGGACGGGGAGAATGAATTCGCATTCACCCATCTGTGTGCTACATGGCACGATATGAATAATTGCAATTATAAATAGTAAAAAAAAGTGTTCAGACTATGGAGGCATGTTCAGACTGAGTATTATGTTTGGCCTTGCATGCGTGCGAAGTCTGGATTTAAAAATGCAAGCGCATAAGCAGTGTGTAGGTTTTCGTGTTCGTGATGCGACAAAATTACCATCTCCATTGTAAAGTCTGTTGGTTAAAACTGTTTTCTTCTACAAATTCATCGTTGTCTTTCATTACAGGGCAAGTCTTTGTTGTCATTAAAGTGACGATGTCCATGAAAGATGAGGCATTCTGTCAATAGTGACTGCATTTTTTTCTTTTTCAAAGTTTAACAAAGATATTGATTGGAACGGGCTATAACCTTTTTTCAAAACCTCTTGCTTTACAGAATGAAGAGACGACCCAACGTGGTAAAACCTCACTATCCAAGAACAATCGAAGCATTTTATCCACTGTGAAATCCTCAAGAATCAAAACCTACGACGGCTGAACAAGATCATCCTGCACAACCGATTGAGATGGATCTGGATATCTTGACCACACCCTCCTTGCCTCCAACCTGGGAAGATGAGAACGCGACTGGCTCGATCAGCACCCAGCAAACGATGCTGTCTCTCTACACCTACCCAGAACGCGTCGTGATAGCCTCCTTCTTCATTCTCATATCAGTCCTGACCATCTCCGGTAACATCACGGTCATCTTAGCCGTGGTGTTTAGTAAGAAACTCCGCACTTCCACCAACGTCTTCGTGGTGAGTCTGAGCGTGGCTGACCTGCTAACTGGCGTGGGGATACCCATGAGCGCGGTTGCTCTGCTCAGCCCTGGTGATACCTGGCCCTTCGCCACCGAAGCCCCGTGCTTCGTCGGTGGTCTGTTGCTCTACATCAGCGTTGGGGCCAGCGTGCTCCACCTCGCGAGCATCGCCCTGAACAGAGCCGTGCTCATCAAGCGGCCCATGACCACGTACCGCTGGCTCTACACCAGGCGCAATCTTGCCATCATGGTCGTAATCATTTGGGCCATTGCGATCCTGGTAATGCTTCTCCCACCTCTCTTTGATGTGGGCGGGTTCGGCCTAGACATGCAGTTCCGCAGCTGCAGCGACCTCCAGACTCATCCTCGTGGCATGACCTTTGACCAAATTCAGACCTTTACTTTCTATCTCGTTCCTACGATTGTTGTCTTAGCCTGCTATGCCATCATCTTCGTTCACGTTCGGCGCCATTTCAAAGCCCTGAAGGCCCACGGTCAGGAGCCAATGGCAGAGACTGCCTCATCTTCTACCGGTAAAGCTCACTTGGAGATAACAACAGCCACCCAGGACTCTACCCACCGACATCGGATTAGCCGACAGCAGCTCCAGATCACCAAGAATCTCTTCACGGCCGTGTGCGTGTTTTTCTGTTGCATCACGCCTTTCTTCTTGACCAATCTCTTGACCACCATGCACCGCTTCTTGAACTACGCTGCCATCATCCTTCTCTGCAACAGTTGCGCCAACCCCATCATTTACGGAGCCAAACATCCACAGTTCAAGAAGGTGATGCGTCGTATGATTATGTGCCAATACTCGCAAATCGAAGAGCCGTCTGACACGCTGAAGGCTCTGATGGCTTGTTTCAAAAAACAGTAGAAAACAATCACGTTTAATGAGGCTTTCTGTGCCGCAAACTTGAAGGAAGCAAAATGAGCCTACAAATTCGGATGTGAAAGCTAATTGGAAACATATCAACAGAGGTTAATTTCAAGACAAACCAATAATATTGTAGAAGCCATAAATTAAAAGGAACAATAACATTTCCCGCCAAAAAAATCATTTATTGCCTTTTAATAAATTTCATTTATTAAAAAATATATATAATCGGAGATTACGGAATCCAAGCACTGTATAGACTATAGGAAAATGTTTCCGTGCAGTAACAAATTGATATGTAAAAACAGCTTCTTTCTTTGTATGGTGTCTGATACACAGGGAAATGATATACTATGCCTATATAGAATGGAAAATGGTTTAATGTTTATTGAGTTGAAAGTGTTATGAAATAAGCAGTATCCGTGTATATTATGCGCTTAGGTAAATGTAGTGAATGTTTGGCTTATAAACTATATTGGGATTTCGTAATGTTTGCCTTTTAATAAGTGATTAAAATAATGCATGTAATTTAAATTGAATTTTTGTGAGCGTTACAACATTTAAGCTTTGAACATTTAAATAACAGTACTGAAACATAAATATTTTGAATGTTCGAGATATTTAAGATGAATTATTTCCCGCCCGTCCCAGAGGTCTATGCGTTCGAAGCCAGAATCGATGATGGAGGGACTGGGAACCAGTCTAGAAATTTAAGTTATCAATTTTGGGGTCATGTAGTTCCCAACCCCGCCCCATGGCGTTGAACAGAACGCTACCGTAATATATGCTCTCTCGCCCTTGTAAGAGTTAAAAAGAAAAAAATCAAAGTCTGTCACCAGCCAATATGATCAGTGGGCGTTTAATTCCGGTTTCTTTGGCATGAACACTCTGAGAATATTTCTACTGCCCCCTGCATGGGATGCCAGTTCACAGGTTACTCCCCAGCTAATGCCGGTACCCATTTATACTCCTGGGTGGAGAGAAGCACGTGGGGATGAAGTGGCTTGCCCAAGGACACAACATAATGACCAAGCAGCTGGTTTCGAACCTCTGACCTTCTGAGCATGAGTCACGATCCAAAACTCTTGGGTGAGGGAAGAAATCTTACAGTCAATGCTGATTTAGACTATGGTGTCTTGGCTGGAGTGACGTAACTCTTCGAGACGTCAGATCAGGATAAACACAAGATTTTCAAAGTTGCAGTGGGGCAGCCACACCCATCTTATCTTAATTACTATCACACTAAAAATAATCTAAGCAAAATAGCAAAGAGGCAATAATTTTGTGAGGGGTAAATGGATACAATTATATTTTCATTTAGCTTCAAGCAAGTCATACATGGTGAAAATAACTTGTCATATACAAGTCATAATGCAAGTCCATAGCTTCTAAAAGACATAGGATCATTTGCATTTCATGCGTTTTGTTTCTTTCTAATGACAACACCACTCAAAATTAATAACCCGTTGAAGTTTCAGCTCAGTGAATTATATTACACCTTTCGGGAAAAAAAGTTTAAAAACCACGCACAACCGTTTGATCACGACTCGGAGATACGATTTCGTCTACAGCACTCTTTCCATTCAGTCATTACTGATCGTTAAAAATCACCTACATTTGTTCTAAATGACGGCAAACCAGACGGAATAATTTCACGGGGTGTTTAGTACCATGAATACGATCTTTAATCCAAGTAAGCTTTTTGGTAATAATTTGGTAGGTTACTTTGGGGATAAATGCAAAATGATCCTCATGTGCCTTTCAAGCGTTAGCCAATTAAAAATCAAGTTATCGTTCTGTGTTCTACCATTGACGCTGAGGTTGAAATGAGGCAAACCAGGGCAAGATTCTCTGTATGCCTATTTCAACAATTCTATCTCAACTAATTTGCAAACACTGTCGCTCGTTATACTGGCTTCATAGCAAATATATTCCTGGGGTATTTTGCGCATGCTCACAACAAGGGTGTATATAACGAAATTGGCTCAGTCCATATATACGAACTTTGCCATTTGCGTGCAACACTATAGTCTACCAACTACCTACCGGTACAAGGAAAAAAAAAGATTTTTAATAGTCAAGAACAACCCGGATGCATTGCCGTCAATTATTCACCCAACATCCGCGTTGAATACCTGGAATAACAGCTTCACTCCGATAATCCCATTGTGATCGGCTAACTGCGGTGTATTTTTCAACCTTGACTTCTTTCTAAACGGTGAAAATGGCGTAGGAATGCATGGTGAGGTGTACCTTTTGGCAGGCCTAGAACGTCGGATACCTGTCCTCCAAATAGTGGTATCTGTCAAGAGAAGATAAACAATTTGTGAGTTCCAATGCTAAAAAGAGAGTCATTTTGCCTCTTTTCGAGCCATTCCGGTCTTTATAAGGACGGGGAATCTAGATGTCCTGACTGGAACTTACCAGTTAAAATCTTGCTCATATATAGATATTAGTGCTTCATCACACCTTAGTTTCGAAAAGTGACGTCAGGCCTGATAAAGTACAATAAACGATTACTCTTCCAGGAAGATTTACCGTTGGACGACAATGCCTTGGTCACTTTGTCCTTCCGTCCTTCCGCATATTTTTGCCCAGAGTGTCATTGTACTAACACATGTTTTCCCCCATTATACCAGATCACATCGCAAAGCGAACAGCACATCTACAGGATTACAGATTGAGCGAGTTGCAGATTTCTCAGTTGCTCATGAACTTTCCAAGAGCTGGCGTGAAAACAAATAGTCAGCTTTTGTGTGTGTAATAACTGCAAGTTTTTCTGAAGGTTTACCAAAGATTTCTTGGCAAACTAGTAATATCATACACGATTGTCAGAATGGATCTACCTATCACCTCGGCTACCGACGTCTTGAACAGCACAACACCAGAGACGATGATCTCCTTGTACACCTACCCTGAGAGAGTAGTGGTGGCCGTCTTCTTCATTCTCATCTCCATCTTTGATGTCGTTGGGAACAGCGTGGTCATCCTTGCCGTGGTGTTCAGCAAGAAGCTCCGGACTTCTACCAACGTCTTCGTGGTCAGCCTCAGCGTGGCTGACTTCATAGCCGGCCTGTCGTTACCCATGAGCGTGGTGGCTCTGCTGAGCCCCGGTGACACCTGGCCCTTCGACAACGAAGCCGCGTGCTTCGTCGGCGGCCTATTTCTCTTCATCAGCTCCGGTTCCAGTCTGCTCAATCTCGCCTGCATCGCCCTGAACAGAGCCGTGCTCATCAAGCGACCAATGACCACGTATCTCTGGCTGTACACCAATCGTAACATCGCCGTTATGGTGGCTACCGTTTGGGCAGTTGCCATCTTTGGTATCCTGATTCCGCCCTTGGCAGGCGTTGGAGGTTTCGGTTTGGACAGGGAACACCGCACCTGCAGTGATCTCCAAAATCTTCCTGGTGGGATGACCTTTGACCTGATTCAAACCATCGCCTTCTACGTTGTCCCTCTAATGGTAATCTTCACCTGTTACGTCATCATCTTCGTCCACGTGCGTCATCATTTCAAAACCCAAAAGGCGCGAAGCCAAGAGAACACGGCAGATGTGGACGCAACCGCGGCCTCGTCCAGCGAGAAAGCCAAAGACCACACGCTGGATCCAACAGCTGCTAAGGCGGCGGACGCTCGCCGGCACCGGATCAGCCGCCAGCAGCTTCAGATCACCGTCAATCTCTTCACGGCATTCTGCGCGTTTCTCGTCTGCGTGTCCCCGTATTCCGTCACCATGGTCGTCACGACCAACGACCGTTTCCGTCTCTTCAGCGCGGTACTCTTCCTCTGCAACAGCTGGGTCAATCCGATCATCTACGGAGCCAAGCACCCGCAGTTGAAGAACGTGATGCGCCGTTTGCTGCGATGCCAGTACTCGCAGATAGAAGAGCCGTCGGACACGCTGAAAGCTCTCATGGCTTGCAGGAAACAGCAGTCTAATGGATGAAGCCAGCCCGGCTCTACGAAAACAGTGGTCACTAGTTTTTGAACTCTCATATTATAAAATCCATGCGCAGTACGGAATGGTTGGTCTTTGAATATTATACAGCGCCAATTTTTTCGTGTATGAGAGAAAACAGAATGTAACACAAAAATCATATTTAGTATCTTTTACTCAACCTAGAGCATGAGTGCAGTTTTAACATAATAATTGATATCATATTCTCATTTTTTTTTACTGAATCACTGAGGAAATGTAACATATTTAGGTGAATAGTCTGGATCCAACTGCAGTATGTATACGTGTGTACTATACGATGAGTGAACACTGTACATCATCTTTTCCTACTGGCTTCTTGATTTCAGTCAAAAACATCGAAAACGTGAACAGGAGCTTAACTGTCATCCAGGTTTTGCTCTCTGCGCGTACGTATAGCCTAATGATACATCAAAGTTCCTTTGTTTTAACTTTAATTTTATAAAATCTAAGGGTTCCAGGTAGAGCAGATATGTCGAATGATGCAATTTTTAATCATAGTGTAAACATTCCGCCTCTGTGGGTTGTTTCTTAAAAAGCACGCAGGCCTTGCATTTCTGGGTCCTGTTGTGTTTAGCCTCTAGCGTCTAGCTTCTATTTAAACACTTTACATTGTTTGCATTCATATGTAAAAATGGGCAAATGAAAGAAGTCCTGAGCCTTTAGTAATGTAACCTAGCCTTAATACGGGATGTAACAAAATTCTGCAATAATATTATTGATTTACGTAATACAGATCGCACCAAGGCTATACCAACACAAATCCTGCTCGTAGACAATTATATATACCGGATTCTCCTACTAAAAGTGAACCCGGATTTTCCTCCCACCAGCTCCATTGTGTTTGAGCATAACAAACTCAGGGGCGGATCCAGGAATTTTCGCAGGGGGAGGGGGGTTTCATCGGCAAAAAAATCTGAAAATGTACACATTTTCAACGACCAGTCCATTGACTGAATTTTATATAATTGACGAAATCGTGTTTCGTGGTCCAAACTCGTGCATGGTTTTTCATTGTTTTCTCGAAAAGTGTTAATATCCACTGAGATGAAACTTCAACATGTTGGGTTTTGAACGTTCTTCTTTGGATTTTGAGTGGTGTTATTATTGGAAACCGAACAAAATGCGTGAAAAGCAAAAGATCCTATACATATGCCATTAAGTGAAGCGCAGTGTGCCAGGTGGCATATAGGCGATAGAACATTTGCATTAAAATTTGATTGTTTAAATAAGCTCATTTAATTTCCTTTTTAATCGTAGATTTAATGTATTACAATGCAAAGAAAGATTATTTAAAGTACGCAGGTGGGTTTTTTTTGCGGTTTTTTTTGCTGGTACTTTTCTGTTTTTACGAACATCCCGCATGCGGATATTCGATTAGTTTGTCGGATGGTGGTGGGACACTGGTCAACTTAGCGGTATAATTATAGTCTTTTTAATACCATGCAATTTGCATTGAAATTCGATTTGATTCAATACATGTAATATCACTTAGTTTCCTTTCTTAAATTGTCAAGTTAATGTACAGCGTGAGTGAAAAAATTACTAAATTAGAAAATAAATATTCTAAAACATATTTGGCTTGCTCCATGCATTTCATAAAAATAACATATTAAAGAACATATTATTGACTATACTGTAAAATGATCACGTATGTTGCATACTCTTTTCCCAAGTTATGTCTATTTTAATGAATAGAACATAAAATCCAGCTGTCCACCACTGATTATTTACCGTTCTACGAGTTGATGAAAACCAATAAAAATACAATGAAACATTGACGCTTTCCCACCTCCGTGAATGAACGAAAACCTGCAAAAGAAACCTGACAACTATCGCCATCACTATTTCAGGGGAACAATGAGTTGACTTGTTTCTCATATTCAAAACACAAAACCTGACAGTAAAAATAAGGTTTTAGTCTTGCTGACTCATCTGATTAAAATCTCATTTGTATTTGAATGCAGGTATGTAATCGGTTATTCACACTCAGCTCAATAGCTTCCAATGGCATTCCAAGGACAGCTATAAAAATAGGTTCTTTTAGTAAAACATAACTTCTGACAGCGTGGATCAATTTCAGTATTTCATTTTTTTTTTCAGATGAGCTGAAGAACAAGCTCTTTTAAGACATTCTTCATTGGTGTATCAAATTGATTGCTTTAAAAAAAAAATAATTAATCAGAGTCACTTTCTTTTTGACTCCCCTGTATATTATATGCAAAAGAAAATGATTTAAAGTACACAGATATCACTCCCCCTCTCCCCCCTTCTCCCCTGGTATATACTTTCCTACGGTCTCTGCAGAAATCAAGAACGTGCCGCTTACTGATATTCTAGAAGTGAAATGATGTCAGATGGCAAAGGATCTCCACATTATAGTCTGTATTTTTTTTAGGCTATTTAACCTCAGTAATTACATCGAACGCTGGGAATAATACAACTCTCAAAGATGCTAAAGACGGATATCAAATTTAAGCTTGATTGACCCCTTTTCACCTTTGTGTTCAATTTCACGGGGTTAACTGATGACCATCCATGGCTAGTTTGAAGGAAAATGAGATACTCTATACACAAAATATGAAGTAAAGTGCTGGTCCAGCTTCATCAAAAATTCTCAGAAATAAAAATGCAAAGAGTTTGTGTGATTAAAAAACGGGAAATTCCCGACTTTCTACCAATTAAGGCAAGTATGCCGCATTGCTTGTGTACGCTGCATACCTGGTCACGGCCGAGCGAGTTTCAATTGACTGCGATAACAAAATATACAAAATGCAAACAGCAAAGGTGAATTCGCAGAGTATGACCAGCAAAAAGTCAATTTGGTAAAGCATTATTATATAGCCCTTTGAATTGTGTTTTCATTTTTGTCGATGACGGTTTCGCCATCTTAATGGATATCTGTAGCCTTATACTTTCATTCCACAACATTTCTGAATAAAAACACTTCTTCAGTCCTGATCGGGTGTGTCTGAGGAATATTTCAGGCCTGAGTGCTGTGCAGTTCGGTTCAACCTGCGGTACAACATGATTATCAACTCAACCTCCGCACATCAGGATACGACGCTATTTTGGTCTGGAAACTACACCACCGTACTCGATACACAAGACCCGAGTGACTCGCTGCAGACCTACGCAGAAAGGGTCGTGGTGGCTGCGTTTATTCTTTTGATCGCCATCAGCAATATCGTCGGTAACAGCTTGGTGATCCTTGCCGTGGTGTTCAGCAAGAAGCTCCGGACTTCTACCAACGCCTTCGTCGTGAGTCTGAGCGCGGCTGATTTGCTGGCGGGACTGGCGGTTAGCATGACGGTGGTAGCTCTCCTCAACCCCGGCGAGATCTGGCCATCGGTGCTGTGCTCCATGGCCGGTGTCGTGCTCTACGTCAACTCGACTGCCAGTCTCTTCAACCTGGCCTCCATCGCTCTGAACAGACTGATCCTCATCAAGCGCCCCATGACTCTCTATCGTAGCCTCTACACTAGACTAACTATTGCTGTCAATATTGCTGTGGTGTGGATTGCCGCTATCGCTGTCATGGTAGTGCCGCCCTTGTTTGGCATCGGAGGCTTCGGTTACGACAAGCAGCATCACGCCTGCAGCGACCTAGACACCCATCCTAAGGCAAAGATCTTCGAGAAGATCCAAACCTTCCTCTCCTTTCCCATACCCTTCATCATCATCGTCAGCAGCTACATCATGATCTACATGCACGTCCGGCGTCACTTTCAGGCCCAGAGAGTCTTGCGAGGTATCAGTGACGAGGCCCCAACCACTAGCTCTGGCAACTTCATCTTCGTGGTGTCTGATAACGCGACCGCCCTGAGGACCTCTCACCAGGACCGCATCAACCGCCAGCAGGTCGAGATCACCAAGAATCTTTTCATAGCCTTCTGCGCCTTCTTCTTCTGCGTCGCTCCGTACAGCATCGCACTCTTCCTGCCCAACAACGATCGTTACCTGCTCTTTTTGGCCGCGGTGTTCTTCTGCAATAGCTGTGTCAACCCATTTATCTACGGAGCCAAACACCCACAATTCAAGAAGGTGATGCGTTGCATGTTGAGATGTCAGTACTCTCAGATCGAGGAACCATCGGACACCTTAAAGGCACTGATGAATTGTTGCAGATAGTAACCCGAGTGCACTGTCATTTATGTCGACCAATGCTTAATGTGTCATTTTGACCTTGGCAAAAGAGTTATTTTGACCCAGCCAGTGTCATTTTGACCCAGCTAGTGTCATTTTGACCCAGCTAGACATTTTGACCCAGCTAGTGTCACTTGACCCAGCTAGTGGCATTTTGACCCAGCCAGTGTCATTTTGACCCAGCTAGACATTTTGACCCAGCTAGTGTCACTTGACCCAGCTAGTGGCATTTTGACCCAGCCAGTGTCATTTTGACCCAGCTAGTGTCATTTTGACCCAGCTAGTGTCACTTGACCCAGCTAGTGTCACTTGACCCAGCTAGTGTCATTTTGACCCAGCTAGTGTCATTTTGACCCAGCTAGACATTTTGACCCAGCTAGTGTCACTTGACCCAGCTAGTGTCATTTTGACCCAGCTAGTGTCATTTTGACCCAGCTAGACATTTTGACCCAGCTAGTGTCACTTGACCCAGCTAGTGTCATTTTGACCCAGCTAGTGTCATTTTGACCCAGCTAGTGTCATTTTGACCCAGCTAGACATTTTGACCCAGCTAGTGTCACTTGACCCAGCCAGTGTCATTTTGACCCAGCTAGTGTCATTTTGACCCAGCTAGTGTCATTTTGACCCAGCTAGACATTTTGACCCAGCTAGACATTTTGACCCAGCTAGTGTCACTTGACCCAGCTAGTGTCACTTGACCCAGCTAGTGTCATTTTGACCCAGCTAGTGTCATTTTGACCCAGCTAGTGTCATTTTGACCCAGCTAGACATTTTGACCCAGCTAGTGTCACTTGACCCAGCCAGTGTCATTTTGACCCAGCTAGTGTCATTTTGACCCAGCTAGACATTTTGACCCAGCTAGTGTCACTTGACCCAGCTAGTGTCATTTTGACCCAGCTAGACATTTTGACCCAGCTAGTGTCACTTGACCCAGCCAGTGTCATTTTGACCCAGCTAGTGTCATTTTGACCCAGCTAGACATTTTGACCCAGCTAGTGTCACTTGACCCAGCTAGTGTCATTTTGACCCAGCTAGACATTTTGACCCAGCTAGTGTCACTTGACCCAGCCAGTGTCATTTTGACCCAGCTAGTGTCATTTTGACCCAGCTAGACATTTTGACCCAGCTAGTGTCACTTGACCCAGCCAGTGTCATTTTGACCCAGCCAGTGTCATGTTGACCCAGCTAGTGTCATATTTTGACCCAGAGGAGTGTTACTTTTGATCCTGAAAAGTATCAAACCAAATAGAACCGGATTCCGGATTAAATCAGGCGACCAAAGACTTTTTAGAGTGTAAGATAATACTCCGAATAAATATTGTACTAGGTTTAAACTATGTTAATTACTGTATTTTTCGTTTAACAGAGTTTGAATACCGTGGATTATACAATCGTTGTACAGGAGGATGATGTTGATAACTCGCATATACTTTCGGAACAATGTTGATATAGACTGGAATCATATTTTGAAGCAAACCTTGTAGCAAAACTGAAGACTGAAATACAAATTTCATAATTTGTAGCACCGACCGGAATGTTCACACGATATAGAATACACCACTGGTGTAATTTTAAAAAAATGGTGTAGTGTTCTAAGTATAACGTTGATATTCTTGGGAAATATGCATGTAAACGGACATTATGTTCACTGAGACACTACCCAGAGTTTTTAAGCCAGCTTCCCCATTTTTATTGTTGTTTATTCATTATTTTACCAAAGAAGGTTTTCATGAGAAGTTTGGATGATGATGTGAGATATTGATTATATATAATACCATAAAAAGGTTTAAATATTGCAATTTTCATTTGCTTTATAGTTATAAAATTTGGAATATTGTGAAACATGACTCACTCTCTTTCCGGTGTGAATGAAAGACCAAACTCACCACTTTTCGGCCAACCATTAAGGATGCGGAAATGGTCAGGTATTTGGAGGCGAATTGCATTGCTGTCCTTCATGAATCTAGAAAGGAATCAAAAATCAAATTTCGGTTTCCATGAAGTGAGAAGCTGTGAAAGTAATATCCTTTTGTCCAGTCGGTTTATGGTTCATTCATTAAAGGGCACATGCAATGTAATTTTTTTAATGCCATCCTTGAGAATGCACCTTTGTGTCCCATTTAACCTTATGTTCGATTTTCGTTTTGCCATTTTCAAGGGTATTTTGAAGTACAATGGGTCCGTTGATCGTGTGGTCAGTCTGCGACCTATTCGATGTCCGAGCTATGGTCCGAGTGTTTGGTTTGTTATTTGACGAATTGGTCAGTACACAATTCGTCTCTGTTCGTTGAAGTTTGCTTGACAGACTAGGAGTCTTTATGTCGCGGGTTCGTCGAAGGAAAAAAAATAATCAAAGGCACCATTTAGAAGGCTAGACAATCATTTATCAATTCGTATCCGAACTGACCCGGTTATTGCTTGATTTTTTTTCTGTGCTTGAATCCAAAGAATATGTTTGGTAAAATATCTCAATAAAATAGGTCCCCTTAACACATTTCTTGGGCACGTCAGGTCCGAGAATGATGTAAATCATCCTTGTCTTCTCTTCACTTGTCGCGACTAGTGGGGGAAAAAAACAAGAGTAGGCAAGCCTTGTAAATTAAGGTTGGCCGCAGAGTGCACAGAATTATATTGAATCGATTCAGAATGACTGTTAGCCTCTAAAAGTCTGTACATGCACCCGAACCGGGTTAAGTCCATTCATTGACGTTACGGGGTTATCCTGTATGATAGCACTACCCGGATCTTTTCACAAGTCCACAACCAGTCTAGTAAGTCCGGTCAGCCCATGGTCAGCCAAAGGCCTAGCCTCCTAGGTACGGTCTGGGACCAACAAATTTTATTTGTTGATGTTTTATATTTGGAAATGAAACTAAGGAATTCTCAATAGTGCACCAGGCATTGTAGCTCAAAGCCTGAAGAAACATGTAGAGGGAAGACAATGAGGCGACATTACAGTTTTAGAGGTGGGAGGAAAACCCAAGAAAAATATTCTGGGGAAACTCACGGAATCAGGCAGGGACTGAAATCCCAATCCACAATGTGGACCGAGCCTGGAATCGAACCCGGGCCACAGCGGTAAGGCGAGGAAAGAACCGGTGGGCCAACCTGACACCCCTACGGTACAACATAATGAATAGAATGGCAGTAGGGGGAAGAGGATATGCAGTAAAAACAACCATTCCCAATAACAATACGAGGGCACTTGATAAAACACAAGAAAATACAACGTCTTATAGGCTGGCTTTAGAGTTTGTTCACCTAAATGCAGCTGGTTCCGTGGGCAAGCCGTCGCGGCGGTATGACGCTATCGACAAGGTGAATCCACTGGCCAGCAGATGCTGACAGCCCATTTCTTCGGTAAAACCGTGTCTCAGTGTTGGCCAAAAAATAGTCTAGGGGCTAGACGTTGTTCTTGTTTGCTACGCCGATAACCGGCCACCGCTATAACTGGCCACCGCGAGAGGGCGCTATCACGACCAACCAATATCACCCACGAACCTGTTCTGACCATAGACATAAAGAACCTATATGTCTATGGTTCTGACAGGTTCGTGTTCTGACAGGTTCGTGGGTGATATTGGTTGGTCGTGATAGCGCCCTCTCGCGGTAGCCGGTTATAGCGGTGGCCGGTTAGCGGCGTAGCAAACAAGAACAACGCCTAGCCCCTAGACTAGCCAAAAAAGTATGCATTATAGTGTCTAATTCCGCTGGCTTTGCACTTGGCCCAAAGATACCACGGAAGAACATGTTCATAGAAGTCTTTTTATTCTATATCTATGGATTTGTGCTATGTACACGCAGTGGCCGCGCTTCGCGGTAAATGAATTGCAGTCAAAGATGGCATCGTTGCCGGTGAGGGGGTACTTGTGAACGGAGCGGATAGGGTTTGAGTTTTCAAGTGCTGCACATATAATGAAAGAATGCTTTGTGTTGTTATAACTGTATGTGGCAAGACTCTGACCTAGTATAGCTGTGTTCAGAAGTTAGCTTGGGATGGAGTCTGCATCATCTGAGTATACCTTGACATCAAACATGGGAATAATTTAACTCGCAGAGATGCTCAAGACAGACATCAAATTCAAGTCTCAATGACCCCTTTTCACTTTCTTGTTCAATTTCAATTTGTTCAAAAAAGTTTTATAGAATAAACCATTATAATAATAATTATTATTATTATTATTATAACTCTGGATTGCATGATAGTGCGACACTTTCATAAAAACGTGCAAAAATTTTTTCAAACTTTAATGGGACCTACTGACCCAATTTTATCTTATCCGATCCCAACCAAGTTTGGTACATGTATGTGCATGTACGTTTTGGACCACGAGCAATCGATCTAGCCCATTTTCGACAGTAAAATTCCTTCGCTAAAGGGTAGTAACCTCAATAGGGCGACACCAAAAATTGTCGCCCTATTGCGGTGTGTCATCCTAATGTAAGGGACGTCCCGTACAACTTGTCGCCCTATTGCGGGATTCATGCTAATTTCACCGAGTATAACTGATGACCATCCATATGGCCATTTTGAAGAAAAACAAAATACTCTAGTATACACCAATTATGAAGTGAAATTCTGGTCTAGTTTCATCAACAATTCTCAGTAATAAAAGTGTACAGTTTATTGTGTGATAAAATTGGGAAATTCCCGTCTTTCTACCGAGGCAAATACATGCCGTCACGGTATTGCGTGCATTGTGCAGCTGCATACCTGGTCTCAGCCGAGCGATTTTCAGTTAAATGCGTGAACAAAAATGTGCGTAATGCAAAAAGCAAAGGTGAAATCATGAATGTGACTGCAAAAAAGTCAGTTTGGTAGAGAAAATCCCTTTGATCTGTGTTTTCATTTTTGCAATGACGTTTTCGCCATCTTGATGGAAATCTGTAGCCTTATACTTTCATTCCACCGAACATATTCTTAAGAAAAACACTTCATCAGTCCTGATCGGGTGGGTTTGAGGAGTATTCAGGCCTGAGTGTTTTGCAATTCGGTTCAATTAACCCGATGTACAACATGTTTATTAATTTAACAACCACACCCCAGGATACGACGCTATTTTGGTCTGGAAACTTCACCACCGTACTCGGTGCACAAGACCCGAGTCACTCGCTGCAGACCTACGCAGAAAGGGTCGTGGTGGCTGCGTTTCTTCTTTTGATCGCCATCAGCAATATCGTCGGTAACAGCCTGGTCATCCTTGCTGTGGTGTTCAGCAAGAAGCTCCGGACTTCTACCAACGCCTTCGTCGTGAGTCTGAGCGCGGCTGATCTGCTGGCGGGACTAGCGGTTAGCATGACGGTGGTGGCTCTCCTCAACCCCGGCAACAGCTGGCCATGGCCTTCCTCGGTGCCGTGCTCCTTGGCCGGTGTCGTGCTCTACGTCAATTCGACTGCCAGTCTCTTCAATTTGGCCTCCATCGCTCTGAACAGGCTGATCCTCATCAAGCGCCCCATGACTCTCTATCGTAGCCTCTACACTAGACTAACAATTGCTGTCAATATTGCTGTTGTGTGGATTGCCGCTATCGCTGTCATGACAGTGCCGCCCTTGTTTGGCATCGGAGGCTTCGGTTACGACGAGCAGCATCACTCCTGCAGCGACCTGGACACCCATCCTAAAGCAAAGACCTTCGAGAGGATCCAAACCTTTCTCTCTTTTCCGGTCCCCTTCATGATCATCGTCAGCAGCTACATCATGATCTTCATGCACGTCCGGCGTCACTTTCAGGCCCAGAGAGTCTTGCGAGGTATCAGTGACGAGGCCCCAATCTCCAGCTCTGGCAACTCCACCTTCGTGGTGTCTGATAACGCGACCGCCCTGAGGACCTCTCACCAGGACCGCATCAACCGCCAGCAGCTCGAGATCACCAAGAATCTCTTCATGGCCGTCTGCACCTTCTTCGTATGCATCGCTCCTTACAGCATCGCGCTCTTCATCCCCAACAACGATCGTTACCTGCTCTTTTTGGGCGCGGTGTTCTTCTGCAATAGCTGTGTCAACCCATTCATCTACGGAGCCAAACACCCACAGTTCAAGAAGGTGATGCGTCGCATGTTGAAATGTCAGTACTCTCAGATCGAGGAGCCGTCGGACACCTTAAAGGCACTGATGAATTGTTGCAGAAAGTAACCAGAGTGCACTGTCATTTACGTCCCTGGTCAGACTGACTCGGAATCCAGGTTCTGTTGTCCTATAATTCTTTTCAGGGTCAAAGCAATGACACTTCTCTGTGTCATATTCTGATTCATCTTGACCCATTTTGACATTGGCAAAGGTGTTATTTTTGACATTGGCAATAGAGTCATTTGACCAAGCTACTGTCATTTTGAGCTTGTGTCATTTTAAACCAGCTAGTGTCATTTTAAACCAGCTAGTGTCATTTTGACCCAGCTAGTGATGTCATTTTGACCCAGCTAGTGTCATTTCTTGACCAAGAGGAGTATTGTTTTAATCATGAAAAGAACCGCATTCAGGATCAAATCAACCAACCAAGGACTGTTTAGCGTGTATAAGATAATACTTCGAATGTATATCGTAATAGGCTTAGTATTTTTCGTTTGACAGAGTTTGAAAACCGCAGGTTATACAATCAGAGGATATCATGATGATGACTCGCATATACTTTCGGAACAATGTTGATATAGACTGGAATCATTCTTGAAGCAAACCTTTTAGCAAAACTGACGAAATGTAAATTACATAATTTGAGCACTGGCCAGACTGTTCGCACGATGTATAGTTACAATACACCATTGGTGTAATTTTTAAAACTTTGTAGTGTTCTAAGTATACGTTGATATTCTTGGGAAATATGCATGTAAACGGACAGATGTTCATACCCAGAGTGTTAAGCCAACTTCCTCAGTTATATTGTTGTTTATTCATTATTTTACCAAAGAAGGTGTTTATGAGAAGTTGGATGATGATTTGGATATTGATTATTTGTAATACCATAAAAAGGTTTAAATATTGCAATTTTCATTTGCTTTATAGTTATAAAATTTGGAATATTGTGAAACATGAATCACTCTCTTTCCGGTGTGAATGAAAGTCTAAACTGACCCCTTTTCGGCCAACCATTAAGGATGCGGAAATGGTCAGGTATTTGGAGGCGAATTGCACGGCTGTCCTTCAGAATCTAGAAAGAAATCAAAAATCAAATTTCAGTTTCCTTGAAGTGAGAAGCTGTGAAAGTAATATCCTTTTGTCCGGTCGCTCGATTCAATAAAGGGCCCATGCAATGTATTTTTTTTTTTAATGCTATCCTTGAAAATGCAGATTTGTGTCCCATTTAACCTCATTTTCAATTTTCGTTTCGCCATTTTGAAGGGATGTTAATTACCATATTCATGAGCACAACAGTGTGATGGGCGGAAACATCAATGCTACAGCTATGTCAGCACAAAAAGTTGCTAGAATTTTGGAAATGTTGGTGTCTTAATTTTATTTTCTTTGGTGAGTCATTGTTGTTTCAGAACATGGCAGAAAGTCAATGAGCAAACCTTTTTAAACAAATTGCGGGTTCACACTTTAAACAGACAATCCCTAAAGTGAACAGTGTCTCCCTGAAATGACATCACATCAACAGCGCCCTCAGTTGTCCGGAAAAGCATGGACAATTTTTAATGTATAAAGAATTGCACTTTCCAATAGGTAGAAAATCGAAAATCTACAGCCGACCCGTACGTGTACACGTACACCGGTGCAAGTGTGGGGGAGACGATGGAGGCCATAATTATGTTTGTAGACGTAGCTGTAAAATCTCAGGATCAAGCTCCAGGCCATGAGGTTTGGTTCATAATGTTGTTTGACATAATTCTAAGTACAATGGGTCCGTTGATCGTGTGGTCAGTCTGCGACCTATTCGATGTCCGAGCTATGGTCCGAGTGTTTGGTTAATTTATGTCTCATTTGACGAATTGGTCAGTACACAATTCGTCTCTGTTCGTTGCTTGACAGACTAAGAGTCTTTATGTCGCGGGTTCGTCGTAGGGAAAAAAAATAATAAAATGAAACCATTTCGAAGGCTAGACAATCATTTATCAATTCGTATCCGAACTAAACCGGTTATTGCTTGATTGCTTGTCTGTACTTGAATCCAAAGAATATGTTTGCAAACATATTCTTATACATGCATGGTAAAATATCTCAATAAAAATAGCTCCCCTTATTTGCTTTTAGCCTCACATTTCTTGGGCACGTCAGTTTCGAGAATGATGTAAACCTTGTCTTCTCTTAGGCTTGTCACGACTAGTGGAAGAAAAAACAAGAGAAGCAAGCCTTATTATTGTAAATTAAGGTTGGCCGCAGAGTGCACAGAATTATATTGAATCGATTCAGAATGGCTGTTAGCCTCTAAAAGTCTGTTCATGCACCCGAACCGGGTAAAGTCCATTCATTGCCGTTACGGGGTTATCCTATATGATAACACTGCCCGGCTCTTTTCACAAATCCACAACCAGTCTAGTAAGTCCGGTCATATGGCCTAGCCCCCTCGGTGTGGGACCAGCAAAACGAAGAAGTTGTGCGCTTTTGAGAGCCCAATTTACCGCCCAACCTGTCCATGATCTGGATGAACGATCAAAGCCGCAGGAGATTGAGAAACCAGTCGCCCAATCTAGCGCGCACATCTATCTCCGTACTTGTTCCGCATGTTGCGGTTACTACAGACACGTCCGCTCGTATAAAGCCAGCATGATTTAACGGTGTCTCATCACTCAACACAGACGCTGTGGAGACATCCGATCGCACACAGTGCAAGTGAAGAAGACACAAGTGGCAGTAGTTTTTTTTTCCTCAAAAGCTGTGTGTGCTGTGCTAAAAAACAGTTGCTCTCATATACTTGGTAAGTACATTTGAATTTCCGTTCGAGATTCAGTAAATATTTTATGTTCTGCCAGTTTGAAGTCCATCACCACATCCTCCACAAAGTCATCCAGTTATGGAGGAAGGAAAACAGCTATTCAAATCTACTGTGATAAAAACAGTTCATGTAACTTGTACTTTAATTGTTGAGACAATTTTGCTTGCGATTGATAAGTGAAAGGATTTGTGATAACTTGTAACACACTCACTTCAGCACAAATATGGTTTCAGAGCCTCCGATCGTCTTTTCACGGAAGTGTTGTAACTTCATAGTTTTGCAACAGTAGAATTGTTCAGTATGCGAGCGAACGTATAGGCTAACCTTCAAATTGATACTTTGTGTTTGCACAAATCACTCATCAGCATTAACAGTGAAGCATCGCCATGAAAAAGTGCTACTTTTTGTTTTAATTGCAAGGTCGTCATCCAAACCATAGAGGAAGGAATAGAGTACATGTACTTGTCCTGGCGTATAACACCATACTAGTCAGATTTGACTACAAACCAGTTAAATTTGACTAGCCATTCAGGGTCAGCTGGGTGCAACGGAAAATCAGTCAATCTGACTAGAATTTTCCAGTCAGTATTCATGATAGACTACAGGAAAATAGATATGCAAATAACTAAAATTGCAGTCAACTCCAACTACATTAAAATTTGCATGTTTAACTAAATGCCTTGTCAATTTTCAATAACTATAGGAAAACCAGTAAATATTTTGACTAAGTTGTTTTTAGAGTGATTATGTGCATAATTCCCATAATCGCTCAAGATGTCACATTTAGGCCTATTAATTGCGTTTCTGAACAACAAATCAACTGCCATTAGCCTACGTGCCATCATGGTGCAAGTCAATTCACATTTGGCTTTGAAACCTTGAATATTGATCGAGTTTCTTATACATGTATATTTAGCGATACAAACTGCACATACGTTGTTTGTATAGGCGCTTGTAGAACACGAAACTATCGTTATAAATGTCGTAATATTACAGTGAATTTCTCCTTTTTGCGACTTTTATACCATTTTGCTTTTACGTTGAAAGAAAAGACGGTAAAGACAGACGTAAAACCGTAATGAATACGGGAAACAATTGTAATTTTAGGATTTTTTTTTAAATATAATACTGCACGTAAAAGACAGAAGATTTTTTTTTTAATTAAGTGTAGTCAGATATCGAAATAGGTCGGTCCGATTGCATGTTGTGGCGACTGACGAATAACGACGAGGTTTTTTTTCTCTAGGCCCAATGCTATGTTTTTCTATGGCTTCTCTGTGTTATAATTCGCATCACTATTCGTTGCCGTATCACCGTGGTTTAATCACGTTACATCCTCCCTATACGACGGAATCGGTTTTCGTAATTTCACGTGAGCAAGAAAACTCTTTAACCGTGACAAAAGTCTCATTCGAAACCTTCACGGATGAACTATACGACACACAAAGCTGTGAATATTTTATCGGTTTGTCACTGAGGGAAAATCGACATTACAGGTTCCTTGCTCAATTTCAGCAATCAAGTAACCCAAAAAATCGCCGGAGCGAACTCTCGGAAATACCACTATAAATCGACGACGTGCAACCCGAATGAAATGCCGGTCGTCGGACCTCGTTGTCTGGTCGTCATATCGCGACTACAGGATATCGTTTGCATTAGCCGAGTACACACCTCAGTAGCCTACTTACTGTGACGCCAATGTTGTATGTTCAAGAATAATTCATTGCGATGCTGCCGACTGTTTCACTGCCTCTGTGAATCGATCTTGACTTCTTATTGAAGAGTTCCCTTTTACGTGAGCAGTTTGGCCCTTTTAAAAAGTACAGAAATTAATTTGTAATAATCTTCCGAATCATGATATCGATCGTCGCGATGTTGTGCTAAAAGTGCGATTAATGATTCATCACAGAAGTGAAATTCGATGCAAAGAGCAACTGCGATCAAGTTAAAATATGGTTGACGTTTACTCGACTACATCGAAATAGAACTCACGCTAGTCCACGTTCGATGGACTAAACTATTATAAGAATGCCTACTGCATCAAAGTGTATTCGGACGTTCACACTTTAATATTAGCACGCAGGCGCAACACACGTCAAGAATCAGCTGCCAGTTTACCAATATCTTGGATCGAACTTGCCGAAAACCGAAAGCCGCGCCATTTAATGCATCGCCGCTGCTCCACTTTTATTAACAACATTTTAATATCTAACCAAACTGCTCAGCTGCCCCACTTTAAATTGGCTTCTGACGCCTCTGCAATTTTTTTTTAATTAAATGTTTGTGGAGGAATGTTATCGTTTTGCGGCGAACGCCTTTTGACTGCTTTCAAACGCGTAAACCGCCAAAAAAATCAGGTTACTTTACGTTTGTCTTGTCTCAATCCCCCTGTAAATATTAAGGAAAGCGGGGCAGGACAAGAGAAAGGAAAGTGTTATCAAAACTAAATACGTTTACTAAAAATGATGACCGCTATGGTAATGTAACGTACAATCTGTGTGCGATACTGCCGTGGTGTTAAACTCAAGATGAAAATTGAATAATTTAATGGATTTTTCTTGAGTTCATTTGGACGTTGAGAATATTTTAATTTCATAAACTCATTTAGATAATGGTTTTGCAGGAGAAAAAAAGTTTAACCACAGCTGTGGTTAAATCACATACTCAGTGCACATAGTGGTTTAAGCAGCTAATTTCGGCCATTATGGTGTCTGCATGAGTAAAGTAGACGAGTTTGTAGTTTGAGGAAAATGGGGACATTAGTTTATACTCTTTCAGATGAGAGGCAACTTTCGGAAGTACATGATCATTATTATGATGTCATATAAAGATAACACAGTAAATATGATCCTCTCAAATGTGGGACGTAATGGGCAGTCTGAAGAGTGAGTACCCTTATGAGGTCATTTGAGTGACATCACAATCTTGGTATGCTATGGAGGGGGGGGGCTGGGTTGCTTCGAGTGACGTGCAAGACCTTGGCCGATGTGTGCATGGCTATAATTTGGTGTTACAGCAACATGAAATGCCAGCACGTTTTATAATCGCCTTTTATTCTATTTTCTTATTCACCCGCTTTTCTCCTTTCCTCAACCTTTCCATTTTACAGGTTCGTAGATATCCCAACGGCCCAGAGCGAAATGGGCACCAGCGATGCAACGATGGTTTTCTCAAACGATACCGAAGCAGCCATGGCCGTCGAGAGTTATTCTGCGACCGATTTCTCCATTAACACGACTGTTTCCGGAGTGGAGAACAATACGATCATGGGTGTGAGCACCGCTGGCCCTGTGAGCAAGTCTCTGCAGACCTATGAGGAGAGAGTAGTTGTTGCCGTGTGTTGGCTCCTGATTGCCCTGATCAACATTATCGGTAATACTTTGGTGATCCTTGCCGTAGTGTTCAGCAAGAAGCTCCGGACTTCTACTAATGTTTTCGTGATCAGTCTCAGCGTGGCCGACCTGCTAACCGGCCTAGCACTACCCATGAGCGCCGTCGGCTTACTCAGTCCAGGAAACACTTGGCCCTTGTCTACCGAGGCTCCTTGCTACCTAGCCGGCATGCTGCTCTTCGTCAGCTCCTCGGCCAGTCTCTTCAACCTGGCCTCCATCGCTCTGAATAGGCTGATCCTCATCAAGCGACCCATGACGCTGTATCGTAGCCTCTACACCACGCGCAATCTTGCCATCAACGTGGCCGTCCTGTGGTTGGTTGCCATTGCGACCATGGTCATCCCACCTCTGTTTGGTATCGGAGGCTTCGGATACGACGAGGCGCATCACACCTGCAGCGACCTGGACACTCATCCCAGAGCCAAGACCTTCGAGAGGATCCAGACATTTCTCTCCTACCCCATCCCTTTCATCATCATCGTCAGCAGCTACATTATGATCTTCGTGCACGTCCGGCGTCACTTTCAGACCCAGAGATCCATGCGAAGTGCCATCAGCGGCACCACCACCGCCAGCTCAAGCAATGGCAGCTCCAGCTTTGTGGTGTCTGACAACGCCAACGTCTTGACGACAGCTCAACATGACCGCATCTACCGCCAGCAGTTCGAGATCACCAAGAATCTCTTCATGGCCGTCTGTGCCTTCTTCGTCTGCATCACTCCGTACTGCGTGGCACTCTTCATCCCCAACACCGACCGCTACCTGCTGTTCCTGGGCATGGTCTTCACCTGCAACAGCTGCGTCAACCCGATCATCTACGCGTGCAAGCACCCACAGTTCAAGAAGGTGATGCGCCGTATGCTGCAGTGCAGGTATTCTCAAATCGAAGAGCCGTCTGACTCACTGAAGGCGCTGATGGCTTGCCGTAAAACGGTCTAAATGGAGTACACTTTGATTGAATTGGGGGAAAGTGTGACCTCGTTGATAGGGTTTGTCACTCAGAGGGCTAGGGATTCGAATCCCTGTCGCTGGTAATAATGATGTTTGTCCTTGGGCAAGGCACTTTACTCCCACTTGCCTCCCTCGACCCAGGGGTATAAATGGTTAGATGCATTAGCAGTGGAGTAAGCTGCAATGGACTGGCATCTCATCCAGGGGGGTTAGAAATGTTCTCAGTCGTTTCATGGCAAGGAAACGCCGGGCCGATGGGCCACATTGGCTAGTCACATACTTTAATAACTTTTACTCAATACTTTGATTGAAGTGCCGATCAACGGGAATAGTGATATCAAGTATTGACTGAGTTGCTAATCCTGAAGAGGATCAGAAATGTTGATATCAATTATTTGTTTGATATTAGAATATAGTTGCAAGAAGTCGTCTATAAAATCACAATAAGGTTTACACGTATAGTCAGGTATGATACCCTTATTGTGTTTCCTCTCAAAATGACTGTTACCAGTCAACCCAGCCATCCAAACTGAACGAAACTGTGCAAATTAATGTAACATACATTTGTACCGTAATGCACCTGTGATCACTTCATGTAATCCTATACCCGATAGGTCTGTTTAATCAGCTCTTTCGTGTTTATTGACAACAAAGGCATTTTGGATGCGATTGGAGACATTGTATATATAGTTGAAGTATGTTTGCAGATGTACCGTGTCACAGTGACTTTTGATGTAAGAGAGATGATTCGCGAGAACAATGTGATATTATAATTGGACAGGAGACATTTAGGGACACATTTTTTTGCAGCAAAATATAGCAAGCTCATCTTTTATTATTGAGTATGACTTGTGTTTACGTTTCTAGACTTGCCCGATGACATAAGTACGTTGTGTTCGGTTACCTATACGTTTGCACAGCACTGATAAAATATGAGGGAGGGGGGACGCTAGTAGAGCTGGCGTCAGATCCCCAACAATAATATTCAGTTTATTCAGGCTATTCACCTGAAGCTTCTCTTAATACATCTGCTGATGTACACAATGGGCTGGAGTTAGCCCATTCATTGGCGTTACGGGGTAGTCCTGTACGACAGCACTGCCTGGGTCACAAGTGACAGTGAGTCAGTGATGAGTGAGGTCCAAATTATAGGCAGGTTCTCTCTGAGTCCAACAAAATGTCTTGAAAGAGAGAGCTTCTTTTCAGGTGTACACGCAGCGTGGGCCCGATTTAGCTCTTTCATTGTTGCTACCCTGTACGACAGCACTGCCCGGATCACAAGTGAAAGTCAGACGGCTAGTGATGAGTGAGATACAAAGAGGACTATAGGCTGGTCCTCTCCGAGAGAAACAAAAAGTCTTGAAAGAGAGAGAGATAGCGTGAGGAGTGCTGTGGTCTCCTGACAGTGTTAGTCGAGGCTGTCATAAGTCTGGTCACAAGTCATTTATCAGTCCAATCACAAACAATATTCTGCTTCTGCTTCTGCTGTTTTTCTGACTTGGCTCTTTGTTGAGAATAAAGGCTTTTGACCTCTAGATTTTAACCAATCATCGGGCGCTTTCTATATCGGGTCTTCGTCACAGGGTCTTCTAACCCTGTGACAAGCGCTCTGTATCATGTTTCGCGATAATAATGCGCCCGGCTGTTGTTGCAGTACAAAACACTGCATTCGAATTGACCAATCAAACCGTTTAGTCCTGATTTGGGAACGAAATGACGTCACGATTTAGTAAAATCGACTCCGATTGGCTGGCGCGCGGCTTGCATAATTTATATCTGCATGTCTAGACACATCAGACGTTATGCAGGAGACTCTTGGCTCCATGGATAACGGGTCACGGTAATACTCAGACTAGGACTTGGATTGACTCGACTACAACGCTGCCTTTTGGTCTGGTGCAACGAACTTACGATCTTGTGGTTAGTTCTGCAGATGTCAGGTTCGAGTCCAACTTATTGTTTGTTGGGCCCTTGCTCTATGGTGTAAGACATTAAAGGGCGTCTCTCAATTATTGCATCTCCTCATCCAGGGGTAAAAGTACTTGTCAGGGAAGGGACGATTATTGTGTTTGAATTAGCCGCTTGCGTGAAGTGCGTGCAGCGTTCAAGCGCCAATATTTGAGTAGCGTCAATATTTGCGGAACCATAGTCTGTGTACTAATATTGTATTATTACAAAAGATATATTAAATTTGTAGTAAAAAGCCGTATCCTCTTTGAGTGATCGCCGGTTGCTATTTTCCAGGTTCACAGCATTGTTAATGTTGCTAGAATTATGACTTTAGACGTGATCCCTGGCTACATGGCATATATGGGTTTATGGCTTCTGACTATAGTGCCACTTGAACAAAGACAGTGATTAAATGGGGAACCGCCAACATCGGGCTGGATAGCTCAGTTGGCGAGCACCGCAACGGCACGTTCAAACCCCGTTCCAGTCAATTTACTTGTTCAACTTACAGATGAGTGAGTATAAAGTTTAAAAAAATACTAAGTCGTGTGAAACTGTTCACGAAAGTTCACAACTACCTACCCTTGTAATGTATTGTTCTACACCTAAAGTTCATCAGTTATTGCATGATGAATATTGCAGATGTTAATCATTGTTTTCTCTTTCGATTTCGATTTCGTATTGAATCTGTTCCTGGGTTTCTGACGAACAACGGCAAGGTCCAGGAGTGAACGTTGTAATCGATATTTAAAACAAACTTAAGACGAGCTATAACAGCTCATCTCGTGTTGAAAAGACATGAGACATTATTGTGTTAATCATGTAAAATTATTTTGTAATGACTCATTTGTGAAGTACAATTAATTTGAACACATCATACAAAATCGTACTTATCAGTGAGTCAGTTCGAAACTCACCCATTTAAAGGTTTCAATAACATATCACTGCTTCGTTATCTGCATATCGTTCCTCAATTATTAATCGGATAATTATTTAATTGACAGATATTTTTTGACATCGCATGGATGCAGGGGTTGCGGCTTGGGGGAAGAGGTATGGGATATCAATGTGAGTGTATATCCATACATTAGTGGTTAATAATTACACAGTTTATATAAAATATGCTGTATGCAGATCACTGATGTACAATGTATAACACTCAATTTTTTGTTAGAGACAATTACAATTTGTGTTGAATAAAACTCTAACGAAATCTTTGT